>JAPFRF010000009.1:67550547-68239670 GCA_029282475.1 Phrynocephalus forsythii
GTATAGCTCATTGATCAAGTCAAAATTGATCAGAAGTGTTTGCTTATCTTGCAAAACACTCATAAACCAAGTTACTCATAAACCAAGGTACTACTGAATAGACTAGATGTAGATATAGGATAGGCACTGTATATGAATCATAGAATCATAGAATCATAGAGTTGGAAGAGACCTCAAGGGCCATCTAGTCCAACCCCCTGCCATGCAGGAACTCCCATTACAGGACTCCCGACAGATGACGATCCAGCCTCTGCTTAAAAACCTCCACAGAAGGAGAGTAAGCCACCCTCCATGGCAGCATATTCCATTGCTAAACAGCTCTAACTGTCATGAAATTATTCCTAATGTTTAAATTGAATCTTTTTTCCTGTAGTTTGAGACCATTGCCCCGCGTCCTAGTCTCTGAAGCCATGGAAAACAAACCAGTCCCTTCTTCAATGTGATATTCTTTGAAATATATAAATATAAATATCATATCCCCTCTCAACCTTCTTTTTGTAAGGCTAAACATTCCCAGCTCCCTAAGCCGCTCCTTGCAAGATATTGCTTCCAGACCCTCAATCATGTTGGTCGACCTCCTCTGGACACGTTAGAGATTGTCAACATGCTTTTTAAATTGAGGCACACAGAACTGGACATAGTACTCCAGATGGGGTCTGACCAGAGCAGAATAGAGTGGTACTATCACTTCCCTTGATGCAACCAAGAATCACATTGGCTTTCTTGGCTGCCCCATCACACTGCTGACTCATGTTCAATTTGTGGTCCACCTAGACCAGTGATGGCAAACCTTTTAGAGAATGAGTGCCCAAACTGCGATGACAAAACCCACTAATTATTCACAAAGTGCCAATACAGCGATTTAACAAAAATACAGGTGGCTGTGTAGGGGTGATGTCGGGTGCCCACAGAAAGGGCTCTGAATGCCACCTTTGGCACCCGTGCCATAGATTCACCAACACTGACCTAGACTCCCAGATCCCTTTCATAGGTACTATTTTCCAGCCAGGTGTCTTCAATCCTATATCTGGGCAATTCATTAATTTTACGTCAATGCACCACCCTACATTTCCCTCTGTTGAAACCCATTCTGTTAGCTTTTGCCCAGGACTCTAATCTGTCAAGGTCATTTTGGATCTTCATCCTATCTTCTAGGGAATTAGCAACCCCACCCAATTTGGTATTATCTGCAAATCTGATCAGCCTACACTCTATTCCTTCCTCCAAGTCATTAATAGAGATATTAAATAGCACCGGACCCAGAACAGAACCCTGTGGCACCCCATTGGTCATGTCTCTCCAAGCTGAAGAGAAGCCATTAATGATCACCCTTTGGGTGTGATCAGTCAACCAATTACAAATCCATCTAACAGTGGCACTACCTATCCCACTTTCTACTAACTTCTTATCAAGTATTCCATAGGGAATATTAGCAAAGGCCTTACTGAAACCTAGATAAGCAATGTCCACAGCATTTGCCTCATCCACCAGGCCTGTAATTCCATCAAAGAAAGTGATCAAATTGTTCTGGTCTGACTTGTTTTTAAGAAATCCATGTTGACTTCTTGTAATGACTGCATTGCTAGTTAAATAATTGCAGACTGTCTGCTTAATAATTTATTCTAAGATCTTGCCAGGAATTGAAGCAAGCTGACTGGGCGGTAATTTTTTGGGTCCCCTTTTTTCCCCATTTTGAAGATAGGGACAATATTCGCCCTCCTCCAATCGATGGGGACTTCCCCTGTTCTCCAGGAATTCTCAAAGATGGTTGCCAATGGTTCCGAAATTACTTCTGCCAGTTCTTTTAATATCCTTGAGTGTAATTCATCTGGCCCAGGAGACTTAAATTCATTTAATGTTTCCAGGTGTTCCTGTACTATCTCTAAACCTATTTTATGTTGCAATTACCATCCTAAGTCATCTACTCTTTCTGCCAAGGGAACTGTTTTTCCCCCCCCTTTTTGGAGAAAACTGAGCCAAAGAAGGTGTTGAGTAGTTCTACCTTTTCCTTGTCTCCTGTTAGTAACTGGTTATCATCACCATGCAGAGAGCCTATCATTTCCTTATTTTTCCTTTTGCTGCGGACAAAACTAAAGAAACCCTTTTTACTATATTTAATCCCTCTGGCAAGTCTACGTTCATCTTGTGCTCTAGCTTTTTTTACCGTCCCCCTGCATATATTAGCCATTTGCTTATGTTCCTCTTTGGTGCATTCCCCATTTTTCCATTTCCTGTACTTGTTTTTCTTTATAGTTAGCTGAGTTGAAAGTTCTTTAGTAAACCATTGTGGTTTCTTTAGACATCTCCCATTTTTTCTTGTTGTTGGAACAGTTTTAGATTGTGCCTTTAATATCTCGCTTTTAAGAAACTCCCATCTATCTTGGACTCCCTTCTCTTTCAGCATTTCGGACTATGGAATCATAGCCCATAATTCCCTATGTTTACAAAAATTGGCTTTCTTAAAGTCCAGGATCCTTGTCTGACTATGCTTAGCTTTATATTCCAATTGTATAACAAATTCCAAGAGGGCATGGTCACTCTTACTTAAAGATCCCTTTTATGAGGTACTCCCTATTGGTTAAGACCAGATCTATAATGGCTGCCCCTCTTGTTGCCTCCTCTACCTTCTTGATCATGAAATTGTCTGCAAGGAATCAAGGAATCTGTTGGACCTTGCATTTTTAGCTGAGTTGGACTGCCAACATATATCAGGATAATTAAAATCTCCCTTTAGTACTACATCTCTGCCTTTTGACTGTGTGGCCATCTGGTCACAGAAAGCATCATCTCACTCCTCTGGCTGACTTGGGGGTCTATAATATACCCCTACAGTGACATCTCTCTCATTTTTCTCACCCTTAATTCTCACTCAAATACTCTTAACCCGCTTTCCCTGTTGAATATCTTGTATTTTGTCAGCAGTATATATGTTCTTAACATATAAAGCTACAGCTATTCCTTATTTACTAGGTCTGTTCCTTTGAAACAGGCTATACCCTCCAATAACAACATTTAAATCATAAGTCTCATCCCACCAGGTTACAGTGATGCCAATTAGTCATATTTATTTTGCTGTATTAGGAGTTCCAGCTCCTCTTGTTTGTTTCCCATGCTCTGTGCATTGGTATAGAGATATTTGAGGCTGTGTGTGTTTCTTACAAGCCCTTTGCTTAACCTGTTTTTCCTCACACTGATGGTCTGTAATACTCCTTGTCCTGCTCCTACTTCAAAATTTGGGTTATTCCCCACAACCTCTTCTGTATCTCTACTTTTAAGAAAATTTTCTCCCTCTCCCTGAGAACTCAGTTTAAAGCTCTCCTTATCAAATTTTCAAGCTTCCTGGCAAAAAAGATTCCTTCCAGCAGTGGTGAGATGCACCTCATCTTCACCCAATAGCCCATCTGCTCATATGACCTATATAGATGTCCAAGTGCAGGCAACCTGAGTGTGGGTGTTATGTTTGGCATCACTCAAAACACCTATAGCAAAAAAGAGAGAATATCCAGAAATAAATATATGATTGTTTTCCTGTCAGCTAAATTCATCACACAGATGCTAGTCAAAGCTTTCTTTCTTTCTTTCTTTCTTTCTTTCTTTCTTTCTTTCTTTCTTTCTTTCTTTCTTTCTTTCTTTCTTTCTTTCTCTTTTCCTCTCCAAAAAGAAAGCTACACATGTAGTGTTTTAGTTCTGCATTTCTCGAAAGCAAGCTATAATATACAGGAATTTCTGATGAAGATCAATGTGCAAGGGAGCTTATAGATGCAAGAATCAATGTTAGTTATTTTTTTATAAAATTACTACTTTTTGTAGCACTTCTGCTGCTGCATTCATGGGAAAAATTGGTGTTACATATGGCTAAAATCTTTGGAATTCTATATAAAAATGCTAGCGAAAACAGTACGCTTATTCTGTCCCTATCATCAAACATGCCTGCTAGGAGCACCACTGAAATATGTTCTTATTTTGTTCCAATTCATTCCAATAGTTTTTGCAGAATTCTCCAGTGGATGGATTGTGTTCTGTTATGGATCATATGTCTCTGTGTCCCTTTGTCTTGATTTTGATCAAATGCCACCAGTGCTGGCATAAACAGGCACTCAAAAGTTGTCTGTTCTAAGAGAACCTTTTTCATTTAATCAAGTGGAATTCTAGTTTGTTGCCAAAGTATTGGTATGTAAATCATCCCGTTGTGAGTAGTAATGCTGTTGAACCAATGTCTTGACAAGATTTAAATTAGTAGGTTGCTGGATTGAGTGTAGTAGATATTGCACAAAAATACTACTTTTAGGCTCCCCAGAATATTCATTTTCCTTTTCCCAATTCAAAGAGAAGGAAATACTAGGGCAGTGTTGGCGAACGGGTGCCAAAGGTGGCACTTGGAGCTCTTTCGGTGGGTACACGACATCGCCCCTTCATAGCCACCTATATTCAGGTTAAATTGCTGTATTGGCACTTTCTGAAAGATTAGTGGGTTTTGAATTGCAGTTTGGGCACTCAGTCCTTAAAGGTTTGCCATCACTGTACTAGGGCTTTATTTTGCCCCTGACATCAATTAAAATGAAATATAGCTGCTTGACTTTATTATGCTAATGTTGTCCTTATAATTGTTTTCCTCCCACATACTCTCCTCCAAATCACTTAGAATCATAGAATCATAGAGTTAGAAGAGACCTCAAGGGCCATCCAGTCCAACCCCCTGCCATGCAGGAACCCCATCACAATATTTCCGACAGATGGCCATCCAGCCTCTGCTTAAAAAAACCTCCAAGGAAGGAGACTCCACCAGCCTTTGTGGCAGCATATTCCACTGCCAAACAGCTCGAACTGCCATGAAGTTCTTCCTAATGTTCAAATGGAATCTTTTTTCCAGTAGTTTGAAACCATTGCCCCGAGTCCTAGTCTCTGAAGCCATGAAAAACAAACCTGCTCCCTCTTCAATATGACATCATTTCAAATATTTAAACATAGCTATCATATCCCCCCCTCAGCCTTCTTTTTGAAAGGCTAAACATTCCCAGTTCCCTAAGACGTTCCTCATAAGACATTTCCTCCAGACCCTCAACCATCCTGGTTGCCCTCCGCTGCACCCGCTCAAGGTTGTCAACATCCTTTTTAAATTGAGGTGCACAGAACTGGACACAGTACTCCAGGTGGGGTCTGACCAGAGCAGAATAGAGTGGTACTATCACTTCCCTTGATCTAGACACTATGGTTCTGTTGATGCAACCAAGAATCACATTGGCTTTCCTGGTTGCCGCATCACACTGCTGACTCATGTTCAATTTGTGGTCCACTAAAACTCCCAAATCCCTTTCACAGGTATCCTATATCTGTGCAATTCATTCTTTTTACCTAGATGTAGCACCCTACATTTCCCTCTGTTGAAATCCATTCTGTTGGCTTTGGCCCAGCACTCTAATTTGTCAAGGTCTTTTTGAATTTTCATCCTATCCTCTAGGGAATTAGCAACCCCTCCCAATTTGGTATCATCTGCAAATTTAATTAGCATACTCTCTATTCCTTCCTCCAAGTCATTAATAAAGATATTGAACAGTACTGGACCCAGAACAGAAACCTGGGGCACCCCACTGGTCACGTCTCTCCAAGCTGAAGAGAGGCCATTTATGGTCACCCTTTGGGTGTGATCAGTCAACCAATTACAAATCCACCTAAAAGTAGCACTATCTATCCCACTTTCTACTAACTTCTTAGCAAGAATATCATGGGGAAACTTATGAAAGGCCTTACTAAAGTCCAGATAAGCAATATCCACAGGATTCATGTCATCCACCAGGCCTGTAATTCTATCAAACAAAGAGATCAAATTAGTCTGGCATGACTTTTTTTAAGAAACCCATGTTGACTTCTTGTAATGACAGCATTGTTTGTTAAATAATGACATACTGCCTGTTTAATAATCTGCTCTAGGATCTTTCCAGGAATTGAAGTCAAGCTGACTGGGCGGTAATTATTTGGGTCCTCTTTTTCCCCCTTTTTGAAGATGCGGACAACATTAGCCCTCCTCCAATCGATGGGGACTTCCCCTGTTCTCCAGGACTTCTCCAAGATTATTGCCAATGGTTCTGAAATTACTTCTGCCAGTTCTTTTAATATCCTTGGGTGTAATTCATCTGGCCCAGGAGACTTAAATTCATTTAATGTTTCCAGGTGTTCCTGTACCAGCTCTCTACCTATTCTATGTTGCAATTCCCATCCTACCTCATCTAGTCTTTGTCCCAATTGATCTCTTCCTTCCTTTTTGGAGAAAACAGAGACAAAGAAGGTGTTGAGTAGTTCTTCCTTTTCCTTGTCTCCTGTTAGTAACTGGTTATTATCGCCACGCAGAGAGCCTATCATTTCCTTATTTTTCCTTTTGCTGCGGACATAACTAAAGAAACCCTTTTTACTATCTTTAATCTCTCTGGCTAGTCTAAGTTCGTTTTGTGCTTTAGCTTTTTTTACCATCTCCCTAGATATATTAGCTGTTTGCTTATATTCCTCTTTGGTGCATTTCCCATTTTTCCATTCCTTGTACTTGTTTTTCTTTATAGTTAGCTGAGCTGAAAGTTCTTTAGTAAACCATTGTGGTTTCTTTAGACATCTCCCATTTTTTCTTGTTGTTGGAACAGTTTTAGATTGTGCCTTTAATATCTCGCTTTTAAGAAACTCCCATCTATCTTGGACTCCCTTCTCTTTCAGCATTTCGGACTATGGAATCATAGCCCATAATTCCCTATGTTTACAAAAATTGGCTTTCTTAAAGTCCAGGATCCTTGTCTGACTATCCTTAGCTTTATATTCCAATTGTATAACAAATTCCAAGAGGGCATGGTCACTCTTACTTAAAGATCCCTTTTATGAGGTCCTCCCTATTGGTTAAGACCAGATCTATAATGGCTGCCCCTCTTGTTGCCTCCTCTACCTTTAGTAAACCATTGTGGTTTCTTTAGACCTCTCCCATTTTTTCTTCTTGTTGGAACAGTTTTAAGTTATGCCTTTAATATCTCGCTTTTAAGTAACTCCCATCCATCTTGGACTCCCTTCTCTTTCAGTGTGTCGGTCCATGGAATCACAGCCAATAATTCCCTAAGTTTACAAAAATTGGCTTTCTTGAAGTCCAGGATTCTTGTCTGATTATGCTTAGCATCACCCTCCAACTGTATAACAAATTCCTGTCAGAGGGTATATGGACGCATTTGTGCAAATAGGTCTTCCCCAGTACATAGTTTGGCTTGTAGCTGCTTTGAATATTTTATTTCTTTAATTTTCTTCTTTGCATCTAAAGCACTAAAATGATCTTGCTGTACTAACCCCACAGAGGAGATACTTCTGTCCTACAGTGCATGTATGTGGTTCTATTTTCCTTAAGTAAGGAAAATCAGATGATCTTGATTAGGTGTTAGGTATAAATAGGTTCAAAGATTAGGAATGAGGGCTGCCTATGGTGACATGTGTAAAAATATATCTTAATGTTCTAACACTGAAGGAGTGAAACCACTGACACCATGTTATTAAAGACCTCTTAATAGCAAGCACAGTATTTCAAATTAGTTTGCAAAATTTTCTCTTAATAGTGTAACTGATTAAAGGTATTTCACCCTCAGTTGGAATAGAAAGATATCAGGTAGATGGTGTGGTTTTCTTGGAGTTTACAAACAGACATTCATTTGAATTCTTAGTCAAGTGTCTCTAAATATTTGAACATTTGTGTCATTTATAGCACTTCTAATATTTTTAACATTCTTCAAAATTTCAGTTCTAGGCATGTAGACAATTAGGGTTTGGGTTCTTAATTGCATCAAAGCAATGTCCATAATCAGAGTAGATTTCACCTCACTTCAGTTTTATAGTAGTGAGAGTAATGTTCTTCAGATCATTTCAGCGATCTCAGGATTCTGGTCTCACACTTTGCCACTCAGGAATCATCTGTAGGTAGCACAGGAGCTGGGATGCACATCTCTTCAAATGTGACAAATTAATGTATGAGGATTGTGGCACATTTAGCCCAAACCACATATAGGGTTTATTGCTGTGTACCCTCTCCTGCCATCTTTTATGGCATATTTTGCTCTGTTAAGCACCCACACATTGCTTTCTAAGTCTTAAGCTAGAGTCACATTTGTTGATGGGAAGTGATAGCTGTAGATCATGACTTCTGAGATGGCCTAGGTTAATTGATCACTGTAGTTTAGCCATAGTCTCTTAATATTTAATCGTAAACCATTATGGGACATATATTGCATGTATATGTCATAAGTAATGAAAGATTAATATGATATGACTACCCTAAAAGTGAAAGAGATGATCAAAAGTATAGCCTTTCCCAAAACAATTTTTAAAAAATGCAGATAAAGGCAAGTTGAACATGCCTCGTGGTTACTACATTATTATATGAAAATAGTCATTTTGTTATGATTTTGTTGTGTGGTCCTAAGAAAATGGGCAAGAATCTAATCCAAATCAATGTCACTTTTTCAGTTGATTGACTTAGCATACTGTCCAATTTGGGATAGACTTTAATAGTATGGAGCAGATGTATAGTGAAGTGCCTATGCTGTCTTCAGGCCAAATACATTGCTTCTCTTTTGATAAAATGTTGACATTACATAATCAAACTAAACTTGAGTCTGTTTGCCAAAAACAGTTTTGAGAGGAAATCTCTGTTGTCTTGAATCCATGCCAGAACTAGCTCCTTAACCACAAATAATTAAAAAAATGAAAAATTGATTCAATAACAATATCTCAGAAAGTTTTTTTTTGAAGATCTGTGTAAGAGGATATCTCTCTTTCCCAGCCATAGAATGGGTGACAGAATAAGTTAAATGTCTCTGGTGTAGATAAGTGAGTAAGTAGGATGAGTAAGTTTTCTAGGACTGGCTATTTTGGTGCATTTACCTTTAACCTCAAGTTCAAAATATTTATTTCAGGGGAAGATGGGAGAAAAACTACATATGAATTATTAGGCAATTCAAGCAATAGTTGGATTGGATTTCTCTCTGAATTTTTGGTAACTCCAAGATAACTTGGAGTATAGGAAGCATGAAAGATTTGATCAAAGGAAAGCCAGCAAAATTATCATTACTATAGATGGGTGCAAATTAAAAAAAATGAATCATGATATTTGTTTAAAAACATTGGTTTATCAAAACTCCATTGTTTTATATTCATTGGACCCCGAAAAATACAAAGCAATCAATTTTTGTCTTTCTCCTTTATGGGCCAACATAATAAAAATAATATCACTTATGTTGTTATTCCTTAAAGTTTGTAAGTATGCACCTTCTACAGAAAACATGTGTCCATTCCTTCTATACAGGGATGCTCTTCTATGCTTCCAATAAATATTTGTTTCTGTAAACAGTGCTTCCCATGCTTATCATCTCAAGTGGTTTTGGATTATACACTGCTAGAGCCCTAACTATAATAAAAAGTGCAGGGTTTTTATGAATTGTAGTGAAAGAATTTCTGCAGCCCTAGGCTTAGAAACCACTGCTCTACACAGAACCACAAATTTCTCAGACCACCTTTGTTGTTGTTGTTGTTCAGTCATTCAGTCGTGTCCGACTCTTCGTGACCCCATGGACCAGAGCTCGCCAGGCCTTCCTCTCTTCCACTGCCTCCTGGAATTTTGTCAAATCCATATTGGTTGCATCAATGACACCATCCAACCATCTCATTCTCTGCCGTCCTCTTTTCCTTTTGCCTTCCATCTTTCCCAACATCAGGGACTTTTCCAAGGAGTCCTCTCTCCTCATGAGGTGGCCAAAGTACTGGAGCCTCAGCTTCAAAATCTGTCCTTCCAGTGAACATTAGGGGTTGATTTCTTTCAGGATGGATAGGTTTGATCTCCTTGCAGTCCAGGGGACTCTCAAGACTCTCCTCCAGCACCACAGCTCAAAAAGCATCAATTCTGCGGCAATCAGCCGTGTTTATAGCCCAGCTTTCACTTCCATACATTACTACTAGAAAAATCATAGCTTTGACTCTCCTGACTTTAGTTGGCAAAGTGATGTCTCTGCTCTTTAGGATGCTACCTAGGCTTGCCATTGCTTTCCTCCCAAGAAGCAGGTGTCTTTTTATTTTGTTGCTGCAGTTGCCATCTGCAGTGATCAAGGAGCCCAAGAAAATAAACTCTGTCATTGCCTCCATTTCTTCCCCTTCTATTTGCCAGGAGGTGATGGGACCGGTGTTGATGTTGAGCTTCAGCCCACTTTTTTCACTCTCCTCTTTCACCCTCATTAAGAGGTTCTTTAATTCCTCCTCACTTTCTGCTGGGGTAGGAACTGGCAAGCCACCCCAGTATCCCTGCCAAGAACATTCCATGGGCACAGACCACCTTTACATAGATTTAATAACAATCTGCAACCTAGTGCTGAAAAGGTTCTCAGTATGGAAGAATGTCTCTTCAGCCCTTCAGTATTATTTTTCTGCATGACTTTTTAAGTCATAGTGACCAATTTCTTGCCACACCTACCGCCTCCTTCTGAGAGTCACACAAGTAAAAACCCCTCACATCCATCAACAAGGGCTTACATGTAGTTAACACTGTATGTAAAATATGTCCTTGTTTATTTTGCTGTAGACAAGAATTTGCAGTTTGACATTATTAAGCAAAATAGCATAGATATAGATGTCCAGATAAATGGAGGCTAAGGCAAATTGTTACAAGAGTTCTCTTGCTACAGAAATAGGGTTATGTATGTACTATATGTAGACATTCTGGAGCCCCAGCCTAGCTTCCTGCCTAGTCTCATGACTTTCTATGCTGGAAAAATGTCGACAGAGGCTTTATGTCATGGATTTCATCTTGGACTCATGATTCAGTGTTTAATTCAGTATTATAACTTATTTTAGTGTATTTTAATATTTCACATCATCTTTCTTCAACAGAATAAGCAGGAGAGGACAGGGCAAGTTCTACCTTTTTTCTTCTGTACTCTGTGTAGTCACTGTACCCAAATGATGTAAAGAATTCTTGTTGAATTAGGGTACCTCTACTTGAGCAAATTTCAGTCCCTTTGACACTCCTTACTACAAGCAAGAGTGAACCTTCTCATTCCAAGCACAGTGGAAAATTGAACTCCTAACCTCTGATTCTACGGACAGATACCTGAGATATTTAGCCAGCTAAGAGTAAGATATGGAGTGACTTTTTTAAAATCACAAAATAACTCTATGCAGAATGGCATAATGAGCAAAATGGTAAAGTGAGGCAAATAAAGACTAGTGGCAGATCATTAAACAGACACCAGCATTTTTACTGTACATGTATTCCTGCTACTTTAAGGTCACACTTCAGCAGCCATCACTGACATTTTCCAAAATGTACACATCTTGTGTGGAAGCATTATTTACATAAAGCAAGAATATGCAATAGGCAGTAGAGGTATCCCCCCCCTTAAGCAGTAATTTTGTATATATTTGCTTATTTTGTGCAAAACTTGTTGTTCTCCTTTTGCCAAGAGTTCAAACAAAATATCTCTTCACTATCATGGGGTGATATGAATAATTTTAAAGATCCTCAGTTTTGTTAGTGAAGATGACATGAGTGGTCATTTACATCCCAAATGGGCACTGCATTTAAAATAATAAGTTAAGGGACAACTGTTTATTCTGAAGTAATCATATGAAAAGATTGTTAATAATCTTTAAACTAGAAAAAGAGTAAAATTGGTTCCATTCAGTAATGGAACCAATTATCTCAAGAGGTAGTGAATACATTGAAGGTATTCAAGAGAAATCGGGACATCTGCCTGGTAGCTATCCTTTGATGTGTATTCCTGCATGGAGCAGGGGGTTGGGCTTGATGGCCTTATAGGCTCATTCCAACTTCACTATTCCATAATTCTATGATTGTATGAAAATGATGTTTTGGAGCACCTATTCCAAAATGTGGGAATTTACTTAATTGTTTAATATCATACTGCTTTCTCATTATATTTGACCTTTATCCCATAACAGGCAGCTCATAATATGAATTAGAAACAAATAAATAAACAAGTATATTGAATTACAATTAAATACATTATTAGTGATTAAACTAGCACTAAATTAGAATATTCTAAAAATGTTAAAAAAAAACAAGAGGTAAAAGAATTTCAAATAAAACAAAGTGCCATCACCAAAAAGGTAGATTAGATGAAAAACTGAGGAACTTTTACTACTAATTTCTATAATGTTGTGCTTAAAGTTGAAAAAGTATTTAAAATTATTTATTTTGTACAGAGCCAGTGTTGTTGGTGCTGCATCTGTGTCTCTTTCCTAAGTGGTAGGGAGAGGGGTCTTCCCAAACCTGAGAGTGTTCAAATTTATTGAATTCCATCATTCCCAGTTAACAATTGCATTTTGAGACTTGTGACCCATCTAAAAAATACTACTACGTTTTAGAAGGCAATTTTAAAGTGAGAAAAAGAGAAGTTTTGAAGAAGTGAGTAACATATGTTCGATTATAGATGCACAGTGAAGGAACTTTCTAAGTCTCACTTTATCCCAGAACTATTTTAATTAACAAATTTGTAGTGCTAATTAAGAAGTTAAACTCTTTTAGTTGTAATCATTAACAAAACCTAAGCAATCTCCAACACAAATCTTAACACAAATATGTTATCTTTCATGATAAATGGTGTAGTGTATTGTGTAGTGTAGTGTTTTGGAATTAAACATTACAGTTATGCATATTTGTCATTAATGTAAAACAGATTAACTCTGAACTGAACAGTTAAAAATCTTAGTAAATATGAATTTAACTCAAACTTTTAATGACCCAACTCCTTGATTTGTACTGGTCATAGAAACACAAGGTCCAGTGACACAGTGGCTTCCCAGATTTTATTGCTGCACATTTGGGATTAAGTGTAGAGGATTTTATGCATGCAGACCTTATGCAAATATTATAGCGGGTGTTTATTTTCATCCTGCAGACTCAAGAGGCAGGACAAGCACACTGTAGAAAGGCAGTCCAGAAGTAGTTCCACTTTCCTGCTGCTCATGCTCTCTACAAACTTAGAGCCTCATTTGAACCAGCCTTAAGATGTTTAACCCAGCATTAGTCATCCGAATTCTTTGACATCTCTTGTCCTCGCTTGAGGACTATTCAGCCATAATGTTATTTCAAGTGAGAGTTTTATACTGCAGTGACAAGGAACTTTTTTTTAATGTATGGGAAAACTGTATTATAATGCCTTTTTTATTTTTATCTTTTAAAATGTTAAAACATTGGCCTTTTGTGTATTACTATTATTAGTAGTATTAGTATGCTTTAAAGGGTATATTGTATGGACTTATGTAAATATGTTTCACTTTGACAGGTTTATTGCATGTACACTTGTATTTTTTAAAACAAATGTGCAGAGAGGCATAGTTTAAAGAGGTTTTAACACATGCATGAAGATTATATACCATTTAGAAATGAATGTCATTTTGCTTCTCTTCTGCATTTACTGCATGCCACTCATGCCTGACTTCAGTAAAAAGCAAAACAAAACCTAGAGAGTTAAGTTTCTTTCCACATGTTTTTGACATATCACGTTTGGGCACAGAATTTTTAGAGCACTCCTGATTGCATGTCCATATTGCAAAATCAAAATCAAAAATGTGATGTAATGGCACAAGAAAATTTTAACCTGCCAAGTTTTGCCAACCTCAGCATTGCTAGGTCCACATTATACAGTACAGTATATGAAATGCGCTGTTAACAGCTATAACAGTACCTTTGATCATTAGAAGCAATAAATTAAACTGCATACTGTAATATATTTATAAATAAATATAACTGAGTGAAAGTAAGTAATAATATAAAATCAAGTCTGTTGCTTAATACCTTGTTTGACTTAGCAGTATAAGTAAATGCCATTTTCTCTAAATCCCAGTATGCCAGAGCACAAAAATTTCCTGTAATTATTGTTATTTGAAGCTGCCTTAATCTGAGTCACACAATTACTTTGAGTAGTGGCAGTTTTGCAAGGATCAAGCAGAGGTCTTTTTCAGTTCTGCTACCCTGAGTCCATTCTGATATACATATCTGGATGTAAAAGGCTCCCTCATAGCAAGTCAGGCCATTGACCCATTTGCCTCAGTCCTGGCAGCATTCATCTAGCAGCCTACTCAGGTCTTTGCCATCTCAGTAACGTGAGATTATGTTGGGATGCCAGGGATTACACTTGGGAAGTTATGCACACAAAGTATGTCCATATCCATGGAGCTATGAGCCTTTCTCACTCATAAAAATATGAAATAGTTTCCCACAAATATATTTACGTATACTGTAGATGAGACCTCAAGCTAGGAAAACTAATGTGTGAGCTTAATCAAACTGTAAGCATGCAGAATTGTATTAAAGAATAGGGTTGGGGAATTCTGTCCAGTTAAGTTACCCAGATTGTATTTATTTGTGGTATTAACTGCTACTAGTTATTGCATCTGAGGTAAACCATATGCAAAGACATGGGTTTCATATGTTATAGACCACTGACGATACACTGAACATAATTTTTATGCAATGGCCTTATTTCTTTGAATCATATGGTTCCCAAATGAACTGGTGGTACCAAAAATAAAATGTTGAATTGAACTGTGAGCTTTTTGAAGCATTAAGAAGTTTGATTATCTTTCTTTCTGTTTTGCCTTTTCTTCCCTTGACTTTCACAGAATTTCAAACAAATGTTAAGGCTGCAGCCTTAAATTTCCCTTCTTAGAATTTCAGTCCCCAACAGGACTTACTTCTAAGCAGGAATATCTTAGGCTCAACAGATATTATTTTTGTTCTTCTGCATCGGACCTTTAGATCTCTTTGAGATCAGTTTAATGCAGGTAAAATGTGATTTACTGATTAAATGGGATTTTATGTTGAAAACTGTTAATCAAATTTCTCTCAGGAGGTTATTGAAAACAAAACTATTAGACAAATGTTAATGTTGTAGCTACTGTATCTCTGCATTTTCAGCTTCATTACACAATTTTATATATGCTTATTTAATTAAAAATGTAAGAAGAAAAAGAAACTGCTATATCCAATCTTTGAATTATGCTAATGGAGAGGAGCAATGCATTAGGATGTCAGTAATGTAATGTGACCAGAAGATAATCCAGGTGGTAATCCTTGTCATAACTGATAGGCATAATGGATTTGCGAATCATTGAGCATACAGACAGAATCTTTAAAAACAGTTAATTATGTTGCTTATTTATTTATTTATTTATTTATTTATTTATTTATTTATTTATTTATTTATTTATTTATTTATACTACCCAAAGGTCTCTGGGTGGCTCACAATCAAAATAAACAATTCAGAGAATTAAAACATCAAAATTGCAATAAAATTAAAACAATAAAACATTTAAATACAATAAATACAATATATTAAAATACTACACTATTTATTAGATAATGCGTGTGTGTGCGAGCAAATTGAAGTTGGGAAAATAGAAAATAAATGGTAGTATATAATATATTTTTAAAATAAATCCACACCTCCCACTCCCAGTCGAACCTCCCCTTTATCCAATACCAGAAAAAAATTCTCACAAACTGCCAGAGAAGAAATAAAGAATAAACTGCTATTCCCTTCAGCAGACAAAGCTGCAGGGAATCAAAGAAATTATTTTCTAAATTCAATTCCCTCCCTGCCTGCCTAACTTAAATCCTAAAGCCTCCAGCCTCCCTCCTCAATCTCGATCGGATCACACCAGCACCAGCAGCCAGCCCTCCTCCCTCAACCACATCCATATACCCGACTGCGATTTCTGGAAGTTGCCTCGGCTTTTTATGCCCCCCGAGACATCCAGAAGTGTCAGTCAAAAACCTGGCGATGCCATTGGTGGGATGGTTCAAACAATTTGCATGGTCCCATCCCATGCCCAGCCCAAATGGGCAGGTCTAAAGAAAATAAAAAATAAAATAAAATAAAATAAATACAACGTTTTATTTCTATAAAAAACCCACTGCTGCTACAATTAAAATTCAGGCATTTAAAATAAATAAATTTCACATGTTTCTGTGGTGATTTGGTGTGTTTTTTGACCACGATTTTAAAAGAAAAATTGCGGTCGCCATTTTGGATCCGCCCCACCCGCATGGCATGGCAAGACAATGAGGATGACCCCCCCCCAGCCTGGTGCAAGCAGCCCAGGACAGGAGAGGAGAGGGGGAAGGCCGGGGACCCCCCAGAAACCACCCCTCTGGTAGGTGGCAAAGCCTCAGGGAGGCATATTTTCACCTGCTTTTTTGGCCGGGAGTCGGTTTTTTTTTTAAAAATTAAAATCTTTTTCTGTGCTTCGCATTGCACGATCGCTGCAATGCCACAAACGGAAACGAAAAACCTGACCAAAATTTTCTTTTTTCGGTTCGAGTTCGAGTTCTGACGGCTTAATTATCGTTACCGTTTCCGTTACGTAACGGAAATGATAACTGAAAACGGAAACGACAATTTCGCCGTCGTACCCATGTCTACTATTTATTTATTTATATAGCTTGTAATAACAGCATGTTATTTAATATTTGTACTTTATGAGGACATACATAATATCACACAAATCAAATCAGTCTGATAACCCTCCCGCTACTTCTGGGATATACAAATCCCAGTAAACTGATTACAATTTACATATTCAGTAATGAAAGGGTTAAAAGATTACTTTCCTCTCCTCATTTTACATTTCCCCGCATCAGCTTCATTTTTAAAATGATTTTACTTGTCTTGTCATTGCCTTTCATGTGCTTGCCTGTTTGATATCTCAGGAGAAGTATTCTTCTTTAACTTTCTTGTTTTTATTTGTGTATTTATTATTATCAATACCAGGTGTTGTAGGCGCCTGGAGTAGGAACTGGCAAACCACTCCAGTATTCCTGCTGAGAAAACTCCACGGACATGGAGTCATGAAGAGTCGGTCACGACTATAACAACACAACACACACATAGTCATTAGTAAATGGCAGCTGAGCAGGGGAATTAAGACCCAATATGGCAATTTGGTGGCATCTTGGAGTTCACATGGGAGTCAACTAACTGAGTACAGTGGGATTCATTGCAATTACCATTATATTTATTTTTAAAAGTCACATGGCAGACACAGGCAACATATACTTCAGGGATAGGTTTTGGAGCTCAAATATTTTCTCAGAATACTGTATTTAATTAATGTGTCTGTGAAGATTCTCAGTCCTCCAAGTGAATTTCTCTGGAAGTTGTGTCATAGCAACTGCACTTCTTTTCTTGGGAGATCAAAACATTTCACCACTCACCCAAGCAGCTTCATCAGTATTTAGTTAATGCTATTTGTGTACTCTGAACCATGGCTTTATTAATTCTGCAAATGAGCCACCATTGCAACTAAAGGCTGTTGCATAATGTTCATTTCGAGGCAGCACTGAATACATCCCAGTTTCCATTCCTATTCTGTGGCTGGGAATGCAAGATTGCTCCACTAAAGAATGATGATAATGCAAGTGGTCTTAAAGGAAAGTTACTACAAAAGCACTTAGATGATCACTGGCTAAACCCTGCATGGCAGAGGAATCCAAAGAAATGTGTCCAATTAACATATCACACATACACTCACATAGGAAAGTAAGTGTTATTTATGGAGGGATTTTAGCAATTCCATAGAATATTTTAAGCACCATTATTTCAGCCGGAATTTAAGTGTAACCAAACTCAGTATAAGTGTCACTGCTTCTTTTATATCCCAAGGAGAACAAGTATAAAGACAACAAAAGAGCCCATGAGGCACAATACTATGTGAAAATGAATATATTTTATTATCCATTAGTTACAGAGGTAACAATTGGGGTTTCATTCACACAATGAAACCAGCATTCATACATCCCATTCTTACTCACCATGAGAGAGAAGAGAAGAGCTCATAATCAGCATTGTCCAGGTTCTGAAAGAGAAGGCAAATGATCCCAAAACTTTGGTCTCAGAGTACAAAGAGACCAACTGCCTGGGTTTTCTTTTTTTTTTGTATCCTTTCTGGGCAGCTTGTCAGCTAGCAGGAGCACTGGGCATTTCTTTGTCCTTTCCTGGATTGATGCCCCCCCCATCACCCATGGAATGCTCTTAGTTGCAATTTTGCATTCCCTTATCACTGGCAGACAAGTATGCAATCCTCCTATCTTTGGGAAGACTCCCAGGATCTTCCTTCTTTGAGCTCTCTTTAACTGCTAGCAATAGATGAAGTCTGCCAAGATGCTAAAAACGTAGTTCGAGAACTCAAGGCTCAAAAGTTGAGCTCATCTCAGTGAAGAGTTAGAGTCTCATAGTCAGGTTCCCAAAGTCCCACCAGACCTTTGTTCTGTCGGTTCAACTTTGTCACACACTGGTTCTTCACCTTATTCCAGGCTAAGCATGCATACACCTTACATGTCAGCATGCATCCATTTTACATTAGCACTCCATTTGGGGGGGGGGGTAGGAAAAGAATTCACTGGAGGTGAAATGTGGTATTGCCCTTACAAGGGACCTAAGAAGAACTCTGAAAAGTTACTCTGCCCAAAGAAATCCCAGGCTAAATATAGCATAATGGAAATGTTTTATATTCTGATCTCAGTCTCCTGAAAAGCCATCAACCTAAGAGGAAGCTGATTGGCTTACTTTTAAGTCAATATTTGAAGGCTCATCTTTTATCACACACATTTTGTTCAAAAAGAATGTTTGCATTGTAGCTTCAGTGTATTTCTCAAAGAACTCTTTGCTGTGATATTTTTTCATGGTAACCATGATCAGTTTGGGCATTACTTTATTACTAATAAGATAATATCCCACCATGCTGTTGTGTGTGTATTTTTAAAATCAAAATAGTTTTTAAAATACTGCTTGCCATAAATAAGTTTTTAAAATTAAAATACTAATTAGGTATATTACTTTAATTGTAGAAGCAAAAAGTTTTAGTCTTGCAAGACTTCTAGTATAGTTGAAGTGGTCAACCCAGGGGAGGGTTGTGGATCGTAATAAGCAACTCCTATGGTGTAATTGTCATCATGACTAATGCTATACAAGTGAGAACCAGTAAGCAGAACCAAAAGCAAAACTATTCACTATTTACTTATTTTCATTTTTAGGCCACCTTTCTCACCAAGATGGCTCACAAATTATTTTAAAAACACGTTGCTAAAAATATAAATAATTTGCATTAAAACAATTAAATAATATTAAAAATAGTTTAAGAGTTAAAACACATTTGCTTAGAACAGTTTTTAAAACACATTAAAACATACATGAAATGAGACCAAAATCAAAACCGTTAATTGTCCAATTAGTTAATAAAAGCCTGTCTAAAAAGAATAGTAGGCAGAAAGACATGGCCAACCTATGCTTCTGAGAGAGGCCATTTGACCACCTTGGAAGCAGCCACGAAGGAGGCCTTCTCTTGAATTCCTACTAGAAGAGGTGGGGTGCGAAAAAGTCCTGTGTTTAAATATCTTCCCAAAGGGGTAGAGAACTATTTCTGAATGTAGAAAATAGCATACCAAAGAGAAATATAGTCTGGCTTTTCCTCTTTGGCAAATTAATTTGGAAAGCTAGGAATTTATTTTGCTCCAGGAAATTTCTCAAATACATATTGCCTATCTTCTCCTGCAGTCTGAAGTGAAGTGGTCCAGGAAAAGCTGTGCTACTTAATTTGATTTACAGATCTACTTACAAATCTGAGCTTCCTTAAAAGCAGAAGGAACAGCTAATTATAAATATACTTGCATGTTGTTTGGCCTTCATGTCCTGATGCTTAACTGATTCCCCAATTGATCTAGTTTCTTCATGCATTTATACCTCATTTTTTCTTCAAGAAATTCAAGATTGGACACATGAGTCTTTTCCTTCCCCCATTTTTATTAATTTTATGAGTTTAGTTAAGCAAAGTAGTAGTGATGGCCCTCACCTAGTGAATTTCATCTTTACATGGAATTTTGAACCCTGTTCTTCCTGGTTCTAATCCTACACTTTAACTGTTACACCACGCTGTCCAAGTGCTTTACATAGCAAAACCAGACCTTATACTCTGATTTCCTCAGAATCAAAGGATCATCATCACTATTTCAGTGAACAGTGACTCTGGTCCATTATGTTGCATATGTCCTAATGGATACAACACTAACCCCTGTCCTATGTAAGTACGTAAAATAGATGAAACAAGGTTGAATGTGTCTTTCCCACTCTTTTAAAATAATGCCAGAATTTTCCTCCGACTTAAAGCAGATTAATGGGCATGGAGAAGGGCTGTCTAATCCTTTTTCCCCATGTTAGTTTTCCATATAATTGCATCATCTGAACTGTCCTCACCACTGGAGGGGTAAATACTGAGGGAAAGATACATGTAGCTACATGTGGTATCTAGTATGGGCTTTTGAAAAAAGGGAATACCATAGAAAATGTATGATATTATTCTTCAGTTTTACAATAATTTAACACACTGGGTAACTAGAAAGAGAAAATTGCATAAGTAATACGGGTCTATTTTTATGTATATAGAATATTGTAGAATATCTTCCAGGTTTTTTTCAGGATTATTGAATTGAGAAAATAAATTGAATATTTGTCTTATTTTTATGTTGGGGAGAAGTTAGTGAACTGAAATGTTAGCATTCAAACTTGTGAATGTAAATTTCTTACAGAAACTTTTATATTGAGTGTTTGCACTATTATCATTTCTGGAATATAATGAATAAAGAAATCAAATTGCTTGAGAAAATACGGCTTCATTTTGTTTCATTTGAGTTATAGTTGGTCTGGTCATGGATAAAGCACCCTCCCATTTCTAACATAGATATAGCAAATTTGTTTTCAACTGTTATTTTGTGCTCACCCAATGAGATTAGTTGATGTTCTTTTGCACTTTGGGAATTCTGTTTTCATGTGAAAACAAGTATGCTATATTCCACCCCCTTTTTAAAATTTAACTGAGTTGGTGCTGCCAAATTCTGACTGGTTGAATGAAACTGTTCCAGATTTTAGCATATGCTTTATGAAGCTAGATGAAGTGGCCATTAATCTTCCCAGTCTCCTGAAAAATGCCACAAAAAGTGTTGTGGACCTTGCTGAATGGAGGCAGCTGTGGTGCAAGTCTGGACAGTGGCAACTTCCATCAAACAATCTGTTCTGATGTATGAAGGCAGGTGCTTTGCCAAAACCATGGTCTATTTTATTCTGAGGTGTTGCCCTGTTAAGCCCCACTGAAAGCCTATTTTCACTTACATGTATTAGTTCTTTCAATACTGCAGCACAACTTGTATATCCTCTTATTTAATTATACACAAATAACAGATGAAACCCTGGCACATCTCTGCATGTGCAAACCTGATGAGGTTATCAGTTCTGGTCTAGCACTAATTAAAAGTTTCCATTCCTCCTCTCCAGGTTCTGAGGTTCCCTTTCATTATGGGGATCATGCTATGGAAACCCTTAATATCTGAAATTTGCCACCCCCTATTATGACATATTGCCATATCACACCTGTAAACACAATATATCCATCAACTAGTTGCTGAACAATTTATCTTCCTTGTTCCACTGAATTTCTTTTTCTCTTTTGGATACTGAAATTTTGAGAGTTGCAAGCCCATTTTCAAAATACACATGGTATGATCCTGCAGTAACATGTATTATATAAAAATCGCATGCTTGCAGATTGATTCTGAGTTATGACAACCCTTTCATTCACAAGGGTCTGAGTTGGAGAGGCAGCTCCCAGAACAGCACAATAGTTACTTCAGCTTCCACACTTCACCAAAGTACCACAGTCTCTGTCCAACTGATTCAGATCTTGTCACTGCTATATTTCTGCCTATATTTCTTCTCTTTCTTCTTAAGCCTTGACAAGAATAATTCAACAAAAAGTATTGTGTTGATAAAATGAGACTATTTCATTCATTCTCATTCAATCAAGATCCAAAACAAGGCAACCAAGAAAAGAAAATGCAGCCAACCCTTTTTGTTAAAGCTCTCTTCAGACAAAAGAGGGAGCTGATTGTATTTCCTTAAAATCAGACACAGTGATGGCAAAAGCATAGATTTTTACATTATTATCCACCCAAATGCTTTTTATCTCAGAAAAAATCATGCAAGTGTCTAAAACGTGGGGGATACATGACAAATTCTCAGGTGGACTCATAATGGTCTCACATGTCCAGTCTGAATGCTGAGCATTGAGCATGGAAGCAAATATTCAGGTATAGTTTATAGTAGTGATGGCGAACTATCAGCATTCCAGATGTTTTGGACCACAACTCCCAGAATTCCAAGCCTGTATTGCCAATGACAATGGTGGCTCCACCCAAGGACGCATTCCCAGCGGGGCTGCTTAGCCCCCTCCACAGAGCATGGCATGAAAGAGAGCTTTTTGATTGTGTTCGGCTTGCAGGGGAAAGGCAGACTATATACGCCTGCCTACCTGCCCAGTGCAGGGCCTCTCTTCCTAACTGTGATTCCCTCAGAGCAGCAGCTGTTCATCAGAGGGACCATAGTTTCAATTTGCCATGGGGCACTCAGCAGGGAGCTTGCAGGCTTGGCTTCAGCCGAGCCTGCCTGGTATTTGTATCACAATCAAATGTTAATTGTTTTCATGGGAAGTGTAAAGTGTTTAAAAAAGCTGAAAGAAAGAAAGAGAGAGAGAGAGAGAGAGAGAGAGGAAAAGAAAAGAAAAGAAAAGAAAAGAAAATAATCCTAAAAGAGTACTAAAGAATACTAAAATAAAAATAAAAAATGAATATAAAAATAAAAAGGAAAGATGAGAGAACATCTATGTAGGTGTGCATGTATAAAAGCATACATGCATATGTGTGTGTGGCTAGGTATAGTCTATAAATATGTGATAATGCTGCTAATCTTAACAATAATAATATTAATAATATTTTTAAGAATGATGATAATGATGAGAACAATGATAGCAATAATAATAGAACTCCAGTGTAATATAAGATGAATCATGCTAAACAGGCCATATTAGTGGCCCCACATGCCTTTTAAAGCACACAATACAAGGTGTATGTCTGCAGATACTACTACAGTATCCTGGGGCTTTGCAGTATACCCCCTTCCCCCCTTTTACTAAGTCTGGCAGTCACAACCTTATTGTGGGTATCCATTGTTTGGACTTTTCCTCTAGGAATCTGTCTAGAGTCCCTCCACCCACCCATCAACACCAAAGTCTCTTGAATAAAATTGCAGTCATGGAATCAAGGGACAGGTCTTGTCCTGGATCAGCAACTGGCTAAGCAACATGAAACAGAGGGTAGCTCTAAATGGATACTTCTCCAAGTGGAGGGAGGTAAAGACTGGGGTCCCCCAAGGCTCAGTACTGAGACTCCTGCTTTTCAACCTCTTCATAAATGATCTTGAAGTAGGAGTAAATAGAGAGGTAGCCAAATTTTCCAAGGACACTAATTTATACAGGGTAGTAAAACCTGAGAGAGATTGTGAGGAGCTCCAGATGGATCTCTTGACACTGGGGGATTGGGCAAACCAGTGGCAAATGAGCTTCAACATTAGTAAGTGTAGAGTGATGCACATTGGGGGATAAAACCGCAATTATGTTTATAAACTGATGGGGTCTGAACTCTATGCAACAAACCAGGAAAGAGACCTTGGTGTCCTGGTGAACAGCTCAATGAAGGCGTCTGGACTTTAGTAAGGCCTTCGATAAGGTTCCCCATGGTATTCTTGCTAAGAAGTTAGTAGAAAGTGGGATAGATAGTGCTACTGTCAGGTGGATTTGTAATTGGTTGACTAATCGCACCCAAAGGGTGACCATAAATGGCCTCTCTTCAGCTTGGAGAGACGTGACCAGTGGGGTGCCCCAGGGTTCTGTTCTGGGTCCAGTGCTGTTCAATATCTTTATTAATGACTTGGAGGAAGGAATAGAGAGTACGCTAATTAAATTTGCAGATTATACCAAATTGGGAGGGGCTGCTAATTCCCTAGAGGATAGGATGAAAATCCAAAAAGACCTTGACAGATTAGAGTGCTGGGCCAAAGCTAGCGAAATGGATTTCAACAGAGAGAAATGTAGGGTACTACATTTAGTTTAAAAAAATGAATTGCACAAATATAGGATGGGGGATACTTGGCTGGAGGATAGTACCTGTGAAAGGGATCTGGGAGTATTGGTGGACCACAAATTGAAGATGAGTCAGCAGCGTGATGCGGCGGCCAGGAAAGCCAATGCGATTCTTGGTTGCATCAACAGAACCATTGTGTCTAGATCAAGGGAGGTGATAGTACCACTCTATTCTGCTCTTGTCAGACCCCACCTGGAGTACTGTGTCCAGTTCTGTGTGCCTCAATTTAAAAAGGATGTTGACAACCTCGAGCAGGTGCAGAGGAGGGCTACCAGGATGGTTGAGGGTCTGGAGGAAATGTCTTATGAGGAACGGCTTAGGGAACTGGGAATGTTTAGCCTTTCAAAAAGAAGACAGAGAGGGGATATGATAGCTATGTTTAAATATTTGAAAGGATGTCATACTGAAGAGGGAACAAGTTTTCCATTGCTTCAGAGACTAGGACTCGGGGCAATGGTTTCAAACTACAGGAAAAGAGATTCCATTTGAACATTAGGAAGAACTTCATGACAGTCAGAGCTGTTCGGCAGTGGAATATGCTGCCACGGAGGGTGGTTGAGTCTCCTTCTTTGGAGGTTTTTAAGCAGAGGCTGGATGGACATCTGTCAGAAATATTGTGATGGGGGTTCCTGCATGGCAGGGGGTTGGACTAGATGGCCCTTGAGGTCTCTTCCAACTCTATGATTCTATGATTCTATGATTCAAAACAACATCATTCAATTCCTTTGTCTTAAAGCAAAACTGCTGGCAATATTAAGATACAGGCCAAACCTTGTGCTCTCTAGATTTTCTCCAAGCAGTTTTTTGGGTTTTTTGAGTTTTTTGAGTTTGGTGTGGTGATGGAACATTATGGGATGCTGAGGGGGAGGGCACATTTGATGCCCTTGGAGTCTGCATGCAGTGCACATCCTAGAATACTGCATTGTATTCCTCTGCCAAAGGATGGTTGATTTTATTCCTGTGTGTGTACTGATAGAAAAGTGAGCTTTAAAAACTGAACAGAGATATCTGGGAGTGCTTCTCTCTTCTAAAACAAGAGGTGTATTCCCTGCAGACTGTGATTTAGCAATGACTGAGAGGGGGTTGGATGGCATACCTCTTCCCTACCAAAATACAGAGTGCATTTATGGAAAGTGAAAAAGAGGACTCCTTTTCTTTGCGGTTGAGAGGAGAGGTTGGTGTGGTGAAATAAATTATTACCTTGCTTTGGTTTTACTTTTTACTCTGAAATTAAACCTGGTTTGGAAACACTTTTTGGCTCAGAGCTGACACATTAATCCAGGGGTGCCCAAACTTTTTGTAAGGAGGGCCAGATTTGGTGGCTGAGAAAGTGTCAGGGGCCGCTTGCTCCCCGACCCTGCCACCCCACTGCAAGCCCCACCCACTGACCCCTTGCAACCCCACCTGCAGGAAGGAAGGTGGGGACCAAGGGAGGGAGGTGGAAACCAAGAGAGGAAGGAAGGAAGGTGGGGAACAAGGGAGGGAGGGAGGGAGGAAGGAAGGTGGGGACCAAAGGAAGCACAGGGAGCCATGGCCATAGGTCGCCCCTTGGAAGAGGTGATCTGTGCGACCTTGCACCCCCCCCAAGCTCCCCAGTGGTGGCAATGGCTCGCCCGCCAACCCACCCCAAAGCTCCTTAGTGGTGGCAAAGGCCCACCGGTCTGCCCACCCCCACACATTCCCCTGTGGTGCCGGTGGCGGCAGACTGCCCGTCCACCCAGCTGCTCAAGCTGTCTGGTGGTGTCAGTGTTGGTGGAAGATTTTTTTAAAACAAAATGGGGCACAGGAGGGGGAGGGAGGGGCGGGCCGGCCAGCCGCGGACCACTCAGAATGGCCTGACAGGCCGGATTTGGACCGCGGGCCAGACTTTGGGCAGGCCTGCATTAGTCCATTAGTCCATCTTGCAGAACCCATTCAGGAAAAGAAACCTCACCATCTCTCTCTCCCAGCCTGTTTACAGCATGAGAAAAATGTCACATGTCACCTCCTTGACCAATTAGGATTCACTTGCTTCTTAGCTGGAATGTGCCTTGGCTGATGTTTATATGGACACTGAGATAGAAAATCTACAAGCTAGTGTGCAGTATAGTATTGGCATTATTTACAGTTGACCTTAGAAAAAAGGCTTCCCTACTTCTAAAATTTGTTACATGCCCCTCAACGAAGATTAAAAATTCTAAATTTACATTTAGCATTAGAGATGGGCATGAACCAAAAAAAATGGTGATT
This sequence comes from Phrynocephalus forsythii, assembly GCA_029282475.1. NCBI lineage: Eukaryota > Metazoa > Chordata > Lepidosauria > Squamata > Agamidae > Phrynocephalus > Phrynocephalus forsythii. The sequence goes on from JAPFRF010000009.1 coordinate 67,576,824, forward strand.
CGTTTTGGTTCAGTTCGTTTTAAGGTTCAGATTCTTTCGTTTCATTCTTAACAATTTTTTTGAATTATTCATTTTGTTGGTTCATTTCGATTCGTTATTCGTTGTATGGTGCTTGTGCAACAAACAGTCCTCATTGTGGGGCGTTTTTCTTTTTCTTTTTACAGCGCCTCTATTTTGTTTTTTGCCACCCAGCCGAACCGGCTGGCCTGCGGCCGGATGGACACTTTTAAAAATTTAATTTTATTTTATTTGTTTTTTATTTTATTTTAAACAGTCCCCGTTGAGGGGCTTTTTTTTTCTTATTTATTTTTACGGCTGAGAAGCACTGGCTTGGGGCCAGCACTTCCCAGCTGAGAGGCGCTAGTGCCTCTGTTTTTGTTTTGTTTTTTCATTTCCCCCAGCCGGCCTGGGCCAAAAGGGCTGACCCACAGGCTGGGTGTGGGCCGGAGGGGTGCTGTTTTTATTATTATTATTATTATTATTATTATTATTATTATTATTATTATTATTATTATTATTATTATTATTATTATTAATAATAATAATAATAATAATAATAATAATAATAATAATAATAATAATAATAACAACAACAACAACAACAAACAACAACAACAATAACAACAATAATAATTTTAAACTGTCCCCGTTGAGGGGCTTTTTTTTTCTTTTTTCTTTTTACAGCTGAGAAGCACTGGTTTGCCTTTTATTGTGTCATTAGTTGCTCCGTCAACTCTTATAAGCCGCCCAGAGTTCCTACGGGAAGATGAGTGGGGTATAAATCTAATAATAAATAAATAAATAAATATAGCACTTCCCAGATGAGAGGCACTAGTGCCTCTGTGTGATCTTTTTATCCCCCACCCCCCAGCCCAGGCCGAACTGGCTGGCTCACGGGCCAGGCGTGGGCTGGAGGGATGTGGTTTTTTTTTGGGGGGGGGGGTAATTATTTTAAACAGTCCCCTTTGCAGGGCTTTTTTCCTTGTTTCTTTGTACAGCTGAGAAGCACTGGCTTAGGGGCAAGACCTTCCCAGCTGAGAGGTGCTAGTGCCTCCTTTTTTTTCATTCCCCCTTCCTGGGCCAAACCGGCTGGCCTGTGCGCTAGCCTGGGGCTGGCACAAGCTGGAGGAAATTTTTTTATTTTATTTTATTTTATTTTTTAAGTCTGCTGGGCAGCACCAATTTTTTATTTTTTATTTTTAAAAACATTTACATCACCAACCATGCACCCCAGGTTCCATGTCAGTGCTTTTTTATTTTATTTTATTGTTTTTATTTTACAGCACCGACCAGGTGGCTGCTGGGCCAGGTCGGCAATTTATTTTTATTTTTATTTAAGTCCCTGGATGCTGACTCCCCCCCCCCCCGCCGCCTCTCAGCTGTATGATGAGCTTTTCCCCACCCTGGCTGCTGGAGTTCCAGGTGAGGAGGCTGCACGACAGGACAAGGTAAGTGACACCAGGAACGAAAAGCAAAACAGAACAAAACAGAAATTTCTGTTTCATTTTGTTTCATTTTTCTTTGATGGGTCCCTTCATTATTCATTTCGTTCCCTAACATAACAAATAATGAATAACAAAACAAATTAAAAATTCATTTCATGCCCATCTCTATTTAGCATTTTTAAACTACAAACTACAATGAGAATAAATGTAAACAATATTACTTAACAATAAGAAAGAGGTAATTGAAAATCAAACTACATAAGAAATTATAACATGTGCAATAGAAAACAATTAAAAGAGGTAGTATTAATAATTAATATATGCTCTCTTAATGTAGACATAGCAATAAAACTTATTAACTTGAATGCTTGCAGGCATGAAACTTCTGAAAAGCAGATATAGAGAATAATTAGTACTTATCACATATGCATAACAATAAGAAACACAATTGTTATACTGAGAATCAGACTCAACAGGAAATAATAATCTACTCTGAGATGATGGTATCATCTTCTTCAGGTAAATTTTCAACACCAAAATATATTCTAGAAAGGCTGTCAGCTAAAACATTCTTAGAACCTGGAATATATTGAACCTCAAACTCAAAATCTTGTAGCACTAAACTTCACCTAAGCAGATGTTGGTTACTTGCTTTCAAACAGTTCAACCACTGCAAAGGTTGATGATCCATCTGTAGAATGAAGTTTCTTCCCCAAAGGTAGGGTCGTAACTTGTTCAGAGTACACACAATACTTAGGCACTCCTTCTCAGGCATGGAGTAATTTCTCTGGGCAGTAGTTTCTAGCTGAAGAAGGACACTGGATAAAAGAAGGACACTGGATGAAGGCCTGAAACGTCTGAAAAACAGATATAGAGAAAAATTAGTACTAATCACCTATGCATAAGAATAAAAACACAATTGCTATACTGAGTAACAGACTTAACAAGAAACACTAATTCTACTCTGGAATAATAGTAGCTTCAAATTGCTTAACATGTTCTACAATGGCTCTACATGGTGAAGACGTGGTAGGTGTGTTATCTTTCACATTGATTTTGTGCTTGACTACTGCATTTTTACTGGACTGTTGACAAAATTAGAACCTTTCTCTTTCAAGACTTCATACATTTTTGTTGTTGATATGCAGGAATATCAAAATAGAAGTATACTTCAGCCACAACACCTGCTTCTCTGAATTCCTGTAGCAAAACGGGGTTGGTGTTTACCAAAGTTTCAGGTGCAGCTAACTTCACTCTCAACAAATTTGCTTGTCTTTTCACATAAGGCTTCGGTCTATTAACATGTTAAACTTTTGACTTGTTTTCATGTTTGGACATCCTGACAACATAATTGACATTTACCAGTTTCTGTTCAATGATTCCTGGACCTAACCAATGCACTTGCAGTTTGTTATGTCTGATTGGACCCAAAACTAACACTGAGTCTCCCACTCAAAATGAGCATGGTCTTGCTTTGGAATCATGATAGGCTTTGTATTTCTTCTGGACTTCTTGAAGATGTTTGGCTGTGATGTCTTGAATATCTTGTAACCTCTTCTGTTTTTCTCTGTACTTAGCCACTGGAACAGAATAATCAGGTAACGAACCTTCCCACTGAGCTCTGAATAATTCCAACAGACCTCTCAAATTTACATAAGAACATAAGAACATAAGAAGAGCCATGCTGGATCAGGCCAAAGGCCCATCTAGTCCAGCTTCCTGTATCTCACAGCGGCTCCACCAGATGCATTTGGGAGCGCATGAGACTAGATATCTGTCTCCTGATACCACTCCCCTGCATCTGGCCCTTGAAGTACCCTGGTTTAAAGCCTGGAGATTGCACATCTCCATCATGGTTTGTAACCTGTGATGGACTTTTCCTCCAGGAATCTGTCCAATCCCCTTTTGAAGGCATCCAGGCCAGATGCCATCACCACATCCTGTGGCAGGGAGTTCCATAGACTCACAACGCGCTGGGTGAAAAAATATTTTCTTTGGTCAGTTCTTACTCTCCCAGCCCTCAATTTGAGTGTATGTCCCCTAGTTCTGGCATTTTGGGAGAGAGAGAAGAGCTTCCCTCTATCCACTTTACTCATACCCTGCATTATTTTGTATGTCTCAATCATATCTCCCCTCAAGCGCCTTTTTTCCAGACTAAAGAGGCCCAAATGTTTTAGCCTTTCTTCATAAGGGAGGTGCCCCAGGCCAGTAATCATTTTAGTCGCTCTCTTCTGCACCTTTTCCAGTTCCACTATGTCTTTCTTGAGATGCGGTGACCAGAATTGTACACAATACTCCAGGTGGGGCCTTACTATTGTTTTGTATAAAGGCATTATAATGTTGGCTGTTTTATTTTCAATCCCCTTTTTGATAATCCCTAGCATGGAATTGGCCTTCTTCACCGCTGCCACACATTGGGGAGACACCTTCATGGAGCTGTCCACCAACACACCAAGATCTGTTTCCTGATCCGTCACAGATAACTCAGAGCCCATGAGTTGATAGATGAAGTTTGGATTTTTTGCCACAATATGCATTACTTTACATTTAGTTACATTAAAACGCATTTGCCATTACTCAGCCCATTCCCCCAGTTTGGAGAGATCCTTCTGGAGCTCTTCACAATCTTCTCTGATTTTTACCACACGGAAAAGTTTTGTGTCATCGGCAAACTTGGCCACCTCACTGTCTCCAGGTCATTTATGAACAGATTGAAAAGCACCGGTCCCAGGACAGAGCCCTGGGGCACACCGCTTTTCACCTCTCTCCATTGTGAAAATTTCCCATTGACACCTACTCTTTGTTTCCGGGATTTCAACCAGTTCTCAATCCATAAGAGGACCTGCCCTCTTATCCCCTGACTGTGCAATTTCTTCCCTGAATTACATCACTTGGAGTACACCATCCTAAAGACTCATGGGGGAAAGTACAGAATGTAGGGCAAGGCATCAGACAATGTCTTCTGATGTTCCTGAATGAAAGCTTTCAACATCTTGAACAAAGTTTGCTGTACTCTTAGGGAACTGTGAATGTTTAGCCTCTCTAAAAGAAGGCTGAGGGGGGATATGATAGCTATGTTTAAATGTTTGAAAGGATGTCATATTGAAGAGGGAACAAGTTTGTTTCCCATGGTTTCAGAAACTAGGGCTTGGGGCAATGGTTTCAAACTACAGAAAAAGAGATTCCATTTGAACATTAGGAAGAACTTCATGACAGTTAGAGCTGTTCGGCAGTGGAATATGCTGCCACAAGGGGTGGTGGAGTCTCCTTCTTTGGAGGTTTTTAAGCAGAGGCTGGATGGCCATCTGTCGGAAATATTGTTCTGGGGTTCCTGCATGGCAACTCTCTTCCAACTCTATGATTCTATGATTCTATTATTCTTTCCACGGCACCATGAGATTGTGCATTGTATGCAACACTGAACCATTGCCGTGTGTGTTCCCATTAACTCACAAAGCTTCGTCATCAGCTCACCTGTGAAACTTTTGGCTTGATCTGAGACTAATACATTAGGCCATCCAACATCTGAAATGACCTCTAGAAAAGCTTTACTACTTGTTTTGCTGTAGTTGATGAAGTAGCAACTATATCCACCCACTTGGAGACTGGATAAAAGGGATTCCTGTCAAAGGAAATTATTCCATGTTTGCTTTTGTATACTGTCTTGGTGGCTCAAAAATCCTACACCTCTCTACTCAATGGTGGAGAAGGGTATGGGTCCTTTCCCCCCTCTCCCAAGCCCCACATGCTAGCTGATTGGCGCTGCGGTAGGGAAAAGTTTTTCCCCACCCCAGTGCCAATCAGCTGGTGTGCACGGCTTGGGGGGAGTTTAAAAAGCTCTGGGCTTTTGAAACTTTTTCCTCTCGCCCAAGCTCCACATGCCAGCTGATCAGCGCTGGGGGGAAGGTTTTTTCCACACCCACTGCCAATCAGCTCACACGCGGGTCTTGGCTAAAAGTCATTTTAAACATTGTGTGCCACTTCTCCTGAACCCAGTGTATGGTTGATAAACGCACTATGTTTAAAATTAAGCAACTGAACCATGTGCTTGGCTCAGTTGCTTAAAGTCATTTTAAACACAGCATACCTTTCCCCTGGTGTGCAATATTTAAAATGACTTTTATACTTTGAGGATAAAGTCATTTTAAACAACTGCTGTTTTCCACCAATGCGCCATCATTACTCAGGGTAAACCCCATTTTAATCGTAAGATGGCAGGGGGAAACCAGAAGCCTGCTCTAAGTCAGGATTCTCGGTTGTTGGGTCAACGTAAGTTGGGGTACCACTGTATCTTTCTAACTGAGTTGTTTCTTGTGGCTGTGGGGGGAGCTCCAGCTGGCCGACTGGCTCTTCCTGATCAGAGTTATCTGCCATGATTGATAAGCTAGGATCACTGGCTGTATATTCAAAAGGAAATGAGCCTTCTCCATGAGTAAACCATGGCCATGCAGTTAACTGGGCCAAGGTTAACCTTTGTTGACTAAGCTGTGGCGTCCTAAAAGCCTCTGGCCAAGTCCATAAATCTTGCTGGGTTCGTTCACACAGATAAGGTGTCAGCATCAGATTGATCTCTGGGACTATTCTCCCCCTTCTTGTGGGCTCAAACACATGGGGTTCAGAAACTTCTGAGCCATCTCCATTCTCTGGGGTGGATTGATTGTAAGTGTAATTGATTTATAGAGTCTACTGACTTGTAGAGGAAAGCACTCACCCCAGCGATAGATTGAGGTCTTTTAAGTGGTGTCTGGTCTTGTTCCAAGAACAGCAGGAGACTTGAAGGAAAACTCCACCATCTGTGCATGAGAGAGCTAATTATCTCAAAAGCTGCTAAGACTCAGCTGCTTCTTAATGCCGAGGAGTGCCCTTTTGAGACAACTGATAAATCCAGGCTTATTTTCATGGCTAGGGGTGTCCCTATCTGCCAAAAAAAATGCAATATTAATGAGTAATTCCCTTTATGGACCACATTCAAAACTCCATTTTAAATCTCTGGTGCCCAAACAAACAATTTCCAATGGCTATTTCATGAGAGATGGCTTCCCTTAGCCTCTGGACAACTCACCAGCCATAAATCATAGTAATTACGAAGCAGCTTGATAGCTTTACTGTCTCACAGCAGGCTTTTAATGGGAGATTGCCCCACATTGCCACCATGCACGGGAATATGGTCAGCATATGGATCTTTTACCCAGAATATGGTCAGCATATGGATCTTTTACCCAGATCCCATATGCTATCAATCACCTTCAGCTGCTGAAAGCAGGAATCTGGAGAACATAAGCCCATGTAGATCCTTTGCATCTCCCTGCCTGGCTGTGATAGCTACTTCACTTACCAGAATAATTATTCAATATAATTCTTATTCACTTGAATAATTCACTTGAATAATAATTCAATATATTGAATTATTCAATATAATTCTTATTCACTTGAATAAGAATATAAAAGTATATAGTTACTAAGAAGAATTACACAAGAATATTCCCTTATTAGAAAATAATGACATCATTTCCCTTCATAACTTAAATGAGGCTTAAGGGGCAAAAAGCCCATATATCTACTTTTCAGCATTAGTCCATCTTGCAGAATCCATTCAAGAAAAAACTTTCCATCTCTGTCTCTCCCAGCCTGTTCACAGCATGAGAAAAACATCACATGTTGCCTCCTTGACCAATCAGGATTCACCTGCTTCTTAGCTGGAATGTGCCTTGGCTGATGTTTACACAGACACTGAGATAGCAATTCTACAAAAAGCCAGCATGCAGTTTAGTATTGGTATTATTTACAGTTGGCCTTAGAAAAAAAGCTTCCCTACTTCTAAAATTTGTTACAAGCCACATGCTAGAGGTACATCTTGCTTACTGCCTGTTTCTTGGTGTGATTGCAATACTTGCCCCTACATGGGGTGACACAGCAGCTTGGAGGGGACTGGGCAGGTGGTCACTCCATTTCCCCTTGGCCATCCACTATCAATCAGTCTTCTGCTGTGGCTGCTCCCAATTGGCTAGCTGGTGTTGCATCCACCTCTGCCTCCACCTCCTCACAACCATAGCGATGTGGCAGCCATAGCCACACAGAGAAGGCAGGTGGGCACAGTGGTGGAGGAACAGGGAAGGGAACTTGGGGCCATGTAGGGCAGTGTAAAAGGCACCAATGGCTTCCTCCTCCTCCTCCTGCCTCCCTCTTTATTCTGGGCTGGGTGAGCAAAGGTCTGTGGGAGTTGTGGTCCAAAGTATCTGGAGTGCTGACAGTTCATCACCACTGGTTTATAGCAATTGGTGTCATTAGATCAGGATATTTAGCATGGGATATTTAGATAATCAATATTTACACCACAGGAGTTAAAACTTACAAACCATTATCTTATATGCAAAGTGCATACCAGTAGTTAGGTTTCGATTTACAGGAGTTCCACACATGCGTCGACCGGGATAGACACCTTGGTGTTTCCCTCCAGCAAGGAAAATAAGATAAGCTTCCCAAGAGGAGAAGAAAATAGGCCTTTTATCTCTGCCAGCTCGCCTATGTGACAACAATACTGAGAGTTGAAGTTGATGAGTCAATATCCCACCCGGGTGATAAAATATTGGAAATAAGGACTGAGTAAATAAAGAAGATCAGAAGGGGTGGAGAAAATGGCTACCAAAAAGGAAGTGAAAGACCTAGCACAACTTCTCTCTAATATGGAATTCAATATAAGAACTGATATTAACATGTTGCAGGAAAAAATAGAGGGGATGGCAGAGGAAATTAAAACTACAAAACCTCTTGCAGAAGACTCACATAAGAATACAATGGCCAATGAGTCTCAAATCAAAGAGCTTCAGAGAATAGTGGCTTCGTTATCAGACAGACAGCGAAGAAAACAGCTAAGGCTGTTTGGAATTCCTGAAAGCATTCATCAAGAGACCTTGAGAAACATTTATTGTTATGGTTTCAGGGATTACAAATCAGTATAAACAAGAACGATATCGAAAGAGTATGCAGAGGCCTGAAGAGCAAACTATCAACTGGCAACCAGCCAAGAGAAGTAATTGTTGCTTTTACAAGAGTGAAAATGAGAGACTATGTTTTTAAGGCTTTAAGGAAAATGAAGTCTTTACAACTTGAGAACCAGAGAGTAACAGTGAGACAGGACTTATCTCCAGAGACCTTGCGAGAAAGAGCCGTTCTTAAGCCCTTCGCACAGAAGCTATTTGATAAGGGTATTCACTTCTCATGGGGTGTTCCAACAGCAATCTTGATTTTTAAGGACAAAATCTTGTATCGAGCCAGCTGTTGAGGCTCAAAGCTTGCTACAAAGATTTTCTGCAGCAGATGAAAAGACTCATGAAGAGCAGAGGGCTGGAGAGAATGATGACAGTAGCGATGATCTACAGGAGGAAGACTAGCCACCCTAGGAGGAGAAATATGGAACAAAATAAGAAGTTAAGAAGTTAAAATAAGAAAATTAAGGTATTGTCATTAAATGTAAATGGTTTGGCTTCCAGTATTAAACAATTTAGACTCCAGAAACTATTGCAGGATATGAAAATAGATATAGCATGTTTGCAGGAGACTCACAAGAGAAAGGACGATTCCAAGCTTTGGAATGTAAAGGAATGGAGTAGACTGGTCGAGTCAAGGGGTACAAATAAGGCAAGGGGGGTAGCAATATTAACCCACTCAAGGTTAAAAGTAGAAACTCTAAGGGTACTGTCAGACAAGGAAGGGAGATATGTATTCTGGAAACTACATGTGAATGGCAAATTATACACATTGGCCAATATATGTGCGCCCAACAAAGGACAGAAAGGGTTCCTAAAAGGAATTCTATGGAAATTAAAGAATTTTTTATGAGGGTGAGATTATACTGGTGGGTGACTTTAACTGCGATATGAGAGACAAAGAAAAAGGAATACTGAAGGAGTTGAATTTAAAAGATGTGCATGAGATTGTCTCCCAAAGGAATGAACCTACTTACTTTTCTAAAAGGTACAAAAAGTTCTCTTTCCTAGATTTCATTTTTAGTTAAGGGGAACTCTCAACTAGAAGTTTCAAGAGTAATAACAGAAACAATTTGGTTGTCGGACCATGCACCACTAGTGATGGAATTTAAGACATATCAAGAACAGAAACTTAAGAGATAGTGGTTTGATCCTAGATATTTCTGGAAAGAAAAAGATATAGAGGATTTGAATCAAAAATAGAGTTATTTTTTTAGGGAGAATAGCAATTCAGCTGATATATAAGTGGTCTGGGACGCAGGGAAAGCTGTAATAAGAGGATACTGTATAGCAAAGGAAATCGAATTTAGGAAAAAGATGAGAGAGAGAAGACAAATGAAACTTCAGGAAATTGGCGAATTGCAGAAACAATTACAAAGAAAGTACAGTAAACAAGTCAGTGTTCAGAGAGGGCTAAAAAGGATCTATATGAGTTCGATTGGACATGGGTTTGGAAACGAGATTTATTGGTGAAAGTGACTTCCAACGCATCAACATAAATACTGTAAGAAGGCTATCCAATTGTTTGAAAAAGAAAAAAGATAAACAAGCTATAGGGGTAATTAAAGGAGGAGGAGGTGTAAGATTATATGGGCATAAACAAATAAAAGAGGAATTTGCTAAGTTTTATCAAAAATTGTATAAACAGGTAAAGCAAGAGTCTAAGATAGCATTATATAAAGACCCAATTAAAGAAGATGATTTGGAGAGTATCAACCGGGAAATAACAGATATAGAAATTCAAGAAGTAATTAATGAATTAAAGAAAGGGAAATCTCCGGGGATAGATGGTTATACTATCGAGTATTACAAAATGGCAGGGAAACATTTAATACCAGAAATGGGAAAGTTGTTTAATAATATTCTGAAGGGTGGCAAAGCCCCAGACTCGTGGAGAAAAAGTGAGATAGTACTTATACTAAAAAGCAAAAAGAACCCCATGTATTGTAACTCTTATAGGCCTATAAGCTTGGCAAACCAGGATTATAAAATCTTTACTAGAATATTAGCAAAGAGGTTAGCAACTCTCCTACCAAGGCTAGTGAATGAAGATCAATATGGATTTGTTAAAGCGAGATTAATAGGACACCCCTTAAGAAACATAATTAACATTTTAACACATAGAAGAGAGTCAAAACATCAGGAAAAATTGGCATTAATAAAACTTGACGTCTATAAGGCATTTGACATAGTAAGTCATGAATATTTAATTCAAGTTCTAGAGGAATTTGGATTCAAGGGTGAAATAGTGCAAGCAATAAAAATTTATAGTAACAGCAAAGCTGTTGTTAGGGTTAATGAAGGCTGGACGAATGAAATCTTAATACAAAGAAGGGTTAAGCAGGGGTGTCCCTTATCTCCGTGTTATTTATCCTAGCAATGGAGCCTTTGGCGGATAAAATTAAAAATGCGGTAAGGATACAAGGATATAAATTGGAGAAAGAAGAAGTAAAAGTGAACCTTTTGCCGATGATGTCTTAATAGTTTTACGGAATCCATTGGAGGGATTGAAGGAAATCATGATTATACTAGAAGACTTTAGAAAAAGTACAGGATTAAGCATGAATATTAAAAAATCAGAAATAATGCTTTACAATGTTAAATATAGGGAACAAGAGGAAATAAGGAAATTAACGGGGATGACAATGAGGACAAAAAAACTTAAATATTTGGGAGTTATTATAACTAAAAACTTAAATAAACTAAGAGTAACAAATTTTAAGATGGTATGGAAAAAGATACAAAAGCAACTGGGGGAATGGAAGAATAGAGTATTAGGAGTTATGAGTAGAATTAGAACAATTAAGACATTTATAGTCCCTAAAATATTGTATCTTTTTCAAGTGCTACCTATATGGGTTCCAAAAAATGTTTTAAGAGGATGTAATAAGGAATTAAGAACTTGGGTATTTGGGGGAAAGAAGGCAAGGGAAGTCCAATGACTGGTTTATATGCCGCAAGAGGATCTGGGATGGGGTCTGCCGCGGTTGGAATATTACTACGAATCATTTCAATTGAAATATCTACTGGAGCTCAATGGAAGAAACAAAAATAAGTGGGTAAGAATTGAGGATGAAATAAATAATGGAATTGGCAAATTTGGTATCTATACAGATAGGGAGCAAAGTATTCCTAAGACAACAAGTGGCCCTAGACAGGCGGCCTTTAAGATATGGGGAAATTGGCAAGCTAAATGGAAAGGAGGATTTGTAGAGGGTAAACCTTTGGAAAGCCTAAGAAAGGAGGGAGACTCATTCGAGGAAGGTTTATGGAAAAAGTTAGCGTGTAAAGGGTATCATTGTATTAAGAATTTGTACAACAATGGCAAACTAATTCCACTTCAGGAATTAGTTAATGATGAGGGGGGATATTGGTAGAATCTGTTAGGGTTATATAATAGGGTTAAGTTATATTTACAAGCTGAAGGCCCCATACAAGAGGAAAAGAGGTTTGGGGAAATTAATAAAATTTTAGATTTAAAGGGAAAAGGACTGACAGGTGAAATATATAAACTTATGGTTACAGATAAAGATTTTTTGTTTAAAGCAGTGCAAAATAAATGGAACAATGAAATGATATTAACAGAGGACGATATAAGGAAAATGATGAAAGGTATTAGAGAAATAAAATTGGTGAAATTTAGAGAATTAGAAAGGAAAGTTATATTCAAATGGTATAGAACACCAACACAACTTGCATACATGATAAAAAGATTCAAACCAAATTGTTGGCATTGTAACAATGAACCAGATTGGTATTCCCACCTTTAGTGGGAATGCGTTAAAGTTAAATCATTTTGGAATATAGTCCTCAGGAAAATAGAAAATTGGTTTAAAATTAAATTGGAAATTAATGGAAGTTTATTATTTATGGGTATACTGGGTTGTGAAAAATTAAGGGTTGCAGACCAATATTTATTGAAAGCAATGCTGATAGTGGCACATGCAGTGATTGCATGGGGATGGAAAGATTCCACTAAATGGAATGAGGATAATTGGAATTTATATCTTCTTGAAACAATACAATCAGACATATTGGCAAGAATAAAAATGGGAAGATTGGGAAATTACGAAAAAGAAAAGTGGTATAGTTACTTTAGATGGATTAGGGAAGAAAAAGTATCCAAAGAAATATGGGAGAAATGTAAAAAACTGAAGGATTGGCTTAAGCTATGAATAAAGTAAGGAGGTTTAAGAGGAAGCCAAAGACATTGGTGGGATGTACTAAAGAGCTTGTATGAAAGTATGGAAAATAATTTGTTCTTCGGTTCCAGGGTTTGGGGGGGTGTTGGGGAGGGGGGATGTAAAAATAAGTAAATTAATTGCGTATTATTGTGTATGTATTATTTATTAGTTTCTCTAAAAGATTAATAAAAAATAATGTTAAAAAAAAGGTTTCGATTTACATGAGGCATGGGTAACCAGATTAAGATCTAATATATCCAGAGAGAGTTTTACCCAGTATCAGGATAAGCTGATAAAAGGTATTGCTAATAGAGATGGGCACAACTAGGAAAAATGACATTTCGATTTTTCGTTTGTCGGAGCGGGTCCATTTCGTTCTGTTTCCGTTTGTCGTGAAATTTTTTGAAAAATTTCGTTTCGCCGTTTTGTTTGTCGTTTGTCATTTCCACCGTGATTTTGCACGATTTGACTTCCCAGAGCATGGGGGCATCCCGCAATGACCCAGAGCAGGCAGAAAACACTTTAAACTGATGAATAATATATATTAAATATATCAGTAACACTGCATCATATGCAATAATGCAAACAAACTGGGCAGAATGCAATGCAATATTCTCTTTTTCTTTCACCTTTATACTCCAGTCCAGACTCCATCATCACACACATATAGCATCAATTCTGCAGGGAAGAGGAGGGTGGGGTCAAGGGGATTCTGCCTGGAAGATGCAGAAGAGATGCATGCCATTCCAACCCCAGTTTCTGGAAGAGTGGATGAGGGCAGGGCAGAGGAGCAGGATCTCAGGGTTTCCACCTGCAAGAGGCTAGAGAGATGCTTGTCTCTCAATTTCCCCATCTCAAAGGAAGAACTCTTTCCTCCAGAGCTCCAAAGAACAGAATCTGAAAACCAGCAGCAGCCAGCAGCCATTCCATTCCCACCCAGCAGCAGGCACTTGTTCAGCTGCTGAGACTGAACCAGCCACACCACTTGGTCTGGCTGGCCTGTTATACTTTTTGTTTTGTTTTTGAAGCCTTTATCCATCCAATTTCCCCTCTACCTCTCAGAAGCAGCAGGAGACACAGTATTCCATTCCTCCCCCAAATCTGGATGAGGGTCTACTCCTCTCAATGTCCCCATCTCCAATGTCACTCCTTGTAAAGCCAAGCAAAGGCCACCCTGGTCAACTAGTGGTCAGAGATTCAGTCTGGTAGAGGCATGAGAGATGCTGTCCCCCCCTCTCATCCGGATGAGTGCCCCTCCTCTCACTTTCTCCCCCAATTCCCAATAAAGTTCCCCTCAAAGCCTCAGGGCATCAGCGCCAGCTGGAATATCCCAAGGAGCTGACAGGCAGAATCCCCAAGGATCAAAATCAGGAGCCAATGGAGTCCCTCCAGAAAACCCTGGAAGTCAGTCCGCCACTCTTTGTGTGGGCATGTGTGTTTGATTTCCAAACAGGGCTCAGTGGCCATGTTCTCCCCCTGTGGCAGAATGAATAAAAATTGCCCCTAGCAGACATACAGGCCCAACAACTCTCCTCTCCTTGTCCTAGGCCTAGGGATTTTCCGCCTGTAAGAGGCCGGAGTGACTTTCCAACCCTCCTCATTTTGAGGATAGGGTAGGGTACAGCCTGGAGACGAGGCTAGAGTTTTGCCAACCCAGGAGACAGAGTTCCGCCAACCCAGAGTCCATGCAGGGAAGCCAGAGTGCCAGGAAATACTTTTCCAGGGAAGGGATTTTTTCAGCCTTTTGGAGGCCAGAGTTTTGCCTACCCAGGAGACCGAGTTCCGCCAATCCAGAGGAGACACAGTGCACACAGGGAAGCCACTAAGCCAGAGTGCCAGGGAAGTTTTCTAGATTGTTTCAGCCTTTGGAGGCCAGAGTTTAGCCTACCCAGGAGACAGAGTTCTGCCAACCCAGAGGAGACAGAGACCACGCAGGACAGCCAGAGTGCCAGGAAATACTTTTCTAGGGAAAGGATTGTTTTAGCCGCCTTTGGAGGCCAGAGTTTTCCCTACCCAGGAGACCGAGTTCCACCAACCCAGGAGACACAGTCCACGCAGGGAAGCCACTAAGCCAGAGTGCCAGGAAATACTTTTCTAGGGAAGGGATTGTTTTACCTGCCTTTGGAGGCCAGAGTTTAGCCTACCCAGGAGACCGAGTTCCGCCAACCCAGAGGAGACACAGTCCACGCAGGGAAGCCAGTGTTCCAGGAAATTACTTTCCTATCCTCCTCATTTAGAGGATAGGGTACTAGAAATAGAAATAGAAATAGAAATAGAAATAGAAATAGAAATAGGGTAATAGAAATAGAAAGAGAAATTTAGAGGATAGGGTACTATAGGATAGGGTAATAGAGGATAGGGTAATAGGGAACAGCCTGGAAACCTGCCAACACAGGAGACAGAGACCACGCAGGGAAGCCGGAGTGCCAGGAAGGAATCTCCCCTCCTTGTCCAAGGGATTTCCCAATCTGGACTGTAACCGGCCGGAGTGACTTTTCCCCACCCCCCATGTCGAAGGACAGAGTCCCCCAATTCCAAATAGTTGGTGTGCCAAGTAAAGTTGGTCTCCCTGAGTGATTTTCTGCCTCTTACAGCCCAGAGGCACTGGAGGCAGGGGCAGCTGGGGTTGCTGCCTGGGCAAGTCGAGGAGACTGGCCGACAGGGCGCGCTTCGGCTCAGAGGCTGAACTTGAAGCACTGAGCCGCTGGTAGGCTGAAGGAGAAGCACCTGGAAGCCCTCCTCCAATCCGTGGAGTCCCGGGAGCCTGACAGGCAGGCAGGTAGGCAGAGGGGCAGGGAGGCAGGCAGGCAGGGAAGCAGGAAGTCTGGCTTGCAGGTAGGAAGGCAGGCTGGCAGGGTACCCACCCAGGCTAGGGAAGGCACAAAATCAAAGTGCCAGAAGGGAGGAATTGTTTAAGCCTTTGGAGGTCAGAGTGTCTCCAACCCAGAGGAGAAAGAGTCCACGCAGGGAAGGCACAAAGCCAACGTGCTAGAAGGGAGGGATTGTTTCATCCTTTGGAGGCCAGAGTTTCTCCAACCCAGGAGACCGAGTTTCTCCAACCCAGGAGGCAGAGTCCGCGCAGGGAAGCCAGTAAGCCAGAGTGCCAGGGGCAGGGAAGTTCTCTAGGCAGTGGCTCATCAACCAGCAACCAGTATTCTTACACAGTTCCTGTGTGTCTAGATGTACTCTAATTCCTTCTGAACAGCAATGCAAAGGTGGCTCACGCAGGGAAGCCAGAGTGCCAGGAAGTTTTCTAGGGAAGGGATTTCAACTTTTTCAAGCCTTTTGGAGGCCAGAGTTTAGCCTACCCAGGAGAACAAATTCTGCCAACCCAGGAGACACAGTCCACGCAGGGAAGCCACTAAGCCAGACAGAGTGCCAGGGAAGGGATTGTTTCAGCCTTTGGAGGCCAGGGTTTTGCCAACCCAGAGGAGACACAGTCCACGCAGGGAAGCCAGAGTGCCAGGAAATTACTTTCCTATCCTCCTCCTCATTTAGAGGATAGGGTACTAGAAAAAGAAATGGAAATGGAAATGGAAATACAAATACAAATAGAAAAATAAATAGAAATAGGGTACTAGAAATAGAAATAGAAATTTAGAGGATAGGGTACTAGGGTAGGGTACTAGAGGATAGGGTACTAGAGTAACAGAGTTACTTTCCTATCCTCCTCATTTAGAGGATAGGGTACTGTAGGGAACAGCCTGGAAACCAGGCTAGAGTTCTGCCAACCCAGGAGACTGAGCTTCTCCAACCCAGGAGGCAGAGTCCATGCAGGGAAGCCACTAAGTAAGAGTGCCAGGGGCAGAGAAGTTTTCTAGGGAAGGTAGAAAAAATGTGTAAAGACCAGGCATGGCCTAGAAAATTTGGGCCTACAAAGACCCTTCAAAATAAACATTAAGTGGTCCTCCCTGGTTTGGAGCCAGGCATAATCTAACCCTTCAATTGAGTGGGAATGCAGGCAGGCAGGCAGGCAGGGAGGGAGGGAGGGAGGGAGGGAGGGAGGCAGGCAGGCTGGCTGGCAGGGAGGCATAAGTACAGGCAGGCATAAGTGCAGGTAGTCAGGCATGTTAGAGCAAGGGAGGCATGATTGGAACCAGTGGAAGAATGACTGTGGACCCAGGGGTTGCAGTGGTGGGGCAACCTCAACGTGGAAAGGTTGAACTGGATGAAACTCAATATTTCAACAGTCCCCAGGTCCAGACGTGAGCAGCGTGGCCTCAGGACATCTCCCATCTGGGAGAAGACACGCTCACTCTGGACACTGGTGGGTGGGATGGACAAGAGGTCCAACACCAGAGTCGAAAGAGTGGGCCAGATGTCTGCCTTTCTGGCCCAGTATTGGAGTGGGTCCAAGGTGAGGGGTTGGAGGGGCTCGGCCATGTACTCCCTCAACATGGTCTGAGCGGGGTCCAGTTCTTCTTCCTCCCTTGCCTCCACTGAGGAGGAGACTGTCATGGCTAGGGCTGAGGCCAGGTAGGTGGCTGCTGGTAATGAACCTGGTCTCTGGGTGTACACTACTCTAGTCGAGGAGGAAGAGGACCCTTGCGAGGATTCCTCTTCAGCATCGCTCTGGCTTCCTTGCGCCCTCGGGAACACCTGGGGCAGCTTTGAGGCAGCCCTGCGGACCTGACGGCATAGCTCCGTCTTCTATGAGTTTAGGTCCGCAACGCTGCCCACCAGGGAACCCTTGATGCGAGGGTCACACAGGCATGCCATCTGGTACACCTTTTCCCTCCTCAGTGGGCTAAGGCGGGTATCCACGCTGGTCAACAGCCTGTCTGCCAAGGCCCTGCTCTTTGGGAGAAGATCGGCTTCTTCCCGGATACTGGTCTCTAGGCGTTGGTGAAGGGCATGTACCAGGAGGAGTACATGGCCCAGGCTGGCATTGTAGCTGCTGAGGACATGGGTGGTCTCCTCAAAAGGCTGCAGGATACCCGCCATCTGGGAGAGGGTGAGCCACTCGGTAGCACCAATGTCCAACACCATTTCCCCAGGCAGGACGGGAGTGTGGGACATGACGTATTCCACCACGTCCCTCTGCTCCACCGTGCGCTTGACCATTTCGTAGGTGGAGTTCCACCGGGTGGTCACATCCTGGATCAGGACGTGCTCTGGTCGGCCCATCTCTGCCTGATTCTCACACATCATCCTGGATGCCTTGACGCTGTGTGAGAAGTGCCCGACTATTTTCCTGCACTTGTCCGGCAAGGCCTTGGTCTCCAGGGTCCCCTCACACCAGGAGTCCTTTGGTGTACCCAGCCCAATGGCATCACCCACCACTAGGTGCAGTTTGTGTGCTGCGCACACGATGCCCTGGAGCCCTGCCCTTTCAACCATGTTGATCATGTTACGGCCTGTGTCAGTAACCATGAATCCGCAATTGACCTGCCCCTCGGGTGCCCAATCTCACAGTGTTGTCATGAGGACCTCAGCAATGTGGATGCCTTTGGCACTGTCCTCCATGCTTTGTGCCTGGAGAAGGACCACCTTGTACCCTCTTGGGGTGCTCCCTTGTGGCTCCCCCTGTGGCTCGTCACGGGATGCCCTAGTGTCAAGGACGTCCTTGGGTTGCCACCAATGAGCCATCAGAGAGAGGTATCCGTGGTGCCCACCGGTCCAGAGGTCGGAAGTGAAGTGGATCTTCCTTCCTCTGGCCGCCTGCAGCAGGGCCCGGATCCTGTCCCTGACGGACTCATAAAGGGAGGGAATCACCCGCCTGCTGAAGGTACACCGGGAAGGAGGCTCATACCATGGAGCCATATGCTTCATCATGTGCCTGAATCCCAATGACTCCACAAAGGAGAGGGGCAAACCGTTCATGGCCACCATTTCACCAACCACGCGAGTGGTGGACTCCTGTGCCTTGGCCCTAGTACGTTGGCTCACAAAACTCCCACACAGAGGCACCACTTCCTGCAGAGTGGCCTGCCTCTTCCCACTCTCAGTGGAGGTTTTCCCGGAGTAGTTCCCCATGCCTGCTTCCCCCCTCTTCCTCCCTGAGGATGAGGAATGTGAGGGTTCCTTGTGAAGTTCGGGTGATTCATTCTCACAGACCAGACGGGAAGCATTTGTTGATTCAATATTAAAGGGATTTTTATTACTTACAGACTTGAACTCTCTGTAGGCTTGTTCTTTGTTATTAACTGTCAACATTGAATAAGGTTTCTCAAACAATAAAGCATCTGTCAAACTAGATTCGAACGGATTAGTCCCGATGTCGGGGTCTTCTAATGGAAAGGAGGAGCTCCCCTTTCCCGACCTAGGCACTGCGTGCCACAACAGGGATGTTTCGCCCACAGGGGCATTGGGGCTGAATTCCGCCCCCTCTGCCATTCTCTCTGGAATTTCTCCGAATTCTCAGGCCAGCCTAAAGTTTTAATGGTGACAGCCCAGGTGATCTCCTCATTCCTCTTAGAACGGGTCACCTCCACCTTCTCCCTCAGGCGGCTTTCCAGAGTCTGCGTCCCAATGGTCTTTTTCCCCTCCTCCCAACTGTCATCCTCCTCCTTCCTCTCCCGCGCACCACCTACGTCACGTTCCTCCCACTCATCCTCTAATTCCTCTAGCGCCCACAGTACAGTAGGTTCTTTCTGCTCCCGTGTGCTCCCCACCTCCTCTAAAGATATTGCCGTATGCGTCTTGTACACATCTCCCGTTTCCGTGATGTCTCTCCATCTGTATCGTCTTCCTTCTCATCATCAGTCAACACAGACAGCACACTTCCTTTCTGGGTGTTTATCACCTCCTCTGACTCACAAGGAACCAGGGCCTGACACTGTCCCAGGCAGAGTCCCAGGGTGCCTTCGCATGAGGTTGCTACGCAAGGCACTTGAGGAGAGGTGTTTGGGGTCATTCCCCCTGTGCACCCTGCATTTCTTACACACCGCAAGCCTCGGGTCTTCCTGGCTCTTCTCGAAATACTCCCAGAGAGAGCCGCAAGGCTTATGTAAAGTACTGCCCCCTCTCGTACTGCCTGCCGCTGCCATGGTGGTGGTGGTGTGGCTTGTACCCTGCTGGGACAATTGACTGCTGTCACTGGTGGTACTCTGGTTCTGGGACGAAGGAGGGCTGCTCCTTCCATCACTGCTTGAAGCCTGCCTTTCGTCTGTTCCTGCCAACAGGTCCTCAGATTCCGGCAAATACAGATGCACAGAGGTTTCTGATTCTGAGTAATCGTCTTCCTCCTGATACAGGGTGTGTGTGTGAATGTGAAAGCTGGTGGTGCAGCTGCCGCTGGGGGAGGGAGTAGTACCAGCAATATCACTTTCTGCACTGCTTCCTGTGCCTTCCTTCAGAAACGTGCCCCTATTTATTTTAGTGGGGGTCCCCTTGCCCTTCCCTCTGCCTCTGCCACCCCTCCTCATTTTTTTTATTTCTCAGAGTTATAGAAATATATTTTGTTATTATATTTGTGTTAAGTTAACAAACTATTCTAATAAACTTATCCTTTTGGCCCACAAGCTTACTCTCACACTGTGTTCTTTTGTACAAGCTTTCAAAGTTGCCCTGCTGGTCCTTGATAAAAGTTTTTCCCTTGTAGAAGGACTAGGGTAGGGTACTTTTCCCCTTTAAACACAGTCAGAAATAAGAAATTAAAAAATTCTCCCACCAGTCACAAAAACACATACAATTAAAGATTGATTAAACAAGGAGGATTGTGCTACATGGAGGTAGCACGGATATATAGGTAAGGGTCTCCGTATTGCACCCCCTTATTGTGTGTGTGTGGATTTGTACCAACAGCAACACACAGGTAGAACAAACCAGAGGATGAGCCAGTATCAGTAAATAAAAATAGATATTTTGCCCCTCTTTCACAACTGGAAAAGGAAGGATTGCTTTCTCTCTCCCACACAACACAAAGGTATATCTGCAGGAAGGGTTTAGTTAGCAGAGGGAATAGGATAGGAGCAGATTATCTGCTTTTGCACCCCAAAACCTGAGTGTGTGTGCAATCAGTGCAGTCACACAGTGCAACTTTGAACCAGCCAGAAAATGAGCCAGGAAATAAGTTTAGTATTTTAGATAGAATGGTCTCCCTCCCCCTTTCAAGACAGAAGAACCAAGGATGGATCTGTCTCTCTCCCCCCACAAAACACAAAGGTATATCTGCAGGAAGGGTTTAGTTATCAGAGGGAATAGGGTAGGAGCAGATTATCTGCTTTTGCAACCCAAAAACTTGAGTGTGTGTGCAATCAGTGCAGTCACAGTGCACTGCACACTGCACAACTTTGAACCAACCAGATGATGAACTGGAAAATAAGTTTAATATTTTAGAACTGTCTCCCCCTTTCAAGACTGAAGAAGCAAAAAAAAAAAATTATATTTATATTGTCCCCTTAGGATAGGAGGAGGTTATCTGTTCTTGCACCCAAAATTGTGTGTGTGGTGAATTTGTACCAGCACTGACGCAGGAGCAAATGAAATTGGTTGCCTGATCAGCCCCCCAGTGAATTAACTTGATGGTAGGGGTAGGGTGAATGCCTCCCCCACAGACTAGGCTAATATAAATTTTATAGCCAGCCAGCAGCACCAGCAGCAACTGATCTGGTCTGGAAGGAAGGGTGGCTTAGTGCCAGCCACACCCAAAAATAAACCTGAAGAGTAGATAGATGCCTCCAAAAATAGATATTGGTGTAAAATAATATTAAAATAATTTAGTTGAACATCAACAAAGAGTAGCTGTAGTGGAGCTAAAGAGTTTCTTCTTTTCTTCTCAGGTTGGAAAACTTTGAAAACAAATGGTATAGTATTTGAAACTAAATCCAGAAGTCCACCCAACTCCCTTTAATCCAATATATATCAGAAAAATCATTTCCCCACAAACAGCCAGGCAGAGAGAGACTTGTGGTTGAGTTGAAAATGAACAAAGGCAGAAGATAACTGCTCTTCCCTTCAGCAGACAGAACTGCAGGCCAGGGATTCAGGGAATAAAAAAAATTATTTTCTAAATTCAACTTGATCCACTGAAATGGAGTGTGTGTGTTCAGTCAGTGCACACAACACAAGTTTAAACAAACAGGAGATGTGCTAGTAAATAATATTATGTAATATTTATATTGTCCCCTTAGGATAGGAGGAGGTTCTGTTCTTGCACCCCAAATTGTGTGTGTGTGTGCAAGCAAATTGAAGTTACCCTAACAATAGGCTCTCCCTCTAATTGAACTGGTTACTGGAATTTGTGCAATGAGAGGTAGGGTAGTGTATTCCCCCCCCCAAAAAAATAAAGCAGCAAATGAAATTGGTTGCGTAATCAGCCCCCCAGTGAATTAACTTGATGGTAGGGGTATGGTGAATGCCCCCCCCCCACAGATTAGGCTGATATAAATTTTATAGCCAGCCAGCAGCACCAGCAGCAACTGGTCTGGTCTGGAAGGAAGGGTGGCTTAGTGCCAGGCACACCCCCAAAACAAACCTGAAGAGTAGCACGAGTAGACTCGGTGAGTAGACTCGGCGAAATTCTCGTTTCCATTTTCGGTTATCGTTTCCATTGTGTAACAGAAACGGTAACGATAATTAAGCCGTCAGAACTCGAACTCGAACTGAAAAAAGAAAAATTTGGTCGGGTTTTTCATTTCCGTTTGTGGCATCGCGGCGATCGCGCGATGCGAAGCACAGAAAAAGTTTTAAAAAGTTTTTTTTAAAAAAAACCCGACTCCCGGCCAAAAAAGCAGGCGAAAATATGCCTGCCTGAGGCTTTGCCACCTACCAGAGGGGTGGTTTCTGGGGGTTCCCCGGCCTTTCCCCCCCTCTTCTCCTGTCCTAGGCTGCTTGCACCAGGCTGGGGGGGGGCATCATCCTCGTTGTCTCGCCATGCCATGCGGTGGGGGGGATCCAAAATGGTGACCACAATTTTTCTTTTGAAATCATGGTCAAAAAACACACCAAATCACCACAGAAACATGTGAAATTTATTTATTTTAAATGCCTGAATTTTAATAGTAGCAACAGTGGGTTTTTTATAGCAATAAAACGTCATATTGATTTTTTTTTAAGACCTGCCCATTTGGGCTGGGCATGGGATGGCACCATGCACATTGTTTGAACCATTCCACCAATGGCATTGCCAGGTTTTTGACTGACACTTCTGGATGTCTCGGAGGGCATAAAAAGCCGAGGCACCTTCCAGAAATCGCAGTCGGGTGTATGGATGTGGTTGAGGAAGGAGGGCTGGCTGCTGGTGCTGGTGTGATCTGATCGAGATTGAGGAGGGAGGCTGGAGACTTTAGGATTTAAGTTAGGCAGGCAGGGAGGGAATTAAATTTAGAAAATAATTTCTTTGATTCCCTGCAGCTTTGTCTGCTGAAGGGAATAGCAGTTTATTCTTTATTTCTTTTCTGGCAGTTTGTGAGGATTTTTTTTTCTGATATTGGATAAAGGGGGAGGTTCGACTGGGAGTCGGAGGTGTGGATTTATTTTAAAAATATATTATACACTACCATTTATTTTCTATTTTCCCAACTTCAATTTGCTTGCCGCATTTGGGGTGCAAGTCAAGAACAGAACCTCTGATATCCTAACTGCCCACTCGCCCGTCTGCCTGCGGCCCACGCTGCCACCCACCCACTTACCCGCCCGCGGCCGCCGGCCACCTGCTCGCCCACCCCCTGCCCCGCCCGCCGCCTAGGGTGCAAAAACGCCTATCGCCGGCCCTGATTGCGGGACGCCCCTATGCTCTGGGAAGTCAAATCGCGCTAAATCGCGGTGGAAATGACAAACGACAAACAGAAACAGCAAATTTTTGAAAAATTTCGTGACAAACGGAAACGACCCGAAACGGACCCCGTTCCGACAAACGAAAACTCAAAACGTCATTTTTTCTGGTCGTGCCCATGTCTACTGAAGAGTAGGTAGATGCCTCCAAAAATAGATATTGGTATAAAATAATTAATATTAAAATAATTTAGTTGAACATCAACAAAGAGTAGCTGCAGTGCAGCTGTAAATGAATGAAAGTGTTTCTTCTTTTCTTCTCAGGTTGAAAAACTTTGAAAACAAATGGTATATTTTAAAAATAAATCCACACACCTCCCACTCCCAGTCGACCCTACTACTCCCCCTTTATCCAATTTATATCAGAAAAATCCTTTCCCCACAGCCAGAGAACAAAGAAAGAATTAACTGCTATTCCCTTCGGCAGACAAAGCTGCAGGGAATGAAAAAATAATTTTCTAAATTCCATTCTTCTTCTGGATCTGGAACTCACAGGACAGGAGGAGAAATTGTGCCTGCCTGCGCCTGTGTTGTGTTGTGTTCCCTCCCTGCCTGCCTAACCTAAAGCCTGAAGCCCCCTCAAATAATCTCTCAATGGAATCGCGATTCGCAGCAGCTCGAGCACCAGCGCTCCTCCCTCAACCACATCCACACCCAACTGCAACTTCTGGAAGGTGCCTCAGCTTTTTATACCCTGCTATACACATCCAGAAGTGTCAGTCAAAACCTGGCCATGCCATTGGTTGAATTGTTCAAAAAAATTGTATGGTCCCATCCCATGGCCAGCCCATCATTGTGCAGGTCTAAAAAGATAAAAATAAAATAAAATAAAATAAAATCAATGCAGACGTTTTATTGCAAGAAAAACCCACTGTTGCTACTATTAAAATTCCGGCATTAGAATAAATAAATTTCACCATTTTTGTGTTGTGATTTGGTGTGGTTTTGGACCATGATTAAAAAAAAATCGCGGTAGCCATTTTGGATCGCCCCCCACAGCATGGCATGGCGAGACGACGAGGATGATGCCCCCCAGCCTGTTGCAAGCAGCCCAGGACAGGAGGGGGGGAAGGCCAGGGACCCCCCCCAAAAAAAAACACCCCTCTGGTAGATGGCAAAGCCTCAGGCAGGCATATTTTCGCCTGGTTTTTCACGGAGGTCTGGTCGGGATTTTTTAAAACTTTTTTTTTACATGTGCTTATGTGCTTCATTTTGCATTGCACGAGTGGTGCGATGCCACTAATGGTAACGACAAACCTGGCTGGCCCGTGTAAATTACTGTTTGTCATTCCGTTACATAACGGAAACGACAAACGGTAACGGAAACGGTAATTTACTCATTCCATGCCCATTTCTAATTGCTAATCAAAGTGCCATCTACCATTTTTCATGTGTAACACAGAGCTCTGGTTATAAATTTGACCTCTCAGCTGGAACGTGCCCTCATCCAGAACCAGTCTAACTCCTTTATTTGGAAGAAAGTCATCATCATGCTGTACTTCTATCATGTCTGAACTAGTTTCAATTTTTCCATGTCAAAGCTGCCTTCAGACACCTGAACTGAAAAGTAATTTCTTCCCCAAGTTCTGTTATATATATTCCAAGGTGAGAACCATGGTTCTCTTTAGTGAAAAGTGCTGAACTTAACTGTGATGAGGTTTACTAAGCATATCCCTCCAGTTTATGAATGTGAGGTATTGTACTTTGCTATCCACTATTCAAAATGCCAGGGAACGACCCAATATTGCTGTATAATATCATGCCTGTATTGCCAGCAAGAAAAAGAATGCCAAGCTTTGCATAGCAAAAGGCATCCTGAATGTTGTCAATACTAATGCCAACACCAATATACTCTCTGGTGCTCATTATCATTTACAATGCAACTCCTTTTTCATGAGTTCACTTCTCACTCAAACACACGGAACTGCCAGGGATGCTTTCCAACAATTGCTTGTGAGCAGAAGAGGGTATCCTGTGAGCTATCTTTAATACTGCTATTGGTGTTGTCAGCATTTAGGCTGCTCTTTGCTATCTAAAGCTTGCCATCCTTTTTCCTTTTGGTAACATGGGCAAGATATTGTACAGCATATTTGGCCATTTCTTAGCTTTTACAGTCATGAGTACAATATTCCATGTTTATAAACCAAAAAAGGTTTTTGAAGAATTGAATTTCCTGGCTTTTTATAATGGGAGTTTGAATGTGCATGCACTATGCACAAATTCCATTGGAAAGTCCTTTCAAAGAGGATTCTGGAAAATGAGCAAATAAACTGTACTACTACACCAGTGGCCACATGGGTGGTAGTGCAGAGAGGAGTAAGGCAGCCGGTGAGTCAGATCCCAATTCTCTTTGGCCATCCAACCTCACAGCATTGCGGATTCCAAGATTACATCGCTGGGGGAAGGATGCGCTTGGGGGGGGGGGCTACTGGGTCAGCAGGCACAAATAGCAGGCCTGGCAGACCCGGAAAGGGGTAAAGGTATTTGTCAGCTGCGTTTGCCCTGTCCCAGCACACAGCAGACACGGGGCTGTGACTTGCCCTAATATATTGCCTGTTGGAGGGGTCCCAGGAAACCCCGGGGTTCCAAGGTTAAAGCCGCACTATGGCAGGCCCCTAGTTGGAGTTCTGTTGGTTGACATGACATTGCAAAGTGTTTTTTTCTTTTCTTTTTCTTATATACAAAGGGGACATAGGGGGTGGTTGAGTGGAAGCAATTGGGTTAAGTACAAGTTAATACATAAGTTGAAGCTTACCATCATCTCTTTATCTAACCCACCATTACAGTAATTCATCAGATTGTCCTTAGTAGTCCAAAGAAATTAATAGCAGATCGCATTTCAGGTCTTCTAAATATATCCTAGAAATCAAAGCCACAACCAACAAATTATCATTTCCTTTTTTTAACACAAAATCTAATAGAGGTTTCCAGACACACTTGTTCATTGATCCATCCTCAATTAAAGCTGTCAATTTTGACATTTCTGCCAGTTCCAACACCTTAATTAACCAGTCTTCTACTAAGGGTAATTTATCCATCTTCCAGTATTGTGCATAGAGAAGCCTGGCAGCTGTCGTAAGATATCTGATAAGAATCACTTTGTTCTTTTCTATCCGATTGTCTATCAAACCTAAAAAAAACAGCTCTGGTTTAAAGTGGAGATTGAAATTCAGTATCTCATGCATTAAAGAATAAAATTGTTTCCAAAATTTAACTGCCAGTCCACATGTCCACCACATGTGGTAAAAAGTACCTTCATTCTCTTGGCATTTCCAACACCTATTGGAGATTCCTTTGTACATCTTAGAGAGTTTGTCTGGCATTAGATACCACTTGTACATCATTTTGTAAAAATTTTCTTTCAAATTATAACTCCTTGTGAATTTCAGTCCATACTTCCACATTCCCTCCCACTGTTCTATTTGAATATTATACCCGAAATGTTTGGCCCATTTGATCATACACTCTTTAACCTGTTCATCTTCGGTATCAAATTTCAATAACATTTTATATATTCTTGAGATCAAATGGTCCTTATTGGCACAGAGTTCCATCTCAAAAATAGATTTTCCCTGTTCAAATTCAAATACTTGTTTATCTATTTTGAATCTTTCTGATAGTTGCAAATATGAGAACCATTGACAGACAGAACCTTCCTGGTTCAATTCCTCTCTGGATTTCATCTTATATTCCCCTTGACTCCATTTTAAGATATCTTTATATGTTAACCAACTATCTCTCTGCGATGTTTCTGACTTAAACAGAGCCTCCTGGGGTGATACCCAGAGCGGCATTTTAGGTGCCAATCTTAGTTTGTAAGTATTCCAGAATCTTAAAATGGATTGTTGTTAAATTCTGCATTTGCTTTGGCTTTGTTATACCAAAGACACCCGTGCCATCCAAATCTCAAATCGTGTCCTTCTAGGTTCAACAATCTTTTATTCCCCAATATTATCCAATCTTTAAGCCAAATTAAACAACTAGCAGTGTAATACATTTTTAAATTTGGAAGTCCCAATCCTCCTCTCTCTTTAGCATCTATCAAACATTTATATTTTATCCAAGGTCTCTTCCTTTGCCATATGAAATTTGCTATGTCTTTTTGCCAGTGTTTAAAAGGAGTTTCTGACTTCAATATTGCGATTGTCTGGAATAAAAAGAGCATTCTTGGAAGGATATTCATCTTTATTGCAGAGATTCTTCCTAGTAAGGAAAGTTGTAGGTTTTCCCACTTTTCTAAGTCTTTTTAATTTCATTCCAAGCCTTTAAATAATTATTTTCAAAAAGCATAGAGTTTTTATTGGTTAGAGTAATCCCTAAATATTTCACTTTTTTTTTCTATTTTAAATCCCGCTTTTTCAATAAGCTGTAATTGATTTTCTGCAGGTATATTCTTTACTATCATTTTAATTTTTCCCCTGTTTATTTTGAAACCTGATAAGGATCCGAATTCTTTTATTTTAGACATTAACACCTCTATACCTTTTAAAGGGTCTTCCAAAGTCAAGACTAGATCATCTGCGAATGCTCTTAATTTATATTTTTCTTTCTTAATTCTTACTCCTCCTATTTGTTCATCCTTACTCCTCCTATTTGTTCATCCTTTCTTATATCTCTATTTAGTACTTCCAATATTAACAGAGGTGACAGTGGACAGCCTTGCCTTACCCCCTTTTGGATATTACAGGGTTTGGTCAAATGATCATTGACTATAATATCAGCCTTTTGAAAATTCTATATTGAACTCACCCAATTTATAAAATTATCTCCAAACCTCATTTCTTGTAGCGTCTTTATCATAAAGGACCTTTTCTAATTATCTAAAGCCTTCTCAGCATCTAAGAAGATCATGGCTAGCTGTTTTTCATTATGTTTCTCAAAGTACTCAATGATATTCAACACATTTCTAACATTATCTTTTAGGCCCTTTGTACACGACCCCTAAACTCTGCCGCAAATGGCTCCCAGCTCCGGAGCTTAAAATTGTTTCCCCACCAGCTCCGGAGTTTACAGATAATTAAGTGTGACCACGCCCACCTAGGCGCATCCCAGCACACTTTTCAGGTACCTGCTCTCTGGAGGTGAAAATTCCTGATGGGGATATAACGTAGTGACTGCCCGGCTCTCCTTGCTTCTGTTTGTTCTTTTTTTGCCCTCCGCCCCTCCTTTTTTTCTCCCTCCCCTCACGCAGCCAGCAGCCAGGAGTGCGGAGGGGGTGGGAACGCAGGAACAGCAACAAACCCCTAAGATCTCTGGTCCGAATTTAAGTGGCCAGCGGATCTTAGGGTTCGTGTGAAAAGGCCCTTAGTTGCCTTTTAGGTAGGAAGCCACATTGATCTTCGTGGATAAGATCTTTAAGAACCAATTTCAATCTTTGTGCCAAAATATTTGCAAATATTTTATAATCATTCTTTAACAGCAAGATTGGCCTATAAATTTCAATTAAATTAAGATTCTTATCCTCTTTTGAAACTAATGTTATATTTGCCTCCTTCCAGGATTCTGGTAATTTTCCTTCTTTTAAGATCGAATTCATTGTTGTTTGCAGTGGTATCAGCAATTCTGTTTCAAACAGCTTATAAAAAATAATAGGCAGACCATCTGGGCCAGGGGCTTTACCTGTTTTGGCCATCTTAATTGCTTCTACAACTTCTCTTACCATGATTGGTCCATTCAATGTGGACCTTTGCTCTTCAGTAAGCCTGGGTAGCTCTTGTCTCCTAATATTTATTTATTTATTTATTTATTTATTTATTTATTTATTTGACTTTTTTATACTCATCTATCACCCCTAGGGGGCTATCCAACTTCTTATAAAGATGAGAGTAGTAGCTATGTATTACATCTTGAATTCCTCGTTATCAGTATTCATTCGTTCTTCTGCCTGTAATTGGGGGATCCATCTCTTTTCCCTCTCTTTTCTCAGTTTGTGAGCCAGCAATCTGCCTGGTTTATTTGCCTGTTCAAAGTGCCTCTGTTTTGCATATTTAAGCTTCTTGACCATTTCTGAAGCAGTCAGCATTGAAATTTGTTGTAGTATTTTTAATTCATGTAATATTTTTATCAGCACCTGAATTCTTTAGTTCCTCCTCTTTACTTCTGATTTTGCACTCTAACTGGTAAGTCTTTTCTAGTCTCTTTTTTTCAGTATTGACCCCGCCCTGATGAATTCTCCCCTTATAAATGCCTTTCCTGCATCCCAAACAACTCTTGTATCTGTATCTTTACCCAAGTTTAGATTGAAAAACTCTCTTATTTTCTTTTTACATTCCTTGAGAGTACTTTCATCTTGTAAAAGCCACTCGTTTAGTCTCCATCTGAACATATGTGTTTTTCCTTTTACACTAACTGATATTGGGTTATGGTCAGAAAAGGATCTTGGCAATATCTCTGCCTTTACAACTTTAGTAGCCAGATCTCCTGTTACCCAAAACATATCTAATCTGGAAAAGGATTTATGTCTTTCTGAGAAGAATGTGTATTCTCTGGAATTCCCATTTTTTGTCTCCAAATATCAACCAGTCCTAGTTCCTCAATTAAATCAAAACATGCATTTGGTAACTTCCCTTGTGTGTCTTTAATCCCTTTATCAGACTGCCTGTCTAATGTGGGGTTCACTACACCATTCCAATCGCCAACTAAAAGCAAACTAGGAAAAGAGAACTCCAACAATTTATCCAACAAGTACTTAAAGAAGGACGCTTTCCCTTCATTTGGTACATATAACCCCAATACGAGTGTTTTAACTCCATTGAGTTCTACCTCTACCCTCACAAATCTCCCTTGTTCATCTGAGATTATTAGTTTTGGATTCAATTGGTCTTTAATGTACAACACAACACCATTTCTTTTTTTTAATCACTTGCTGAAATAAACTCTTGACCCAATCCCTTTTGGGATAAAAAATTCCTATCCTTATTCGTAATGTGTGTCTCCTGCAAGCTGATGATGTCCCAATATTGTTTTCTCAGATAATGGAAAATGCGGCATCTCTTCAGTGGTGAGTTACATCCATTAATATTCCACGGCAGGCATTTGAAATGCATTATATTTCAGTAGTTGAAAAGTCCAGACTGGAACCTTCCTTCAGTGGCTCTTGCTTTTGTAAGTCCACTTTTTCCAAAATTTCTGACCTTCCTGAACTGTATTTATTCTGTAGTTCTTCCTTTGGTAATTAAAGTTAAGTCCATACAAGCTCTCCCACTTAAAAGGTATGTTGTTTTCTTTCAGTTTTTGAACAGAGAAGGTAAAATCCTTTCTCCTCTGAAGTATTCTATGTGGGATTTCTTTTAGAACAATCACATCCTTGTTATCAATCTTAAACTTGTTCTTAGAATGCAGCTGTAAAATTCTGTCCCTTATATTTTTCTTCACAAAAAAATTAGTATATCCCTTGGTACTTTATTCTGAGTAGCAAATCTGGAGCTAACAATGAAGACTTTGTCAATTTCACTATCTTGCAAGAATTTTGAAAGTTCAATCACCATTTTCTCTCGGATATGTTCTTTTGAAGTCTCTTGAATTGACCTGAACCTCAGGATGTGTTCTTTAGCTTTTAATTCCAAAAAATCAAGTTGGTCAGCCTGACTCATCAGTTGCTTATCCAAGTCACCCATTTTAACTCCCAAAGCATCTGTCTTAGCTTTCACACTAGAAGACTGGTCCCTGATTTGATTAATAGACAGTCGAAGGTTTTTAATGTCCCCAGTTATCTCATTCACAAAATTACTCAGTTGATCTTGTAAACTCTGAAATCCGGCCTCCATCCTCTTCTCAAAATTATTCAAAAGCACTTCCATATCCACTTGTACCACCTGAGCAGGTGATTTAGGTGGGTCTGGTGCTTTCCCTCGAGCTCGTGAAGCCATTGTTGAAAACAGGTCAAATTTAGAAGGAAAGGAAAAAAACCACTAGATGTCACTAGAATGTCACTAGGAGCTCAATTTGACTATAAGTTGGAGACCTCTAAAATTGCCGTTAGGTTTCAATTTCTCATGAGAACTAATGAGATCTTCAAGAAACCACCTTAAAAGTTGAAGTGCTACACCGCCTTAAAAGTTGAAGTGCTACACCAGTGTGTTTCTTATCTTCTCTTTAAGCCGGCAGTTGCTAAACAGTTCTGGTAGGTTTTATATTCTCTTGCTTCAGTTTCGTCTGTTTACAGACAGTTCTCTTGTTTCTTTTTGTTTCTTTTGCTTCGGTTTTTCATTCCCGTAGCTTCCACTCGGCAGCTGCTGGAGGAATCCCTGAGGGGGATGGGCAGGTTTTAGCCATCCATGCTGCTCAACCCTGGCTGCTTTCTGGGGTCACCGCCCCAGAAATTTACTCAGAGGAGCCAGCGTAAAGAGGCTGTTTGGAAGTCCCACGCACCTCTCTTTTTCCAGAGGGTAGACAGCCCAGAAAAGGCTGTTTTCCTCCCACAGGGGACCATCCCGAAGTACTCAGATGAGCTTACACAGCACCATCTTGACCGGAACTCCTGACATTGCAAAGTTAATAAAGTTTATATCCAAACCCTTGTCTCGTGTGATTATTTCGTTGTGTGTGGGGTTAATGCTTCTTTGTCTGTTTCAACCATAAAATCAACTTTGTTCATATAAACATTGTTCATATTAACATTGTTAACAAAAGGGTTGTTTGAAGAGACTAACGAGGTTGAGCAGCTTTTACAAACAGAGGACCTGAGGGAACTGAGACATGAAATTGCGGATCTCTTAATGAAGGGGTGCCCAAACTTTTTGTAAGGAGGGCCAGATTTGGTGGCTGAGAATGTGTCAGGGGCTGCTTGTTCCCTGACCCTGCTACCCCACTGCAAGCCCCACCCACTGACCCCTTGCAACCCCCCCCGCAGGAAGAAAGGCGGGGACCAAGGGAGGGAGGGAGGAAGGTGGAAACCAAGAGAGGAAGGAAGAAATGTGGGGAACAAGGGAGGGAGGTAGGAAGGAAGGAAGGTGGGGACCAAAGGAAGCACAGGGAGCTGTGGCCACAGGTCGCCCCTTGGAAGAGGCGATCTGTGCGACCTTGCACCTCCCCAAGCTCCCCAGCGGTGGCGATGGCTCACCTGCCAGCCCACCCCAAAGCTCCTTGGTGGTGGCAGAGGCCCACTGGCCTGCCCACTCCCACACATTCCCCTGTGGTGCTGGTGGTGGCAGACTGCCCGTCTGCCCAGCCACTCAAGCTTTCCGGTGGTGTCAGTGTTGGTGAAAGATTTCTTTTTAAAAAATTGGGGCACAGGAGGGGGAGGGAGGGGCGGGCCAGCCAGCCGCGGGCCACTCAGAATGGCCTGACGGGCCGGATTTGGACCGCAGGCTGTACTTTGGACAGGCCTGTCTTAATGGTAATATGCAACTTGTCTCTTAAAATGGCCACAGTGCCGGAGGACTAGAGGATAGCGGATGTCACACCAATTTTTAAAAAAGGAAGGAGGGGGGACCCGGGAAACTACAGGCCAGTTAGCCTTACATCTGTCCCAGGGAAGATGGTGGAAAGCCTCATCCAAGAAAAAAATCTTAAAACACATAGAAGAACAAACCTTGCTGAGAGAAAATCAGCATGGTTTCTGTAAGGGTAAGTCTTGCCTGACAAACCTTTTAGAATTCTTTGAACAGGTCAACAGGCATGTAAATTTGGGTAAACCGGTGGATATTGTCTATCTGGATTTTCAGAAGGCTTTTGACAATGAATTCCTCTGGAGCCAGGTTGGCAAAACGGATTGCTATGCTATGGTTTAGGACAGTGCTCCCCAACCTTTTTATCCCTGCGGACCGGTAAATTTTTGATAATTTTTCCGTGGCCCGGGGGTGGGGGGTGGGGAAGGGGGGGAGATAAAGGAATGCAAATGCGGGGTCGGGCCGGGGGAGAGAGAGAGAGAGAGAGACGCACACACGCACGACCGCACCACACCACCCCCTCCCTCTCACCTTTGCAAACCGGCCAGTTGGGACTCTTCCTTTCCGGGGAGGCCCGGCTTTGCTCGGGGACCGCCGCCGCTGACGGGGCCGGATCCTTCCCGCGGAGGAGGAGGAGCAGGCGCTGCCTTCGGGCGCCAGCGGAGACACCGGGGAAGCGCGGGGCAGCGGCGGCGGCAGCGGCGGCGGCAGCGAAGAGCCCGGGGGAGGCGGCGGGTGGGGGGCCGAGGGGGCTGCCGCGCGCCCCTCCCCCTCCTCCTCCTTGTGTGGGGCTGCCCCGCGGTGGCGAGGACCCGGTGGGCGGCTTTCTCTCTTTCTTTCTTTCTTTCTTTCTTTCTTTCTTTCTTTCTTTCTTTCTTTCTTTCTCCCTCCCTCCTTCCTTCCTTTCTTTCTTTTTCTTTCTCTCTCTCTCCCTTCCTCTTTCTCCCCCTTTCTTTCATTCTTTCTTCCTCCCTTCCTCCTTCCCCTTTCTTTCTTTCTTTCTCCCTCCCTCCTTCCTTTCTTCCTTCCTTTCTTTCTTTTTCTTTCTCTTTCTCCCTTCCTCCTTCTCCTCCTTTCTTTCTTTCTTTCTTCCTCCCTTCCTCCTTCCCCTTTCTTTCTCTTTCTTTCTTTCTTTCTTTCTTTCTTTCTTTCTTTCTTTCTTTCTTTCTTTCTTTCATTCTTCCTCCCTCCTTCCTTTCTTCCTTCCTTCCTTTCTTTTTCTTTCTCTCGCTCTCTCCCTTCCTCCTTCTCCCCCTTTCTTTCTTTCTTTCTTCCTCCCTTCCTCCTTCCCTTCTTTCTTTCTTTCTTTCTCCCTCCCTCACTCCCTTCTTTCTTTCTTTCCCTTTTCTTTACCCCTTCCCTACATTCTTTCTTTCTCCTCCCTCCCTTCCTCCCTCCCTCCCTCCCTCCTTTCTTTCTTTCTTTCTTTCTTTCTTTCTTTCTTTCTTTCTTTCTTTCTTTCTTTCTTTCTTTCTTTCTTTCTCCCTCCCTCCTTCCTTCCTTTCTTTCTTTTTCTTTCTCTCTCTCTCCCTTCCTCTTTCTCCCCCTTTCTTTCATTCTTTCTTCCTCCCTTCCTCCTTCCCCTTTCTTTCTTTCTTTCTTTCTCCCTCCCTCCTTCCTTTCTTCCTTCCTTCCTTTCTTTCTTTTTCTTTCTCTTGCTCTCTCCCTTCCTCCTTCTCCCCTTTCTTTCTTTCTTTCTTTCTTTCTTTCTTCCTCCCTTCCTCCTTCCCTTCTTTCTTTCTTTCTTTCTTTCTTTCTTTCTTTCTTTCTTTCTTTCTTTCTTTCTTTCTTTCTCCCTCCCTCACTCCCTTCTTTCTTTCTTTCCATTTTCTTTACCCCCTCCCTACATTCTTTCTTTCTCCTCCCTCCCTTCCTCCCTCCCTCCCTCCTTTCTTTCTTTCTTTCTTTCTTTCTTTCTTTCTTTCTTTCTTTCTTTCTTTCTTTCTTTCTTTCTTTCTTTCTTTCTTTCTTTCTTTCTTTCTTTCTTTCTTTCTTTCTTGCGGGGTGGGGCGATTGCATGGGGGTCGCAGCGGCAGCGGATGGGGGCGATTGGGGGATTGCGGCGGGGCGGGGCGGGGGTCGCGGCGCGGCGGCGGGGGCAATTACGGGGTTGCAGCGGCGGCGGCTCCGGGGCGGCCCCGCGAGGCCGGTGACGGGGGCAGCAAGGCGGGGGCAGCAAGGTGGTGGTGGCGGCGGCAGCGGCTCCCGGGACGGCCCCGCGAGGCCGGTGACGGGGGCAGCAAGGCGGCGGCAGCGGCTCCAGGGACGGGGGCGATTGGGGGGATTGCGGCGGCGGTGGGGGCGATTACGGGGGGTCGCGGTGGCTGCGGCGGGGCAGGGACGATTGCGGGGGGGATGGCGGTGGGGGCGGCGGGGGGGCGATTGCGGGGGGGCGGGGAAAACATCCAGGCCGGCCCGCGACGCCCCCCGCCCGCCCCAACACAGGTGCAGCGGCGGCGGGGAAAACATTCGGGCCGGCCCGCAACGCCCCCCACCCGCCCCCAACACAGGTGCAGTCCGGCGGCAATGGCAGCGGGGGGGCTCCGCCCTGGAGCTCGGCCGCAGGGAGGGGCCAAAGGGCGCGCGCCCCGAGGGAGGAGGAGGAGGAGGAGGAGGAGGGGCACCCACCTGCTCTTCCGACCGAGGGGGCCCCCACCTCCCCGCTGGCCCCCCGCGTGCCGGCCCCCAGGGCAGGGGGGTTGGGGCTGGGAGGAGGCGAGGAGGGGCAAGCGGGCCAAATGGGGTTCCTGCTGCTGCTGGTGGTGGTGGTGGAGGGTGAGGAGGAGGAGGGCAGAGGAGGAGGAGGATGCGCGCCGCCGCCGGCGGGCAGAGGAGGGAGGCAAAGGCAAATGCGGCGGCGGCTCCTCCTGCGCTCCTCCAGCCTTCCTCCTCCACCGGCCGCCCGCGGGAGAGAAGAGGAGGAGGAGAAGGGCGGCGGAGGAAAGGGGGAGGAGCCTCCCTGGCCTCCCCAGGCGGCCCGGTGCCGACCGGTCCACGGACCGGCACCGGTCCGCGGCCCGGGGGTTGGGGACCACCGGTTTAGGATTTCCGGTGTGATCTGTCTGATATGTACTGTAATGACAGCCGAAGTAGCAAATTTTTCATCTGTAACAGTCACGTTCAAGAGATATTGCCCTATATCCAGCTTTTTGTGGGCAATCAACTTGCCTCCTGTGCTAGAGACAGAGAACAGGGATTCCATCTCGGGATCCATGCTATATGTTAATGTGTCATAGACATCTTGGTCCGTTGCATGTACTTTCCAAATGACACCACCAGAATATTCTTCTCCAAAGGCTGTGATGAAGATTTCTAAGGACAGAATGGGTGGAGGATGGATGCTTTCCTCAATAACTCTGATTTCAATATAAGTCAAAGATGATAACTGTGGACTTCCATTATCAGCCACCTTCAGATGAAGAAGATAATGATCTTTCACTTTTCGTTTTAGCTGAATAGCAGTGGTAATGATTCCTTGCTGGCTAATCTCAAAAGCATTGTCTTCATTTCCAGTCATAATCATGAAAAGGAACGGTAGTCCATTGTGGGAAGAATCCATGTCAATAACCACTAGCTGCTGGACAGTAAACCCAATAGGCTTATTTTCCTGGATGATAATACTATAGTTTCCTTTTGAAAAGGCTGGTGGATTGTCATTTACATCAGACACATCAATATTTACTGTAGTAGTGTTGATCCTAGGTGGACTTCCATTGACTGAGGCTTGAACTGTTAGAGTGTAACCTGAGATCTCTCTGTCAAGTGGTCTAACCTCCTTAACTTCACCCAGGGTAGGGTCAATTGTGAACGGGTTCCCTTGGTTGCCATCAGTAATGGAGCAGCAAATGTGGTTATTTGAAGGCCCATCAGCATCAGCTGCGATAACTGTGATAACAGACTGCTGCGTTTCCCTCCCTAGTTCTCCTACTGAATATTGTTCTCTAACTGTTTTTTTCACTATCTTGTTCAGCTTCGTGTGTCTGAGCTCGTGTTACTACAAAAGCACTCTGCACATGTTCTAAGACATCTATTCCAATTAAACATGCACGGGATTTGATCTGAAACTCCTACATCCCAGGTTCCTTTCCAATCTCTAACCTGTAGGTTCATTCTGGCCATAGGCAATTCTACCTTAGAAGCTCCTATTCCTCTCACATTTAAAGTTTTCCCTGTATTTATAGCTTCAGGATTCAAAATGTCAGGGTGTACTAGGGTTACACTGGAGCCAGTATCAATCAAAACCAAATAAGTGTTGCCATTTATGTTTACTGACTCTCCTGAGGTTGCCAGTAACTTCTCATCAGTGTGTATAAAATAACAATGAACTATTTCTGCTAAAGGAAGCTTTGTCTTTCCCTCACTTCCATCTTCCGATCCTGACTTTTCCACTTCTTTGTGTTTGGAAGTTTCCTCATAACACTTTTGAATATGAAACACTTTTTTCTCAGTTTTGTCTTGTTTATTCTTTAATTTATGTCAGAATTGTCTTGTGTGGCCCTCTTCTAAACATTCCCAAAACGTTAATTTCTGTTTGTTTTCAGGGCTCCGTTTCTTAAATTTTCCTTCCCTTTCCTCAGACTTTGGTGACTGGGATCCAAACATTTTCCCTTGTCTTCTTTTATTCTGAGGTGATTTAACATTCTTATAATCACTTTGGAAGGGTTTCCTTGTGACAATACCCTGGAAACAGGAGTAATGCATATGCAGATCATTGGCTAATCCCAGCAGGAGGGCGGGGAATGGTATGATATAAAAAGGGTGGAGTCTAGTCAGTTGAGGCAGTTCAGTGAAGTTCAGTTAAGTTGAGGTTTTGAGAGTGAGTGCTGGGATAGAGGTCTGTTGGAGGTCTGTCAGGCAGTGACGGCTATACTGTTTACTAGTTATTAAAGACAGGGAGGCTTGTAGAGTTGATTAAATCTATTGTATGTTAAAGGCAACACATACCATCCTCAGACATTGTTATATTTATTATTTTCTCAATAAACTTCATCATTATTTTTATATTATACATCTGAGTCTGTCCCAATTCATGAGACGACGATCTAAAAGGTGGCAGCATTAACAGGTGAATAAAAGGTGGCAGCATTACCATGTCTAACACAATTACGCGTGTAAAAGGGAGGTGTTGTCACAATTTGGTGGCACAGCAGTGGGATGTCGAAATAAACCCAGTTGTGCCTTTGAAAACCCAGGCTCTGAAAGGGGTGACGTCACATTCCTTTGATAGTCTCTATTTCTAGGGGTCCCTTCTGAAAATCTAGTGTCTCATATATTAATCTCATCAGCAATTTTAGCAGCTTCAATCATGTTCTGGGGCTTTTTGTCCTTTACTAGGAATTTGATCTCAGGCTGGAATAAACTGTACACTATCACAGGCAGTTTCTTTAGTAAACCACTGTAGATTTTAGTCTATCTTTACAGATTAGTAAGAACATAAGAACATAAGAAGAGCCATGCTGGATCAGGCCAAAGGCCCATCTAGTCCAGCTTCCTGTATCTTACAGTGGCCCCACCAGATGCTTTTGGAAGCGCATGAGACTAGATATCTGTCTCCTGATACCACTCCCCTGCATCTGGCCCTTGAAGTACCCTGGTTATAAGCCTGGAGATTACACATCTCCATCATGGTTTGTAAACTGTGATGGACTTTTCCTCCAGGAATCTGTCCAATCCCCTTTTGAAGGCATCCAAGCCAGATGCCACCACCACATCCTGTGGCAGGGAGTTCCATAGACTAACAACATACTGGGTGAAAAAATATTTTCTTTTTTCTGTTCTCACTCACCCAGCCCTCTATTTGACTGTGTCAAAGGCCTTTTGAAAATCCAGATAGACTATATCCACTGGTTCACCCAAATCTACATGCCTGCTGACCTTTTCAAAAAATTCTAAAATATTTGTCAGACAAGACTTACCCTTGCAGAAGCCATGCTGATTTTCTCTCAGCAAGGTTTGTTCTTTTATGTGTTTTAAGATTTTCTCTTGGATGAGGCTTTCCACCATCTTCCCTGGGACAGATGTAAGGCTAACTGCCTGTAGTTTCCCGGGTCCCCCCTCCTTCCTTTTTTAAAAATTGGTGTGACATCTGCTATCCTCCAGTCCTCCGGCACTGTGGCCGTTTTAAGAGACAAGTTGCATATAACCGTTAAGAGATCTGCAATTTCGTTTCTCAGTTCCCTAATAACCCTTGGGTGGATGCCATCTGGGCCCGGGGACTTGTTAATCCTCAATTTATCGATTAGTCCTAAAACCTCCTCTCTTTTAACCTGTATTTGATTTAATTCTTTAGTCAAGAGGGGCTGCTCAGGCAGCGGAATCTGCTCAAGGTCTTCTGTCGTGAAGACAGATGCAAAGAACTCATTTAATTTCTCTGCAATTTCCAAGTCCTCCTTAATCTCCCCTTTTCCTCCCTCACCATCCAGAGGGCCAACTGGTTCTCTGGCAGGTTTTCTACTTCTAACATATTTAAAGAAGCTTTTATTATTACCCTTTATATTGCTAGCCATGCGTTCCTCAACATCTTTCTTTGCCTCTCTTATCATCTTCTTACATTTCTTTTGCCAGAGTTTGTGTTCCTTTTTATTTTCCTCATTTGGGGAGGATTTCCATTTAAAAAAAGACCTCTCCTTGCGCTTTAGAGCCTCTCTAACTCCACTCGTTAACCATGCTGGTGCCCTCTTGGACTTAAATGAGCTCTTCTTTCTTTGTGGTATGCACTTGTGCTGGGCCTCAGTTACCGTTGTTTTAAACAGGTTCCATGCACTCTGAAGAGATTGGATTCTTCCAGCCTTCCCCTTCAATTTCTTTCTAACTAGTTTCCTCATCTGAGGGAAGTTTGCCCTTTGAAAATCAAGGATTTTTATGTCTGATTTGCTTGACACTCTTCCTCCAACATGCATGGCAAAGGAGATTGCAGCATGGTCACTGTTCCCCAGAGGCTCAGTGACATTCACATCCCTGACCAGATCCTGAGTATCAGACAGTATTAGATCCAGAGTTGCCTGTTCTTGGGTGGGCTCCATGACAAGTTGCTCTAAGGCACAGTCATTCAGCAACTCGAGAAACCCAGTTTCTCTTTCTTGCCCGGAGCTCGCATTGGCCCAGTCGATGTGGGGATAATTGAAGTCCCCCACGATTACTATCCTGTGCTTCTCAGACACCTCCATGATTTGTCTCCTCATTTCAAGGTCCCCCTCAAGTTTTTGATCTGGTGGGCGATAGCATACCCCAACTATCACATCACTCCTTGGACCTGGTAGTTTAATCCACAGTGATTCTATGGTGGAGTCAGACCCTCTGTCGATCTCCATTCTGCTGGATTTAACCCCTTATTTAACGTAGATGGGCACTCCCCCTCCAACCCGCCCCTCTCTATCCCTTCTATAGAGTTTATAGCCTGGGATTGCTGTATCCCACTGGTTCTCTGCATTCCACCAGGTTTCTGTTATGGCTATTATATCAATGTTATCCCTAGCTGCCAAATGTTCGAGTTCTCCCATTTTTGGTCGGAGGCTTCGAGCATTGGTGTAGAAGCACCTGTACAGTGGGTTCTGCAACAACAGCTGCTGCTTTGTTCTTTTCCCCCCACAGCTATTATTTTCAGTAGATGAACTATCGCATTCCATTATTCTCCCAGTACTAATACCTGCTATGTCATCGCTATGTGATTCTCTACCCTTTCCAACCTCATTCCCTGTGAATGAGGTGTTCCAAACCGGATGCCACACAGCTCCTGTCGGCTTTCCCCCAGTTTATTTATTTATTTTTTAATAAAAAAATTATATTGTGTCGAGGGCTGACTTTCAATAGATCACAGCGAGGGAGCTGCTCTGCTACGTACGAAACCCTGACCCAGAATCAGGTCGTCTACGAATGATTTAGTACCAGGTTCCCCACGAACGTGCGGTGCGTCACGGGCGAGAGGCGGCTCCCTTCCGGCCGCGCTCCGCTCCCGAGACGGACGGCTCTCCGCACCGGGCCGGGCGGCCCGGCTATCCGAGGCCAACCGAGGCTCCTCGGTGCTGCGGTATCATTACGTTTAGGGGGGATTCTGACTTAGAGGCGTTCAGTCATAATCCCACAGATGGTAGCTTCGCCCCATTGGCTCCTCAGCCAAGCACATACACCAAAGGTCTGAACCTGCGGTTCCTCTCGTACTGAGCAGGATTACTATCGCAACAACACATCATCAGTAGGGTAAAACTAACCTGTCTCACGACGGTCGCAGTAAGGCAGCACCTGGAGTATTGTGTACAATTCTGGTCACCGCATCTCAAGAAAGACATAGTGAAACTGGAAAAGGTGCAGAAGAGAGTGATTAAAATGATTACTGGGATGGGGCACCTCCCTTATGAGGAAAGGCTAAAACATTTGGGGCTCCTTAGTCTGGGAAAAAAGGCGCCTGAGGGGGGATATGATTGAGACGTACAAAATAATGCAGGGCATGAGTAAAGTGGATAGAGGGATGCTCTTCTCCCTCTCACAAAATACCAGAACTAGGGGACATACGCTCAAATTGAGGGCTGGGAGAGTAAGAACAGACAACAGAAAAATATTTTTTCACCCAGCGCGTTGTTAGTCTGTGGAACTCCCTGCCACAGGATGTGGTGATGGCATCTGGCCTGGATGCCTTCAAAAGGGGATTGGACAGATTCCTGGAGGAAAAGTCCATCACAGGTTACAAACCATGATGGAGATGCGTAATCTCCAGGCTTAAATCCAGGGTGCTTCAAGGGCCAGATGCAGGGGAGTGGTATTAGGAGACAGATATCTAGTCTCATGCGCTCCCAAACACATCTGGTGGGGCCACTGTGAGATACAGGAAGCTGGACTAGATGGGCCTTTGGCCTGATCCAGCATGTCTCTTGTGTTGTTATGTTCTTATTTCTCTTCCAGGTGTCCTTTAACTTTGTCAAGCCAGACTCCTTTTTCTTTTGAACCCCTGGCCTCCAGACACTAACAGGCCCACCAAAGAAATCAGATAGCACTACAGGGTTTTTAAGTATGAATTCCTCACATACACACAGGGCTTCCAAGAACTGAAATTATATTCACCTAATTCTCACTCCTAACCCCTTTTCAGAGGAACTTTCACAGACTACTAATAAAACACTTGAGGGCTAACATTTACTAAAGGCTTCTTCTTTTTAAACTACCAGTTTCAATTTCTTCACAGGGTAGAGGCTAAATATTTTGAGCTGGTGACTTTTCCCCTCAGGCAAACTAGATGTATTTGAAATCCGACCACTGCCCACCAAATTGTGACGACACCTCCCTTTTAAACATGTGATTGTGATGAAAACGTGTGTAAAGAATCAAGTCATTAAGTTTCACAGGATCCCCTTGGTAATGCTGCCACCTTTCAAATCGCCACCTTATCCACTGGGACAGACTCAGATGTACAATATAAAAATAATAATGAAGTTTATTGAGAAAAATAAATAAATACAATTATGACTGAAGTTGGTATGCTTTCCCTTAAAGATAAAATGATTAAATCAACTCTTCCAGCCTCCCAGTAAAGAGTAAACAGTAAAGTCCTCACACATAACCTGACTGACTGAACTCTAACAGAGCTGTGCTCTCTCAGCACTCACTCTCAACAACTCTCAACTCTTAACTCTTAACCCTCACAGACCAGGCTCCACCCTTTTTATACCATGCAATCCCCCGCCCTCCTGCTGGTGGGGCCACTGTGAGATACAGGAAGCTGGACTAGATGGGCCTTTGGCCTGATCCAGCAGGGCTCTTCTTATGTTCTTATGTTCTTATGACTTGAACACCGGGATCCACAACAATGAGTTTTCACAAATTCTGGTTGCGTCTCCCAACCCCATCTGGGGATCCATTTTGCAATGATGCCCCCACTTCTGGATACAGTGACGCTGTTTGTGGCTCTCCCCGTGTTACCTATCACTACTGGGGGTGGGGTGAGTAAGAGGCAAACCGGCATCCTTCGCGGAAGGAAAACTCAACTCTGTCTGGGTTCCTGTCTCCTTCAATATCTTTACCCATTCACCCACTATTTGTATGGCATTTTCCTCTCCACTCAGTCTGAACCGCCCTCTCTTGACAGCTCATCTTATACTTTTCTTCCTTTCACATCCTCTCATCCCATTCCTTCAGAGGCATGTCAATCAACTAATATCCCTCAACTATTAGCTCAGACATCATTCCAGTTCCTCTCCATCATCTTCAGCATAATTCCCTTCCCATAGTATTAAATTCTTCTCCACTGTGTTCCTATTCTCTGCTACTTCAGTTTCTCTCTCTAACTCTATCTCCTTGGTTACATGTCCCTTTGGTCCAGATTTCACTTTTGCGGATGGCACACTCTTACTCTCACATATCAGAAAAATGTCTTAACTCTTAGAGCAGTACAGCAATGGAAGCAATTACCTCAGGAGGTGGTGAGCACTCTAACACTGGAGGCATGTAAGATAAAATTAGACAACCATCTGCCAAATATACTTTGATTTGGATTTTTGCACTGAGCAAGGTACTAGACCAGATGGCCTTATAGTCCCCTTTTAACTCAATTATTCTATGATTCTATGAAAGGCAGAAACATAGAAGTTTTAAATGACTCCTTTAAATGGCTTTTTTGGAGTCAGTGTTACCCCCCTGCATTCTTTCATTTACAATATTTCATTCAGAATCTGTGCTATATGTTAATTATTTTGTGTTTTAAAAAATTCTCATTCTGCATAGTTCTATTTGAGTGTAATATACTCAGCCCACTCTAGGCCAAGACTCACTATTGTCAAATGTCAATGATCCATTATGGGTGTGTATCTGAACATGTATAAGTGCACACATGGGCTGTGAATAGCATACCTGCTAACACGGTGCCCCAGGTTTTAATTGTCTTATGGACTGCTGATTTACTCAGGCAACAATAATGTCTTTATGTTATGGTGGTATTTTCATTTCATATTTATGGTTTGTCAACATCCTGCCTTTCCATTTGTAAAGTTGTGTGACTGTGCTCCTGTTCAGCTACCTTGAAAATTGTTCA
This sequence comes from Phrynocephalus forsythii, assembly GCA_029282475.1. NCBI lineage: Eukaryota > Metazoa > Chordata > Lepidosauria > Squamata > Agamidae > Phrynocephalus > Phrynocephalus forsythii. Next base: position 67,620,561 of record JAPFRF010000009.1, read on the forward strand.
TTTCTGCTTCACTACCCTGTGTCAATGGTGCGGCGTCCCACTTGTGTTCTGCTCATTTACTTCTGATAGGAGCAGAGTTTGCAAGCTGTTCATATCCCCAGGTGATCCTCAGGCGAGGCCCCATTAAAATGGGAATGGAATAATGTTTCAGAAGGTTGACCTGTGTGGCAGATTAGGAGGATTATGAAAATATATTAACTGACAAAACACCAGAAAACATTCTGTACACTTGAATATCTGTCTGGGAGACAAACTAAATTCCTAGGAGTCCAGTTCTATCCAGGTAATGGCAGTGGGAATGGAAATGTTTACCATTATCTGGATGAAACTGGCCCCATATGCCTTGGGTGTGTTCCCCAGACAGATGTACAAAATGTTCTCTGTTCCTCCTCGCTGCACTTAGCAGGAAGACAATGTTCTGAGGTAGAACCAAACAAGTATATTAATACATGTATCCTGTTCTGGTTTCTAGCTGTTTTTGGCAGCACTGAAAAAGTAGCCATATGTCACTAACACTCACTTCTGACACAATAACAAATTACAATTAGAAAAGCTTAACCATTATTTTAAATGATGTGAAAACTGATCTGCCTGATCTGTCTAACTAATCAATTAATCGTGTTTAATTGATCCAGCTGAAAGGGTCCTTAGAGCAGCTGATAAACCAATGAAGGTATTTCTTGCCTTCATAATCTAGTGATCCAAAACACATGACACTAAAGCAGAAAGATATGAGAAGGTAACAAGAAAAAACAAGCACCCGTTCTTAATGTTATGTAACTAGGACAGACATATTTAGGGAGGAATAGTCCTCTATCTGAAGAGCAGTCCTTTGTAGTGATGCATGTCCTCCTTTTTGTCACCTTCCCCCACCCACATGAGTTTCTCTGTCCAGGAAGAGAAAGTAGACTTTGAATGGAAAATGTACATAATCAATTTTCTCTCACTTTTTAACCAAAATGTTGTTGAAGGTCATTTTGTATGAAAAGATGTCAGCTGGACACCCTGGTATAACCACTGATGCCTGGAAGGAATAAATATAGCACAGCTTGTCAATTCTGTGTGAAGTTGAGACCAGTCTTTAGGCATGGACATTCAAAGAGCACTGTTCAGACTGTCTGCAATAAAGGATTGCTGCCTAGCTAGCTATTTCAACAAAACAACAGTGCATTCTCTTTATTTTTTCTCTGTACATATTCATTTTCCAGTAAGCTACATAAAATACAGGGTAGAGGGCATGTCAGAGAGTTTTTAAACATTGTCCTTTTTTGTGAATAATTTCTTTTTTGATATTTGTTGTCCTCCGCATCTTTCATTTTGGCGACTGAGCAGCAGCTGGCTGCCCTATTTTGGAGCTCGTAGAACAATTCAGCTGTGATGCAGATAGATTATGTTCATTTTATAAAATCCAGATGAAAAAGAAAACTTTAAAAGGAAGGAGACAAAATTATTGATTTCTCAGCTGAATTGATAGGCTGGCACTGATTTCTGTTTCTGCCCCTTCTGAGCATGATGGTTGCAAGAGCAACAAAATGTAAGGTAGCTTACTTTTCAGCAGAGTTGGTGCTGATTTTACTTTTATGGCAACCAATCAATTGGCAAGCGAAGAAGTCACAGTTTTAACAGTTTTGTTACATGCCATCAATTCTCCTCTGACTCATGGTGACTTTCTCCAAAATGTCCAATTTTCATACAGCCTGCTCAGCTCTTGCAAACTCAGGACCATGGACTCTTTTAGGGAGTCCATCCATCTCCCATTTGGTCTTCCTCTTTTCCTTCTGCCTTCCACCTTTTGCACCAGTCTTGTCTTTTCCCATCAATGTAAAGAGTCACTTGTCCAAGTGACTCACCTCAGGAGTTGAATCCACCCATATTGAATAATACTTGGCCAATTTCATAGAATCATAGAATCATAAAATCCTAAAATTTAGAAGAGACCTAAAAGGCTATTCAGTCCAACCCCCTGCCATGCAGGAACATCCATCGCAGTATTTTCGACAGATGGCCATCCAGCCTCTGCTTAAAAAAACTCCATAGGAGACTGTGTTTTGAACTCGCATGCCTATCAAATTAATAAAATCTTCACACATGCAATATAGCTAAGAAGGGTCACCTTTACCTTTTTTTAAACCATACCTATCAATACAGGTATGTGTAGATGAACAAGACTCAAACTCTGCAATCAATTCAAGTGATCCCAGATAGTTTCCATTCTTTGGTGATCGAAATTTCTCTACTGTTCTGTGGAATGGAAGACCATCCTCAGAAATAAATCTAATGATAGATACAACCTGTTTTAAAACAGGCAGAAAAGTGGATGCGATGGACAGTGGACAGGAAGGAGGCCTTTTTGAAGCAGATGGCTGAGCAGCAAAATGTGCTGCTAGAGACTCTGGTGGCATGTTGGAAACCAGAAACTAAGGTGCAGGGTGAGGGCATAAATGTGCTGGGAGTAAAAGGTGGATTCACCCCCCCCCCCAAAATCTGGCTGCAGAAGATGGCAATGAACAATGTCCCAGAGGTGTTTATTGTTGAAAGGATCGCAACTTCAGCTGGCTGCCCCACCGAACAATGGGCCCACATACTTATTCCTTGCCTCTCAGGAGCTGTTCAGGAGGTAGTGGATGCCATGGACCATTTCGAGGCCCTAGACTATGAAAAGGTTAAGGCCACTGCAAGGAAATAAGAAATGATGGAACATAGAGTGATTTCTTAAGCTGTGATACTAAGTGCACATTGTGTCTCTCAGTAGAAACCCTTATCTAAAATATGCAGAAAGTAGTCAAAACATGGCTTTGCAGAGCATAGCAAGACAGGTGCCACTGGACTGTTCACATCACGTGCCATCTTGAAACTTCTTGGCACTGCTTTTAAGCATTCATCATCATCATCATCATGGTTGATGCAGTGAGCTAGAATTAGGACTATTTAGCTTAGACAAAATGAATCAATGTATTAAGTTAGAGAGGATAGTCCTTTGTTATTTTGTAGGGAAATATGTTCATAACTTGTCTGCCAGGTCTTTTTTGTAACACTTTGAATCTTTTTTTAATTTTTCATTTCTATTTTTTAGTTTAGAAATAAAGCTCAATTTTAATAGAGATTGTGGCCATTGTGAATATTATTATTTTTGAAAGAAAAAGATAAATCTAATATTTGTTTTGCCATCAGAAAGCTTTTCCATAGAAAGAAGAAAATATTTTTGAATTTTGACCTCAGCCAGTAATTGACACTTTAGATTTATCGTGCATGGTGGCACATGGTGCAATAAATTCATAAGGCTAGCTGAACCTACTCTGAGAATTGCTATTTTCTAAGTACCTCATGGTAAGCGCTAAGGCAGCTTCACAGTCTGAGTTATTTCACTCCTGCGTTCAAGGCTTGAAGGAATGGAGCAGATAAGGCTAATTAGAGGTCATAAATTTTCTTGGTTTTCTTGGCTATTTGCATCTAGCAACTGGAGGCTTGAAACAGCCAGGGCTATGGACAGATGGCTGACAGAAACCAGAGAGGGCTTAACATTTCAAGGCTTTTCTCACAGAGAGAAAACAGCAAACCAAAACGGTTTGAAGAATTCAAACCAGCAATTTTTTCCCCCAAGCTGAGCACATTGTTCTGCCAGCAATGTCTTCCTTTTAGAAACCAATTTATGGATTTATTTTGGTTTGTTTGTTATTTTAATTAGCTATATCAGGGCAAGACAAGAGTGCAGACCAGGTACCTTCACGTCAGGTACCTCAGGAGCAAAGACTTCCAGCAAGGATGTTGGCAGGCAATGGGGTTGGAAGTCCACAGGCTAACGTTACTTTTCAGCTGTGTGACTCCCCCACCAACACAGAATGGATGTCTCTAACAGACCAGCTGGTGTCAGAGGGCTGAGATACATAGCCTGCACACTGTAATTAAAAATTGTAAACTGCCCAGAGACTACTTGTAGTGGTATGGGGTGGTATATAAGCAGAACACTTTGTAAGTTAGTGAGTTATCGGTGGCCCCACCTAGCGACGATGCCTTTCGTGAGCCCCAAGCTGTATTTCAACGAACAGAGATGGAAAGGGAAATAAGTTCATAACGTGTGTCTGACAGGTCTTTTTGTAACACTTTGAATCTTTTTCAGTTTTTCTCATACAGTAACCCCCTGCCTATTGCAGAATTTAGGGACCCAACCTGAACTGCGAAAATTTAAAATCCGTGCTATGTGGATGGAGGTTGGGTTCGGCCTGGGGGGCCTAGTTGTACCCCCCCCCCGGGCTGGCACTGCCCTGAATGGGCCTGTGAGAATCTTCCCAGGCCCCTTGGAAGTTCCAAAAAGGCTCCCCTGTGAGCTGGAAGTGACTTCTGGAAAACAGGAAGTGACCTCTGGATTGCTTAAAAGCACTTTTGGGGCCTCCAAGGGCCTTTCTAGGCATGTCAGAGGACTCAGAAATGCTTTTCTGCAAACCTGAAGTCAGGTTCTGACAACAGGATGACCCTAGTCTGCAAGCTGCACTGGGAAAGGGTAGCCCAGAGGGTTCCCTCAGGCCAGGTGAAGAAGTATTTGAGTTGCACAGTGGGCTCCTGATGAGGGTCACCCAAAACCAGCAGGTGGGTAATGTTACCTTAAGAACATAAGAACATAAGAAGAGCCATGCTGGATCAGGCCAAAGGCCCATCTAGTCCAGCTTCCTGTATCTCACAGTGGCCCCACCAGATGCCTCTGGGAGCGCATGAGACTAGATCTCTGTCTCCTGTTACCACTCTCCTGCATCTGGCCCTTGAAGTACCCTGGTTTTAAGCCTGGAGATTACACATCTCCATCATGGTTTGTAACCTGCGATGGACTTTTCCTCCAGGAATCTGTCCAATCCCCTTTTGAAGGCATCCAGGCCAGATGCCATCACCACATGCTGTGGCAGGGAGTTCCATAGACTAACAACGCGCTGGGTGAAAAAATATTTTCTTTTGTCTGTTCTTACTCTCCCAGCCCTCAATTTGAGTGCATGACCCCTAGGTCTGGTATTTTGTGAGAGGGAAAAGAGCTTCCCTCTATCCACTTTACTCATGCCCTGCATTATTTTGTACGTCTCAATCATATCCCCCCTCAGGCGCCTTTTTTCCAGACTAAGGAGCCCCAAATGTTTTAGCCTTTCCTCATAAGGGAGGTGCCCCAGCCCAGTAATCATTTTGGTCACTCTCTCCTGCACCTTTTCCAGTTCCACTATGTCTTTCTTGAGATGCGGTGACCAGAATTGTACACAATACTCCAGGTGCGGCCTTACTATTGTTTTGTATAATGGCATTATAATGTTGGCTGTTTTATTTTCAATCCCCTTTTTGATAATGTTGCGTTTAAAATAAGCTAAAATTACCTTTCAGTCAGGCTAGTCCTGCTGAGTTCCGCTGGACCCCCAGATGCCAATAAAAGTCCAACGAGAGAGAGATCCTGAGGCAAATACTGTATTTATTAGGCCTAATAAAGCAGCAGGCGAACACCAGCCAGAGACAGAGCGAAGGTGTTCAGCGCTGAGCACATGGAAATCCCAAACTTTTATTGATTCTTCCCCCCTCCCATCACAGAACGGCGCCTATTCAGAGATTAGCTGAAGGAAGTTCAAATTGTCCAATTGGGCAGAAGGCACTTGTTCAAATTGTCCAATTGGGATAGTCCAGGGGTGGCCAGGGGCGGCTCTGGGCAGTCCTCCATGAGCTGGGGTTGGGGTTCAGGCAAATGCTAATGAACCCAGGTGTTCCCTGATTAGGCCATCCGGGGAAATACAATGGAAGAGGAAGACAAGGCTTTGTTTGCTGAGCCTGGGTGCATTGCAGGGATTTTGAAAGTCAATAGGGGGTCAAGGGACAGAGTCAATATGGAACAGGAAAAACCAGTCAGATTATTCAAAGGGGATTTGTCAGTTTCTCATGAGTCCGGGAAAGGTGGGAATGATAAATTCCTCCAGGCGGTGATTCAATCTGTCTAGGTAGTCAGAGAACAATTGACAGGTAGGCTGAGAGGAACAGTCACAGTGGGGGGGGGGGTAGGGAGTCACAATGGAAGTGGCAAATCTAATCCGGAAAAGTCATTTGCTGCCAGATGGTGTTTGTAGTTGGATGTAGGAATAGAACAATACCATGCTTAACATTTTGCACAGCTGCTGGGGATGCGTATTTTCTCCATGTTGGGAGAATGGAGTCTGGATGATCTGTTCCTTCAGTTTGAGCTGGCAACCCCTCTTGCTGCCCAGAAAGGTGGCTCAGGTCCGGGAAGTAGAGAAATGTTCCAAGTAGCTAGGTTTAGTGAGATAGAGTGTAGAGGAGGCCAGAAGGAATGAGGCAAAAGGAAAGAAGGAGAGAAAGAGATTTGTCTGGAAAGGAAGAGAGAGTGTGTGTGTGATTGGCAGGATAGAGGAAAAGGGAGTTGGTTCTGAGGAGGTAATGTGGCTGATCCGTGGAACATTTGGGATTGATAGCTGAGAATCATTCCCTTGGCTGGTTGGGGTAGGGAACAACCAACTTAGAGTTTGCCCAGTCTAAGACATGCCCCTAGTTGCCTAGTTCAAGGTTTGGGGAATGAGCAAGGGCAATGGCAGATAGTGAGGTGGGACATGGGCAAAGGAGGCAGAAGAGCTAGGTGACAGAATTGGGGTGAGAGAGAGAGAGAGAGAGAGAGAGACGGGGAAGGGGGGTTGGAAGGATTATTGTCAGAGTCAATGTGAGGCAGGAAACCCCATGGGATTATTCAAAGGAGTTTTGCCAGTCTTTTGTGAGTGCAGGAAGATGATAATGGAATGTTTCCCCAGGCGGTGATAACATCTGGGTCTGGGTCTCTGGTGATCTAGGAAATAGCTGCTGTGGACCTGCCAGAAGCTTTGGAGAAAATGGATTCTTTCCAGAAGATGCAGCTTGTCTTGTGGTGCTGCCATGATGCCAGTTCTTCCGTGCCATAACACCTTGCCCCAGTTGGTAGATATAGGGGCCATTAGGTAGAACAGAGACGTGTTTAAAATGTGTAGATGGAGTGGGAGGAAGGAGGGAGAAGAGAGAGAGAGAAAGATGTGTGGGGCACTGGTAGTTGGAGGCTAAGAATCAGGTAGGCGGAAAACCCATGAACACAGTCCTTGGGGGACTGGGCTCCCTGGCTGGCTTTTAAGGGGGTTAAAGTTTAGTGCCCAATTCAATAATTCTATATATTTTTTTATATTTCCATAATGACTCATCATTCCCCCCCATTTCAAATAAAAAAGGTGTCCGGGAGGATCACCTCTATGATTTCTGCCACAGAATGCACCCAATTATTTGAAGTGAATTTAGATCGAGGGAAATAGCCAATTCTGGATAGTCCTTTCTCCGATTTGGCTGGTCCTTGGCACACTGAATCTCGTTGTAATGCATTGTGTGCCAGAAGCACAATTGTTTGAATTAATATTCCCCATGGGGAGCATGGTGGCAGGGTTAAGACATTATGTATTTAGCATTGGACTTCCAGTGGCCTCTCTTTTGCTCCAATACTGTGTTAACAGCATGTGAGGCATAAAGAGTCAGTGATGTCCCCAAAGTCAGCTTACTTGCTTCTTGACTTGGGTCTGCAGCTGCCTTTGTTACCTAGGGCACGCTGTCCAGCCCCTGACATTCTGGTCCAGTTGGTTGGCCAGATAGGCTGCTGGTCTCCACCAGCTCCCTTTCATCTGGGTCAGGTATACCTCAAGCCAGAGCTTCGATAAGCTTGATCTTTAGGGGTTCTGGAACACCCTCCACATCTCTTTACTTGACTCAACTCTTTCACCCCTCTGTTTTAGTCCCACAAAATAGGGGTTTAGCCAATTGTGCAAAGTCAGAGATCCAATGTGACAGCCATTCCTAAGAAGGTCCTCCATTTCCTTTTAGGTTGAAATAAGCCGAGGTATAAGACCTCAATCTGCATGCTGTATGCATTGCTTTGGAAACTTTGCCAATAGGTGAAAGTCAAATAACAATCCCATTGTAATTTCTATAGAGGCAGGAGAATTCCCTGGATAACTTTCCAGTTGGGAACTGATTCCTGTGGTTCTACTCTGAATTGAGGAAACAAAAACACTTTTAGTACATGGGCACCCAGTTCAGTAGTGTTATGGGACTCAGTCAGCCATTTCAGGGATGAAACAATGTTAAGTTTTTTGAACCAAATTCAAATTCCAGGTAGACCAGTCCTGCAGCTGGAGGCTCTACATTTCCTGGATTGAAAGGCTTACTATTCAGCAGTAGCTCCCTTGGGGGGGGGGCATAAGGGGAAGGATTTAGAGTGAGCGAGAGAGTGTGTGAGGGAGAGAGAGAGACCCTCCAAGCAGGGAAAAAGGGTAGAGGCAAAGCATTCGCCTTCAGTTAGAAAGGTGTGGTCTGGGTCATATCCTTTCTCCTCACTGTAAGCCCGTTTCTGTCTAGAGATGATGAGGTAGCACCCACATAGATGCGGGCTGATGTTTTCGATAAGATTGGATACCTGCAGGCCTTAGATACCTAAGGCAATGTATTTTTGTCCCACCCAGCCAATGCCCCGGTGAGGAGGAGGGAGATGACCCATAGATCGATGCACAGCAAGAACACCTGGGAGGACTTGATTCTGAAGACAGACACAGGAAAAAGAGAGAGGAAAAAGAAGGACCCAATACTCAGGGGTTTTGGCAGGCGCTGCAAGCTGGCTCTGGAGTTCCAGATGAATGTAGGGCAGGCAGGCAGCTAATCCAAACAGTGATCCAGCAGTCCAAATGGAGAGGAGGGTGAGGTCGGGTAGGGCAAGTCCACACAAGTCCCAGTCCACTGAGGTGAGGTTGGTTTTTTTCTTGACTCTCCAGTGTGAAGAGCGGCAGTGAGTCCTCCGTTCCCGGAGGGGTGTGGACAGGCACCTGGGTAGAAACTGGGTGAGGGAGCCCCTCCTCTTTGTCTCTCTCCATCAGATGACCTTAAGGCGGGGAGGCTCAAGCTGCTGGCACACTCACGGGGGGGGGCACTTCGCCTCCAAGCACCCGGGCGGTAATTCCATCATCACCAGACTGGGCAGTCTCCCGGGGGAAGGAAGGCTGCAACAACCTGCAGAGAGAGAGAGAGAGAGAGAGAGAGAGCCCCCTCCCAACTCCCCAGAATAGGGTGGCAGGGGCTGATTCCCTGGGTCAGGCTTTCGGGGATAGGGCAGCAAAGGGGGTGACCATGCGGGGGTCTGAGTGGGGGCAGTTCTAGGCAGGCGGTGGGGGTGGCTCAGATGAGCAGCAATGGGCAGGGCTTTTGGCCGTTCGGGTCCCATTTCTTGGCAGATTTGAGCCAACTGTCGTTTAAAGTTTGAGCCTCTCAACTTTTTTGTAGGCTGGTGGTCAATAAGTCGAATGTAGGGACCTTTTAATTTGGAGGTAAGTGGCCATCATCGAATAAATTCACAAGGAAACCCCAAAAGATCCCACTTAGCCCCGGCCTTGGGCATTTCTGCGAATTCAGCTGCCATGCCTCCCCTGGGTAACAGGCCTGCCCAAGAAACCCCCTGGGGTATAGGTTTAATCCCCCGTGGGTTGTTCTGTAGGCAGACGAGGCAAGAAGCAACTATGCCTTCGCAAACCAATTGCAGCTCAGGGTGGAAGTATTGATGTCTTGGCCAATTGTACAAAATTTTTCCTGAGGAATATGAGCCCCCATGGAACCATTTATCTAAATGGGGGGCAGTATTGCTGAGGATAATTGCCCAAGCCCAGTGATCACCCATCAGCCATTCTCCCACTCCCCGCCAGACTGTAGGAAATTCAGAGAGGGGTACAGAGGAGCAGTTCTTTGTTTAGGAGGCGGGGGGGTAAGAGGGTTCCGGCTGCCCTGAGAGATAGGGGAAGGGATAGGTTTTGCCAGGCACATTCCAGGCTCCCCCCTTTTCAGGTATGATAGTGTGCTTGGCACATGCGTCAGTGGAAGGGGTTGCATGATGATGGGGCTATGAGTACAAGAGGGTTAAGGAGGATGGGGTGACAGGAAAGAAAAAAAACTGGGTGAAGGACCATGTGGGGCACTTGGGGAGGGGGACCCACACCATTTAAGTAGGGATTCGTCCCAGCAAGGGCCAAAACAAAAGGGAAACAAAGAACCGGGCCCAGCAGTTGCCATGAGGTCCCCAGGCTGCTCGGATTAGGCCATTTAGTGGGTCTGGAAGGGGGGTAGCCTTCCCCCCTTTTCCAATTTGGAACTAGAATGTCCCCACCCCCGTGGGGAACCCTTAATCATCAAAAAAGGGGGGGTAGACAGGGGAAAAACACATGCCTTCTCTTCTGAAAATGGAGAAGGCAAAAACATTAGGGCCAGTTTTTTCAGGGCCATGCCAGGCTAGGATTAATCCAGCCATCTTTTAAAATTGAGGAGCTAAAGGGTGGTCCTCCCTAGAGCCAGCCCACCCGTGGGGGGGGGGAACTTGCCTCTTTGTGCAATAGGCTTTTCCCTCATGTTGGTGGTGGTGGGGAGAAACATTTAACCGTTAAACATTAAATACACATACACACGCCTGGCACCTCAGCAAAACAAGGAGGAAATGCTTAGGATTCCAGCTTGAAATTACTGCAGGCCGAAAGGAGGGGGGGCACCCCTATTACCCATGTGCAGCCTAGAACAGTCCAGCACACAGAGGGAGTGAGGGGGCATCTCGCATGGGCACACACACACATATACACACACCGTTCTTGCTGCTCAGACAGAGAGTGCACTCTGCAGAAGCTCAGAGGCAACTTCACTCTCTGACCCCGAGGAGGAAAACAAGGAGGGAAGAGAGGGAAGAGGAGGGCGCATCCACATGGCCGTGCATGCTCCCATGAGCTCTCCACACATACACACACTGTAAGGGAGGACATTTGACTAATTATATATTTATAAATATATATGGCTGCTTTACTAACCACAGGTATGGACAAGCCCTCATGTATTCAACAACAATGTATTCTAAGCAATACATATGTATATATAGCCACACTAGTGACACGAATAATGTAGTTATATTCACTTAAGCACTCCACGTATATATATACATATATACATATATGTATCACATTCACATGTATCTACATTTGTATTCCTGTAAACTTAGAATCTTTGGTCAAGCCTTTCCGGCTAGAATAGAGAAAGGAACTTCCGCTAAGTCAGCAAAAGCAATTATGAATTCAAGGATCCAATTAAGTTCCTAAGCTTTGAGGATCACACACTAGCAATTAACGTGTGTCCAAGGCGTACCAGGGAGGCCTTATCTCAGCGTCTGGTGTTTGTAACTGTCAAATGTCCAAGGACATAAGGATGATCCTACCCTCCCTGCCTGTGAGGGGAGGAGATCAAACGTACCAGTTAGAACTTTTAGGCAAGTGTCAGAAATACGAAATAAATGACTAAAAAGTGTCAATTAGTATTTGATGTATGTAGCAGGTGTGTGTATGATGTAATTTCAGTTAAGGGAAGACAAAGAATAGAGGAACCCTATAAAATGTATCACCTTCCAATGCTTGGGCGGAGACCTCGCCTGGAATTTACACCGGGTCGGGTCCCCCTGGTTGATCAATCAATAAATTCTTTTCTCGTCTCCTGAGACTCAGACTTGGTCTTTTGCAGCCCATGAAGCGCAGGCACGCTGGCACGGGACCCTCATAAATTTAAATTCCTTACATTTCTGGTGCATTGGCCGGGAAAGGTGCCACTGCCCCAGCGCTCTTGGGAGTCTGACTTAAATCACAGTAAGAATTCATGCTGACCCTGGAACAAATCTAGTCCGGACCCTCTGATTTTGAGAGGAGACTTGTTCTATCAGCATTGGACACAATACTGTTATTTAAGGAGAAACAAAGCCGGCAGAACAACGGAGGAACTGAAAGAGGACTGCGCAAAAGAAATCTGGTAAGAAGAGAAAACTAGTTGTGGGGTGGCGTGAGTTCGAATCTAACAGCTCTGTGGAGTGGAGAAGATTGCGGATTCTTGTTGTCGGCCCCGGGGGGGGGGTACAGGGAGGAGAAGGGTCGGATACGACCTTAACATCCCAAGGACTAGGGGACACTGAGGGACACTACGACCCTGAAATCCCCAAGGGAGGAGGGGGTTTTTCAGACTGAAACAGGAGGAGAAGAGCGCTGCTCTAACATCCTGGGAAAGTTTGCAAAACCCAACATCCCTAGAGTCCACCCCCTAAGTATTTGAAACAGGAGGAGAAGAGCGCTGCTCTAACATCCTGGGGAAAATTTAGAGATATATTAATGCATGGGCATGTGGGATGGTGATTCCACTTTTGAATTTTGCATGTGTGTTTTTCAAGGTAAGGGGCTGTGCCTCTATACCCTGCGTAACCATAGGGAAGTGGCCATTCCCTGTGTCTTAAGCAGGGGCAAAGACTGGCAATCTTTGCCCCACAATACCAACGGAGTTCCACCATCTTCGTTTGATTTTAGAGAAGTTAGAAAGATCTATTCTTAGGCAAGGGATCGCAGTTAACTGGGGAAACAGAAATGTGGGAGAGTTGTGTATGGTTGCTGAATCACATGTTGGCGTGTATGATGGGCATTTGATTGTTGAGGTGCGAGTCCGTTTGATGCTTGTGTGGGAGAAATTATAGGAACACAGTTAGACCTTTAAAGTAAACCTATGGGGATAAATTAGTGCAGTTTATGCACCCCCTTTTTGATGTGCGATGTGGTAACATTGGAATTCTGCCACCAGAAGTAATGATTTTAGTATTAAATGGAACATGAGTGAGCTTTAAGAAGAACCCCTCTAACTAGGATGAGGCAGGACTTTACCATCTCAAATTAAGATTCTAGCCCTCAGGAGGACAGACCAATTATGACCTGCTAGCAAGAGGTGTGTGAATGTACAAGGACGTGCTTAGTTAATTAATATAAGAGACTAAAAACTCTGCCAACTAGGAGACCCCTCAGCAATTTTGATAATACCAGGGGAATATGGGCAGTGAGAAAAATACTTTTGTAGGAAACCTGAAAGATGATGGAAGGAAAGGCAGGATGGTGAACTGAAAAGGTATAGAGAAAGACAGATGAATAGAGGAAGTGGAGTAGAAGGAAGGCAGCAAGACAGAAGTGGGATGGATAGGTATGATGTTGAGGGAACAGGAGGAGAGCACGGAGCATTGAGGGGACAGGAAGTGCTAGATGGGGGATGCGTACCCCTGAATTGCCTTATTCAAGCATTCAGGAGGTACTTCCATCCCGCTACGCCAATGCCCAACTCCTTGGATATGGAAGCTTTAAACAGAACTAAGGGTTGCTATGCACCACATGAGGAGATAGGTAGGGACGTTATTTCTGAACTATTAATAATCAAAAGCAGGGAAATCAAATCAGGGGCTGAGCCCCTTCTGGCAGCTGGCCACGACAGAAAGTAGAATCAATGCCTTTTTTTTTCCCTTCTCCAAAAGTAGTTAAGAACATTTGATAAAAGACCAGGCAATTTAATTTCAAACACAGGGAGATTCTCAGGACAAAACTGCCAACAACTATCCTACTGCGCAAGTCTACCTTTTTTTTTAGACGAAGGAAAAGTGGGGAGAAGATCTTAGTCTCTCTCTCTCTCTATCCTATCTAGGCATTATTTGCCTCCCCATAGATATAAGAGTGAAGGAAGAGAGAGAAATTCTACATGTTCACCTAAGATTTTTTTTTCTCTCCCTCCTGATTTAAGTAGCTCTGTGTATTCATTACAAAAGCCACGCTTCTCAAATTAGGCTTAAGCCAACAACAAGATCAATAGCCACTGAAAGGGTGAATTGCCCCTTTGTTCCAGGGCATTTCACACCTAATACATTACAGAAGTAATTACAGGAGATTATCTGCTTGCCTCAGGCTGTAAAAGGCAGCCGCGGGGGAATTTAAAAGTCGACAGCCCCTCCTTTCTCTTTCTGCTCTCGGGGCCCCCTTGCAGGGCAAGGCAGGATAACAACTCCCAACCCCTCCTTTCTCTCCCAAGCCACTTGATAGAGCTTGGACGCAAAACTTATATTGAACACATCAACCTAATGCATGCATAGCGAAGGGAATAAACTGACCCCTAAAAGCCATAAGCCAGTAAATTTTACAGGCAATGGCCAGAAGGTCACTCCTCTCCACTTACGGGAACGACCACAATTTTCCGTGCTGCCTTAAAAGCATAAAGAGGTGGCTTCTAGCCGACTTGCAGCATTTTTTTTTCCTCCTGGATAGGGGGAGAGGGAAAGGGAGTCTATTGTTTAGAAAAGAATCCAGAACTTCGGCCCCAAAACGTCACGTTTTAATTTAATTAAACCCTTGGAATCAAACACACCTTTCAGGTATTTTTGCCAAAGAATAAGAGGTGAAAATCTTGTTATCAGAAACTTTAGAATAAAAGAATTCTTCGGAAAAAGGACACAAGAGAAACCTGATTATTTTTTTTTTAGGATGTGACAGCACACGAACGCCCCCTCCCCTCTTTGTAAGCTGTCCTGCAAGCATATTTTTTATTTTTGCCTTTGAAGTAACTTACAAGTCAATCCCAAAGCGTTACAGTTAAGGCAGGCTTAAACACTAGAACTTAAGAGGAGCCTTGCTTGCCCAACAGAGTGCACAAATTTCTTAATTTGATTTTTAGAAGATATGTTCAAACGCTACTGGGATAGTGATTTTACTTGCGATTTTAATGACTCTTAAGAATATAAGAATTATCTTTTTGCCATAGGCGGTAAAAGGCTCGCCTGGCCACTAAAATGTGCATAGTGTATTGGTGCAGCTTTTAAATCACACCTGGTCTCAGGAGCTCCCCTGAGGAAAATGAGGCTTATTTTCTTTTTTAGAAAACAATATGGACTTAACGATTTTCTTTTTCCTTTTTTTTGTGTGCACATGAAACCTGTATGTAAAGGGCAAGATTCCCTATTTTAAAGGATGGCTCTGCAGTGCACATTATTAATTTGTTCCAAATTTCACAGGGAGCCTAGTAGCGTGGCTATGGAATATTGTTCCAGCTGAACTTGTGCAAAACTGCTGAAGTGCAGCTGTGTACTATGGCCCTTTTCATAGACTGCACTACACTGTGCCATAGAAATCTGCACACAGTGTACTGCATGTAGCACTATCACACCTGGAGATCTGCAGATTGCTTGGCCATTCTTGTGTGTGGTTGTTTGTCTGTCTGTCTGTCTGTCTCTTTCCACACGGGAAGACGCTGGAGGAAACACCCTGTTTTGCATCTCATGGATATTCTGCCAGCTACACCTTTTTGTTGTCCCCGTGTAGAAGAGCAATTTGACTTGGGGATGGGATCTGTGGTTGATTAGGGACACCTGAGCACCTACACCTTGCAAGCGCTCATTGGGGCCAGCTGAACTTGTGCATATCTCCTGATGTGCAGAGGTGTCCTCATCATAGACCCCCCCCTTACTTCACGTACTGGTTTTACGAAGAGGAAAGCTTCAATCTGCCTTTTACGACATTTTTTTCCCGAGACTGTCAGATAGACTATACCACCCTGCCTGGCAGCACAAGGACAGCTGAGGGGCCGTTTTGTGTGCTTGTGTTCTGTGTTTGTCTGTTTGTGGTCGTGTGTCTGTTCTTCTCTTACCCAGGTACATCCTGGAGGTCGGGCTTTTGCTCTGGGAAAAACGCCCACCCGGTCTTTATTTTTGGATCACGGAGTCGGTCGGGTTTGGAAAGCTGACGCCGCCGGTCGTAGATGCTCAGATGGGGACCCTCCTGCCCTCCATTCTGCCATCCCTCCTGGACCTCCCCTCCCCGCCTTTGATGCCTTTGATGATGCCATCTTCGTGATGACTTCGCTCCGCGGGTTCGATCGATGTGGGCTCCAGGATCCAGTGATGTCAGCCTTTTCACCCAGCGTGACCCGTACCCCGCGACCGAGAGGGAGTGAGGCCTGACCAGTGACGCCTTCTGCCCTCTGCTGTAGATTGCCCCTATGCCTTAGATGACTTCACCCTGGACGGCGGGCGACAACATGAACCTGACCTGTGGTCACCGCATCCTTGCTCATCCTTCCCCAGATGACAGCGTGCGTTTGATACTTCGGAGGGTCCCAAAGCAGCCTGCGGATTCACTTTCAACTCAGGTTGACAGATTAAAATCCTGTCTTCCTGTCTCTCATTTTCTTTTTTTCTTTTCTTTTCTGTTTGTTTATGGGGGGAGAGAGTGGGTCTGAAACAGCCACTGACTCTTGTTTTGGATTGCGGCCAACAGACTTCACGTCTGCAATTTAACCCCCTTTTCACCGGGACAGAGACTTGGGGTTTAACTACTGCTTTCAGACCTTCATTGATGCCTGTGCGCGTGCCCTGGATCACCATGAACTTGTGTTGCCACACACGCACACACCAGTCCCCCCAGCATTTCCAACAAGTGAGCAGTGAGCGTCTTTTTGTTTTTCTGCTTTTCTGCGCACGGTAGGCTAGCCTTTGGAGCCTGCAGAATGTTAATTGTTGATCACTGCTTATGTTAATTGTTGATCACTACTTATGATATTGTTTTTTGCTAAAGTGCCTCCCTGAATGTGCTTTTCATAATTCGTGTAATAATCATGCTTTAACACTGAGAAGGTTGTTACCCACCAGCGATGGGTCCAAGAGACACTGTGACCTGCCTTTCTATGCAATTTGAGAGACTATAATTGACAATGATGAACTACTTTCTCTGCCATGATTTCAGTAACTCATTCTTGGTTTAATCATGGGACTCTTACTATTACTCATGTGCTTTATATGTATATTGCCTTTTATTTAGTATCAATGTAACTGTCCGTTGTCTAAGGTATAATGCACACACTGATAAGTAGCTCTGTATAACCTGCTATAATCTGGGTACTGTGCATCACATGCAGTCAAAAGAGTTTATGACCGGATTGTTGGTCCCCAAGTGCCAGAGCCCATGAATCCTCATACAGAGTAACGATATGGACAGTCATATTTCAGAGCAGACTGCTTAGTCATTCTAAGACCATTTCGTCAGCCAAAGGTAAATGCAAGCCCTGTCTACATTTCATTTAGGCAAGTATAGGGGAATTATATCTTATACTCTGGGTTTTATGCACACCACACGTTCAAGGAGGATGCTACCTATGTTATTGATCTTTATATGTATTCTTTATGCAAAATGATGGTATGAACAATCATATTTCAGGGCTAGCTGTTTATAAAGCCCCTATGTCAGCCAAAGGAGTATGCTGGCTCCCATTTACTCGGCCGAGCACAGGAAAATTGCAGGCCTACTATAACATGCATTTCTCCCCATGTATTTCTGAATTTGCATAAGAAACTTCTAGGCCTTTCAGCCAAGTTGTCACAAATCAAGGCATGGCATATAAGCCTGAGATTCAAGTTGCCACAAATCAAGGCATGGCGTATAAGCCTGAGATTGCAAGCCTTTGTTCTAACGTACCCATGATTTTTTTGTTGTTGTGTCAGCCCCCTAAAAGGTTGGGAATCTGAAGGCCCCATAACTTGCCCCAGGAGGCTCACTTAAGAAGCTGTTGCGGCCACAAAGTGCCCTTCCATAGCGAGAATGTAGCATTGATGTGGTCAGTAGAATGCTTCCCTCCATTACAAGTCTGTGGGAGGAACCTTTTACATCCCGGGCATTGCAGAACTTCATCTGTTGACCTAACTTTGGACGATGGAAAGTGCCCTAGTGAATTAAGGGGTATTTCTTTGGCCTTCACCTATTTGATGCGTCCCCCTGACTTGAGACGCCACAAATCATTTTATGATAATTCATTTTCTTGAACTGTGCCTATAAGCCCTTTGGGGAAAAAGGACTGAGAATGTTTTTCTGACTGCCCTGCCTAAATTTTTGTCAGGAAAATAGAAAGTCCTTCCATGAGCCATGAAGACCATCTCACCCCAGGAATGACATAGGGGGGGCTCACGCAATGTTCACACTTTTGTACATATACCTTTGATATGTTTTGTTCGTCCCTTACAAGTCCATGACGTTTTCTGGGAAATTTACTGGCATAAATTTCCAGAAATCCGTTCAGGGCCGAGTGTAAGGGAGGACATTTGACTAATTATATATTTATAAATATATATGGCTGCTTTACTAACCACAGGTATGGACAAGCCCTCATGTATTCAACAACAATGTATTCTAAGCAATACATATGTATATATAGCCACACTAGTGACACGAATAATGTAGTTATATTCACTTAAGCACTCCACGTATATATATACATATATACATATATGTATCACATTCACATGTATCTACATTTGTATTCTTGTAAACTTAGAATCTTTGGTCAAGCCTTTCCGGCTAGAATAGAGAAAGGAACTTCCGCTAAGTCAGCAAAAGCAATTATGAATTCAAGGATCCAATTAAGTTCCTAAGCTTTGAGGATCACACACTAGCAATTAACGTGTGTCCAAGGCGTACCAGGAGGCCTTATCTCAGCGTCTGGTGTTTGTAACTGTCAAATGTCCAAGGACATAAGGATGATCCTACCCTCCCTGCCTGTGAGGGGAGGAGATCAAACGTACCAGTTAGAACTTTTAGGCAAGTGTCAGAAATACGAAATAAATGACTAAAAAGTGTCAATTAGTATTTGATGTATGTAGCAGGTGTGTGTATGATGTAATTTCAGTTAAGGGAAGACAAAGAATAGAGGAACCCTATAAAATGTATCGCCTTCCAATGCTTGGGCGGAGACCTCGCCTGGAATTTACACCGGGTCGGGTCCCCCTGGTTGATCAATCAATAAATTCTTTTCTCGTCTCCTGAGACTCAGACTTGGTCTTTTGCAGCCCATGAAGCGCAGGCACGCTGGCACGGGACCCTCATAAATTTAAATTCCTTACAACACAACAAAACAAGGGAGTATAACAGCCAAAGTAAGGGAGAGAGCAGAAATCACAGGCATACATTAGCACATGCAATAATTGCAAGACCACGTGACCCAGATTCGAAAGACATTCATTCAACGCCCCCCTCAAAGGGGAGGCAGGTAACGTGCCCCCCTCCTCTTTTTTTTTCTTCAAAAAGACAAAAACCGTAAAGGCAGCTCCTGAGCCTCTCAACAAGCTACCCTAGGAAAAACTCAGTTAGGCAGGCATTGTGCCTCCCTTACTTTCATCAGACAGACAGACAGACAGACAGATAGATAGATAGATAGATAGATAGATAGATAGATAGATAGATAGATAGATAGATAGATAGATAGATAGATAGATAGATAGATAGATAGATAGATAGAATGGTACCTTGCACAAAGGAACCTAATTTGCCCCAAATGAAACTATGTTAAGCAAATTCTCCTCTACACAAATTTCCATAGGAGCACATCGAAAACAGAGCAATCCTATTTCTGTGTTGCACGGATGTTCTCATAGGCTACCACGTTGAGCCAATTTCCCCTATCACCAGAACTTTTATGTTGTACAAATTTTTATGTTACACTGGCTGTTTGTCACACAAGGGTCCACTATAGATAGATAGATAGGTAGGCAGAGAGCAAGGGAGGGTGAGAGAGAGAGAAAGAGAGAGAGAGAAGGTGAAGAAGCCTCACCTTCCCTTTTTGGATTGGAGCTGAATGATTTTTCCTCTGTAGGAGAGGAAAATCAATCGAGCTCCACATGTGCTTGGGCAGGGGGGTTTGGATATTTTCAGAATAACCAGGTCCACATACTTTTGCTAGAGCCTCCTTGTAAGGAGGCCTCCCCTGGATTCAGTAATATGGACCCAAGGGGCAAGGAGGTTAGTTTATGTACATAAGTAGCCCCAGGGACCTGGCAGAGGAGTATTGTCTTGTGGGGGGGGGTCCCCACGTGAAGGTGCCTGGGTTTCCTGAAAAGAGGGGCTTTTTGGCATTCTGACCGTCTGGTCGGTTCTAAAGACAGAGGTGAGTCTCCCCAAGGGGCTAGCATTTGAATTCCCTTGGGACTGAGATAGGAGGATGGAGAAGGCTGGTGCTCTACTAGCACCCCCTTCTAGAGATGATGGGGATGGGATCGGCTGGTGATGAGTCAGCCATGTGGCTGGCACAGGAGAGGGTCAGATGGAGAAAGTCTTCCCCCCTCCAAACAGGATCTGTTAGGTGGTTGGGCTTGCATTTGGTGGTGCTGAGGATGCAAGTTTTTCCCAACCCTTGACAAACTGGGGTTTTGAGGCTGCCTTGCCGGCAAATGCCTGCCTCTCCGCCCAGATTGGAAAAAAAAATCCCCTCCCGTGGCCATCGGGAAAGGTCCTGGCCAAGGTGGCATAAAGGCCAAATGTCTCTGCATAATTTTCCTAGGTTTTTTTCTGGTTTTTTTGTTTGTTTTTGTTTACATTTGGTCTCTGGATCCACCCCGGCAGGAAAGTGGTCCAGGGCACACTTAAGAGGGGTCTTAGTGGCCCCAGTGGAGGAGAGTTCATTTCCCATGTTCAACGCAATGACTTGGTTCCCAACACAAATTAAATTGACCAGGGGGGAGTTTTTCAGCGTAGCCCTAGCTTTTCCCTAGCTTAGGATCGTACACTGGGAATTCGTCAATTCCCTCCCCTAAGTCAAGGTCCTTATCCTGCCCCCAATTGCACGGATTCTGCTGCCTCAGAACCCTCCACCCCAATCTAGGTCCAACCTAGTGCTTGGGGACACACTCAGAGTCTGGAAATACCACCACCCCCAAACTCACAGGCTCTTTCGCTCGGGCAAAACGGGTCCCCCCCCCACACACCACTCAGATTCCAGGACGTTCCGCGCTTCCAAAGCGCCAATTCTCACCAAGTCCAGTGCCTCAGGTCCTGCTCCAAGCCTTGACCTCTTCTCAGGTTCCACTCAGGTCCTGGCTCTAAGCCTTGACCCCTGGCTCCAAGCCTCGACCTCTTCTCAGGTCCCACTCAGGTCCAGGCTCCAAGCCTCGACCTCTTCAGCTCAGGTTCCGCCCAGGTCCTGGCTCCAAGCCTCGACCTCTTCAGCACCTCAGGTTCCGCGTTGAACTCTCCCTCCTCCAATAAAAAACCCTAACAAATAGGATGTCTCTCACCCTTCGTTTGGAGCTGGAAAAGGATCTGCCAGGTGAAGTTCAACTGCCCTCTCTCCAGCAAATGGCTGGTGGCGCCAAGAGAAGGTGGCTGAACAACTCCCAGTTTAGCCTTTCAGCTGCTAGGAAGGGCAGCTCCCAAAAACGGGGCTAAAAGAATTTGGGGCAGCCCCTGGAGAGTTCAGGGAGATAAGCTCCTTCCTTTGCCCACCCAGGGACGCCAAAATGTTGCATTTAAAATAAGCTAAAATTACCTTTCAGTCAGGCTAGTCCTGCTGAGTTCCGCTGGACCCCCAGATGCCAATAAAAGTCCAACGAGAGAGAGATCCTGAGGCAAATACTGTATTTATTAGGCCTAATAAAGCAGCAGGCGAACACCAGCCAGAGACAGAGAGAAGGTGTTCAGCGCTGAGCACATGGAAATCCCAAACTTTTATTGATTCTTCCCCCCTCCCATCACAGAACGGCGCCTATTCAGAGATTGGCTGAAGGAAGTTCAAATTGTCCAATTGGGCAGAAGGCACTTGTTCAAATTGTCCAATTGGGATAGTCCAGGGGTGGCCAGGGGCGGCTCTGGGCAGTCCTCCATGAGCTGGGGTTGGGGTTCAGGCAAATGCTAATGAACCCAGGTGTTCCCTGATTAGGCCATCCGAGGAAATACAATGGAAGAGGGAGACAAGGCTTTGTTTGCTGAGCCTGGGTGCATTGCAGGGATTTTGAAAGTCAATAGGGGGTCAAGGGACAGAGTCAATACGGAACAGGAAAAACCAGTCAGATTATTCAAAGGGGATTTGTCAGTTTCTCATGAGTCCGGGAAAGGTGGGAATGATAAATTCCTCCAGGCGGTGATTCAATCTGTCTAGGTAGTCAGAGAACAATTGACAGGTAGGCTGAGAGGAACAGTCACAGTGGGGGGGGGGGTAGGGAGTCACAATGGAAGTGGCAAATCTAATCCGGAAAAGTCATTTGCTGCCAGATGGTGTTTGTAGTTGGATGTAGGAATAGAACAATAGCATGCTTAACATTTTGCACAGCTGCTGGGGATGCGTGTTTTCTCCATGTTGGAAGAATGGAGTCTGGATGATCCGTTCCTTCAGTTTGAGCTGACAACCCCTCTTGCTGCCCAGAAAGGTGGCTCAGGTTCGGGAAGTAGAGAAATGTTCCAAGTAGCTAGGTTTAGTGAGATAGAGTGTAGAGGAATAGGAGAGGCCAGAAAGGAATGAGGCAAAAGGAAAGAAGGAGAGAAAGAGATTTGTCTGGAAAGGAAGAGAGAGAGTGTGTGTGATTGGCAGGATAGAGGAAAAGGGAGTTGGTTCTGAGGAGGTAATGTGGCTGAACCGTGGAACATTTGGGATTGATAGCTGAGAATCATTCCCTTGGCTGGTTGGGGTAGGGAACAACCAACTTAGAGTTTGCCCAGTCTAAACCATGCCCCTAGTTGCCTAGTTCAAGGTTTGGGGAATGAGCAAGGGCAATGGCAGATAGTGAGGTGGGACATGGGCAAAGGAGGCAGAAGGGCTAGGTGACAGAATTGGGGTGAGAGAGAGAGAGAGAGAGAGAGAGAGAGAGAGAGAGACGGGGAAGGGGGGTTGGAAGGATTATTGTCAGAGTCAATGTGAGGCAGGAAACCCCATGGGATTATTCAAAGGAGTTTTGCCAGTCTTTTGTGAGTGCAGGAAGGTGATAATGGAATGTTTCCCCAGGCGGTGATAACATCTGGGTCTGGGTCTCTGGTGATCTAGGAAATAGCTGCTGTGGACCTGCCAGAAGCTTTGGAGAAAATGGATTCTTTCCAGAAGATGCAGCTTGTCTTGTGGTGCTGCCATGATGCCAGTTCTTCTGTGCCATAACTCCCTTGCCCCAGTTGGTAGATATAGGGGCCATTAGGTAGAGCAGAGACGTGTTTAAAATGTGTAGATGGAGTGGGAGGAAGGAGGGAGAAGAGAGAGAGAGAAAGATGTGTGGGGCACTGGTAGTTGGAGGCTAAGAATCAGGTAGGCAGAAAACCCATGAACACAGTCCTTGGGGGACTAGGCTCCCTGGCTGGCTTTTAAGGGGGTTAAAGTTTAGTGCCCAATTCAATAATTCTATATATTTTTTATATTTCCATAATGACTCATCAATAATCCCTAGCATGGAATTGGCCTTCTTCACCGCTGCCACACATTGGGTAGACACCTTCATGGAGCTGTCCACCAACACACCAAGATCTCTTTCCTGATCTGTCACGGATAATTCAGAGCCCATGAGTTGATAGATAAAGTTTTTTGTCCCAATATGCATTACTTTACATTTTTTGTCCCAATATGCATTACTTTACATTTTGAAACACATTTGCCATTTGGCAGCCCATTCCCCCAGTTTGGATAGATCCTTCTGGAGCTCTTCACAATCTTCTCTGGTTTTTACCACACGGAAAAGTTTTGTGTCATCTGCAAACTTGGCCACCTCACTGCTTATCCCTGTCTCCAGGTCATTTATGAACAGATTGAAAAGCACCGGTCCCAGGACAGAGCCCTGGGGCACACCGCTTTTCACCTCTCTCCATTGTGAAAATTTCCCTACTCTTTGTTTCCTGGATCTCAACCAGTTCTCAATCCATAAGAGGACCTGCCCTCTTATCCCCTGGCTGTGCAATTTTCTCAGCAGCCTCTGGTGAGGGACTGTGTCAAAGGCCTTTTGAAAATCCAGATAGACTATATCTACCGGTTCACCCAAATCTACATGCCTGCTGACCTTTTCAAAAAAATTCTACAAGATTTGTCAGACAAGACTTACCCTTGCAGAAGCCATGCTGATTTTCTCTCAGCAAAGTTTGTTCTTCTATGTGTTTTAAGATTTTCTCTTGGATGAGGCTTTCCACCATCTTCCCTGGGACAGATGTAAGGCTAACTGGCCTGTAGTATCCCGGGTCCCCTCTCCTTCCTTTTTTAAAAATTGGTGTGACATCTGCTATCCTCCAGTCTCCCAGCATTGTGGCCGTTTTAAGAGACAAGTTGCATATTACCGTTAAGAGATCTGCAATTTCATTTCTCAGTTCCCTAATAACCCTTGGGTGGATGCCATCTGGGCCCAGGGACTTGTTAATCTTCAATTTATCAATTAGTCCTAAAACATGTTCTCTTTTAACCTGTATTGATTTAATTATTTAGTTCAGGCAGCGGAATCTGCTCAAGGTCTTCTGTCGTGAAGACAGATGCAAAGAACTCATTTAATTTCTCTGCAATTTCCAAGTCCTCCTTAATCTCCCCTTTCCCTCCCTCACCATCCAGAGGGCCAACTGGTTCTCTGGCAGGTTTTCTACTTGTAACATATTTAAAGAAGCTTTTATTATTACCCTTTATATTGCTAGCCATGCGTTCCTCAACATCTTTCTTTGCCTCTCTTATCATCTTCTTACATTTCTTTTGCCAGAGTTTGTGTTCCTTTTTATTTTCCTCATTTGGGGAGGATTTCCATTTACAGAAAGACCTTTCCTTGTGCTTTAGAGCCTCTCTAACTCCACTCGTTAACCATGCTGGTGCCCTCTTGGACTTAAATGAGCTCTTCTTTCTTTGTGGTATGCACTTGTGCTGGGCCTCAGTTACCGTTGTTTTAAACAGGTTCCATGCACTCTGAAGAGATTGGATTCTTCCAACCTTCCCCTTCAATTTCTTTCTAACTAGTTTCCTCATCTGAGGGAAGTTTGCCCTTCGGAAATCAAGGATTTTTATGTCTGATTTGCTTGACACTCTTCCTCCAACATGCATGGCAAAGGAGATTGCAGCATGGTCACTGTTCCCCAGAGGCTCAGTGACATTCACATCCCTGACCAGATCCTGAGTATCAGACAGTATTAGATCCAGAGTTGCCTGTTCTTGGGTGGGTTCCATGACAAGTTGCTCTAAGTCACAGTCATTCAGCAAGTCGAGAAACCCAGTTTCTCTTTCTTGCCCGGAGCTCGCATTGGCCCAGTCGATGTGGGGATAATCGAAGTCCCCCACGATTACTATCCTGTGCTTCTGAGACACCTCCATGATTTGTCTCCTCATTTCAATGTCCCCCTCAAGTTTTTGATCTGGTGGGCGATAGCATACCCCAACTATCACATCACTCCTGGGACCTGGTAGTTTAACCCACAGTGATTCTATGGTGGAGTCAGACCCTCTGTCAATCTCCATTCTGCTGGATTTAACCCCTTATTTAACGTAGATGGGCACTCCCCCTCCAACCCGCCCCTCTCTATCCCTTCTATAGAGTTTATAGCTTGGGATTGCTGTATCCCACTGGTTCTCTGCATTCCACCAGGTTTCTGTTATGGCTATTATGTCAATGTTATCCCTAGCTGCCAAATGTTCAAGTTCTCCCATTTTTGGTCGGAGGCTTCGAGCATTGGCGTAGAAGCACCTGTACAGTGGGTTCTGCAACAACAGCTGCTGCTTTGTTCTTTTCCCCCCACAGCTATTATTTTCAGAAGATGAACTATCACATTCCATTATTCTCCCAGTACTAATACCTGCTATGTCATCTCTATGTGATTCTCTACCCTTTCCAACCTCATTCTCTTTGGATGAGGTGTTCCGAAACGGATGCCACACAGCTCCTGTTGGCTTTCCCCCAGTTATCAGTTTAAAAGCTGCTCTGCAGCCTTTTTGAGGTTGAGTGCCAGCAATCTGGTCCCATCATGATTCAAGTGCAACCCATCCCTCCTGAACAGGTTTGGCTTGTCCCAAAATGTTATCCAGTTCCTGACAAATCTAAAGCCCTCCTCTCGACACCATCGCCTCATCCACGCATTGAGGCTTCTGAGCTCTGCCTGCCTGGCGGGTCCTGCACGAGGAACAGGTAGCACTTCTGAAAATGCTACCTTGGAAGTCCTGGACTTCAATCTTCTTCCTAACAACCTGAACTTGGCTTCCAAGACTGACCGCTTGGCCTTCCCGACATCATTGGTACCAACATGTACCATGACCACTGGCTCCTTCCCGGTTCTCTCTAACAAGCTATCTAGATTTCTCATGATGTCTGCAACCTTTGCACCTGGCAGGCAAATGACCATATGGTTATCATGCTCATCACAAATCCATCCCTCTGTATTTCTAATTATAGAATCCCCTAGTACAAGGAGCTTCTCTCCCGCAGCCTGTTCATCTACATGTACCTGATCCTGTATCTCATCAATTGTGATGAGGGAGAGATCCTCAGGTGGAACCAGTTGTTCCTCTGTGCATGCCTCATGAGGTGTAATGAGGGAAAGAGCCTCAAATTGATTGTGCAATATGAGACTCTCTGAGCGATCCCTTGGCCTTCTACTCCTTTGAGTCACATTCCTCCACACATCTACCTCCTGGGTTGGGGAAGTGATTGCATCCTCAAAAATGTGCTCTGTCTCTTCTTGGATCTGGATAGTCTGTTCTGCTCTGTCCAAGAACCGCTCAAGCTCCTTAATATGTTGCTGGTTCGATATGCGGGCCTCTAGCTCCTGGACCTTCTCTTCTAATAGTGCAACCAACTTGCACTTGCAGCAAGTGTAGTTCTCGGTGCGATTTGTCAAGATGACAAACATGGCACAAGTGTTACAGGTAACTACAGCTGCTCCCTCAGACTCCATTTTAATGAGTGCAGTATTCTGGGCCTTGAATATTTTTAGTGTTACTAGCTACTACTCTAGAAAAAATAATCTAGTACCAATGTTCCTCTTTTTAAGTGAAAAATAAACTCCACCCCCAAGCTCAGTGGAAGGCTTAGTCTGGCACCAGCCCTGCTTCCTAGCAACTTCCTTTGTTTAGCTGATTAATGGCTCTTTGTATTTAAATGAGCAGTTAAGGTTAGCAGAGGTAAAACACAGGTCAAACAGCTCTAGCTGAACTGTTCAAACCCAGAAACTTACCAGTGCTGTCTTCTTTTTCTCTCTCTCAGCAGTAGCTCTGCTTTGATTCACACCCAGGCTCAAATGCTGAGGCTCAAATGCTTCTTCAGGGGGAAAACACTTAGAGTAACTCCACCCCCAAGCTCGGTTTAAAGCTTAGTCTGGCACCAGCCCTGCTTCCTAGCAACTTCCTTTGTTTAGCTGATTAATGGCTCTTTGTATTTAAATGAGCAGTTAAGGTTAGCAGAGGCAGAGGTAAAACACAGGTCAAACAGCCCTAGCTGAACTGTTCAAACCCAGAAACTTACCAGTGCTGTCTTCTTTTTCTCTCTCTCAGCAGTAGCTCTGCTTTGATTCACACCCAGGCTCAAATGCTCAAGCCTTGGAAGTACCCCAGTGCCTGAGGTGGGAGGTGCTGATGCTAGCCCATGATAACCCCTTGGCAGGTCATTTGGCTGAAAAGATGTTGGCAAGAAATACAATTAGATTTTATTGGCCAGAAGTTAATAAGGACATGTAGAATTCTTGAAAAACATATCCATCCTGCCAAAAGGGGCAGAAGCAACCCAGTCCAGGGGCCCCTATGATACCAATGTCCTTGATAGATCACCCCTTTGACTGAATTGGGCTTCATATGCTCGGCTCCTTACCCAAATCCTCAGCTGGACATATGCACATATTAGTGTTGGTTGACTATGTGTCTAGATATCTGGAGGCAATCCCATTGAGGTCCACCACAGTGAAGGTGTTAATCTGAGAACTGTCAGGTTTCCCCCCCTAAAGTTGGGTTCCCTAAGGAGGTAGTTACTGATCATGGAAAAAAATCATGTGTAATATATTTAAGCAAATGTGGTCTATGTTAGGGTTCACCCATTAAAAACTTCCGTTTACCATCCCCAAACTAACGGGTTAATTAAACAGTTCAACAAGACACTGAAGTGTATGCTCCATAAATTGGTCCAGAATAAACCAGGACAGTGGCATCTCTTCTTGCCCCCCCCCATGTTTGCAGTGAGGGAGGTTCCTCAAGCCTCAATGGGGTTCTCTCCTTTTGAGTTACTATAGGGCAAAATCCACAAAGGGTGTTGAATGTCTTGAAGGAACAATTGGAAAGGGAGGCTGATTCCCCTCAGTCAGTAATAAAACATGTCCTAGAACTGAGGGAACAGTTGAGAACCACCCATGAACTCACTCAAATAGCCTTGGGGATGACCCAACAGAGAAAAAAGCAGCAACACAATAAGTGTGAGGGAGGAGTTTCTTGCCAGGTGATAAGGTATTACTGCTATTACCCAGTGACTCATCCAAGTTGTTTACACAGTGGCAAGGTCTTTTCACCATTAAAAGAGGAGTAAATGAGGTTGATTATGAGATACAAATACCAAATAGGAGAAACCCACTGCAAATTTTTCATGTAAACCTATTGAAGAAGTGGCATGAGCAGCAGGTTTTGTTTGGAACTGTAGAAGGAAAGATAGGGCCAGATATCAAGGATTACTTGGACATTTTCAAATGAGATTTGGGGTTAGCAGATTGCCTTTCCCCTGATCAAGTTAGAATGGTTCAGGCCCTCCAAGAAGAGTTCCTGGATGTTTTTTCAGATAGGCCCAGGCATACTAAACTACTGGAACATAAGATTCTTACCCCTCCAGAAGTCACCAAGGTCACTGGGCAACCCTGGCCCCATCACTTAAGACAGGCCATAGAAGAGGAGGTTAATAAAATGATTGCTCTAGAAAGTGATTGAACTCTCCCATAGACCCTGGATAAACTACCTGGTCACTGTGCCCAAGCTGGATGGTAGCATCCATTTCTGCATCAACTTCCATAAGCTGAATCAGGTTTCTCAGTTCAATGCTTATCTGATGCCCAGGATCAACAAACTAGTAGAGAGGTTAGGAGAGGCAAAGTTACTAAACCTCCTTAGACCTTACAAAGAGCTACTGGCAAATTCTTAGTGGTAAAAACTAGATAAGATTGTGAAGAGCTCCAGAAGGATCTATCCAAACTGGGGGAATGGGCTGCCAAATGGCAAATGTGTTTCAAAATGTAAAGTAATGCATATTGGGACAAAAAATGTAAAGTAATGCATATTGGGACAAAAAACTTTATCTATCAACTCATGGGCTCTGACCTATCCATGACAGATTAGGAAAGAGATCTTGGTGTGTTGGTGGACAGCTCCATGAAGGTGTCTACCCAATGTGTAGCAGCGGTGAAGAAGGCCAATTCCATGCTAGGGATTATCAAAAAGGGGATTGAAAATAAAACAACCAACATTATAATCCCATTATACAAATGATATTAAGGCCACACCTGGAGTATTGTGTACAATTCTGGTCACCGCATCTCAAAAAAGACATAGTGGAACTGGAAAAGGTGCAGAAGAGAGCAACTAAAATGATTGCTGGGCTGAGGCACCTCCCTTATGAGGAAAGGCTAAAACATTTGGGGCTCTTTAGTCTGGAAAAAAGGCGCCTGAGGGGGGATATGATTGAGATGTACAAAAGAATGCAGAGCATGAGTAAAGTGAATAGAGGGACACTCTTCTCCCTCTCACAAAATACCAGAACTAGGGGACACACAATCAAATAGAGGGCTGGGTGAGTGAGAACAGACAAAAGAAAATATTTTTTTCACCCCGCGCATTGTTAGTCTGTGGAACTCCTTGCCACAGGATGTGGTGATGGCATTTGCCCTGGATGCCTTCAAAAGGGGATTGGACAGATTCCTGGAGGAAAAGTCCATCACAGGTTACAAACCATGATGGAGATGTGTAATCTCCAGGCCTAAAACCGGGGTACTTCAAGGGCCAGATGCAGGGGTGTGGTATCAGGAGACAGATATCTAGTCTCATGCGCTCCCAGACGCATCTGATGGGGCCACTGTGAGATACAGGAAGCTGGACTAGATGGGTCTTTGGCCTGATCCAGCATGGCTCTTCTTATGTTCTTATGTTCTTATGTTAAGGAGAACCAGGGAATGATGGCCTTCTCTACCCTGAAAGCCCTCTTTCAATTTAGAATCATGATATTTGATTTCCATGGGGCTGCAGCAGATTTTCAGAGACTTATGGATGTGGTACTAGAGCTGGTGAATGCGTTTACAGTGGCTTACATAGATTGCTGTGGAAATTCCTGAGAGTACATGGGCTTGGAGGTTTGGCTGTATATTAGAAATTGCCAGCAGTTTTTCTTTAAAACTGAGGATTTTATGGCACACGAATTTTAAAAACAAAAAAAAAGGAAAGAGAATAGGGAAAGGTGGATTCCTTGATAATTTACCAATACTGAGTCTAAGCAGAGAAGATTAAGTGAGAGGATTGGTTTTTCCATTATCTTTTTCTTTTCTTTCTTCCATTTTCAAGTAACTAACCAATTAGTCAGGATGGAGGGTCAGGGGGCAGATGTAGTTACTTGTAAAATCTGTGGCATGTTCTTTTCTTTTCTTTCTTTCTTTCTTTCTCCCCCCCCCTTGCCCAACCAGGTGCCAGGATACACATGCTCAAAGTGCAAGCTGGTGGTCCTCTTGGAGGACAAGGTCAGGCAGCCGGAGGCCTGTGTTTTCAATCTTCCCAATGGTAGGGAGCAGGAGGGATTTTTTTGGAAGGAATTAGAGAAAAAAATTGTGCACACCATTGACAGGGATAATCTCAATCAGGAAGAGGGCATTTCACAAATACGGGAGATGGATACTTGGAGGAACGTCACAGTCAGAAACGGAAGAACTAGGAAACAAACAGAAATCTTGCAATTGCACAATAGATTCCAACCTCTCTCCTTTATCAACCAGGAAAATGAACTGGAGCAAGGTCAGCCTGAGGACCCTGCACAGAGGAATCCGAATCCAACAGTGCAATAAGAGACACCTACCAAGGCTCGGAGGAGGTAAGTGGAGGTAAGCGGTTATCTGAAGGCCTGACAAAATGAACTGAGAGGTCTGCTATCTCCCTGGAGCCATGATTTGGGATGTAATGAAGAGTCTGACAAGACTAATCCAGCCCACTGATTGTAATCCCTTTCTTTTAGTCCATGTAGTAACTAACAATATTTCAAAATGCAGCTTTTGGGATATCACAAAGGTATATGAATAGATGGGTAGGAAGCTGAAGGACCTGGGTGGGCAGGTGGTAGTTTCATCTCTTCTCCCTGTAAAAGGGCATGGCTCACGAAGGGAAAGAACAATAGTGGAGGTGAAAAACTGGCTTCAGAGATGGTGCCGGCAGGAACGATTTGGATTCTTGGATCATGGTTCAATATTTTCTTAAAGGTAGGAATCCAGAAGGGTTGTGGAGAATAGCCCAAATGTTGAAATAGGAGCAGGACAAGGAGTATTACAGACCATCAGTGTGAGGGAAAACAGGTTAAGAAAAGGGCTTGTAAGAAACACACACAGCCTCAAATGTCTCTACACCAATGCACAGAACATAGGAAACAAGCAAGAGGAGCTGAAACTCCTGATACAGCAAAAAAAAATATGACAATTGGCATCACTGAAATTTAGTGGGATGAGACTTATGATTGGAATGTTGTTATTGGAGGGTATAACCTCTTTCAAAGGAAGAGACCTAGTAAACCACCCAGAGTAGCTTTTTTGCTAGATGGTTGTGGTATATAAATCAAATAAATAAATAAATAAATAAATATGAAAGGATGAGGTGTATTTTTATATGTTAAGGATGTTTATACTACTGAAGAAATAAGATTAAAAAACAGCAAGTGCCTCAGGACTACACAGTTTTAGATCCTCGCCAGATAATCACATAGCAGCAAGATGAATAAGTCATTTTCTAACAATGTAATACTCAAAAAGGAGTCACAGGAACTTTTAATTTCTGGATACTTGGACACAGGAGCAAACATTTCTTCAATTTCTTCAGAACTTGTAAAGGACAGTGACATTTTGCATAAATACAGGTTTCTTGTGCACCTGTTAGACATCTGGTGACTCCAAAGGTCCATCTGGCACCAGTAGCCAAAATCCATGTCAAGTACAAGAATTTTGAAGATGAAATTTTGGCTCTTGTGCACACGTCTGAACAGAGAATCAAGTTCAAAGAGACTTGGTCTATTTGAATGATCTTTCTGAATTACAAAGAAAACAACAAGAATCACTTTCTAACATAAAACCTGTGCAGACAAGAAGCCAAACCAGGGCCAAACAGACTGATCCTTTTTCACAATCTGATAATATTTTTTCTATCATTCCTATTACTTCCTTTACAGGACTCAGGCATGGCTACTGATGTAGAAGCTGACCATAACAATATGCCATCTCTTACAGGTTGTGATTCCAGTGGAACTGATGTTACTCCAGATTGTAATGTTGGACACGATTGTGATGTTTCTTCTAATGCAAATGCATCTGATGTTGATATGCCATTTGTAAAACCTGATGTAACTTTTAGACAACAGCAGTTATTTGATCCCTCTTTAAATGAAGCCAGAGAGCAGGCAGATAAGAATCTGGTTCTATCTGCAGTGAAGCAGACTAGATTCTGTTGGGTTGGTTCAGAGACTGGAAAATTATTGTACAGATAGAAACTGTTGGATGGTAATCCTAATTCAGAGCCACAGCACCACCTAGTGGTTCCACAATATTACAGACAGGAAGTGGTCAAATGATTCTGTATCAGGTCACATAGGGCAGTGCTCCCCAACCTTTTTATCGCCGTGGACCGGTAAATGTTTGATAATTTTTCCCTGGCCCGCTTGTTTTGATTTAATAATTTTAATTTAATTAAAATGCCCCCCCTGGCCGCTGACGCACATGCGTGCTAGTCGTTTCCCACTCTAGGGGGCGGTGCTCATCTCTGTATTCAAGCCGAAGAGCCAGTGTTGTGCGAGTCCTTGGCATCGCTGCAAGGAAACACTGTTTTTACTTCCTCGCATTTTTCCCCCCGGGGGCGTCTCTTTATCTGACTTGCATTTCACATGCTTTCGAACGGCTAGGTTTGGAAGCATATAAACGCAAGGAGATCATTCCAATTCCAGAGTTTATTCGCAACCACTTTGGAAGACAGGAGCCGCTCTTGGCGGGGGGAGCTCCCCATCCACGCTGTCGCCTGACCTTTTTTTAAAGCTACCGAGCCGCCGTGAGGTCTTGGGACCCTTCGCCCTTCCTTGACATGAGGCCGGAGAGTGGGGGGCGGCGGGAATTGGTGGCCTTCATGGGGGGGGACAAAAACACCTCAGAGAAACCAAACGTGTGCTCGGTGTGTGTGTGGGGGGGGAGAGAAAACACACACAGTGGAAATGGCGCTCACCTGCACGGGAGATCCTCTACGACCCTCCTTCGGGGGGACCTTTGGGGGAAGCTTGAGGCCGGAAACGGAAACCCGGCCGGCTTCTGGGCGTTCCTTCTTCCCCAAGGAAACCTTAACGGTGCAAAGAGGTTCCCTTTCCGGCTTTGGAAGCCCCGCCCCTCCTTCCCTCCCTCCCTCGGTGGGGGCGGGGTCACTTTCCCCACGGCGGCGAGGCTTCCCCTGGTTTCCTCGGGCGGCCCGGTGCCGATTGATCCACGGACCGGCACCGGTCCGCGGCCCGGGGGTTGGGGAACACTGACATAGGGTACAGGAAGACACTTATTACAATCACCAATCATTTATTTTGGACTAACATTTCAAAGGATGTGAAAAGTTACACACTCAGTTGTGATGTTTGTCAACTGGTAGGCAACCCGACTGATATCACGAAAGCTAAATTGGAAAGTTTTCCTTTGGGATCTATTTTTAGCACACTTCAATTGAACATTTTTAGGATTGCTCCCCACCAGTAGCATGGGGAATAATTACCTAATTTGTTTCAGTTGTCTTTTCAGTATGTGGGTTGAAGCAATTCCTACCTCTAGCATCACAGCAAAACAGGTTGCCAAAGCCTTTCAGGGAGTGGTGGAATCTCCTTCTTTGGAGGTTTTAAAGCAAAGGCTGGATCCCACCCCTACTTTGAGGGGGGGTTCCTGAATGGCAGGGGTTGGACTGGTTGACCCTTGAGGTCTCCTTCAATTCTATGATTCTATTATCCTTGAGGTGACATCACGCACAAGTTTACCTAATGTATTATTGTCAGATCAAGCAAAAAGTTTTATTGGTGAATGAATGACTAAACTGTGTGACTTGACAATGTTTCAGTGTAGCCTACCATCAGCAATCCCATGGTGCAATGGAAGGAGCTCAACACAGTCTGTTTAAAATAATAAAATCTTAGTCCTAGAATTTCAAAAATCATGGTCTGATGACTTACCTTATGTTCTCTATGCTTATAGAACATATCCTCACAACACTTTAAGTGGGTATACACCTATGAAAGTGGTTTGGGGGCAAAATTTGGGAGGAGCCTTAGAGCTCAATGGGAAGGTTTTGTGCCAGATATGTCTATACCAGTTGCCAAATATGTCCGTAATTTGCATCAGAGACTTAAAACTATCAGGGATCTTGCAGCACAGCATTTGCAGAAAGGTCAGCAGGCACCGAAGCGCTATCATGATGCTAAATCTCACCTGAAATAGTTCCTAGTAGGAGATTCAGAGTTAGTCTTAAATCCCATCAAACACAACAAACTGCAAGTCCATTGGTTAGGCCCAGGAGACACTGAAAAAAATTGAGAAACGTCAATTATATTGTGAGAATGTCCAGTAATGAAAAGAAGCCACAGATCTACCATGTCAACAGACTAAAACCTTATATTCATAGGCAAGCACATTTGATGAAGGCTAAAGCAGCTTTGCCAGAGATGTTGGAAGATTCTAATCTGAATCTTTTGCAGAAATTCAAGGAAGCAGGTGACTTATCAGAAATTTATTTAGAATCTGACATAGCTTCATCTCAACAGAAAACAGTCCTATAAGTCCTCCAAGAGGAAGCACCCATCTTTGTCAACACACCTGGCTGTACAATGGTGGTTACTAGACAAAGGACACCACCCTTATACGTTCTTCACCCTAAAGAGTCATTGGTGAGCATGCAAAGCAAATTGGACAGGAGCTTCAAGAGATGTGAGAGTGCAAGGAAAAATAGGTTAACTTTTACAGGCACTAACCAGTTTTACAGGTTAAGCAAAGGACATGTAAGAAGCACACACAGCCTCAAATATCTCTACACCAATGCACAGAGCATGGGGAACAAACAAGAGGAGCTGAACTCCTAATACAGCAAAATAAATACGACATAATTGGCATCACTGAAACATGGTGGGATGAGACGTATGATTGGAATGTAGTTATTGGAGGGTATAACCTGTTTCAAAGGAACAGGCCAAGTAAGAGAGGAGGAGGTGTAGCATTATATATTAAGGACATTTATACTGCTGAGGAAATGCAAGATAAACAGCAGAGGAACCATGTTGAGAGTATTTGGGTGAAAATCAGGGGTGAAAAAACTAGGAGGGATGTCACTGTGGGGGGTATATTATAGACCCCCAAGCCAGCCGGAGGAGTGGGATGATAACTTCTGTGAGCAGATGGCCACACAGTTAAAAGGGAGAGATGTTGTACTAAGGGGAGATTTTAACTATCCTGATATATCCTGGCAGTCCAACTCAGCTAAGAATGCAAGGTCTAACAAATTCCTTACCGCCCTTGCAGACAATTTCATGGTCCAGAAGGTAGAGGAGGCAACAAGAGGCAAAACCATTTTAGTTCTGGTCTTAACCAATAAGGAGGACTTT
This sequence comes from Phrynocephalus forsythii, assembly GCA_029282475.1. Classification (NCBI taxonomy): domain Eukaryota; kingdom Metazoa; phylum Chordata; class Lepidosauria; order Squamata; family Agamidae; genus Phrynocephalus; species Phrynocephalus forsythii. The sequence goes on from JAPFRF010000009.1 coordinate 67,656,010, forward strand.
GTAAATGGGGTCGAAGTGGTGGGATCATTGGTTAAAAGTGACCATACCCTCTTGGAATTTGTTATACAGTTGGAAGGTGAAGCTAAGCATAGTCAGACAAGAAACCTGGACTTTAAGAAAGCCAATTGTTGTAAACTTAGGGAATTATTGGCTGTGATTCCTTGGACCAACACACTGAAAGAGGAGTCCAAGATGGATGGGAGTTCCTTAAAAGCGAGATATTAAAGGCATAATTTAAAACTGTTCCAACAAGAAGAAGAAATGGCAGAGGTCTAAAGAAACCGCAATGGTTTACTAAAGAACTTTCAAATCAGCTAACTATAACGAAAAACAAGTACAAGGAGTGGAAAAATGGGAAATGCACCAAAGAGGAATATAAGCAAACAGCTAATATATGCAGCGGGATGGTAAAAAAAGCTAAAGCGCAAAACAAACTTAGACTTGCCAGAGATATTAAAGATAGTAAAAAGGGTTTCTTTAGTTATGTCTGCAGCAAAAGGAAAAATAAGGAAATGATAGGCTCTGTGTGTGGTGATAATAACCAGTTACTAACAGGAGATAAGAAAAAGGCAGAACTTCTCAACACCTTCCAAAAAGGAAGAAAGAGATCCGCTGGGACAAAGACTAGATGAGGTAGAATGGAAATTGCATAGAATAGGTAGAGAGCTGGTACAGGAACACCTGGAAACATTAAATGAATTTAAGTCTCCTGGGCCAGAGGAATTACACCCAAGGATATTAAAAGAACTGGCGGAAGTAATTTCGGAACCATTGGCAATAATCTTTGAGAAGTCCTGGAGAACAGGGGAAGTCCCCATCGATTGGAGGAGGGCTAATGTTCCCATCTTCAAAAAGGGGAAAAAAGAGGACCCAAATAATTACTGGCCAGTCAGCTTGACTTCAATTCCTGGAAAGATCCTAGCGCTTATTATTAAATAGTCAGTCTGCAATTATTGAACAAACAATGATGTCATTACAAGAAGTCAACACGGGTTTCTTAAAAAAAGTCATGCCAGACTAATTTGCTCTCTTTCTTTGATGGAATTACATGCCTGGTGGATGAGGGGAATGCTGTGGATATTGTTTATCTGGACTTTAGTAAGGCCTTTGACAAGGTTCCACATGATATTCTTGCTAAGAAGTTAGTAGAAAGTGGGATAGATAGTGCTACTGTTGGGTGGATTTGTAATTGGTTGACCGATCACACCCAAAGTGTGACCATAAATGGCCTCTCTTCAGCTTGGAGAGACGTGACCAGTGGGGTGCCCCAGGAATTCTGTTCTGGGTCCAGTGCGGTTCAATATCTTTATTAATGACTTGGAGGAAGGAATAGACAGTATGCTAATTAAATTTACAGATGATACCAAATTGGATAGGATAAAAATCCAAAAGACCTTGACAGATTAGAGTGCTGGGCCAAAGCTAATGGAATGGATTTCAACAGTGGGAAATGTAGGGTGCTACATCTAGGTAAAAAGAATGAATTGCAGAGATATAGGATGGGGGATACAAGGCAAGAGAATAGTACCTGTGAAAGGGATTTGGGAGTCTTGGTGGACCAGAAATTGAACACGAGTCAGCAGTGTGATGCGGCAGCCAGAAAAGCCAATGCGATTCTTGGTTGCATCAACAGAACCATAGTATCTAGATCAAGGGAAGTGATAGTACCACTCTATTCTGCTCTTGTCAGACCCCACCTGGAGTACTGTGTCCAGTTCTGTGCGCCTCAATTTAAAAAGGATGTTGACCACCTTGAATGGGTGCAGAGGAGGGTGACCAGGATGGTTGAGGGTCTGGAGGAAATGTCTTATGAGGAACAGCTTAGGGAACTGGGAATGTTTAGCCTTTCAAAAAGAAGGCTGAGGGGGGATATGATAGCTATGTTTAAATATTTGAAAGGATGTCATATTGAAGAGGGAACAGGTTTGTTTTCCATGGCTTCAGAGACTAGGACTCGGGGCAATGGTTTCAAACTACAGGAAAAGAGATTCCATTTGAACATTAGGGAGAACTTCATGACCGTTAGAGCTGTTTGACAGTGGAATATGCTGCCGCGGATGGTGGTGGAGTCTCCTTCCTTGGAGGTTTTTAAGCAGAGGCTGGGTGGCCTGTCAACATATGTAAAAGTTGATAAAACATATGTTATGTATATTTAACAGAATGTGTAAAGTGAATTGTAAAATGGAGGCAGTTAGATTCTGCAGTGTCATGATGTTAATCCACAAGTGTTAGAGACTAGTAATCACAGGCATGTTAAGTGGTGAAGTGCAGGTGGAACTGATTGTAACATCATGGTTTGTAATGGTTAGATCAGATTGCATCAGATTGTTAATTAGTGATTGCATCAGATCTTATGAGTGCTGAATAAGTATAAAAGGCACTAGCTTACCATTTGTAACTGGGGACTGTTATGGTAAAAACAGTTTACCCCACACTCTGTTTGTCTGTTTGCTATATTGTATATAATGCTTGGTTGTTATGCTGTGTATATTTTGATGTATATATGAATATATGAGTTTTTACTCTATTCATTGTCACTGTCTTTCTGATAGACTAACTCTGCAAACCCTTTATATCAATACTGACATTTTATCTACGTTACTGCTGCACTGCTTTGTGTCAGGCACAAGTATATTATTCTTATTATATTTGCCTGCTGCCCCCTTAAAATCTGCTGACAGGGTAATGGGCCCAGCTGGGTCAGCAGCCTGATGGGTTTTGTTGTACCTGTATAGATAAAGTGTGTGTTGTGTAAAGTTGTGTTTTTGCAGAGGAAACAGGTTGGAGTTGGAACAGAAACAAAGCAGAGCTGCAAAGGATTTTTCTCAGAGGCTTGGAATGAGAGCAGAGGAGAAAAGCAGCAGATAAGGACAAGCCAAGCAAAACAGAGTGTGATTTAAACTGGAAGCTGTGGAGGCTGAGAAGGAAATATTTGCCGAGAAAAAAGCTGAAAAAAGTGTAGTAGAAACGGCAGATAAGGAGCCGGCACTATCAGCAAGAATGGCAAGTATAAATTTAAATTCAATGCCTCTTGTAAAGCTCTCTGACAATAATTACCTGAATTGGTGTCTGCAAATGAAGCATTTCTTGATCTTCCATGAGCTTTATCAGTATGTAGATAAGCAGCTTGATGAGGAAGCTGATGAGGAAGATTTGAAGAAGGATGAGAAAGCCTTGGCAATTATAATGTTGTCCTTGGAGGAATCCCAGTTCGTTTATGTGAAGGAAGCAAAAACAGCTCATGAGGCTTGGTCGTTTCTCAGAGCAGCTCACATCAGAGACACAGCTGGAAGTAAGGTATCTCTAATGAAAAAACTGTTCCAGTCAAGGCAGAGCCCAGGTGAAACTATTTCTGATTATATAAGGAAAGTAAATAGTATATTTCAGCAATTGTCTGAGGTGGGCATAAATCATGAAGAGGAGTATAAATGTCTAGTTATATTGTCAAGCTTGGATGAGTCATATGATAATTTAGTAATGGGATTAGAAGCTATGAAGAGTGATGAATTGTCTATATCATATATACAGTCAAGACTCCAGCAGGAAGAATCAAGAAGGAATGATTCTAAAGTAAATAATAAGCCTACTCAAGTGTCTGGAGAAACAATACAAGTAATTAGAAAATGCTATAATTGTGGGAGTAACCAACATGTTTTTCGTTACTGTGATAAGGTAAACAAGCGGCAAAAGCAAAAAAGAGTTGCCGGCACAGGCTGGAAGAGTGAAGGTCAACAGCTGTCTGTAATTAATGATAAGGAACAAAAGTGCTCAAGACAGGAATTATTTATTGTAGATTCAGGAGCCAGTATTCATTGTGTAAATAAGAAATGTTTGTTTGAGAAACTAACTTTGTTTAATTGTAGAAATGTAACCTTGGCAGACGGGACTCAAGCAAAAGTCTGTGGTGAAGGTAATATATTTTTCAAACCTCTCAAATGTGTATTTGATAAGGTCCTGTATATACCGTCTTTAAAGAATAATTTATTGAGTGTGCCTATGCTTGTAAAACAAGGTTATCATGTACAGTTTAGTGAGAATAGTTGCAAGATTGTAAAGGATGGAAAAACAATAGCAACTGGAAAACTCCAAAACAGTTTGTTTATGATAAGCACTTCTGAGAAAGTTTTGAATATGGTTGAAAATAAGCCTCTACATGACAAATGCATACATTTGATGCATAGAAGATTAGGGCACCTAAGTTTTGAAAACATTAGGAAAACTCTGCAACATGTGGAACATGGGTCTGTGCAAAGCTGTAAAAAGTTTTTAGATTGCCATGTTTGTAAAGGCACAAAGGTGAAGTCTGCACCCATATCAAAAAAGAGTTTGAGAAAGTCACATCAACCATTACAGCTGGTACATATTGATGTGATTGGACCCATGGCTAATTCATTTGGTGGTGCCAGGTTTTGTCTAGTGATAACAGATGATTATTCACGTTATTCTTGGGTTTACATAATAAAGCACAAAAGTGAAGTGAGTGCTGTATTTAAGAAATGGTTTGAGATGGCAGAAAGACAGTACAGGCAAAAAATTTTAGCTGTACAAAGTGACAGAGGTGGTGAATTTTTAGCAAAGCAGTTTGTTGATTATTTAGAAAAGAAAGGGGTGAAACATAGATTGACAAACCCTGCTGCTTCTGCTGAGCATGGATTATCTGAGAGGAAGAATGGGATTCTTCAAAATATCATGAATGCAATGTTGGCAGATGCAAAACTTCCCAAAGGTTACTGGGCTGAGGCAATGAAATATGCAAATTATGTGTCTAATAGAGTGTGGAGTTCAGCTGTAAATGAAGTTCCATATACTCTAATGCATGGAAAGAAAGCTTCAATCAAATATCTCCATATATTTGGCTCTGAAGCAGAGGTATTAATTCCAAAGAGGGATAGACACAAGAACAGTCCAAAGTCTAGAAAGCTTATGTTTATTGGTGTTCAACCTGCAGCGAAATCCTGGCGTTTTTGTGATAGTCATGGAAAAGTTTATATAAGCAGGTCAGCAAAATTTTGTGAACAGAAAAATTGGGAAGCTCTACATGCTAATAATGAAGTATTTTTGCCAAGTATTTGTTCCCACACTGAGGTTAAGAAGGTTGCCAGTGATGGAGGGGAGTCTACATCATTTCATGATGAAAAAGTGGAAGATGAGGAGCCAGTGTTGATCAGAAAATCTACAAGATCTAATAAAGGAGTGCCACCTGAAAGGTTTGTTGTGAATTATGTATTCCATGAGCCACAGAATTTTGAAGATGTGCTGCTGATGCCTGGAGAAGAAAGGAAGCAGTGGATGATAGGCCATGGACAAAGAGCATATGTCTCTGAAGGAACGGCAAGTGGATGCACCAGTGGATGGCGCCAGATAGCAAAGGACATTTTGCAAGAGAAATAGGTTGATTGTATACAAAAGGTTTTTTGATATTGATAGTATTTGTTAATGAAGCATTGGAAAGGTATAAAGCATGTTTTGAAATATCTTAAAGGAACAATGCATAAAAAAGTTGAAAGTATCCATATGTGATGATCTTGATTTAATTAGCTATGCAGATGCTGACTGGGGTTCAAGTCCAGAAAGGAGGTCAATGTCTGGATATGCCATATTTTTAGGTAACTCACTAATTATCTGGAAAGCCCAAAGACAAAGGTACATTTCGTGTTCTTCTACAGAAGCTGAGTATGGGACTGTGAGTGATTTGTGTTGTGAGTTAACCTGGGTAGTACAGTTGTTAAAGGATGTGAATGTAAATGTAAATCTACCAGTCAAAGTATATAATGATTCTTTTTCGTGTATCCAATTAACACAGAATCAGAAGGTTGGATCCAGAAGCAAGCACATTGGGATCCGTTACCAGAATGTGAAGGACTGCATAGAACAACATTTGATTGTATTGGAATATTGTACAAGTGTTGATAATTATGCTGACATATTTACAAAGCCTTTGTGTAAAGATAAACATGTATGTTTTAAGAAAAGGCTAGGAGTTGAAATCTGTTAAATATAGGAGGGGTGTCAACATATGTAAAAGTTGATAAAACATATGTTATGTATATTTAACAGAATGTGTAAAGTGAATTGTAAAATGGAGGCAGTTAGATTCTGCAGTGTCATGATGTTAATCCACAAGTGTTAGAGACTAGTAATCACAGGCATGTTAAGTGGTGAAGTGCAGGTGGAACTGATTGTAACATCATGGTTTGTAATGGTTAGATCAGATTGCATCAGATTGTTAATTAGTGATTGCATCAGATCTTATGAGTGCTGAATAAGTATAAAAGGCACTAGCTTACCATTTGTAACTGGGGACTGTTATGGTAAAAACAGTTTACCCCACACTCTGTTTGTCTGTTTGCTATATTGTATATAATGCTTGGTTGTTATGCTGTGTATATTTTGATGTATATATGAATATATGAGTTTTTACTCTATTCATTGTCACTGTCTTTCTGATAGACTAACTCTGCAAACCCTTTATATCAATACTGACATTTTATCTACGTTACTGCTGCACTGCTTTGTGTCAGGCACAAGTATATTATTCTTATTATATTTGCCTGCTGCCCCCTTAAATCTGTTGACATGGCCATCTATCGGAAATATTGTGATGGGGTTCCTGAATGGCAGGGGGTTGGACTAGATGGCCCTTGAGGTCTCTTCGAACTCTATGATTCTATGATTCTCTCTCAGAATAGCTCAGACAGTTCACAGGCTGGGGAAAGGCAATTACATGACTCCTCAAACCAATCAGAGTCCACTTGCTGGTTCTGCTTTGGTCATATTTACATTTTTTAAAGATTACAGATCTACAATGGAAGTCCACTAGCACCTTTGAAATCACAATTTTGTTTAAGCTTAGGGAAAAAACACTTCACTACTCTAAATTAAGTTACATGCCCTTCAGAAAATTAAAAAATTCTAAATAAACATTTAGAATTTTTTAACTACAACTACAAGAAAACTCCATGGACATGGAGTCATGAAGAGTCGGTCACGACTGTAACAACACAACACACACACACAATAAGGATATAGAGTATCAGGAAGACTCCCAAGAATCTGAAATAATTACAGACACTCGGAGAAAGACAAGGGCAACGAAACCGATATATAAAATATAAAAAGAGGAAGAAAGAGAGAAAAAACAAAATCAGACAAAAGGGGGGATAAAGAGCCAAGATGAAAATAAATATATTATCCTTAAATATTAATGGCTTAAATATACCCGAAAAGAGGAAAAATATTTTTAATAAGTTACAGAAGGAAAAGATGGATATAATTTGTCTTTAGGAAACACACATAAAGAATAAAGATCATAAGCTGTTGGAAAATACCAAACTTGGTAAGCTCTTTTTTTCGTCAGATAATAATAAGAAGAAATGCGGAATAGCGATATATGTGAGACCAACTTTAGAATCTAAATTCATTAAAGCAGATTCTGAGGGTAGGATATTAATGATAGAGATAGTAATAGAAGACAAAAAGATTCTATTAATAGCCATATATGCACCAAACGGAAGTCAAACAAAGTTTTTTCAAAGTTTATACAATGACCAAGTTATCAGGAAATAACATATTTTTCTATTAGGGGATTTTAATGCAATAGTGGATAGAGGTAAGGACCACTTTGGTATAACAAAAAAGGGCATAGAAAAATATTACCACAGATCTTCTTTCAATGGAGGGAAGATATCTGCTTAGATGATATTTGGAGAGAGAAAAATATAGATTAAAAAGAGTATACATTTTACTCAGCCAGACATAAGACCTGGTCAAGAATTGATATGATCTGGGCGACTACTGATCTAAGAAAGGAAATAGAGGAGATAGAAATTAATCCAAACACTTGGGCAGACCATAATCCAATGATGATGAGATGGAAAATAAACAAGGCGAAATCCTTAAGGTGGTCATTTAATAGGGAAATTTTAACAGATAGAGAGTTTCAACAAAAATTAAAAGAAAATATGGCTTGGTTGAAATTAAACCTCAAATTGTCTGGGACACAGGCAAGGCACTAATAAGAGGAAATACAATTGCCTACATGGTAAAAAAAAAACAAAGGAAAGAAAAATAGAACAACTTGAAGCAAAAACTTAAGACACTAGAAAAACGCATAATGGAGAAACCTAAAGAGAGGGCTAAATTAAGAAAAGATTTATTACTAGTGAAACACCAAATAAATAATTTAGAAACTGAAGAATTAGCAAAACAAAGGCAAACAAACAAAACTACTTTGAAAGTGCCAACAAACCGGGAAGGTGGTTAGCACACAAAATACGTAAAAAGAAAGAAGAAAGATATATTAAGGACAAATAAGGTAATATACATGTAAAAAGGAGTTAATACATGACATAGTGATTAAATATTATGAAGAACTATATAAATCACAAAAGATAGACTTACTAAAAAATAGAACATTATTGAAATAGGGTGGAATTACCTAGACTGCCAGATGAATTTAAGACCTTGTTAAACGCAGAATTAAGAAAAGAGGAACTAATTGAAGCTATAAAAAAAACAAAAAAGGGACAAAGCATCAGGTCCAGATGGGCTGCCAGCAGAGATTTATGAATGTCTCCAAGAAACCCTGATAGGACCTATGACTAAGATATTTAATGAAGCACTGAATATTGGCGTTATCCCAACATTGTGGGAAGAAGCAATTATTACTTTAATCCCCAAAGAAAAATCAGACTTAATTTCAAATTATAGGCTGATCTCACTTTTAAACGCAGATTATAAAATTTTGGCGACAATTATGGCAGGGAGATTGAAAAATTTTCTAAAAAATATATTCATATGGACTGAAATGGTTTCTTACCAGGAAGACAATTAAGAAATAATATCAGGATTATCTTAGATGTGTTAGAGTACTATGAACATCACCCAGAAAAAGAAATGGCAATTCTGTTTTTAGATGCAGAGAAAGCCTTTGACAAGGTAAATTGGGCATTTATGATACAACAACTGAAGATCATGGGATTCGGAGAGAATATTATTAATTTAATAATGGCTATTTACTCCAAACAAACAGCAAAAGTACTAATAAATGGGGAGATATCATCAAGCATAAAAATAAATCAAGGAACTAGACAAGGTTGCCCGCTATCACTTTTACTATTTATCTTAGTTCTAGAGGTGTTCAACAGAGAGGTTAGGAAAAATCAGAAAATTACAGGTTTGAAAATAAAAAAAGAAGAATACAAACTACAAGCTTATGAGGATGACTTGGCTTTTATACTAGAAGACCAGGAAAAAAATCTGCACCCATATTACTTAAAGAAATTGAGGAATTTGGTGAGGTAGCTGGACTAAAAATTAATAAAAACAAAACAAAACTTTTAACAAAAAACATGCAGAAACAAGAAGTAAAACAACTTACAGAATTAACAGGTTTACACGCACAGAAAAAGATAAAATACCTGGGTATTCAATTAACATCAAGATGCACATCTTTGAAGGAGGATAACTATGGGAGCTTAAAAAAGCAAATACAGCTAGACTTAGAGAAGTGGAATAAAATGCATCTTTCAATTCTAGGAAGGATAGCAACTATAAAAATGATTATCCTCCCTAAATTGTTATTTTTGTTCCAAAATATACCTTTCATTACTGGGAAAACCTTCTTTCAGGAATTAAATAAAATAACTTCCAAATTTATTTGGTCAGGAAAAAAACCCAGGATCAGAATGAAGCTTTCACAAGATATCAAAGAAAGAGGTGGCTGAGGAGCCCCTAACTGGTATTTATATTACCAAACTTGTTCCATGGTCTGGGTGAAGGAATGGATAACATTAAGAAATAAAATATTATTGAATATAGAAGGTACTGACTTACAAAAGGGCTGGCACACACACTTATGGTATAACAGGAACAAAAGAACTACATTTTGTAATCATTATATTTGAAGAGCTCTACTACATGTGTGGGATAAGATTAGAAGTAAATTTTATAGGAAAATACCCCAATGGATCTCTCCGCTAGAGGCTATACTCCATCCCAACACCGTATACCCAGAGAATATAGTGACATATAAGACACTATTAGAGAATGGAGGACAGCTAAAATCTCAAACCCAACAGGAACTACAAGGTATATTGAAATCCTGGTGGCCTTACTATCAACTACATGATAGATATAAACAAGATAAAAAAGAATATGGGTTTGCGGAACAAGAATTATTAATCGATAAAATGCTTTTAAGCCCAGAAAGCAAAATGATTTAGAAATTATATAGATTCATGCTAGACTGGGAATTAAAAGATGAAGTAAAGAGCACTATGATTGAATGGGCGAAAAATATAGGTCATGAGATTCATCTGGGAAAATGGGAACAATTATGGAAAGTTAATTACAAATTGACAATAGCCACCACATATAAGGAGAACTTATTAAAATGTTTTACAGGTGGTACATAACTCCGGATAAAATAAACAAAATGTTCCCTCAAAGTTCAGGAAAGTGCTGGAAATGTCAAAAGCATAGAGGTATGTTCTACCATTGCTGGTGGACTTGTAATAAAGTTAAGAAATTTTGGATTAAAATCCATAAATGGCTAACCCAAATCCTACATCAGAACGTGTTCTCAACAGAATTTTACCTGTTAGAAAAGGAATTACATTATTTAGTGGTTCACATAATAACTGCAGCCAGATTAGTATGGGTGCAGAAATGGAAAGGTAAAGCAATACCAACAGACAAAGAGATAATCACAAAAATATTAGAATGTGTTGAAATGAATAAGTTGACTGTGATTTTAAAACATAAAGATGGAAGTAAATTTGCAAAATCTGGGACTTATTTTATGAATGGTTAAAACACAAAGACAAAGAAGGATGCAAACTATAAATATAAGACTAATATGCAATCAGGATTAAAGTATAGAAGGAATTAACCACCAATGACTTATATAACCATGTGATCATGTGTATACTATTCTATCTGAATTTCTTTCTTTCTTTCTTTTTATTTTTTCTTTCTTTTTGTCCTATTCTTTATCTATTTTTACCAGGACCCTGCCTGCCACAGAACCTGACTCTGAGGGGTTAAATGGTGAAGAGCTGCTGGAGGAGCCTTGCAGCTCAAATCAGCAAGCAGCTGGGTCTGATGACTCAGCTGAAAACATATCTTCACCTCCTTGAAAGGCCATGAGCAGGATTCTGCAACGACGTGCTACCAGAAGAGCTAGGGAAAGAGTCTTTGATGCTAGGCGGAGAATCAGGTCGGCAAGCCCTGAGTACTAGCAGAAGCCTTTCCAGAAGTAAGGGTGTGCTCCCTGTTTCGGGATAAAGCTGGCAAGCTCACCTTGAGCTCTCTGTGGGAGCAATGCGTCATTTGAACTTGCAAACACGTTCCTGTCTGTTTCTGACCTTGGCTCTGTTTCCTGACTTCGGACTGGTTTCCTGGACAACGGCTTGATCTGTTCCCTTTGGCTGGGCATCTGGTTTCCGTGAGATATTCTGGTTTTGACTTGGAGTGGTAATTGCTGGGAGTTGAATTCTGTTATTTATCTGGCACTTGATTGTTAGCAAAGGACTTGAACTTGCTTGGCTTTCCACTAAAGATCTTGGCAAAGAACTGAACCCTGTTTGTATGTGTGCTCTGTGTGGGGGGCTTAACAATTTTCTCCTTATTTAAACACTTATATCATATGATAATGGCCATGTTGTGAAATTGTGCAAATGCTTGTATATTAATCGAGACACTAATATAAATTTATTAAAAAGTTTTTTAAAAAGGAATTGTTGGATCAGATCCGAGGCATGTAAGTTAGATACTGGTTCCCAAGATCTGTCCTCTGGTCCATAACCCTCCCAATCCACTAAATATTGTTGGCTGCCCCGATGCACCCTAGAGTCCAGGAATTCATGAACTTCATCTCCTCTCCATCTACCAATATTGGTGGAGGAGGTTCTGGAGTGGCAGGTTGGTTGGGATCTGGCTCAGCAGCGGGTACCAGGAGGGATTGATGAAACACAGGATGGATCTTCAGGGTAGGTGGTAGTTGGATCTGAAAGGCAACCGGGTTCACCTGTTCCAAGACTGGGTAGAGTCCAATGTAACGATGATCCAATTTGTGCGAACATCCAGGCCACCGAAGTTAGCGAGTTGATAACCATACCTTTGTACCAGGCATCAGGGATGGGGCCCCTCTTGGCAATGGCAATCAGCTGCTTTCTTGTATGCTTCCTTTGCCCAATCCAATTGTTCCCGGAGTAGGTCTTGAAGTACCTGTAGTTCCTGGATATAGGCATCTGCAGCTGGGCCAGAAGTTGCTGGTAGAACAGCGGAAAAGTGGTGGGGATGATATCCATAGATAGCCATGAAGGGTGTGTGACCGGTAGAGGAGTGCACCGCATTATTGTAGGCAAACTCTGTTAGAGGTAGTAGAGTGGCCCAATCATTTTCCTGATAGCAGGTGTAACAGCAAAGGTACTGCTCCAATGTAGCAATGTAGCGAAGGTACTGCTCCAATGTAGCATTAACACACTCTGTTGATGATATGCAGAAGACAAATGCACCTGAGTACCTAGAGCTTTGTGGAGGGCTTGCCAAAAGCGAGAAGTGAATTGGGACCCTCGGTCAGAAATCAGGTGGGTAGGAACCATTAAGCTTGAAGACATGTTGTAGATATAACTGTGCAGTTTCAGGTGCCGTGAGAAGCTTTGAGCAAGGAACAAAGTGGGCCATTTTAGTAAAGAGGTCAACAAAGACTAGGATGCACGTGTGTCCTTGGGACCGGGGCAAATCTGTAATGAAGTCCATGGAAACAGTATTCCAGGGCCCTGAGGGTGTAGGTAGAGGATGTAAAAGACCAGTGGGTTTGGCCCGGACATCCTTGGCACACCGGCAGATATTGCAAAAATTCACATACTAGGAGACATCAGCGTGGACTTGAGGCCACCAGAATTCTCTTGTGAGTAGATGCAGAGTTTTAAATTGACTGAAATGGCCAGTGGGACGGGAGTCATGGGCAAGGTGGAGAACTTGGCTGCGCAAAGGTCCGGATGGGACGTATATACAGCAGACCTTGATGAAAGGTGTACTTGCCAACAGAACCATTCTGTAGATCTCATAGACGCTGTTGTGTCCAAGGGTCTTGAGCTTGACTTTGCCGGATTTCTTCCGCAAACCTGGAGAGTGAATGGGTAGCTGCGAACACGGAAGGTGTCAGAATGGATGTGACTAAATGTTCTTCTGGAGGCGTGGCATACTCTAGTTTACGCGATAATGCATCAGCCTTCCGATTAAGGTTCTGCGGAATATATTGGATGCGGAAGTTGAATCGAGAAAATAACAAAGATCAACGAATCTGCCGCTGGTTAAGGTGACGAGCAGTCTGCAAATATTCCAGATTCTGATGATCAGTTAGTACCAACACTGGATGTTGAGCCTCCAAACTTCAAATGCCATCTTGATTGCAAGTAGCTCACGTTCCCAGATAGTGTACTTCCTCTCAGCAGGTGTCAACTGTTGGGAGTAGAAGGCACAAGGCCGGAGAGGCTGAGAACGGTCATTTCTCTGGGATAAGATGGCTCCCAACGCTATGCTGGAGGCATCCGTTTCCACCACAAATGGCAGTTGCAGATCAGGATACTGCAAGATGGGTTCAGAAGTAAAACAGGCTTTTAGGGAGGTAAATGACTTTTCAGTCTCTGGGGACCAACAGAAAGGGTTTTTGGGCCGAAGGAGGCTAGTTAATGGCTTAGCTATTTCTGCAAATGCTGGGATGAACTGTCGATACTAATTAGCAAACCCCAAGAACTGTTGCACATCCTTACAGTTTTGGGGCTTTTGCCAAGACAAGATAGCCTCCACATTCTTAGGATCCATTCGTATGCCATGAGGTGAGATGATATGCCCCCAAAACTTGCCTTCCTGAATATGGAATTCACATTTCTTCAGTTTGGCATATAGCCCATGCTCCCGGAGTTGTTGTAGAACCAAACGTATATCTTGAATATGTTGATCAGGATCCCTTGAATAGATCAGGATATCATCCAGATAGACAACGACACAGCGATCTAACAAGTCTTGGAAGATGTCATTCATCATACGTTGAAATACCGCGGGAGCATTTATGAGGCCAAATGGCATCACGAGGTGCTCATATACCCCATACCGGGTTCGAAACACTGTTTCCCATTCATCTCCCTTACGGATACGCACCAAATTATAAGATCCTCTAAAATCTAGCTTGGTGTAGATACAAGCTCCTCGAATCTGGTCCAAGAGTTCAGAGATTAATGGCAATGGGTAGTAATATCTGATGGTGATTTTATTTAGAGCCCAATAATCATTGCAGGGCCGTAACTCTCCACTCTTTTTCTTTACAAAAATGACAGGAGTCGATAATGGAGAAGTGGAAGGTCGAATGAACCCTTGTTTCAAGTTGTTGTCCAAGAATTCACGCAAAGCCTCTAACTCTGGTCCTAACATGGGATAAACTCGACCAATAGGGAGTGGCGCTCCAGGTTCCAAGTTGATAACGCAATCATATGGCCAATGAGGAGGAAGCTGATTTGCCCCTTTTTCTTCAAAAACATCCTGGATATCCAGGTAGACTGGCGGAAGCAGGGATGATGGTTCCACAGCAGAGGCAGCAATGGTGATAGCTGGATCAGAGTGGGGGCAGGGTATCTTGAAATGCAACTCCCCTTGTACCCAGTCCACCAAGGGGTTATGTGTTCAGAGCCAGGATAATCCCAGAATGAGTGGGAAACAAGGCATACGAGCTATATTTATCCTCAACTGTTCTGTATGATGTAATACCTGCAGGTTTCTTGAGTAACAGGTCCTGACCAGAGGAGCCGACCATCTATGGCTTCCACTAGAAGAGGACTCGCATGGTTCTGAACTGGGATCCGATGCTGCTTTGCAAACCCAGCATCCATGAAACAGTGGGCGGCCACTGAATTCACCATAGCATACACCGGCAGCTGCCTACCATCAGGTATTCCAAAAGTTACTGGGACCAGGAATGGACCCTGAGGTACTACAACATGACTAGGGAGCCCATTAATCAGCTCCAAGCTCGTGGGCTCCTTTAAGCTTGGAGCTGCTATTTTACTGCTGATGATGCTGTAGACCCTGGAGGTGTACGTTTGAGGGGACAAGTTGCAGCAAAATTACCCCCATCTCCACAGTATAGACACAAATGGAGAGCCTGCCGCCGAGCCTTCTCTTCAGGGGTGAGACATGGTCTAACAGCCCCCAGCTGCATAGGTTCTGGTTGCTCCGGATTGGAAGAGACAGGTGGTACTACTGGTGCCTGGTACGCAGGAGCCTTGCTGGACCTGGAAAGACAACGGCTCGCAAGTCGTCCATCAATTCTTAAGCTCAAGGTGATTAATCCTGGTAACATGTTTGGCTGTTCAACCCAGGTTAATTCATCCTTCACTTCCTCAGATAGGCCTTCTATAAATTGGTCAATGAGAGCAGCCTCATTCCACTTTAAATCTTGAGCCAGAAGTTGGAACTGGGTAGCATACTGAGACACAGATCCCCTCCCTTGCTATAAAGCTCAAATGTCTCTATTGGCCATCAAAGCCTGCACCAGGTTAGCATAAGCAGTAGCCATATAATCGAAGAAGCCTTGATAATTGTCCAAGAGGGGGGAAGGTTCAAGAAGCAGAGGAGTGGCCCATTTGGCTGCCTGCCCATTCAACAAACTGATGATAAAACACACTTTTGCCTTGTCACTAGGAAAGTCCCGAGCATGGAGCTCCACAAATAGCTTACCCTGTGCTAGGAATGCTGGAAATTCCTGTAGGTTTCCTCCAAACTTGTCTGGAGGTGATAATGGGCACTTTGGGGGAAGTCCAGTGGGTGCTGGGGCTTGTTGAATGTGCAACAGCCGTGGACCTGGTTGGTTAAAGCATTCAGCAGAACAGCATCAGAACTGGCTGCCCCTCCATCCTGGTGAAGGGGTGTGGTGGTGACAGCAAATTGTCACACTCAAACACTCACTCACAGATGAAAGTCAAAGCTTTTACTGAAGCAGGAGCAATGCAGAGTTAACAGAGTTTCAGCAGCCAGCTGTGGAAGATAGCCAGGCAAAGCCCCAGACACAATGTCCAAGGTCAGATACCAGTATACAGATATTGCTTACGGTAAATCCAGGGGACAGGAGAATGCAGATTCAAGGTCGAGCCAGGGTTTAGAGTGGAATCTTAGGACCAGCAAGAGCATAGTACCAACATGAGGGCAAGCCTTGCGACTTGTTGCTTCCACAAGGTAGCCTGACACCAGAATACCTGCTTTATGACTCCAAGAGAGCAACACCCATGTCTTTAACCCTAACTCTGTCAATACTCTGGGCTCAGAGAATGTAACCACCTCCGAGTTTCAAGCAGCCTATCTCTGCCTCGCTGTAAGAATTTGCTTTCTAGCAGCTTTCTGAGGAGGATAGGCCTCTCTTGATACAGACGAATCACTATCAGTTGCAGGAGGATCTCCATCTGGGAGTTCTCCAGCCCTTAACCCTTCAGTATCTGAGTCTGAGTCTGGCAGGGGCCTGACACTACCTGCCTGCCTCGATGGGTGCTGCTGCTGCCATCTACGTGGGGGCTTAGAGTCATGGCACTGCCAAAGCAGGTGACTTGGAAAAGCCCTTCACTCTCTCTGCCTCCCTGCCTGCCTCGATGGGTGCAGCTGCCATCTATGTGGGGGCTAAGAGCCATGCCACTGCCAAAGTGGGTGACTTGGTAAAGCCCTTAACTCTCTCTGCCTCGCTGCCTGCCTCGATGGGTGCTGCTGCAATCTATGTGGAGGCTTACAGCCATGCCACTGCGAAAGTGGGTGACTTGAAAAAGCCTTTCACTCTCTCTGCCTGTCTGCCTGCCTTGATGGGTGCTGCTGCAATTTATGTGGAGGCTTAGAGCCATGCCACTGCCAAAGTGGTGACTTGGAAAAGCCCATATTCTCCCTGCCTACCTGCATGCCTCGATGGGTGCTGCTGCCATCTATGTGGGGGCTTAGAGTCACGCCACTGCCAAAATGGGTGACTTGGAAAAGCCCTTACTTTCTCTGTCTCCCTGCCTGCCTCAATGGGTGCTGCTGCAATCTATCTGGAGGTTTAGAGTCACGCCACTGTCAAAGTGGTTAACTTGGAAAGGCCCTTCACTCTCCCTGCCTACCTGCCTGCCTTGATGGGTGCTGCTGCAATCTATGTAAACACTTAGAGTCAAGCCACTGTCAGAGTGGGTGACTTCGGAAAGCCTCTCACTCTCTCTGCCTACCTGCCTTCCTCGATGGGTGCTGCTGCCCTCTATCCGGGGGTTGAGAGACACGGCACTACCAAAGTGGGGATGGGGAAAAGCCCTTCACTCGCTCTGCCTCCCTGCCTGTCTCGCTGGGTGCTGCTGCCATCTAAGTGGAGGCTTAGAGTCACGTCACTGCCAAAGTGGGTGACTTCGAAAAGCCCTCACTCTCTCTGTCTCCCTGCCTGTCTTCGAAAAGCCCTCAATCTCTCTGTCTCCCTGCCTGTCTCGATGGGTGCTGCTGCCTTCTATCTGGGGGTTTAGAGACACGCCACTGCCAAAGTGGGGACTGGGAAAAGCCCTTCACTCACTCTGCCTCCCTGCCTGTCTCGCTGGGTGCTGCTGCCATCTATGAGGGGGCTTAGAGTCACGCCTCTGTCAAAGTGGGTGACTTGAAAAAGCCTCTCACTCCCTCTGCCTACCTTCCTGCCTCGATGGGTGCTCCAGCCATCTATGTGGAGGCTTAGAATCACGCCACTGTCTAACTGGGTGACTTGGAAAAGCCCTTTCTCTGTCTTCCTGCCTGCCTCGATGGGTGCTGCTCCTATCTATGTGGACGCGTAGAGGCCCGCCACTGTCAAAGTGGATGACGTGGAAAAGCCCTTATTCTCTCTGCCTATCTGCCTGCCTTGATGGGTGCTGCTGCTATCTATGTGAACACTTAGAGTCACGCCACTGTCAAAGTGGGTGACTTGGAAAAGCCTCTCACTCTCTCTGCCTTCCTGCCTTCCTCGGTAGCTGCTGCTGCAATCTATTTGGGGGCTTAGAGTCATGTCACTGCCAAAATGGGTGACTTGGAAAAGCCCTCACTCTCTCTGTCTCCATGCCTGTCTCGAAGGGTGCTGCTGGCTTCTATCTGGGGGTTTAGAGACACGCCACTGCCAAAGTGGGGACTGGGAAAAGCCCTACATTCTCTCTGCCTCCCTGCCTGTCTCGCTGGGTGCTGCTGCCATCTATGTAGAGGCTTAGAGTCACGTCGCTGACAAAGTGGATGACTTGGAAAAGCCCTTACTCTCTCTGCCTACCTTCCTGCCTCAATGGGTGCTGCTGCCATCTATGTGGATGCTTAGAGTCACGCCACTGTCAAAGTGGATGACGTGGAAAAGCCTCTCACTCACTCTGCCTACCTGCCTGTCTCGATGGGTGCTGCTGCCATGTATGTGGGGGCTTAGATTCAGGTCACTGCCAAAATGGATGACTTAGAAAAGCCCTTACTCTCTCTGCCTACCTGCCTGCCTTGATGGGTGCTGCTGCCATCTATGTGGGGGCTTAGAGTCACGCCACTGTCAAAGTGGGTGACTTCGATAAGCCCTTACTCTCTCTGCCTACCTGCATGCCTCGATGGGTGCTGCTGCCATCTATGTGGGGGCTTAGAGTCACGCCACTGCCAAAATGGAAGACTTGGGAAAGCCCTTAATACCCGGGCCTACCTGCCTGCCTTGAAGGGTGCTGCTGCCATCTATGTGGGGGCTTAGAGTCACGCCACTGTCAAGGTGGGTGACTTGGAAAAGCCCTTACTCTCTTTCCTCTTGATCGCCGATGCTTCAATCGGGGATAACCACCTCGGGGTGTGTCTCTCTAATAAGGGTTTCAACCGTTCCCAGACCTGAAGTAGTGACTTTCTAATTACATGATCCATAAAACTTTTATGTACTTTCACTTTATCATACCAAATATAAGCGTGCCAACCAAATCTATTATCATGACCTTCTAAATCCAAAAGATCCCCATCAACTAGAGTAATCCATTCTTTTATCCAACCGAGACAGGCCACTTCATAATACAATCTTAGGTCTGGCATGGCAAATCCTCCCCTTTCCTTAGCATCTGTTAGTAATTTAAACCTTATTCTCGGTCTTTTACCTTGCCAGACAAATTTAGACAATGTCTTCTGCCATTCCTTAAAATGGCCTGTCCCTTTGATTATTGGGATCATTTGAAATCAGAATAACAACCTTGGTAGCACGTTCATCTTTATCACCGAAATTCTTCCCATCAATGACAAATTCAATCTATTCCATGTTTCCAAATCTCTCTTAATCGAATTCCAAACCATAGTATAGTTATCCTCAAAGAGGTTCAAATTCGTGAGAGATAAATTAATTCCCAAGTATTTAACTTTTTTCACAACTGAGAGAGCGGACAGTTTTTCAAATTCTTCACAATCTTTCTTTGTTGCATTTTTCAATAAGACCTTCGTCTTATTCTTATTCAATTTAAAGCCGGCTAAATTACCAAATTCTTCAATTACCTTCATCACCTCAATAATACTCTCTTTGGGATTCTCTAATGTCAAAACCAAATCATCAGCAAACGCTTTTAGTTTATATTCCTTATCCCCCACACTTATACCTTTAATTATCACCATGTCTCTCAATTTAACTAATAATACAGTAATAAATAATAAATAAATAATAAATAACAATGGAGTAATAAATAACAATGGAGACAATGGACACCCTTGTCTTGTACCTTTCCCAATCGGGAAACTTTCTGTTATCACATTATTAACCAATAAACTTGCTTTCTGTTCCTTATATATTGCATTAACACCATTCCCAAACTTTGTTCCCACTCCCATATGTTCCAAATTCTTCTTCATGAATTGCCAAGAAACATTATCAAAGGCTTTTTCAGCATCAATAAATATCAAAGCAGCTTGTTTCTCCTTCCTGACTTCTAGATATTCTATTATATCAATTATATTTCTCATGTTGTCTTTCATCTGTCTGCCAGGAAGAAACCCCACTTGGTCTTTATGTAGCAATTCATTTAAAACCCTTTTTAATCTATTGGCCAAAACATCAGCAAATAATTTATAATCTCCATTCAAAAGGGAAATGGGCCTATAATTTTTGACATCTGTCACATCCGAATTCTCCTTTGGGATCAGTGTTATATACGCCTCCTTCCAGGTGTTAGGTATAACTCCTTTTTCTGAAACTTCGTTCATCACCTCCACCATTATTGGTAACATTTCTTCTGACAATTTTTTATAATATTTTGCAGTCAAGCCATCTGGGCCCGGTGATTTTCCAGATTTCGCCCTCTCTATTGCACTTTGTACTTCATGTGGGGTAATTTTCTCACTCAATGTCGACAATTGGCTTGTTGAAATTTTTTTCAATCCATTCTCTCTTAAATATCTATCAATCTGTTCCGGATCCTCTTTTTTCTTCATATATAAGTCTCTGTAAAAATTCCGAAACACCTTTACAATTTCCCTTGGGTCTTCCACTAATTTCTTATCTACCACTAATTTGTTCACAACCTTTTGTTTTTGCTTCCATTTTAGCTGCCAAGCCAACAGTTTCCCTACTTTGTTTGCCGATTCAAAGTTTCTTTATCTCATCATCTTTACCTTCCACTCAATTTCTTGATTAATGGCCATTGACAACTGGGTTTGGAGCATCTTTAATTTTTGAATCCATTTCTGTTCCTTTGGCTTTTCCACCAATTTCTTCTCTGTCTCCACCATTTCTTTTAAGATCTCATATTTCTTTTTTTCTTTCTGTTTCTTCTGGTATGAATTTCTCTGAATAAAGAGACCTCGCATAACAGCTTTGCTTGCATCCCATACAAAATTTGTTGGTGTTTCTCTTCTCCAGTTATTTTCCAAATAATCTCTAAAAGTTTCTTTCGCTATTTGCAAAGTCTCTGTCTCATCCAGTAAGCTTTCATTCAATCTCCAGCGGTATAGTGGGGATCACATATGGGGATGTGTTATTCTTCTCAGAAAAAGGTCCCAGACTGAAGTCTTATGAACTGTTAAAAGAGAAGTTAACAGGTTGGTTTCAGTACCATCAGTTACATGACATTTTTCAGAAAGACAGAAGGATGTCTGGGTTTGGAGAGAAGGAATCTAAGTTTCAAACCATAATCATGGGCCCAAAAAAGAAATTGTTGACTAGATTATATAATTTCTTGTTGGAGTTGAACTTAAAAGATGAACAAGTCAAAAAATGTATGATAAAATGGGCTATGGATTTGGGTCATAATATTGAGTTAGATGTGTGGGAAAGACTGTGGAAAAAGAACATGAAGTTTACCGCATGTACTTTGATAAAAGAAAATTTGTTGAAAATGATGTTTAGAACGAAATTAGCAAAGATGTATAGGATGAAAGATGATTATTGTTGGAAATGTAAAGAGAAACAAGGTGATTTTTATCATATGTGGTGGACCTGTGAGAAAGTGAAAGAATATTGGGCACTGATATATGATGAACTCAAAAAGATGTTAAAGTGTACATTCCCAAAACGATCTGAACTTTTTCTGTTAGGGTTGGTGGATAGTGAAATTAAAGGAGCAGACAGGACTTTATTTTTATATGCAACAGCAGCGGCACGAATGCTCCTGACACAGAACTGGAAGACAACGTATATACCGTCTTTGGATGAATGGAGGGTGAAATTACTGGACTTTGCAGAGATGGCCAGACTGACATGCAGACTGAGGGATCAAGACAACCAGAGGTTCCAAAAAGACTGGCAAAAATTTAAGAACTACATGGAGACTTATTGTAAGGATTTAAAGACTCTTACCGGATTAGGGTAGATCGCGAGGGACTACTATTTACTTTTAGAACCTTTTTTATAAGTATATAAAAGGGGTTCGTTTGAAAGGAAGGCTGGGAGATGAATAACGTTAAAACCGCGCGAAGAACAGAGGGAAGCCAAACCTTAGTGATAGATTGATTCTGTATGGTTAATGTTTTGAATTAGTTTTTCTTTTGTATATTAAAATTTTCTAATAAAAATGCTTTGAAAAAAAAAATACTGAACATCTAATTGAAAAACAATAAACGTTACATGTTTTGTTTTGAAAAAAAAAGAAAAAAGAAAAGAAAAGCCCTTACTCTCTCTGCCTACCTGCCTGCCTCGATGGGTGCTGCTGCCATCTCTGTGGAGGCTTAGAGCCACGTCACTGCCAATGTGGGTGACTTGGAAAAGCCCTTACACTCTCTCTCTCCCTGCCTGCTTCGTTGGGTGTTGCTGCCTTCTATGTGGGGGCTTTGAGTCATGCCACTGCCAAAATGGGTGACTTGGAAAAGCCCTTTACTCTCTCTGCCTACCTGCCTGGCTCACTGGTTGCTGTTTCCATCTATGTGGGGGCTTAGAGTCACGCCACTGTCAAAGTGGGTGACTTTCAAAAGCCCTCACTCTCTCTGTCTCCCTGCCTGCCTCGATGGGTGCTGCTGCCTTCTATGTGGGGGCTTAGAGTCATGCCACTGCCATAATGGGTGACTTGGAAAAGCCCTTACTCTCTCTGTCTCCCTGCCTGCCTCGATGGGTGCTGCCGCCATCCATGTGGAGGCTTAGAGCCATGCCACTGCCAAAGTGGGTGACTGGGAATAACCCTTACTCTCTCTGCCCACTGGCCTGCCTTGATTAGTGCTCCTGCCATCTATGTGGGGGCTTAGAGCCTTGCCACTGCCAAAGTGGGTGACTTGGAAAAGCTATTAACTCTCCCTGCTTACCTGCCTGTCTCGATGGGTGCTGCTGCCATCCATGTGGGGGCTTAGAGTCATGCCACTGCCAAAATGGGTGACTTGGAAACGCCCCCAGTCTCCCTGCCTACCTACATGCCTTGATGGGTACTGCTGCCATCCATGTGGAGGCTTAGAGTCACTCCACTGTCAAAGTGGGTGACTGGGAATATCCCTTACTCTCTCTGCCTACCGTCCTGCCTTGATTAGCACTCCTGCCATCTATGTGGGGGCTTAGAGCCTTGCCACTGCCAAAGTGGGTGACTTGGAAAAGCTATGAACTCTCCCTGCTTACCTGCCTGTCTCGCTGGGTGCTGCTGCCATCTATGTGGAGGCTTAGAGTCACGCCACTGCCAAAATGGGTGAATT
Source organism: Phrynocephalus forsythii (assembly GCA_029282475.1). Classification (NCBI taxonomy): domain Eukaryota; kingdom Metazoa; phylum Chordata; class Lepidosauria; order Squamata; family Agamidae; genus Phrynocephalus; species Phrynocephalus forsythii. The sequence goes on from JAPFRF010000009.1 coordinate 67,679,125, forward strand.
GGAGAAGCCCTTACTCTCCCTGCCTACCTGCCTGTCTCGATGGGTGCTGCTGCCATCTATGTGGAGTCTTAGAGTCACGTCACAGCCAAAGTGGGTGACTTGGAAAAGCCCTTAATCTCTCTTTCTCCCTGCCTGCCTCGCTGGGTGCTGCTGCCATCTATGTAGGGTTTTGAGTCACACCACTGCCAAAGTGGGTGACTTGTAAAAGCCTTTACTCTCTCTGCCTTCCTGCCTGCCTCATTGGATGCAGCTGCCATCTATGTGGAGGCTTTGAGTCACACCACTGCCAAAATGGGTGACTTGGAAAAGCCCTTACTCTCTCTGTCTCCCTGCCTGCCTCGCTGGGTGCTGCTGCCTTCTATGTGGGGGCTTAGAGTCATGCCACTGCCAAAGTGGGTGATTTGGGAAAGCTCTCACTCTCTCTTTCTCCCTGCCTGTCTCGATGGGTGCTGCCGCCATCCATGTGGAGGCTAAGAGGCATGCCACTGCCAAAGTGGGTGACTGGGAATATCCCTTACTCTCTCTGCCTACCTGCCTGCCTTGATTAGTGCTCCTGCCATCTATGTGGGGGCTAAGAGCCTTGCCACTGCCAATGTGCGTGACTAGGAAAAGCCCTTAATCTCTCTGTCCCCCTTCCTGTCTCTCTGGGTGCTGCTGCCATCTATGTGGGGGCTTAGAGTCACGCCACTGCCAAAATGGGTGAATTGGAGAAGCCGTTACTCTCCCTGCCTACCTGACTGTCTCGATGGGTGCTGCTGCAATCTATGTGGGGGCTTTGAGTCACACCACTGCCAAAATGGGTGACTTGGAAAAGCCCTTCACTCGCTCTGTCTCCCTCCCTGTCTTGTTGGGTGCTGCTGCCATTTATGTGAGGGCTTAGAGTCACGCCACTGCCAAAGTGGGTGAATTGGAAAAGCCCTTACTCTTTCTGTCTCCATGCCTGCCTCGCTGGGTGCTGCAGCCTTCTATGTGGGGGCTTAGAGTCACACCATTGTCAAAAAATGTGACTTGGAAAAGCCCTCACTCTCTCTGTCTCCCTGCCTGTCTCGATGGGTGCTGCTGCCATCTATGTGGAGTCTTAGAGTCACGCCACTGTCAAATTGGGTGACTTGGAAAAGCCTTTACCCTCCCTGTCTCCCTTCCTGTCTCTCTGGGTGCTGCTGCCATCTATGTGGGGGCTTAGAGTCACGCCACTGCCAAAATGGGTGAATTGGAGAAGCCCTTACTCTCCCTGCGTACCTGCCTGCCTCGCTCGGTGCTGCTGCCATCTATGTGGAGTCTTTGAGTCACACCACTGCCAAAATGGGTGACTTGGAAAAGCCCTTCACTCGCTCTGTCTCCCTCCCTGTCTTGTTGGGTGCTGCTGCCATTTATGTGAGGGCTTAGAGTCACGCCACTGCCAAAGTGGGTGAATTGGAAAAGCCCTTACTCTTTCTGTCTCCCTGCCTGCCTCACTGGGTGCTGCTGCCTTCTATGTGGGGGCTTAGAGTCACACCATTGTCAAAAAATGTGACTTGGAAAAGCCCTCACTCTCTCTGTCTCCCTGCCTGTCTCGATGGGTGCTGCTGCCATCTATGTGGAGTCTTAGAGTCACGCCACTGTCAAAGTGGGTGACTTGGAAAAGCCTTTACCCTCCCTGTCTCCCTGCCTGTCTCGCTGGGTGCTGCTGCCAGCTATATGGGGGCTTTGAGTCACTTCACTGTTAAAGTGGGTGACTTGGAAAAGCCCTTACTCTCCCTGCGTACCTGCCTGCCTCGATGGGTGCTGCTGCCATCTATGTGGGGGCTTAGAGTCACGCCACTGCCAAAGTGGGTGAATTGGAAAAGCCCTTACTCTTTCTGTCTCCCTGCCTGCCTCGCTGGGTGCTGCTGCCTTCTATGTGGGGGCTTAGAGTCACGCCATTGTCAAAATATGTGACTTGGAAAAGCCCTCACTCTCTCTGTCTCCCTGCCTGTCTCGATGGGTGCTGCTGCCATCTATGTGGAGTCTTAGAGTCACGCCACTGTCAAAGTGGGTGACTTGGAAAAGCCTTTACCCTCCCTGTCTCCCTGCCTGTCTCGCTGGGTGCTGCTGCCATCTATATGGGGGCTTTGAGTCACTTCACTGTTAAAGTGGGTGACTTGGAAAAGCCCTTACTCTCTCTGTCTCCCTGTCTGCCTCGATGGGTGCTGCCGCCATCCATGTGGAGGCTTAGAGCCATGCAACTGCCAATGTGGGTGACTGGGAATATCCCTTACTCTCTCTGCCTACCCGGCTGCCTTGATTAGTGCTCCTGCCATCTATGTGGGTGCTTAGAGCCTTGCCACTGCCAATGTGCGTGACTAGGAAAAGCCCTTAATCTCTCTGTCTCCCTTACTGTCTCGCTGGGTGCTGCTGCCTTCTATGTGGAGGCTTAGAGTCACGTCACTGTCAAAGTGGGTGACTTGGAAAAGCCCTCACTCTCTATGTCTCCCTGCCTGCCTCGCTGGGTGCTGCTGCCATCTATATGGGGGCTTAGAGCCATGCCACTGCCAAAGTGGGTGACTTGGAAAAGCCCTTCACTCTCTCTTCCTCCCTGCCTGTGTCGCTGGGTGCTGCTGCCGTCTATGTGGGGACTCAGAGTCACCTCACTGCCAAAGTGGGTGACTTAGAAAAGCCCTTACTCTCTCTGCCTACCTGCCTGTCTCGATTGGTGCTGCTGCCATCTATGTGGGGGCTTAGAGTCATGCCACTGCCAAAATGGGTGACTTGGAAAAGCCCTTAGTCTCCCTGCCTACCTGCCTGTCTCGATGGGTGCTGCTTCCATCTATGTGGAGTGTTTGAGTCACGTCACTGCCAAAGTGGGTGACTTGGAAAAGCCCTTCAGTCTCCTTGCCTACTTGCCTGCCTCAATGGGTGCTGATGCCATCTATGTGGAGGCTTAGAGTCACATTACTGCCAAAGTGGGGACTTGGAAAAAGCCCTTCAGTCTCTCTGCGTACCTGCCTGCCTCAATGGGTGCTGATGCCATCTATGTGGGGGCTTAAAGTCACGTCACTGTCAAAGTAGGTGACTTGGAAAAGCCCTTACTCTTCCTGCCTACCTGCCTGCCTCAATGGGTGGTGCTGCCATCTATGTGGGGGCGTAGAGTCATGTCACTGTCAAAGTGGGTGACTTGAAAAATCCTTCACTCTCTCTGTCTCCCTGCCTGTCTCAATGGGTGCTGCTGCCATCTATGTGGAAGATGAGAGTCATGTCACTGCCAAGGTGGGTGACTTGTAAAAGCCCTTCACTCTCCCTGCCTACTTGCCTGCCTTGATGGGTGCTGCTGCCATCTATTTGGGGCTTAGAGTCACGTCACTGGCAAGGTGGGTGACTTGGAAAAGCCCTTACTCTCCCTGCCTACCTGCTTGCCTCGATGGGTGCTGCTGCCATCTATGTGGGGGCTTAGAGTCACGCCACTGTCAAAGTGCACCCACTTTGACAGTGGCATGACTCTAAGCCCCCACATAGATGGCAGCAGCACCCATCAAGGCAGGCAAGTAGGCAGGGAGACTAAGGGCTTTTCCAAGTCACCCACTTTGACAGTGGCGTGACTCTAAGCCCTTCACTCTCTCTGTGTCCTGCCTGTCTCGCTGGGTGCTGCTGCCGTCTATGTGGGGTCTTAGACCTACACTACTGCCTTAAAATCCCTATGCTCTGTCTCTGCAAGCATCAGGGGGTGCTTCCTTGATGCTATGGGGCTAGGAAAGAAAGAAGAAATAAATAAATTCTTTCATCTGTTTTCAAATAAATCAAAGTGATGGACTTGACAGTGATCCATCCGTGATAGTGATGATGATGATAGGATTGGTGATGGATGAATGATTCATTGTGTGATGCACATGAGAAAACATTCTTTCACCTTGTGCAAATAACTATTTCAATATTTCCCCTGTCCAACCCACTGGATACACTTCAATACTCTTTCCCTGTACAAGGGCACAGTGATAAGAATTCCCATTCAGCATAATACAACACAACGATCCTGGCTTGGGTTCAAACAAAATGCCCCCCAGTTTCTGATTCGGAGCATAGAGGTCATGCAAGTTCTTCTTCAGGACTCAGGAGGAGACAGAGGGGCTGGTAATGCTCCTGGAGGTCCACCCAGAACATGGAGGGATCTTGGAGAATGTTAACTTGAGCACATTGGCACTCCCACTCTTTCCTTACAACCTCCATCCCCTCCCTCCTCCGTTCACCCTACCCCATCCCTTCCTTCCCTCACTCCCCATTCTCCTCTCTCACCACACACTCCACAAGTGTTCGCAGAAGACTCTGCTGCCCTTCAACACTTTGGTTCAAAAAACTATTGCTCAGTCAGCCCTTCAGAGGAAGCCCCTTCAGCCTGCTGCTACTCCTCCCACTCTCCCATTGTTTCCAATTACTCTCTGAACTTGTCTCAGTGCTTGACCTCTGTGCCAACATGAGTCAGCTCCGACACAAACCTCCATCTACCTCCACTCCTATAGGTATGGATGTTGGAGGACACTATAAACTCTTTCCTTTAAGAGCTATGCCAGATTCCATGGAGTGCTTGGATGATGACACTACTCAGCCTAAAATCATTAATGTTCATGTCCCTTGGTCTCAAACTGAAATTCAGTCCATGGCTCGAAATTTCCCTAATATTCAATCTGATCCAGTTAAATTCCAGGAGGAATTGGAGACCATGGTGGAATCGTATAATCCTGCACATGTTAAAATGGATGCAGAACTTAGGAAAAGAGATTACCTTCCAACAATGGGAAAGATTATGGACAAAAATATATAAAATTCAAAACATGTAAATTTCTAAGAGCAAATTGATACAAAATTTACTATTGATGGTATATAACTCTGAAAGACATTAAAGCTATAGACAAAAGATATAAAGGTCTTTGTTGGAAATGTCAAAAATTTGAAGGTTCATACTATCATACCTGGTGGACTTGTAATAAGTTCTGGAAAGACATACATGCTAAAATGAAAAAAAAAATCCTGTAAGTCAAATTCGAGATGAAACCAGAGACAATACTCTTGGCAATATCAGCAGAAAATCTGGATAAATCTATGCAAGAACTGTTCAATTACATACCGACAGTGACCAGAGTAATAAAGGCTAAAAACTGGAAATCAGATTCATGTCCATCTATACAAGAATGGAGAGAGAGGATGTCTGAATATGCAACAAGAGCCAAACTTACAAATTATATAAAGAGAAGACTGGTCGAAGAATTTGAAAAGAAATTGAATAATTATTTTGATTACCTAAATATATAAAAGGGAGATGGATTTAATAATGGGGAAACATTTGCAGAGAGGAAGATATAAAAATATAAATTAAGATTAAAATAGAATTTATGTAGAGCACAAGATAAACTTTATTATATTAAGCAAACCAGAAGAATAAAACCATGTAATTAATTTGAGATGTATAACTCACGAAATGTAATTGTTGGACCTTCATAATGTTTGTATTTCCTATATTTGTCTAAGTAATAAATTAATATAAAAAGAAAGAAAGAAAGAAAGAAAGAAAGAAAGAAAGAAAGAAAGAAAGAAAGAAAGAAAGAAAGAAAGAAAGAAAGAAAGAAAGAAAGAAGTTACTTGGAAAAGTAAGGAAACAAAAAATAATTTAAAAAAGAAAAAGAAAAGAAAAAATATTGGGTTAAAATACATACCTGGCTTATTAGAATGACAAAAATACATGTAGACTTTAGACCACAACTGTTTTTACTAGGCATGCTACCAGAAAAGTTAGACAAACTTATCTAATACTGCACATTCTGACAGCGGTGAGGATAGTTTGAGCACAACACTGGAAAAGTGAAGAAACACCAACAGATGATATATTTGTTAAGAATATTTTGGAATGTTCAGAGATGGACAGATTGACAATGAGAATCAAAGAAAATGAGGATTCACAATATTACCAAGTATGGAAACTGTTTTATCAATGGCTAGAAAAAAGAAACAAACAATAAGAGGAAAGCTGGTTGTTACATAATAATGACTGAAACCCATGAATCACGATGTATAACAAATAATAGAATCATAGAATCATAGAGAATATTGCATATACTTTTTTCTTTGTTATAGAAAATGAATAAAATATATATTTAAAAAAAAAAACCTCTGTTCATATTCAAGAGCTTTTTCTCTTTTTAACCCCTTTGATACTTTGTTATTGAGTGCTTGCAGCCCTTTTGACAGTTACATGGTAATGTCCACCTGGCAAACTGCCCATATTTCCTCAGCAGCTTTCTATTCCCTGATATTTGACCTTATAAATGTTACTATGTATCTCCTTTTGGAATGTTTTTCCTAACACAACCAGTAGTTTCTCTTTTTACTTATTATATATCCTTCACCACCTCAGATTTCCTTACACTTTCCCCTTCAGTTTCTGCTTTCAGCCAGAACCACCCTCACACCAGAGCCCTGGCACAAGAACACCTGTCAGGCACTCAGAAATCCTGAGGTAAAGGTGCAGTTTCAGAGCCTGAATTCCCTTTCAAATTAGAGTTTTCCCCAGACTCGATCCAGAAGCTTCCCCAAAATATTTTTTTATGTTTTATCAGGGTACACTTCCCCAATTCCCAGTCCTAACCCAATTACTCAGAGAATCTTCACAGGTCTCTCACACACAACTGCCTCTTCCACAGAAGTCTTATTTTTCTCCAAGACTTCCCAAGTGTTATTTATCAAACTTCTTAAACTACTGGTGTACTTCAAAGGATATGTTTCCCATTCCCATTGCATCAATAATTGAATAGATCTACCTATAGGCTGTACTGGATATTTCTCCTCACAATAGATTTTCTCATGAGGTGAACTGGATTTTCATCATCATCTCACAACTATGCCACCAACTTGTGACGAACCTGGATTTTACAAACCTTTGCCACTCATTATAACTGTGATGTAACCTGGCTCCTTTTCCACTGCCACCATTTACCCAAAAAAATATGAGAACGTCACCTGGTTTAATGTTTCAAAATAACATTGTAGTTACAAAATAAAAGAATCATCACAGCATACTATTCACTTGAGGTTTTTACTTTTCTTTAAATTTAGGCACAAAACAATCATATGTTCATTTTCTTATTCATTTGTTCCCTAAACAATTCTGTTTCAGACCCTATCCAGATGCTATCTGACATTTCTATGCACAGTTGTTTATATACTCTTTAGCCCTGCCTACAGATTATACCATTTCATAAATATTCATAACTCAGCTTTATGTTCAATTACACTCTCCCCCCCCCTTTGCTGTTTTTTAATCATTTCCTTGCCTTTATATCCTCTTTCTTAGAAACTGAGTGGTAGGAGCTATAATTGTGTGAAACTGAGCTGGAAAATATGGTCACAAGAACAACTCATAAAAGAACCTCTTTGTAGATTACAGCCAATTTTGGAGGGTTTTACATTTCAGATTGGACTGCCTTCCAGGTCAGCTTCAAGCCTTGACAGTAAGGTGCCCAACTCTACCAGCTGTGAACCTGGAGGTGACTCTGAGTTGCTGTCTTCCTGTTTCTATGTTGGACAAGGACAGTATGGTTTCCATGGTAGACCCATCCATTGCCAGCCTCATGTTGCAACAGAAGGACTACTTTGAGAAAACGCCAAAGTATTTCAAAGCCTGCCTTCTGGCTACAGTGAAAGAGGAAATGCCTAGCAATCAGTTTAGAGTTGGTTTGGAACCTTCTGATGTGCAGGTTGAATGTGTGGCTTGGCCAAACCCAGGACTAGAGAGGAAGATGATAAATACATTCAGAAAGATTTTGCTGTAGCTCTGCCTAAATTCTGACCACACATGGCTTTTGAAGCTAACAGTGAAAATTAATTTGAAAATAAACTCTGCAGAGGCAAAGTTTAAAAACATAAGAAGAGCCATGCTGAATCATGTCAAGGGCCCATCTAATCCAGTTCCCTGTATCTCACAGTGCTGCAACCAAATGCCTCTGGGACCACACAAAGCTAGATATCTGTCTCCTGATGCCTTGTTTTTAAGCCTGGATATTACATATCCCCATCATGGCTTGTAACCTGTAATTGACTTTTCCTCCAGGAATCTTCCCAGTCCAGATCAGATGCCATTACCTCCTCCTGTGGCAGGGAGTTCCACAAACTAACAACACACACTTTGTTAAGGATGTATAAAGGGTTTTAAGTAGCTTAGCTTATTGAAGAATTAAAATGTTAGGATTGAATATACTGCTATGATCAGATAGATTATAGCAATATTTTATTTGGTTATTTCTATCTATTGTACTAGATGAAAATAGATATGAATAAAGATAGGTAGAATATTGATGGAATAAAAGGTAATTATATAAGAAAGTATGAAAATAAGTTTTTTTAAGATAAGAAAAGAGCTATGAACTACAATGGGCTGAACTGTTGGAAAAATAATTGTGACTGATTTATGTATCACAACACGTGATGAGCAATATATGTGTTTATATATATACTTTTCTTTGCTCTCCCTTTGCAGTTTGCTTAATTTGGCAACTAAAGTGATTGCAAAGCAAAAAGGGACATTTTTGGTATTTTTGAGTCCATATATTGCTGTGATTTATGGCAAATTTGAATGAAAAATGCTTCATTAAAACTGAGGAGCTATGTATCTCAGATCTAAGGACTTGCAAAACATACTAGAAATTTTGTGTATCTTTCAAGGAAAATATATTTCCCTTCCTTCACTCCCCCATTCCCTTTGATTTAGTGGGCTCAGAGTTGAGTGCAACATAACTGCAAATCCATCAGAACAAAGCAAAACAGGAAGCCATCTTACAAAGCTGCATAGAAGAAAAACCAAAAAATGAGTGTTCTGGGAAATGTTGGCTGTAAGTTCATTATTTTCAATTGGAAATGTATAGTGTGATTTTTTTTAAAAAAAGATCAGCATTGAAAACACAGACTGGCTGATTGCTTTAATTCAGAAGAAAGTACACAAAGTGCAAGTGATCAGTGCAAGGAAAGATGCTAGAACAAATGTTTACATATATTTTGTTTGAGGTAATACTACAGTTTCCCCATTCCTGCCCCAAAGCCTTGACATTGCTTTTAAACAAATACAAACAGTAAAAATCAGAGTCACTAGGTCAAAATGGTCACAGTGTTAAAAGGTTCTGATCATAACAGCTGGTGCTGTAACATCTCTGAGTCATTATGAAGCAGGACAGAATACATAGATTTACAACCCTTGCTTCTTTAGTCCAGTGAAGTGATATTTCATTTATACTTAGTATGGGGCCTACAGGATATGAGTCATACACTCCTCAAGAGGCTATGTTCTACATGTGATCTAATATAACTGCTCTATTGTTTTTCTCGAGTCCTATTGAGTCTCAGATTCCATAATCTCCTAATGTTCTAGGGAAAAATAATTCTCCTGTTATAGATGTCAACAATTTAACATTCACCCCCCCAAGGGATTTTGAAATGTGTGTTAAAATCATTGTTGAAAAGAGAACATTCAATTACAGGCACAATTCATATTAAATTATGGTGGCACTGATTCGGAAAAAAACAACAACAGTTAAATCTTCTCTAACAGTTGGGACATTTTTTTCCTGATTTTCAACCACAATACTTACTTCCTGTAACTTGAGCCCATTGTTGCATGTCCTGGACTCTCAACTGATGGAGCACAGAATCCCGATTCTTTTCTGTATGACAGCCTTGCAAGTATTGAAAAAGTGCTACATATGTTAATGTCCCATTTCTTATCAGATATGCAGCATGTGGGCAGGGATGGAAACTGTTACCTATCAAGTAGCAAAATGTGCTTTGGTAGCAACAATGATGCATGCTGAATATCAATATTGACACATACTTATGTGTAAATACATGATGTCAGTGTTGTGCATGCTTTTGTTGTTGTTTATATATTGTGATGACCTATAATTTTTAAAAAATTAAACATCATCACCATAGCTGCACTTTTAGATGGTTTCCTGAAACCTATGAGATACCCTGCAATCTTTTTCCAGGAGCATGTGTGTAAAAAACACGCAGCTCTATAATCTATGTTTAGAACTTCTGCTCCTTTCTTCCTTTGTTTCCCTGAAGTTATGATTTTACAGTTTGGTATATTTTTGAATTAACATGCTTCATATTTAAAGAATTTACTTTGGATGCTAGGAAGTAAAATAAAATAAGATCAAAAACAAAATTAATGATGCAATGTTACAAGCACTTAACTGTAACTAAGCACCCCTGAATTTAGTAAGACATACTTTTGACTAGACATTAATATGATTACAAAATTACCAATGCATATTAAACTTTAATATTTCCTGAAGCACTAGGTGACAGAAAGAGTAAAGAGGCAGTTTTGTACAGTATAGGTTGGCCTTAAACTAAGAGGTCTGGATTCAAATTCTTGTTCATTCCCAAAGCAAAGATGTTTCATAAAGGAGGGCATAAATGTGCATATACATCTTAAATGTACTGAAAACTCAATGAGTAGTTCTTAACAAGTAATTTTCTCTAAGCTTTGCCTCATACGTGCTATTCTTTTCCCAGTGACATCAGGGGATTGTGCTTAAACTCTCTTTTAGCACAAACACATCCACAGGAAACTATCCCAAACAATCCTTGCGAGTGTACTGTTGACATTAGCTCCTACGTGCTGTGTTCAGGAGTTACTGGAACTACAAAGCTTTGATGACCCTATGGGGGCCTCTCTTGGTATGTCATTGTCCTAATGAGCACCAGCCACATGAAAAAAATTAAACAAGAGGTTGTTGCATCTGTTTCCATGCATATATGACGTCAGCTACTGAGTTTTCAGTGGGGCTCTTCTTTCCTTCCTCTTCCTCAGTTAGAATTTTTATTGACTATGTAGAGGTGGAAACTTTCAAGAAGTTCCATTCTTCTCTGTAGACATTTTTAAAACTGTTCCCAAAAGTTTAGAAATGAGTGGAAAAGTTAATTGTTTCATCACTTTTTAAAGAAAGGGGGGAAATAAATAAAGGGGAGGGAAAGCAATGACCAATGAAACAATGCTTTTTTTCTCTCCCTCCTGCTCAGATAATAGTTAACTTTGGGTTAAAGATTAATACACTGACAAAGAACCGTATAAATGCCCCACATTCAGGAACACAGTGACAGGATTAGCTGTAGTGGGCAAAGTGGTTGGTGTTCCTTACTAGACTCTGCTTGCTGCTCACAGTCTTTGTCATGCATTCTAAAAGCTTCTCTTTTGGGCTGCTGCTCATCCTTCTCAGCCCTTGCCTCATTTTTGGTGTAGCTCTCTATGCAATACACTGTGCCCCATGCACTGCAGAGAAGCTTGCATTGTGCCCACCAGTGCCTGCCAGCTGCTCTGAAACTGCTCGCCAGCCAGGCTGTGGCTGCTGCTATATTTGTGCCCTCCAGTTAGGGGAGCCATGTGGAGTTCACACAGCACGCTGTGTTCAAGGTCTCAGCTGCCGTGTTCATCCCAAGGAAGCCAATCCTCTTCGTGCTCTCAACAATGGGCAAGGCACCTGCCTACCCCCCACTGATGTGACAGAGCCTACAGGTAAATAATGTGCTTTTCCTTCTTTCCAGGAGTACTTGCAGAAAACCATACTCTAACTTAGGTCAAAGAAAAAGAATATAAGGGACAGTAAAGTTCATTCTGAGTCTTTCTCAGTCTGGCTCCTTCTCTGTAACAAACAGCTTATGGTAGAGTTTTCTGGTAAATATACTGCATGTTTAGGAAGTTGCTTGGCTTATGCTAAAACTGATTTATTTATGCTGGGTGTAACTGTTCTAAAAACCACTTTGCATGCAAAATGTTCCCAATTGAGTCCCATGAATCTATCTTGTGACTGAAGCTATGTTGGTGGATCATCCCTCCCCCCCCCAAACAAAAAACCTTGGAAAGCTGTTGTGAGACAAGACTAAGACATCTACTTAAGAAAAATAGCACAGGCAAGGAGAACTAAGATGTATGTTTGTATGACCAGAGTGCCACTACTGAAAGGAAGTGAGGACAAATAGTTTTACTATTCTTCTCCTTCCCTACCAATTCAATGTTACCCTCATCCCTATACTGTTTCTTATAATCCAAAGGAACAACAACCTGGACTGGCCACTGTTTAATATCACTATAGTTATAAGAAAAATATGTGAACATATGAGCGTTCTTGAGGTCTTAACATTCTCCTGCACACAGCCAAACATCTGTGATACTAATATTTCAAATGCCAACCACGATTTCAAGGAATTGCTTCATCAAGAATTAGCTGTGGATTTATGAATGATAAAGAATTTATATAGAAACATAGCATCATGGAATTGGTAGAAGTCTGTACAGTCATCTAGTACAAACCACTGTTTAGGGAAGGAATCTAAATCAAAGTATATCTCATAGATGTTCGCCTAATTTCCCCTCAAATGCCTCCAATGTTGGAGTGCTCCTATGGTAATTGTTTCCATTGTTGTACTATTGTAACAGTTGGGAATATTTTCTCGATATATTCAGCTGAAAGCTGGGTCCTTGTAATTTCAGCTGCTTGTTGTGCATCCTGCACTCAAGAACAGATCCTGCCGTTCCTATGTATGATGGCCCTTCAAATAGTTAAAAAATGCTATACTACCTCCCCTCAATCTTCTTTATTGAAGGCTAAACATTCCTGTTCTTCCAATCTTTCCTCACAGCGCTTGCTTTCCAGTCCCTGATCATCCTTGTTGCTCTGCTCTTAATTTACACTAATTTGTTGGCATCCTTCTTAAAGTGTGATATTCAGAAATGGACCCAGTACCCTTGATGAGCCCTAATCAGTGTTGAATAGAGGGTGACTAGTATCTCAAGGGGGTTGGAGACTATATTTCTTTTAATGCATTCTAAAATAGCATTTGTGCATTTGATTTCTTTTTCCTAGATGTAGAACATTGCCCTTATTCCTGTAAAATTTTGTTAAGTTTTTTTTTCAGCATAGTTCTCAATATATATTTTTGAAATTTGTTTCTGCCATCCAGTGTATTAGCTATTCTATTCAATTTTGTTTCATAATCAAATTGGATACACATTCCCTGCACCAACCTTCATCCAAGACATTAACAAAAGTACTGCAGAAGGTTGGTGCAGGGAATATATATCCAATTTGCTGGTGCAGAAGGAATCCTTGTTACTTCCTCCTGGGTTGAAAGGGAAACATTGATAAATACTCTTTTAGGACCACAGCAGCAATATGGGAGGTAAGTAGTGGAAATCTTATTTGGCAAGATTTGTTCTGGATAAATCTATTTTATTTTATTCTTGTTTTATTGTTTTCAAGGTGCTTGCAGAATGACCATTTCATTATTAGGTTCAATATTTTCCTTGGAGGTCAGGTTGATTGGTCTGTAATTCCCTGATCCCTCCTTTTCTGACCTTTTTGAAGCTAGGAACAATAACGCTTCCACACCCATCCTCCATGATTTCTAGAAAACAATAGTGATTCTCTTTAGCCAGTTCCTTCAATATTCTTGGATAAAGTTCATTCAGCCATAGAGATTTCAACTCATACAAAGTACAGTGGACCCTTGCATAACAAACAGCTTGTATAACATAAAACCTGTACAACATAAAAAATTCTGGAGATAGGGAAAATTGCTTAACATAATAGCCAATGGGGAGAATCCGTACAACATAAAAATGGGACCACTCTGTTTCAGTGCATTCCTATGGGAATTTGTATAAAGGAAAATTTGCTTAACATAATTTAATTTAAAATTCCTTTATACAAGGTACCACTGTAATAAGATATTTCAGGCTGTTTATCAATGTTAAGCTTCAGTTCTGTCTCCTCCAATTGACCTTTTGATCATTTGGGAAAAAGATTGAAGTAGAGTAGGAACTGAGCACTCCTGTCTTTTCTTTGTCATCTCTTATTGTTTTCCCATCCCATTTGAATAGCTGCACCACTCCCCCCTCCCATCTTTTGCTATACATGTTCCTGAAGAATATTTTATTGTTGTTGCTCATTCTCACCTTTTGCTTCCCCGATGCCATCCCTCCATTTCATTGCTACTTGTCTGTAGTCATTCTTTGTGAGCTGTCCTTTTTCCACTTCCAATACAGGCCTTTTTTGTTTTCTGGTCCTCTCTGAGCTTTTTGTGAAGCCACCCTGGGCATTTTGGTATCTCCTACCTTTTGTTTTCTTGTCAGAATTCTTTGTATCTGTGCCTTTAGAAATTCATTTTTTTATAAAATCCCACCTTTTCTTGTTAGGATCTCTTGCAATCGAACCTTACTAATTAATCATTGTCCTCAGTTTATTAAAATTGGCATTTTTAAAAAGTCCAGCATATATGTGTGGGTACATTCTGCTTTGGTTTCCTTTGGAATCCAGTATTATAATAGAATATGGTCACTCTCACCCAGAGTTCCCTTTACTGCCATTTCCTCCACCAAGTTGTCTCTATTTCTTTAAATCAAGTCAAGGATAGCTACTAGTCCTCTAGTTTCTTTCTCCACTTTATGTAGGAGAAAATTCTCAGCCACACAAGCCTAGAATTTCTTGGAAAGGCCATATTTGGCAGAAGCTGTCCCCCAACAGTTACCAGGATAATTGAAATCCTCCATTCATACTACATCATGTCTCTTTGAAATTGTTGCAATTTATTTTCAAAGGTTTCATCCACATCTTCTCCTTGGTTGCAGATTATCATATTCCTTTCACACAGCCACACCCAAAGTTCAGTCTTTCAATTGCTTTATTTCAGTCATAGAAGTAATCCGACTATATTTCAATTATCATATTTACTGTCATAAATCATATTTTAAGTCATATTTACTGTCCTGTACTAAGATTTCCAGTTCCTATTTTTTGTTTCCCATAATCCTAGCATTTGTATATTGACACTGGAGATTGTATGATTTGAGGCCTGGTTTTCTTTGTACATTTTTATGCATTTTATTATGAATTGTAATGTTACTATTGACCTCCATTAGAATTGTTTGTCTATTCCTCTTTCTAGTTCTTGTTCATTTCCCATACTTGTGGCATTCATATATAGGAATCAGAGACTGTATGGTAACTGCCTCCATCTTCAGCTCCTCTTTATTTTTTGAGTTTTATTTCAGGAGAATTCCGTATTAAAATATGCCATATGTTACTTTGCTGACTGTTCATTTCTAGTGTCTGTTGAATATGAAGACAATCCGACTGAAGCCACTGAAGTGGCAGCTGACCATTTGCGCAACTATCAACTTATGCTTCCTGCTGGCCAAGAAAAACCTGTGTCTCGGAAAGCAGTTAGTGTTTATGAAAGCATGGAAGCAAAGAAACTTGTTGAAGTTCATAAATGGAAAACACAGGTGAGTTCGCCAGCATCTGTATTGAATAGACTTGTGGCTGCCTTTTAAACTGGACAGGACAGACCTGGTTTAATGGTATTCATGAAGCCTACTTGAGTAGTCAAATCACACCATTATAAATGCAGTAAAAATAGTTAAGAGTGTTTAGTCTGACCCAAGAGAAATGCCAATTTCTAGGGCCTTTTGCTCACTATGCAGAACCTCACTATTTTGTTACTTTGCCTATTCACATGATGGTTTTGAAGCGTAATGCTGCTTCTGAGTTTCTTGGAGAAAAGGTGACTGGCTTAAAAATTATTTTAAAATATATTTTAAAAAGAATAGAGAACAGATACTCAAATATTCAAAGAATTGGTTGTTTAAAGCTATGAAATTATTGTTTTTAAATTTGTTGCTGTGGATAGTCTTACTATCAAAAAGAGGACTCACTTAGATCAAAAGAAATTGGAGGAAGACTTAGTGACACAGAAGGCTGAATTTACACTGTTTGCTAGAAACTGAACACAAGAATGAAATAATTTACTCCAGAATTCATCTTTGTATTTTTTCCAGGCAAAAAACAAAGCAACACAAAATAAAAGACAAAACCATGTGGCACCTTAAAGTCTATTATAGTTTAATGTAACTTTTCATGGACATGTCCACTTCTTCAGACATATAGTAACAGACTTTTTTTTGTATTTTTTGACATTGACTTGTATTTGGGTTTCTTGGATTGTGTATTTCTATGAATAAATTGTTTAATTTCTGGTAAGTGGTTGTGATAGCTTCCCTGCACCTCTGTTTAATTTTATATATTAATATATATATATTATATTGTATATATAATATATATAGATTAATATAATAAATATGATAAATATATACAGCCGGCACTTTATATATATATAAAGTGCCGACTGCGCAGTCCCTGGGGCCGGGTCAGCACTGGGTTTATTTTTTATTTTTTTATTTTAAAGTGCCGACCGCGGGGCCCCAGGGGCTGGGTCGGCGCTGGGTTTTTGTTTTTGTTTTTGTTTTTTTAATTTTAAAGTGCCGACTGTGTGGCCCCTGGGGCTGGGTCAGTGCAGGGTTGTTGTTTGTTTGTTTTGTTTTTTAATTTTAATTTTATTTTTAAAAGCCCCAAGCTTATCTATCTATCTATCTATCTATCTATCTATCTATCTATCTATCTATCTATCTATCTATCTATCTATCTATCTTTATATATCACTGACCGCGCGGCTCCTGGGGCGGAGTCGGTGCTCAGTTTATTTATTTATTTATTTATTTATTTTTGAGCACTGACCATGCAGCCCCTGGGGAAAAGTCAGTGCTGGTGTTTATTGTTGTTGTTGTTGTTGTTGTTGTTGTTGTTGTTGTTGTTGTTGTTGTTGTGTTTTAGAGCACCAAATGTGCAGCTCATGGAGCCGGGTTGGCACTCATTTAATTTTTTTGATATATTTGTTTGTTTGTTTGTTTTAGAGTGCCAATCGTGCAGCCCCTGGGGCCGGGTTGGTGCTGTTTTTTAAATTTATTTTATTTTAAAAAGTCACCACCTGGGGCTTTTTGAGGCACTGGCTTGGGGCCAGCGCCTCTACAGGGCTAGCTTCCCACTGAGTTCCAGAACCAGGTGGTCTGCGGTGACTCCGGTGAGGACAAGGTGGGGGGTAATGAAAAACGAAGTGAACAAAATTGAAATTTCTGTTTTGTTTCATTTTGTTTCATTTTTCTTTGATGGGTTGTTTCATTATTCATTTTGTTAGCTAACAAAATGAATAACAAATAAAATGAATTAAAAGTTCATTTCATGCCCATCTCTAATCCACTGTTATTAAGGAGTATGAATCGAGTAATTAACCCATTCTTAGTAATTTTAAGGCCAAAAATGTTTAACTTGTTAAATTAAGATGCATATTTATTTATATTCTGCAGAAGACACATTTCTATCCACACATTCCTTTCCCAAAGAAAAGTAAGCCTTTAATAAGTACACACACATACTGGTTAGCTGCAAATAAAGATCCAGATTTAAACTGCTCCCCTTTTGAATCCAGGTCTTTTAAGTCATCCACTGCAAGAGTGTCAGTTTAAATGAATTGAAAGTAAAAGTGGGGGAGCCTCTAATATTGGAAGAAAGGACCTATTAGTACTATTTATGAAAATACTGGGTTAGGGCCTGACACACTTACTTGTATTTTACCCCTCCCCAATCAGAGGCAGAGTTAACTTGTTCTTGATATAGCAATGGTTTCCTTCCAACCTTAAGATACAAATAGTCTTGATGTTTAACTCCCTCTAAAACCTCTAAAATATTCCACAGACAGTTATCCATGCTAAATGCTGTTCCTGAGTGCTACGGTATGAATACAACAGAGCCCGATTTACCGGATCCGCCACATTATGGCTGAGGTCACAAAGAGATTGTGGCCAAAATGGCAACCACCATGCGGCAACAAGGGTGCCTCACTGTCCTGCATCACATGTGGGGGCCTGGCCTATAGGCCGGCTGATTGAGACACACATGATGCGGGTGCATTCGGGTCCTATGGATGCGCATGCACATTTACCAGGTGGTTGGGCCACAGCTTTTAAAACAAAGAGACAAGCAGTAAGAGCCCCCAGTTGGTCAGTGGACACAGAATTTCAAGGGCCATGATTTGTACTAAGTAGTATGAGAAAAGATTTCAGAAAAGACTGAGAGGAGATATGATGTGTGTGCTCTATGCTGTTAAACAGAACCAACTTGAAGTTATCCTAAGATAACTGATATATTAAAGAATTTTTACCAATTCCACTCCCCCTTGAATTTTCACGGCCAAGTAGGGAATGAAATCATATTCTCTAGAGTCCTAGTCCGCCACTCTGTCCACTCTTGATATACTTCAAATACATGAAAGGTTGACACATGAAGGAGGTCCAGAATCTGTTCTCATTCATTTCAGAATGCAGAACATGCAATAATGTTAAATTACAGAAAGACAGCTTTTGGTTGAATATCAGGAAAACAACCTAATTGTTAGAGCAGTACAACAATGAAACTAATTCCCTCTTGAGGTGGTGAGTGTTCCAAAACACTGGAGGAATTCAAAGAAAGTTAGACAAACACTTATCAGATATACCTTGATTTGGATTCCAGCTCCATTATTTTTATGATTCCATAAGTCTTTTTTTCAGATAGAAGTATATAGTTCTATGACTAACCTATGACTTCTGCAGAAGGCTAATAAATGAATACCTTTAATGAATATTACCCACATTACCATTACTTTCAAAATGCTACTTTTCCAAGATAAATTATTAGCTATCCTGTTGGTTCAGATAATGTACAAATGTAATGTTAATGTACTGAATCTAAAGGTTTGTTCCGAAATTGATCTCAAAGAAGTGACAAGCAAGCCAATGTGGCAACTCTCATTTTTAAAATCTTTCTTAAAATGTAACTTTCTAAACTCTGACCCCTGCTAGCTCCTAATTTGTTCACTGCTCTGGATTTATTGTAATAGGAAATGAGATTCACTGTTAATATAGCATAGATTACCTTTTGTACTTCAGAAATCGGAACCCTTCACTCAGAATAGTCATTGGCTATGTTGTTTAATTACAGTAGCAGTAGTCCAATGAAGAATTTTGCTAATCAATGGCCCCACTCTCACTATCATTATCTGCGCATCTTAATTCAATGCGTACTAATTTTGGGGGCGGTCATATGATGTTTGATGCGCAGTTAGAGCCCCGACGACAGGGGAGTATTTTACTTCTGTGCGTCCATCCTGACTTGCTTACTTTTCCCTGTTTTTTGAGTTGATTTTCTTCATCATTCTTACATATATGTAAAAAAAATATTTGCTGGTTGATTACTGGCATGCTGGCTTTCTAGCACTACTCTCTGTCCTCATGCGGAAGTGTCCGTTTTATTTCCCCATGTGTTATGTGTTTTCTATGGGCAAATTTACACAAACGAGCAATGTCAATAACTGCCAATGGGTGTCACTGCAGTTTATTATTTTTCACGGTTCTCTAATCTGCCAGCATGCCGGTATGCCACCAATTCAATAGCATAAACAATTACCAAGGCAGAACTACAGGAAGTTGTAGAAAAAGGGGTATGAATCAAATTGGTGCAAATTTTCTGGGTTTGCATCTCATTCATGGTGTTTAAAAGTGCACATCAATAACAGTAGTATTTTAGCACAACCCCTGGTGGTGGTACAAAATGCTGCGATTAAAGTGCACTTCCGGGGGCGTGGTCAGCTGGGGTACCAAAATACTGCTCATCAGAGTGAAGGCATTATCTTTTGCTGCACAGTATTTCACGGCAAAAAGAGCAGCAAAATCACTGTGAGATTGGGGCCGATGATTCCTATTAAGTTCAGGTGCATCAATGTTGTATTCACATTTATTGAAATGAGAGAGTCATTTAAATTATATATCTGAATTAACAATTCAAAGAGCAAAAGCAAGATAAATATGTACAAAATTAATTCTTCAGAAAGGACATCTCCTTATCGTTGTTTGAAACATCTTACTAGAAATATTAGATTCATTTCCAATTATAAATGTTGTAACCGTAATAAAAACAATGGCATCAGGAGATGCTTCTAAAAATTGATACTCCTTCTGCTCCTCTTTTCTTGTTTTCTGACTGTTCTTTTCTTTGGAGTAGCACCTTGCTGAGTTCCTAGAAGCCTACAGAAGACAGAGTAAAATCTGATTTTTCAGAAGTCATGTAGTAAGATGCATAACATCAGTGCTTGATGAACGCCTATAACTCCACAATCATTATTCATTCCCATTATTTCACTGCTTTTTATGAACTGTTTGTTCAGATGTTTAACTATTTGAATGGATGTCACATTGAAGAAGGGACTGGTTTGTTTTCCGTGGCTTCAGAGACTAGGACACGGGGTAATGGTCTCAAACTACAGGACAAGAGATTCAATTTAAACATTCGGAAGAACTTCATGACTGCTAGAGCTGTTCAGCAGTGGAATATGCTGCCACGGAGGGTGGTGGAGTCTCCTTCTTTGGAGGTTTTGAAGCAGAGGCTGGATGGCCATCTGTCGGGAGCACAGTGATGGGCGTTCCTGCATGGCAGGGGGTTGGATTAGATGGCCCTTGAGGTCTCTTCCCACTCTATGATTCTATGATTCTATGAGTCTATCATTGCCAACTTTCATCATTTCAATATGCTAGATCCACACTTTCCCACAATTACTGTATATACTTGAATATAAGCCTAGTTTTTCAGCCCTAATTCTGTGCTGAAAAAAGGGGCCCTCGACTTATACTCAGGTCAATACTTTTAGCCACTGAGGCAAGTGCTTGGGTCGGTGGCTAAAAGTCATTTTAAACATTGTGTGCCGCTTCTCCTGACCCCCCTCTGCATCATGGGGGAGCGGTGTGCGATGTTTAAAACGACATTTATCCACCGAGGCAAGTGCTTGCCTCAATGGCTAAAAGTCATTTTAAACAGCACACACCGCTCCCCCAGCTCACAAAGGAGGAGCTGCCAGGCCCTGCTGCATTTCCCACCCTAGACTTATACTCGAGTTAGTAAGTTTCCCCAGTTTTGGGGGGTTAAATTAGGGGCCTCAACTTATTCCCAGGTTGACTTGTACTCAAGTATATACGGGTAAATTATTCATGAGAAAAAGTCCAATTTCTACTGGTGTTAATAGACCAGTAGTGTCAAGTCAGTTTTGAGATTATCCCTTTTCAGAGTTTCCTGGTAGAGAATGTTCAGAAGTGGTTTACCAGTCCCTTTTTCTGTGGATACCCTGGGACTGTGCAGCTTTTTCTTTAACTTTTCTTTTTTTACTTTTTGAAAATTTAACATAATGCTATAACATAAACTACATTAAAGAAAAACATTTAAAGAAACAAAAACAAGCAGACAAAAAGCAAAGGTCAATACATCATAACATCATATAATACATCCATTATAAATTGCCTTATATATTTACAATGATTCAGTAAAGGGCTTCCATATATCTATATCTATATCTATATCTATATCTATATCTATATCTATCTATCTATCTATATCTATATCTATATCTATATCTATATCTATATCTATATCTATATCTATATATCTATATATATCTATAACTATATCTATATCTATATCTATATCTATCTATCTATCTATCTATCTATCTATCTATCTATCTATCTATCTATCTATCTATCCTCTCGTAGTTGCTTTCTATATGATATTCATTCAAATGAGGCTAGTTGTCGCAGATCTTCTGACCATTGTGTGAAGGGTGGAGGATGGTTATCTTTCCCGGCCTTAAATATAAGTCTTTTTGCCACCATGATAGCTCTCAAAATCCAGTTTCGTTGACCTTTAGTTAGACCCCATACAGTGGGGATATAATTTAAGATAACATGAATATCCTCAAATAACAGAGATTTCCCCAAAATTTATTAATATAAGCAAGAACTTCCATCCACAATAGGTATATTACTGGACATTTCCAAAGCATATGTATTAAGGAAGAATTTATACTATTGCATCTCCAGCATCTGTCTGAATTTATCAATTTCTTTCTAAACAGTCGTTGTGGGGTCCAATATATTCTGAATATTATTTTTTGTTGGATTAGTCTCAATTTCAAATCCAAGGAAACATCTTTTATAGAGTCCAATACAGCTTTCCATTGTTTAACTTGTATTTCATTTTCTAATTCCCTATTCCAAAAATCTTTAAATTCTTGAATATCTATTTTATAAAAATCTATTAAATATTTATAGATTATAGTTGTTGGTTTAGGTTTCTCATTTGATCCAATAATTACCTCTAAAAATCCTGGTGGTTCTGAAGCACTCATTGCAGATGGGCCAAAAACAGACACCAAAAGGTGTTGAAGCTGAAGATATTGCCATTGTGTATTTGCAGGTAGGTTATATTTAGAATGTAAAATGGCAAAAGGTAGAAAATCATCATCTATGCCTATTAATTGATCTAAAGTAAATATACCACATTCTGCCCACTTTTTCCACATAAAGGGCTTTTTCTGAATTCTTAATATTGGGTTTCCCCATATAGTTGTTTTTGCATGGGTATGTGGATCAAATTGAAATTGGCGAGCTAATATTTTCCGTGTTTCCCTAGTAGCTAAAATTGAAGGAGGTATAATTCATTTGCTCAAAGTGTATTTAGAATCTAGAGCAAACCATCCATACAGGGGTTTTAAATAAGCCATTTCAAGAGTAACCCAAGTTGGAGTATTTAGTGTGATGGAAATTTGCCAACAATTTACCTGAGCTAAAAGATATGCTTTATGAACCACTCTCTGATATTGACAATTGCATTTTTAATTGAGATACGAGGTGGAGAATTGACCCAAATAAACGTTTGAAATAATCTATTACGTTTTTTTAAAATTAACTTGAGGAATATACAATGGAATAGTATGTATTACATATATAATACGTGGCAATATATTCATCTTTAGTATGTTAACCTTACCCCAAACACTAAATTTAAATAATGCCCATCTTTCTAAGTCATTAGAGATATTGGTAATCAACTTATTTAAGTTCAATTTAATCATCTGAGAAATATCCCTTGGGATTAGAATACCTAAATAAGTTAATACCTCTGGACACTGACAGAACTGCCATTTATTATACAATGTCAATTCTTTATAATCGCCTACTGGCATTAGTTCAGATTTTGACCAATTAATCGTATATCGTGAAATTGTTCCAAAAAGCTTAATTATTCTCATTAACTCTGGTATAGATGATTCTGGTTTACTAATACATAATAATAAATCATCTGCATATAAAGCTAATTTAAATTCTACTTGTTTATGAACAAAACCATGTATCATTCTATTTTGTCTAATAGTGCATGCCAATGGTTCCAAACATAGATCGAATAGCAATGGGGACAGAGGACAGCCTTGTCTTGTACCCCTCTGCAAATTGAAGGAGTCAGAAAGAAGTCCATTTTCCCTTACTTGTGACTTAGGACAAAGATATAGAATTTTAACCCATCTTATGAATTCTTGTGGGAATCTGAACTTTTCTAAAATTACTAATATAAATTGTCTAGATATTATATCAAATGCTTTTTCTGCACCCAGTGAAAGCAATGCAACTGGATCTCATCTTTTCCTATTAAGAGCTACCAAATTTGTTACTAATCGCAAATGATTTGCTCCTTGTCTATGCTTAATAAATCCCACTTGATCTGCATGTATTATAGTTGAAATTACAGCCTGAATTCTATTAGCCAAAACTGCAGATAGTATTTTAACATCTATGTTCATTAAAGAGATTGGTCTGTAATTTCCATAATTTGTATGATCTTTGCCAGGTTTAGGTATAACTGATACATATGCGTCATACATAGACGATGTTAATTTGTCTAATTCAAAAGCTTTCTGATATACCAAGAAGAGTCTAGGAGCCAAAATATCTAAATATGTTTTGTACCATTCAATAGAAAAACCATCGGGCCCCGGCGTTTTCCCAGCTTTCATTTCCAAGATATTTCCAAGATTTTTTTTTTTTTTTTTAATCTGCCATTGCCAAGTCTTCTGAACGATATTTTTATCAGAGTTTTATGAGATTGATAGTATCAGGAACACTATCGGGTTTTTAGCTATATTGTGTGTACTGTTTGTCTGTTTATTGTAATTGTTATTGCCATTTCGGCTTTGTAAGCCGCTTAGAGATCTTTTGATATTAAGCGGGATATAAATACAATAAATAAATAAATAAATAAATAAACATTTTTGATCTCTTCTATTTCTAATGGCCTTGAAAGCACTGCTCTCCCTTCTGAATTTCACTTTGGAAGTACCAGATGTGAAAAAAAAAAGATTCTATTTCATTGCCACTAGGGTCTTTATTTTTTGTATATAATTTGCTGTAGCATTTTTGAAATTCTAAATTTATTTCTTTAGGTGTTGTGTATAATATATTTTGATCTCCTTTTATTGTGGGGATGTAATTCTGGTTTTTTTGTTGCTTTAAGCGAGATGCCAAAAGTTTACCTGCTTTCTCCCCACTTTCCCAGTATCTCTGATGCATACATCTTAGTGCAAATTCAACTTTAGCAAGATGTAGATTGTTCAATTCATCTTTAGCTCGTTGTAGTCTTTGATAAATATCTGGAGAATGGGATATAGCAAATTGGCTTAGAAGAGATTTTACTGTTTTTTCCAGATCTTCTTCCTGTTTGATTCTATTTCGCTTCTTATATGAAGTATATGCTATAAATTTACCTCGCATATATGCTTTACATGCATCCCATTCAATAACACATGATGAAGCTGTTCCCTCATTTTGAGCAAAATATTCTTGAAGTTCATTTTGCATCTGCTTCTTAAAATCCTCATCGTTCAGCAGCCCAACATTTAAACGGCAAGTGCCAGGGGTCCTTTCCATATTAATTAACTGAATATTAAGAGTCACTGGAGCATGATCAGAAATTTCAATTGTTTTGACTGGACTTGTCTAGCTGTACTTGTAAGAACCATAGTGGGGACTCAAACCAACATCCTTTGCCTCTTCAGCCAGATGCCTAAACCAGTGAGCTATTCTGCCATGATCCTCAAACCATCCAATCAATTTGCATTCAAGCAAACAAAAAACCTCTGTAAACAAGCTAGAAACCTAATGACGAGCTGCTGCATGGAGAGATTGGAGAGATAAGCTCAACAGCTGATTGGTGGCATGGCGAGGGAAGGAAGGAAAATATTAAAAAAAAAACAACCCTCCCCAATCCTACTTAATCAGGAAAAACAAACAATAACTTTAAATTAACTTGCAGATGTAGCCAGCGAAGGGAAAAGCTCAGCTCCTGGCTAGCTTTAGGTAGATCAAGATTGGAGATAAGCTATCTCAACAGCTGAGGTGAGGGAAGAAAGGAAAACAAATCAATCAGTTTAAAAATAAACCTCCTGTTCTCAAGGTAGCTGGATAAAGAGGCCAGGATGAATTGTTTTATTTCTGAAACAAAAAATGGTGTTTTGTTTTGTTTCTCGACAACATGTTGTTTGCTGTTTTGTTTCTTTTTGTAAGGTTTCATAACCTTACAAAATGACAAAACAGTGTGTCATTTTTCATAAGGTACCCATCCCTACACCATATTTTCCATTATAAGTGATTCTCCTCTTGACAGAATATACCTCAATGTGTCACAATCTGATCAGCCCCTCTCCATTAACAAAAACAGGTCTAAATATTTTTTGTGGAGGTCCATATCCATGGACAATACAAAATCATATGAGAGAGTGATTCTAGTCCACCCAGTTAAAAGGAGCAGCACACTGTATGGGAGCCCATTGCACCTCTCATACAGCACTGCTGATAGATTAGCATCAAACCTAGAAATGGTAAAGGCCCTGTGTTCCCGGGGGCCTTTTAGCAGGTAACGATACTGTGTTGGTTGAATCTGCAGACTCATCAATGAACAGGACTTATTCATAGCACTCTGCAGTTCCTGTGTGTGTGTGACCAATAGCCTACATTTTATCACTTGATATGCCTCCAACTGGGACAGTGAACCCATGGAGTCTATCACAAGGCCCAACTACCTAATGTTCTTAATCAAACTGGATGGTCCTATGGGGGTAGTCATTTCCTCTAGAGGTGGTCTAAATTATAGTGAACACTTAAACAAAATTTTATTGATCTCATCCATCTCTATTTTATGTCTATCAGGAGTTAACCCACTTCTGGACATAGAGTGGCATAAGAGACACATCTTGGCACCCCTAAGATTTTCCATAAGAATGAGGCTTGGGTCCATTCCATTGAGTGGCCATGAATTTGAGGCATGAATGTGGCATTAATTACTTCAATAGTCACTGGCATATAAGACTTGCCTATGTTAAAATGGAAACAGGCAATGGCATGAGCTGTCACCCTAGCAGAATTCAAGGGCAGATTTGTTTGTAATAAAATTACATAAATATTTAAATTGTTTCACCTATTCAATATTGTTTCCTTTGAAGTACCAACTGAAGAATTTCCATGTTTTGGCTAAAAACATAATTCTAGATTTGTTTTAATTCAGTTGGAGTTTATTGTGCCCAAACTGTGATTCAAAACCCACTTATTTTTCACAAAGTGCCAATATGGCAATTTAACCTGAATACAGTGGTACCCTGGGTTACAAATGCTCAGGAAAGTGAGGATTGAAATGCAGGTTTTTGAATTTCCCGTGGCCACAGCACCCCCGGTGTGACCATGGAAAATTCAAAAACATACTCTTTGATCCTAGCTTTCCCAAAGGGTGCTACCCTTCAGGAAAACCAGGATCAAAGAGCAGGGGTGCTACCCTTTGGGAAAGCCAGGATCAAAGAGAAGGTTTTTGAATTTCCTATGGCCACAGCACCCTCACTGTGGCTGCGAAAAATTCAGAAACCTGCTCTTTGATCCCTGCTTTCCTGAAGAGTAGCACCCCATCCGCCTCTCTGTCCTGGACAGAAATGGATGGGGTACTATACCATTGGGGAAGCCAGGGGGAGTGGCAGTGGTTTGTGGGTTCATTCATAGTCCCAGCCATGCTGCTCTGGGCATCCCAAAAGTGGCATGGCTGGAGAGTAACAAGAGTAAACTGGGGCTATGAACAAGCCCACAAACTGCTGCCTCCCCTTTGCCTAGATCTCTGCACAGAGCACAGTGGCGTGCTCTGAGCAGAGGGGGGAAATGCTGTGGATGTGAAGAGGTGATGTCACATGCCCACAGAAAGGTATCTGTGAGCCACCTTTGGCACCCATGCCATAGATACATCAACACTGGTCTATAGTTATATGGCAATCTGTGGTTTGCCTTTCTATAAATAGAGGCAACATTGCCTTAGTCGTTAAAAGAGCAGCCAGAAACAAGGCCAACTAATCTGGATCAGATTGTACTAAGTCTGGTGGAATAGTGCCAGTTCTGGGAGTTTTTACAGATTCAACATGAAAGGAAGAGGTGCTTTAAAGTGGTTAATATAATAATATCTTCACCATATTAACTGTGCATTTGCTTAAGATTTTTTTAAAAATTGACTTGCATTCTGCTTCTTATATTTCAGTGTTGCTTTGATGTTTCATTGTAGTCACAGTTTAAATCTTGTTCTCTCAGGGGCCGTGTCAGAAAGAACTCTACAGGGCACTGGATAAGTTGGCAAAAACTCAGCAGAGAACTGGAGGCGAGATATACCGATTTTATCTGCCCAACTGTAATAGGAATGGATTTTACCATAGAAAGCAGGTAATCTTCTTGTGGGGTTTGCAAATTTATTCTTACACTCATAAAGTGAAGGTTTAACCCAATGCTATATAAAATGAATGGAAATTTTAATACAGACACAGGTGTAAAGAAGGTTTAAAGAAGCAAAGAAAGTAATAGAGGCAATGTAGCTGAATCTTCCTATAGATTAAACAAACACCTAACACTGAGATTCCATAGTGATGATGTTTCAAAACAATTTAGTTTTTCTTCATACATAGAGGGGCTAGAATAGTCCTGCATGACCTACAGCCACTAAGCAAAATTCATTAATATAGAATGTTCTCACTGTTTCAAACCCAGGTGATACTTTTCAAAACCAAAACCTCACAGAACAGAATAACCTTCTCATTACCTGTAATCCAGCTATAGCTAAACTGCTCAGCCACTCTTGTAATTGCACAGCAAGACTTTCCATCTTGTGCTTACATGGACTCACTAACTTTAGTGAGAAGAACATTGAATTCAATGCACCTCATTCCTTATGTCATTTGGGAGTACATGCCCAATAGTACGCCAGTCCCAGAATTGTAATTTATTCATTTCCCCAATAAATAAGGTATTGCTATTACTCACTACTGTTGTAACTTTACAAGGTATACATTTGTACCTTTTCTGAAGCAATTGTGATATTTTATTTACTTTTGTAGTTGCAAGTGTGTGGTTTCCCTAATAATGGAAGAAGAAGAATACATGGTTCATGTGGTGATTTCTGCTTTTGTGGAAAGAGTGCAAGTTTAATATCACAGTGTGACACAAAATCTTCCTTTTACTCATTTTTCCAAAATCCCATTATCATTTCTTGCAAAGACAGAGAACTACAGTACATACACACACACTTGTTTAGGCAAGATAGCAAATAGAATACCAATTAGAGGTGGGCAAAAACAGAAAACCCATGGCTCGGGTTCATCTGTTTCGGGCCCACCCTTGGATTGGTTTGGTTTGGGTTCGTATGATTTTTTTAAAAAAAATTGTATGAACCTGAACCAAGCCGAACTGGTTTGGGCCAACTTACTGGGCGGTGGTGCTGGTGGTCGATCCTGGCCCCAGTGGCAGGGGCTTTTTGAGGCTTGGGGCCAGTGCCGGTTTTTTTTCCCCCTTCAAGCACCCATGGGGCCAGGTCAGTGCTCCTTTTTTTAAAATTGTTTTGTTTTAAGTGTCGACTGCGTGGCACCTGGGGCCAGGTCTGCACTGGTTTTATTTGTATTTTCCCCTTCATTTTAGAGCACTGACCACGCAGCCCCTGGGGCCGGATCGGCGCTCTTTTGTTTTAATTTTTGCTTTGTTTTGTTTTAAAGCGCCAGACGCGTGGCCCCCGGGGTTGGATCGGTGCTGGTTTTATTTTTTTATTTTTTCTTCATTTTAGAGCACCGACCACACAGCCCCTGGGGCTGGGTCGGCACTCCTTTTTTGTTTGTTTTGTTTTAAAAGTCCCCAGCCGGGGGCTTTCTGAAGCGCTGGCTTGGGACCAGCGCCTCTACAGGCCTACCTTCGCCCACCAGGATCAGGGGAACTGCAGTGAGGACAAGGTAGGAGGGGTAACGAAAAAGGAAGTGAACAAAATGGAAATTTCCATTTTTTTTCCATTTCATTTTTCTTTGATGGGTTGGTTTGTTATTCATTTCGTTAGCTAACGAAATGAATAACAAATAATGAAATGAATTAAAAGTTCATTTCGTGCCCATCTCTAATACCAATCTATTTATAGTGCTGGGAATGCTTTTCTGCTTAACAACAGTATATGAAATTCAGCAGAAGTCAAAGGAAATAAATTGTTCTAGGAGACATAAGGTGTGACATATTAAATATTATATTCTCTATTATCTAGCCTATTCACTGCCTGAAATTTTAAATATTTTTACTGATTTCAAAATATGCATCCATTAGTGTGAAGCTTCACTTGATGGAAATCCTGCAACATGCTGGTGTGTCTATCAAAGAAGTGGAAAGAGGATTCCTGGATCTCCTGAGGTTTTAGGTGACCCTGAGTGTGAACAATATCTTGGCGAACAAGAATAAAACCAAGCATGCAACGTGGTTTGTATAAGTAGATACTGAACCATTTGTAAATCAAGTGCCTTATTCTAGAACTAAGAAGACTTTCAGTAAGCAGGTCTTTAAGCATGTAACCAGTTTATTAGACTCATACTAAGCATGCTTTCCTCTGAAGTAAAGTCTCAGTGATCTCTAACACGACTCATTCCATGCAACCACATGAATTCTGTGGATGTGAGGAGAGTCATCTATTTGGTCAACACTTCCCAGAAATTCCAAGTCATTCTGGGTGGGGCATTAGTCCAAAGCACTGATTTTTCCAACTTTTGGGATTGCACTCTAGCAGCGGTGATTAAGAGAATCCTAGAACTGAGGGTTCTCACGCAGTTGTCAATTGGTCTTCACAATTTCTAATATATAAATACACTAATTATAACAAAATAAGTCACTTTTGTGGTCTATCAGTAATATCTGGTTTTAAAGGGACTATTTATTTTACCTTTTTAAAATTTTATTTGTCTTTATATTAAGTTATATATCTAATTTCTTCAACAATTTGTATGTAAATACTGTAATATTAGCTCTTTGAAATACTCACATTTTCATTTTCAAACAGCACACTGTTTCAGTTAAGCATGAATTCTGTGTCAGGTATATATGTCTTTTGTAACATAAATAATGGGCATGTCATTGAACACACTTCAAGTTTTTTATTTTTATAATATGTTCAGTTTTACATTAGCACTTTATTTTTATTTCATAAGCAAGTCAAAATCTGAAGGAAATTTCCTAGTCAATCCTTCCACTGAATTGTTCCTCATGTTAATGGGCATTTGAGTGAAAGTCACCATAACAGAAATGAACTTGTTTCAGTTTTCATCATCTATGCACTGGTATTTTTTATGATCTAAAATTGAACATGCAATGGGTATAAATATTCATAAATTGACCATGTTCTGTTATTTAATGTGGATTATTAAACCATTTTTGGACTTTTGCTTTTAGTGATCATTGGCTTTCAGTAAGGAGTGACTATCTTAACCAGATACACACAAATAACACATTTAGATTGACCAACATTCAGAGATAGTGAACACATAGTTGCATTTTCATCTGCATTTCAAGACAGATGGGATTATTGCATTTATAAATCAGGTAACCTCCCTGGTAGTCAAAGGAAATGTAGATATAATATACTTATCTTGACATCAGCAAAGCTTTTTACAAAGTTCCTTGTGATACCCTGTTTAGCAAGTTAAGTAGGTGGGTAAATCAATGTAAGGTGGTTACACCTAAATGCCCCCTCCCCTGCAGAGTTCGACCTGCTCCATGGTATGGTCAACATCTTTGGGTGATGAAGCGGGTAAGGAGGAAGATAGAGAGCATTTGGAGG
The DNA here is from genome assembly GCA_029282475.1 of Phrynocephalus forsythii. NCBI lineage: Eukaryota > Metazoa > Chordata > Lepidosauria > Squamata > Agamidae > Phrynocephalus > Phrynocephalus forsythii. The sequence continues at coordinate 67,710,021 of JAPFRF010000009.1, forward strand.
CAGGTCCTGACAGAAAATAACTAAACATAAAATAAAATAAAATAAAATAAAATAAAAAAGCTGCAAAGATCGCATCTAACATCTATCAAGCTAAAGTTAAGGCCGCTCAAAAATCATACAATGATGTCTGGATCAGCGAAACCAGTAACCACCAGGCTGAACTTGGAGGCAGTGATAGGCCTCCAACTAGAATATCCTGCTACAAATTTGCGGCCTTTATAAAATCATAGAATCATAGAATCATAGAATAATAGAGTTGGAAAAGACCTCAAGGGCCATCTAGTCCAACCCCCTGCCATGCAGGAACCCTATCACAATATTTCCGACAGATGGCCATCCAGCCTTTGCTTAAAAACCTCAAAGGAAGGAGACTCCACCACCCTTTGTGGCAGCATATTCCACTGCCGAACAGCTCTAACTGTCATGAAGTTCTTTCTAATGTCAAATGGAATCTCTTTTCCTGTAGTTTGAAACCATTGCCCCGAGTCCTAGTCTCTGAAGCCATGGAAAACAAACCTGCTCCCTCTTCAATATGACATCCTTTCAAATATGTAAACATAGCTATCATATACCCCCTCAGCCTTCTTTTTGAAAGGCTAAACATTTTCAGTTCCCTAAGCTGTTCCTCATAAGACATTTCCTCCAGACCCTCAAACATCCTGGTTGCCCTCCTCTGCACCCGCTCAAAGTTATCAACATCCTTTTTAAATTGAGGTGCACAGAACTGGACACAGTACTCGAGGTGGGGTCTGACCAGAGCAGAATAGAGTGGTACTATCACTTCCCTTGATCTAGACACTATGGTTCTGTTGATGCAACCAAACATCAAATTGGCTTTCCTGGCTGCCTCATCACACTGCTGACTCATGTTCAATTTGTGGTCCACCAAGACTCCCAGATCCCTTTCACAGGTACTATTCTCCAGCCATGTGTCCCCCATCCTATACCTGTGCAATTCATTCTTTTTACCTAGATGTAGCACCCTACATTTCCCTCTGTTGAAATCCATTCCGTTGGCTTTGGCCCAGCACTCTAATTTGTCAAGGTCTTTTTGAATTTTCATCCTCTCCTCTCAGGAATTAGCAACCCCTCCCAATTTGGTATCATCTGCAAATTTAATTAGCATACTGTCTATTCCTTCCTCCAAGTAATTAATAAAGATATTGAACAGCACTGGACCCAGAACAGAACCCTGGGGCACCCCACTGGTCACATCTCTCCAAGCTGAAGAGAGGCCATTTATGGTCACCCTTTGGGTGCGATCAGTCAACCAATTATAAATCCACCTAACAGTAGCACTATCTATCCCACTTTCTACTAACTTCTTAGCAAGAATATCATGGGGAACCTTATCAAAGGCCTTACTAAACTCCAGATAAGCAATATCCACAGCATTCCCCTCATCCACCATGCCTGTAATTCTATCAAAGTAAGAGATCAAATTAGCCTGGCATGACTTGTTTTTAAGAAACCCGTGTTGACTTCTTGTAATGATAGCATTGTTTGTTAAATAATTGCAGATTGCCAGTTTAATAATCTGCTCTAGGATCTTTCCAGGAATTGAAGTCAAGCTGACTGGGCGGTAATTATTTGGGTTCTCTTTATTCCCCTTTTTGAAGATGGGGACAACATTAGCCTTCCTCCAATTGATGGGGACTTTCCCTGTTCTCCAGGACTTCTCAAATATTATTGCCAATGGTTCTGAAATTACTTCCACCAGTTCTTTTAATATCCTTGGGTGTAATTCATCTGGCCCAGGAGACTTAAATTCATTCAATGTTTCCAGGTGTTCCTGTATCAGCTCTCTACCTATTCTAGAAAGGTAGAGGCCATCTGCCATGACTTAAACCACCACCCTTTGGCAGTGGTACCATTTGAGATGTCATCTGCATCGTCTTGTTCTACATTGTTAACACACTTTCAACCAGTGACGTCTTCTGAGGTGGACAGGGCGCTTGTCTGCTGTTGTGCCACCATCTCCTCCCTTGACCCTTGCCTAGCCTGGCTAATAAAAGCAGCCAGGCCGGTGACCACGGATTGGGCCACAGCAATAATTAATGGGTCTCTCCTGGCCCTCAAGGAGACACTCATACACTCATTACGCCTATCCATAAGAAGGTGAATGTGGTGGCTGATGATATTGACAACTATCGACCAGTCACCAATGTTCCCTTCATGAGTAATGTACAGTATTGGAGAGGCTGGTGGCAGATCAATTTCAGGCCCTCATGGATGAAACCGATGCCCTCAATCTGTTCCAGTCCGGGTTCAGGCCGCGGCATGGCACGGAAACAGCATTCATCACCCTGCAGGATGACCTACTGAGGGAGGCCAAAAGGGGCAAGGTCCTTGTTGGTCCTCCTCAATCTCTCAGCAGACTTTGATACCATCAACCATGGTATTCTCCTGGGGAGGCTGTCTGAGTTGGGAGTTGGAGGGCCCACCTTGGAGTGGTTCACTTCCTTCTTGGAGGGCCATCCCCAGGGAGTGGAGATTGGTGAGATGCAGTCCACCCCATGGAATCCTCAAGTGTGGGGTTCCATAGGGGTTGATCATCTCACTAATGCTATTTAACTATATGAGGCTGCTGGGAGTGGTCATCAGGACTTTTGGAGCTTTGTGTCATGAGTATGCTGATGAAACCTAGCTCTAGCTCTCCCTTCCATCTTCTGCAGTGGATGCTGATCCATCCCTTGAGGGATGCCTGGATGCCATTCTGGGATGGACGCGGGTAGACTGAGGTTGAACCCAGACAAGACAGAAGTCTTGCGGGTGGGGGCTCCTACCGTCAGCAGGTTGGGAAACTCCCTCTCATTTGGGGGCATGACTTTCCCCACTCAGAATGAGGTGTGCAGTTTGGGAGTTCTCCTGGATCCAGCGCTATCTATGGCATCTCAGGTAGTGTTGGTGGTCTGTTCTGCCCATTACCATCTGCGGCAGATTGCATCCCTATCTGCACATGGGAGCTCTCACCACGCTGGTCCATGCATTGGTAGTCTCAAGACTGGACTGTTGTAAGACTCTCTACGTGGGGCTGCCGTTGAGGCTGATGCGGACACTCCAGCTGACCCAGAACACAGCAGCCAGATTGCTGACTGGGACTAGAAAATACGATCATATATCCTCAGCGCTGGCTGCCCTGCACTGCCTTCCAGTTCAGTTCCACATTGACTTCAAGGTTTTAACTATGACATACAAAGCCCTCAATGGTTTAGGACCTCGCTACTTGTCACCTTCTCCCATTGAAAACCACCCATAATACCCGATCCTCCCAGGCTAGGCGTTTGAGGCAATTAACACAATGAGAGGCCCAAAAGGAAAAAACTTGAAATAGGGCCTTTTCCGCCATTGCCCCTTTCCTGTGGAATAACCTTCCACCAGACATTTGCCTGGCCCTCTCTTTGGCTGCCTTTAAAAAACTATTAAATCTTGGCTATTTAAGCAGGCATTCCCTCAAATATAATGCAATTTCAGTGTTCACCTAATTAAATCATGATTATAACTGATTAGCCTGCCAATAATAATACATTATTTTATGTCACTTTAATGTCAATTTTAGTTTTAGTTTTATTTTATTATGTTACTGTATTTTATGTTTTTATTGTATGAATTATTTGAATTTATTAATTGTTGTAAACTGCCCAGAGTGACCTCACTGCCAGATAGGCAGTATAAAATCCAATAAATAAATAAATAAATAAATAAATAAATAAATAAATAAATAAATAAATAAATTACACAATTGGCTATAGAATGCTACTCAGAGAGTGAGGATAAATGGCTCCTTCTCTAAGTTGGAGGAGGTAACAAGTGGGGTACCCTAAGGTTCAGTTCTGGGTCATGTGCTATTTGACATTTTTTATTAATGACTTATACAAGGGAGTGCAGGGAGTGCTTGTCAAATGTGCAGATGACAGAAAATTGGGTGGAAGAACTAAAACAAAATTCAGCCCAGTCTAGACCACTGGGCTGAAAACAGCAGAATGAAATGTAACGGGGATAAATGCAAAGTACTGCACCTAGGAAGAAGAAACCAAATGCACAGTTACAAGTAGGGGGACACCTGGCTCAGCAATACTACAAGTGAGAAGGATCTTGGAATTCTGATAGATTATAAGCTGAATAAGATAAGCTATATGAATATAGTGTGATGTGGTCACAAAAAAGGCCAATGCTATTTTAGGATGCATTAACAGAACCATAATTGCCCATTATGTGCTCATTCCCCTCTATTCAGCACTAAGTAGGCCTCACTTTGAGTACTGTGTCCAGTTCTGGAAACTGCATGTCAAAAATATGCTGACAAATTGAACAAATTCAGAGGAGGGCAACAAGGATAATCAGGGGGCTAGAAACCAAGCCCTTTGAGGAAAGACTGAAAAAACTGGTCATGTTCACCCTAGAGAAAAGAAGACTGAGGGGCTATATGATAGCACTTTTCAAATATTTGAAGCGCTGTCATATAGAAGAGGGGCAGGATCAGTTCTCACGTGCAAAAAGCACAACAATGGGCTTAAGTTACAAGAAACAGTTTTGCTAAAAATCAGGAAAAAAATTCTAAGTGTTAGAACGGTACAGCCATGAAGCCAATTACCTTAAAAGGTAGTGAATGATCCAACTATTTTGGTAGTCATGTAGGGAAACCTGAACAATGTTTTAATGACAGTTTGAAATGGTTAAGAATATAACAATACTAGAATGGAATGTTCATGGCATAGGTAATGTAATTAAAAGGAAAAGAGTTGAAAATATTTATTTTTAGATTTGCCACTGCCTATCTCCCCAGAGGGGACTCTGGGCAATTTACAATATAAATCACAATAAAACAGTATTTAAACAATATAAAAATAAATCTAAAAGTGACAATATAAATAATTATTGGGGTAAGCTGCAAGGCTTTAAAACAGATGAACTTAGCCATTTCTATGAATAATGGCTACTTGTTCCACCCCAGGCAAGCTGGCAGAAGCAAGTCTTCAAGCTCTTCCAGAAGCCCAGGAGTGATGGGGTCTATTTCACCTCCAGGGACATGCTGTTCCACAGAGCTGGGGGCACTGCAGAGAAGGCTCACCTTCTAGAACCCGTCAGGTGAAATTCTCTTGTTGATGGGTCTGCAGCAAGTCACCCCTACACAATTGGTGGGATGGGTTGATGTAATGGGGATAAGGCAGTCCTTTAGGTAACACTGAAAGGTGATAACCAACACATTGAATTGGACTTGGAAGCAAACTGGCAGCTAGTGCATCTTGCATAGCAAAGGTGTTACATGTGCTGATCCCAGGGCACCAAGAATAACCTGCAGTGCTACGTTCAGAGCCAGTTGTAGATTCTGAATACTCTTCATGTGTAGCCCTATGTAGAGCGCATTGCAGTAGTCTATATAGGAGATAACAAGGGCCTGAGTGACTGTTCGGAGGGCTTCCCAATCCAGGAAAGAGCACAACTGGTGCACCACATGAAGTTGTGCAAAGGCCCTCCTGGCCACAGCTGCCACCTGCTCTTCAAGCAGGAGTTGTGAGTAGAGATGGGCATGAAATGAACTTTTAGTTCATTTCATTATTCGTTATTCATTTTGTTGCCTAACAAAATGATTAATGAACCCCAGAGTGAATTTAGAATGAAAGAAACTGAACCGAAAAAAAATTGGTTCAATTCAGTTCGGTTCATTAATGGTGGCGATTAGAGATGGGTACGACCAGGAAAAATTACGTTTCGAGTTGTCGTGTGTCGGAGCCGGCCCGTTTCGGCTCGTTTCCGTTTGTCGTGAAATTTTTCAAACATTTGTCGTTTCGTTTGTCGTTTTTTGTCTGTCAGTACTGGTTTGGGGGGGGTAGCGGGCTCCTGGAGGCACCTCTCAGGGGTGGGTGCCTCCTCTGGCCCACTATGAAGGGAAAGCGGGCTCCTGGAGGCACCTCTCTGGGGTGGGTGCCTCCTTTGGCCCGCTACAAAAGGGTATGCATAGCCAATTGGATATGCATACCAAGTTGCAGTTGCGGGCAGAGGCACCTCTCTTTCAGGTGCCTCTGTGACTCACTGCCTGGCATACGGTGCACTTGGGCTGGGGATGGGGAGGAGGAACAAAGTGAGAGAGGACCCCTATGGGCGCCCTCTGGCTCACTAAGAAGGGAAGTGTACTTGCTGTAGTGCAATGCGAGTACACAGATCTGGCTTGGGGTTAGGGTTAGCGCAAGGGCTAGGCTTAGGGTTACGGGTAAGGTTAGGGTGAGTTAGTGGGGTGCACCTCTGGGTGCCTCTCTGACCCACTAAGAAGAACAGTGTACTGGCGTATGGCTTAGGGTTAGGGTTAGGGTTCGGGTTCGGGCTAGGGTTAGTGGGCTTTTTATGCCTGACTGATACATCCCAGAAGTCTCGGTCAAAACCTGGCCAAGTGGCCATGCAATTGGTGGAATGGCTCCAAAAATTTGCATGGTCCACTCCCATAGCCAGCCCATCATTGCACTGGTTTAAAAAAAATAAAAATAAAAATAAAATAAAATAAAATAAAATAAAATCAATGGAGATGTTTTGTTGCAAGAAAAACCCACTGCTGCTACTGTAAAAATTCAGGCAGTTTTAAAATAGCTATTTTCGCATGTTTCTGTGGTGCTTTGGTGTGTTTTTGGACCACGATTTCAAAATAAATATTGCGGCCGCCCCATTTTGGATCCCCCGCCCGCACTGCATGGCATGGCGAGTCGGCGAGACGACGAGGATGCCCCCCTCAAGAGCAGCCCAGGACAGGAGAGGGGGGAGGACGGGGACCCCCCCCCCAGAAATCATCCCTCTGGTAGGTGCCCTCACTCAGGCAGGCATATTTTCGCCTGCTTTTTTGGCCGGGAATCAGGGTTTTTTCCTTTTAAAACTTTTTTTTCTGTGCCGCTTGCGCTCACGCGATCGCCGCGCAATGCCAGGAACGACAACAACAAATTAGACCCAATTTTTCTTTTTTCAGTTCGAGTTCGAGTTCTGGCGGAGTAACTGTTGTTTCCGTTTCCGTTGCATAACGGAAATGAGGAACGGAAACGGAAACGAGAATTTCGCCAAGTCGTGCCCATGTCTAGTGGCGGTGTCTCTTACCTGGTGCTGGACAGTCTTTGGTGTTCCTGGCTGCAGGGAAAAGCTGACCGGCCAGTGCTACAGCTGTAGCATGGACCACACGGTTGGAAGTAAAAAAATAAATAAAAATAAAAATAAAATAAAGGAGTGTCCACTGGGCCCCAGGGGTGGCCTGATTGGCACCCTAAAATGAAATATATATATATATTTAAAATAAGCAGCGCCGACTGGGCCCCAGGGGCTGCACTGCTGGCGCTTGTGGGGGGGGGGCAGCCCATGCTACAGCTGCAGCATGGCCAGAACCCGGAAGTTAAATAATAATAATGAAATCAAATTAAAATCAAATAAAAATAAAAATAAAAATAAAAATAAAAATAAAAATAAAAATAAATAAAATAAAATAAAATAAAATAAAATAAAGGAGCGCCAACCCGGCTCCAGAGGTGGCCAGGTTGACACCCTAAAATCAAGAAAAAATATTAAAAATTAAAGAAGCACCGACCAGGCCCCAGGGGCTGCGCGATCGGTGCTTGAATTTTAAAAAAAATTAAAAAGTAGCACTAACTGGGCCCCAGGGGGTGGCCTGGTCAGCACACTAAAATTGATTTAAAAAAAACAACCCAGTGCCGACTGGGCACCAGGGGCCGTGCGATCAGTGCTTTAAAAAAAAGCTGTCCTGTGCTACAGCTGTAGCGCGGCCAGAACCCAGATGTCAATAAAAATTAAAATAAAATAAAGGAGTGCCGACCAGTCCCAGGGTGACCAGGCCAGGACCCTAAAATCAAGAAAAAACAAAATAAAATAAAAGAAGCACTGACTAGGCACCAGGGGCCGCACGGTCAGCACTTTTAAAAAAAAATTAAAAGGAGCATTGACTGGGCCGCAGGGGTGGCCTGGTCAGCACCCTAAAATTGAAAGAAAATATTTTTAAAAACCAGTGACGACCGGACCCCAGGGGCCGCACGCTCAGCGCTTTAAAAAAAAGCTGGCCCGCACTACAGCTGTAGAGCAGCCAGAACCCAGAAGTAAAATAAAATAAAATAAAGAAGTGCCGACCCGGCCCCGGGAGTGGCTGGATTGGTGCTCTAAAATAAAGGGGGGGGAGAAGTGCCCACCTGGCCCCAAGGTGGGCACTTGAAAAAAAAAGCTGCTGGCCCCAAGCCAGATCCTCTCAGCTGAGAGGCATGTGCCTCAAAATGCCAGTGCCTCAAAAAGCCCCTGCCACAGGGGCCAGGATCTGCCACTGCCACTGCCACCACGGAGCCACCACCGCCACTGGTAAGAACCCGAACTGGTTTGGGTTAGTACATGTTTTAAAATAATTCGTACGAATCTGAACCTGAACCGAACCAAGGGTGGGCCCGAACCAAATGAACCTGAACCATGGGTTTTCCGGTTTGTGCCCACCTCTACCTGTGAGTCCAGGAGAACCCCATCTAAAACTAAAGATGAGAAATACAGAAGAACCATTCACCAACAGCCACTCTGTCTTACCAGGGTTCAGTTAAAGCCTGTTGTCCCCCATCCAGGCCCCTACAGCCCCCAGGCACTGAGATAGCAAGACACCACATCACTTATCTCACCAGGGATGGAGATGTACAACTGAATATCAGCACACTAATGATACTCCAACCTTGTGGTGATGGATACTCTCACCCAATGGTTTCATGTAAATGTTGAACAGGAGTGGCGAGAGTACTGAATCCTGCGGCATCCCACAAAGGAGGGGCCATGGGTTAGATTTCTCACTCGCTATCACCACCAATTGGCACAGGTCCTGGAGGAAGAAAGTGAACCAGCGCATAACTTCACCACCCACTCCCAGCTTCCTGAGCTATCCAAAAAGGATACAATGGCTGATGGTATCAAAAACCACTGAGAGGTCAAGAAGAGCAAGGATGGATTCTCTTCCAACACCCCACTTCCAACAGAGATCATCCATAAATGTGACCAATGCAGTTTGTGTCCCATATTTGGGCCTGAAACCTGACTGAAAGGGGTCTAGATAATCAGTTTCATCCAGGATCAAATATGATCAACAAAGAAAAAGCAGACATTATATTTCTGAAAGAAAAACACCCCAAAAAAGAAAGTATAAAGATATAAATGAACTGAAATTTCATTGGTTAGATAGATATGAGAAAGCCAATGGCTCCTCTAAATCTAAGGCCGTAGCCATCTTAACAGCAAAAGACATGAAATGAAGACAAGAGAATCAGTGATGATGATGATGATGATGATGATGATGATGATGATGATGATGATGATGAGGAGGAGGAGGAGGAGGAGGAGGAGGAGGAGGAGGAGGAGGATTAGGATCAGGATTAGGATCAGGATTAGGATTAGGATTTCTGTACCGGGCCATCTGGCAGCATGGCCACTCTGGGTGGTTTACAAAATACATAATAAAGAACAGAACAATATACCATGTAAAACAACATAACATATAAAAAATACACATGACTAAATCTACAGTAAATGGTAAACACATTTTCAAGAAACAAAAATTGACATAGATGGCATAAGAATGAAAGACCGGGTAATGAAAATAGCAATTAATAATCAGGGAAAGCAGATCCATAAAGCCATATCTTCAGATGTTTTTAAAGACAGATAGCATGGAAAGGAGTTGAATCTGAGGTGGAAGTTGGTTCCACAAACAAGGGCCTGCTACTGAAAAGGCTTGGTTCCTTGTTGATGATTTACAGGCTTCTTTCAGTGTAGGGACCCTCAAGTTACCTGCCTGAGATGAGCAGGTGATGTGGGTGGAATTCTGTGGAAGGAGACGGTCTGACAGATAGCAAGTTCCTAAACATGTGGTGACAGATTGGTAGGCAGTGGAGTGTGACCAGTGTAGGGGAGATATGCTGGTGTCTTCTCAACCCTGTTATTAATCTGGCCGCTGAGTTCTGTACTAGTTAGAGCATCTTCCTTAACCTCCAAGGCAGCCCCACATAAAGAGCATTATAGTAGTCTGATCTTGAGACTATATGTGCATGGACCAAAATGGGTCCAGGAAGGCACACAGCTGAGCAATCCACCAAAGGAGCCTTGTGGTGCAGTGGTTAAATGCATGTACTGCAGCTATAACTGTGCTCACCACCTGGGGTTCAATCCCAGGTAGCTGGCTCAAGGTTGACTCGGCCTTCTATCTTTCCATGGTCTGTAAAATGAGTACCCAGCTTGCTTGGGGGCAATGTGTAGCCTGCATAATTCATTTGTGCTTGAAGCTCATGGGGTGGTATATAAACAGAAAACTTTGCTTTTTGTTTTGGGTGGAGTGAACCATTGATGCCAACTGGGCTTTCATGGTCAGTGCCGGGTCCAATATTATGTTCAAACTACACACCCTAGACAGTGCAACAAGTCACCCCCTCCCAAAGGAGAGGGGATTCCCAAGCTGCAAAAAGCTGGTGTCCCCACCTGGAGGATTTTCATCTTGTCCGGGTTAAACCTCAGTCTATTTGCCTTCATCCACCCCAGCATGGCATCCAGGCAGCACTACAAGGATGAAACGGAAAGGAGATATAGAGCTGGGTGTCCTCAGTGTACTGATGACACGAAACTCCATACCTTCTATGACCTCCCTCAGCAGTCTCATATAGATGTTGAAAAGGATGTTGTCAACCTTGAACGGGTCTAGAAGAAGGCAACCAGGATGGTTAAAGTTCTGGAAGAAATGTCATACAAGGAATGGCTGAGGGAGCTGGGAATGTTTAGCCTTACAAAAAGAAGGCTGAGAGGGGATATGATAGCCATGTTTAAATATTTGAAAGGATGTCACACTGAAGAAGGGACTGGTTCAGAGACTAGAACACGGGGCAATGGTTTCAAACTAAAGGAAAAAGATTCAATTTAAACATTAGGAAGAACTTCATGACAGTTAAGAGCTGTCCAACTGTGGAATGTTGCCATGGAGGGAGGTGGAGTCTGCTTGTTTGGAGGTTTTTAAGCAGAGTCTGGATGGCTATCTGTCGGTAGTACTGTGATTGGGGTTTCTGCATGGCCGGGGGTTGGACTGGATGGCCCTTGAGGTCTCTTCCTACTCTATGGTTCTATCATTCTATTTTAAAGTAATACATGACCAAAATTATTTCTAAGTATGAAGCTATATAGTATTTGATGAGGAATGTATAATGATAAGTGAGGAATGTTAAAATGTAAGTATAAATGTCTACTTAAGAAAATGTGAAGTGTTAAAGTAATGAGTGGTAAGTATATCCTCAAGTTTTAATTTAAAGTGAGCAAACTGTTTAAGAGTTTATGTGGCAAACAGGGAGTTAGCAATGTAGATATATTATGAATGTTTCTTGTTAGTTATAAATATTTATTTGTTTATCTAATATCTAATCACAAGTGGTGGGTGTGGCTAGTATGTATAAATGTGTAGAACCCTGATGTGAAGGGAGAGAAGAGAGTCAGTTTTAAGACTGGAGATTACACATCTCCATCATGGTTTGTAACCTGTGAGAGGGGGTATGATAGCTATGTTTAAATATTTGAAAGGATGTCATATTGAACAAGAAACCAGTTTGTTTTCCATGGCTCCAGGACTTGGGGGCAATGGTTCCAAACCATTCAGTCCAAGTCCTACCCCAAGCCATGCAGGAACCCCCATTACAGAACTCCCAACAAATGGCCATCCAGCCTCTGCTTAAAAACTTCCAAAGAAAGAGACTCCTCCACCCTTTGTGGCAGCATATTCCACTGCTGAACAGCTCTAACTGTCATGAAGTTCTTCCTAATATTCAAAAGGAATCTCTTTTCCTGTAGTTTGAAACAATTGCCCCAATTCCTAGTCTCTGAAGCCATGGAAACAAACCTGTTCCCTCTTCAATATGACATCCTTTTGGATAATTAAACATAGCCATCATATCAACGCTCTCTCCTCTTTTTGAAAGGCTAAACATTCCTAGCTCCCTAAGCTGTTCCTCATAAGACATTTCTTCCAGACCTTCAACCATCCTGGTCGCCCTCCTCTGTACCCACTCGAGCTTGTGAACAACCTATTTAAATTGAGGCGCACAGAGCTGGACACATTACTCCAGGTGGGGTCTGACCAGAGCAGAATAGAGTGCTACTATCACTTCTCTAGATCAAGACGCTATGGTTCTGTTGATGCAACCAAGAATCATATTGGCTTTCCTGGCAGCCGCATCACACTGATGACTCATGATCAATTTGCGGTCCACCTAGACTCCCAGTTTCAACTAACTTCTTAGCAAGAATACCATGAGGAACCTTATCGAAGGCCTTACTGAAGTCCAGATAAGCAATATCCACAGCATTCCCCTCAACCACGACACCTGTAATTTTATCAGAGATCAAATGAGTAAGGCATGACTTGTTTTTAAGAAACCCGTGTTGACGTCTTGTAATGACAGCATTGTTTGTTCAATAATTACATACTGCCTGTTTAATAATCTGCTCTAGGATCTTTCCAGGAATTGAAGTCAAGCTGACTGGGCGGTAATTTTTGGGTCCTCTTTCCCCCCTTTTTGAAGGTGGGGACATTAGCCCTCCTCCAATTGATGGGGACTTCCCCTGTTCTCCAGAACTTCTCAAAAATTATTGCCAATGGTTCTGAAATTACTTCTGCCAGTTCTTTTAATATCCTTGGGCATAATTCATCAGGCCCGGGAGACTTAAATTCATTTAATATTTCCAGGTGTTCCTGTACTCACTCTCTACCTATTCTGTGTTGCAATTCCCATCCTACCTCATCTACCAGCAGATCTCTTTCTTCCAATTTGGTGAAAATGGAGGCAAAGAAGGTGTTAAGTCAGGCATGTCCAAGCTTTAGCCCTCGTGATGTTTTGGACCACAACTCCCAGAATTCTAAGCTTAGATTGCCAATGGCAAAGGACTATGGGAGTTGCTGTCCAAAATATGTGGAGGGCCGAAGTTTGGACATGCCTGTCTTAAGTAGTTCTGCCTTTTCCTTGTCTCCTGTTAGTAACTGCTTATCCACGTAGAGAGCCTATCATTTCCTTATTTTTCCTTTTGCTGCAGACATAACTAAAGAAACCCTTTTTACTATCTTTAATCTCTCTGGCAAGTATAAGTTCATTTTTTTTTACTATCCCCCTGCATATATTAGCTGTTTGCTTATATTCCTCTTTGGTGCATTTCCCATTTTCCCATTTCTTGTATTTGTTTTTCTTTATAGTTAGCTGAGTTGAAAGTTCTTTAGTAAACCATTGTGATTTATTTAGACTTCTCCCATTTTTTCTTCTTGTTGGAACAGTTTTATATTGTGCCTTTAATATCTCACTTTTTAGGAACTCCCATCTTGGACTCCCTTCTCTTTTAGTGCTTCGGTCTTCTTAGAATCATAGAATCATAGAGTTGGAAGAGACCTCAAGGGCAATCTAGTCCAACCCCCTACCATGCAGGAACCCCCATCAAAGATGGCCATCCAACCTCTGCTTAAAAACCTCCAAAGAAGACTCCACCACCCTTTGTGGCAGCATATTCCACTGCCGAACAGCTCTAAGTGTAATGAAGTCCTTCCTAATTTTCAAATGGAATCTCTTTTCCTGTAGTTTGAAACCATTGCCCCGAGTTCTAGTCCATGAATCCATGGAAAACAAACCTGTTCCCTCTTCAATATGACATCCTTTCAATTATTTAACCATAGCTATCATATCCCATCACAGCTTTTTTTTTTGAAAGGCTAAACATTTCCAGTTCCCTAAGCTGTTCCTCATAAGACATTTCCTCCAGACCCTCAACTATCCTGGTCACCATCCTCTGCACCCGCTCGAGGTTGTCAACATACTTTTTAAATTGAGGTGCACATAACTGGACACAGTGCACCAGGTGGGGTCTGACCAGAGCAGAATAGAGTGGAACTATCACTTCCCTTGATTAGATACTATGGTTCTGTTGATACAACCAAGAATCACATTGGCTTTCCTGGCTGCCACATCAAACTGCTGACTCATGTTCAATTTGTGGTCCACCAAGACTCCCAGATCCCTTTCACAGGTACTATTTTCTAGCCAAGCTTCTCCCATCCTATATCTGTGCAATTCATTCTTTTTACCTAGATGTAGCACCCTACATTTCCCTCTGTTGAAATATATTGTTAGCTTTGGCCCAGCTCTCTAATCTGTCAAGGTCCTTTTGGATTTTCATCCTATCCTTTAGGGAATTAGCAACCCCTCCCAATTTGGCATCATCTGCAAAATTAATTAGCATACTCTCTATTCCTTCCTCCAAGTCATTAATAAAGATATTGAACAGTACTGGACCCAGAACAGAACCCTGGGGCACCCCACTGGTGATGTCTTTCCAAGCTGAAGATAGGCCATTTATGATCACCCTTTGGGTGCTATCAGTCAACCAATTACAAATCCACCTAACAGTAACACTATCTATCCCACTTTCTACTAACTACTTAGCAAGAATACCATGTGGAACCTTATCAAAGGCCTTACTAAAGTCCAGATAAACAATATCCACAGCATTCCGTCATCCACCATGCCTGTAATTCTATCAAAGAAAGAGATCAAATTAGTCTGGCATGACTTGTTTTCAAGAAACCCATGTTGGCTTCTTGTAATGACAGCATTGTTTGTTAAATAATTGCAGACTGAATGTTTAATAATCTGCTCTAGGATCTTTTCAGGAATTGATGTCAAGCTTGTCAAGAATATTCTTGTGAGTTTTCCAACTTGCAATTAGAGATATGGAGTCCAGCTGTGGACCGAAGCAAGCTCGGTATAGTGGCGTTGACAAGAAGGCTAATGTCCAAGGACAATGGAGCGTAGCTCAGAAGCGTGGATGAGAGAAGCACTGTAACATGTGATGTGAAAGTAAAGAATGGATTGGAAAGAGATGTTTTATATATATACCTTATGTATTGCAATATGTTCTTGCTGCTTAGCCAGGGCTGTTTAGCCAGTAAGCCTGATGTGATGTCTGTGATCAGGAAGAGTAGCTGGATTGTTTTTGCTACTGGGTGTAAGTCTGGAAACCAATGGAACCTGTATATATTTTGTAAATAGACTGCAATAGAAAACCAGCAATGGAGTCTGTCATATTATGCCTTTAATCCTTGACATTGCTGCAGCTCTGCTAATTGAGGTTAGTTCCTCATACATTCCTTGACAAAGCTGACTGGGCGGTAAAGAAGGCGTTGAGTAGTTCTGCCTTTTCCTTATCTCCTGTTAGCAACTGGTTATCATTGCCATGCAGAGAGCCCATCATTTCCTTATTTTTCCTTTTGCTGCAGACATAACTAAAGAAACCCCTTTTACTATCATTAATCTCTCTGGCAAGTCTAAGTTCATTTTGCGCTATAGCATTTTTTTACCATCCCTCTGCATATATTAGCTGTTTGCTTATATTCCTCTTTGGTGCATTTCCCATTTCCCCATTTCTTGTATTTGTTTTTCTTTATAGTTAGCTGACTTGAAAGTTCCTTAGTAAACGATTGTGGTTTATTTAGACCTCTCCCATTTTTTCTTCTTGGAGCAACATCAGACACTGAGAAAAGTGAAATCGGTTGCTGGGGGTGAGTGCTTTCCCAGGAACATAACTGACTTGATAAATCAATCAACCCCAGAGAGTGCAGACAGCTCAGAAGTTTCTGAACACTATGTTTTTGAGCCCACAAGAATGGGGAGAATAGCCCACGCTGACTCCTTATCTGTGTGAGGAGACCCAGCAAGATTTGGCCTGAGGCTTTTAGCACACCACCACTGAGTCAGCAAAGGTTAACCTCAGTCCACTTAACTGCATGGACATGGTTTACTCGTAGAGAAGGCCCTTTTATTTTAATTATACAGACAGCGCTCCTGTATCATCCATCACGCAGGATGACTCTGACCAGCAGCCAGAGCCCCCCCCCCCATCCCAGCTGCAGGGAACAACTCAGCTAGAGAGATATTTAGAGCACTTGGCTCAGCTACAAGAAGTTTCTCTCAAGCAGAATGAACAAATCAAGGAATTACATCTAAGGAAATTGGAGATTAAAGAGAGGAAATTAAATGAGCTTATTAAAGCCCAGAAACTTAAACAGCAAGAGGATAAGAAGAGAGAGGAAGCTGCTGCTTCTTTATCATGAATTGATCATAAATGCCTTCCTGTTCTGCATGCTGGTGTAGATATTTTCACTTTTTTAGAAAATTTTGAACTCTGTGAATTAATTAGGAGTGCAAGAAAGTCTACGGCTTGGCTTGCTACACACTCAATTGAGTGGACCCCTTTCTTAGTTATTCATTGAATGCAAAGACAAAACGTGGAAGGAATTTAAAGGGCTGGTGAAGAGGAGATTTGCTTATAAACAAAAGGGCTTGCATTCAAAACTGAGGGCTGTAAAGTGGGACCAGAAACAATCTATATGCTGCCTAGTGAGCAACATTAAAACTTTGATAAAGCAATGGCTTAAGGCAGCTGATGCTACTTTGGAAGAAGGAATTATAGATCTGCTGGCTACTGAACAATTAGGGTGGGCCACCCCCCAACTGCGTATAGATGTCCTGACCCATGAGCCAGATGATGTGAAGGAATTTGTACTGACCGTGCTTTCCCAAGACACCACACCCAACCTCTGGGAGGCATAGGTGACCTCCACGGAAGTCACAGACCCAACTTAGAAAATTTGATTCAAGGGAGATGAGATTCCAGAAACTGCCTCAGGATAGCAAGTCCCCTAGAAAACCATGAACCACTCTTTATTTGGAGGATGTTTTATGTTTCAAATGTCAACAAGAAGGACATTACAGCTTTCAATGTGAGGGAGGGACTAAAGAACCCCCACAGACACCCCCCAAGCCAACTAAAGCTCCAGTCAAGCAGCCCAGGAAAAGTGTTGTACCTTACCAATTGCAGCCAAAAATGAAAGGCATTACTTTAAATCAGCCTGAAATGAGGTGGAAGTAGTTGCTACTTGATCAACTACAACAAAACAAGTTGCTAAAGCTCTTATAGAGGTCGTTTTGTGCCTCAGATGGCCTAATGTATTAGTCTCAGATCAAGTCAAAAGTTTCACAGATGAAGCTTTGCGAGTTAACGGGAACACAATAACAGTCCAGCATTGCATACAACACACAATCTTAAGCTTTCATTCGAGAACATTTGAAGACATGTTTTTTTTAATTTTTTTTATTGAACATAAAAAAGACAAAATAACAATGATAAACAATTATATAAAAAAACAGTAATAGACAATCATAAACAGTACAAAGTGCCCCCCACCCCCAAGAAACCGTCCAGTATTCTTGCATCTTCTCTTTCTTCTTCATCTTTTTTTTTCTTTTTCTTCCAATAGGCTTCTTAAGGTCCTTTACGCCAGAACTGTGTTGGGTTATAAGTTGGTTGTATCCCTTTCCCTTTTAATAGTACATGATCTATAAATTTCCCCCAAACATCATAGAAAGTATCTTTTTTTATTTCACCTCTCAAAACTTTTATATTACAAGATAGTTTATCATTTAGTGCTATGTCCCACACTTCCTTATACCATTCAGCAATTTTAAGGTCTGATTTCAGTTTCCAGTTCCTAGCAATAATCAGTCTAGCTCCTGTCATAAGATTTGCTATTAATTCTTTAGTTTTCACATCATATTCATTGATAGATGGTAATGATAACAAAGCAATTTCCGGTACACATTTAATATCAGTTTGTAGTATTTCTCTTATCTCCTCAATAATCTCTTGCCAAAACTTTTGAACTATTTCACATTCCCACCATAAATGAAAATAGGTACCTATCTTTTTTTCGCATTTCCAGCAGAGCTTAGAATATTTTGGATTCATTCTATTCATTCTGACTGGAGTCATATACCATCTTAAAACTAGTTTGAAGACATGTTTTGATGTGCTTACAGAACTTCCCCCCATGAGTCTTTCGGATGGTATATGCCAAGTGATGTGATTCTAGGAACAAATTTGAGAGGTCCATTGGAGTTACTCAGAGCTCAGTGGGAAGGTTCAGTACCTGATACTTCAGTCCCGGTGGCTAAGTACATCAGAGAATTGCAGAAGAGGTTACAAGATATTCAAGACATCACAGCCAAACATCTTCAAGAAGCCCAGAAGAAATACAAAGTCTATCATGATGAAAAGCAAGACCTTGATCCTTCCAAGTGCGAGATTCAGTATTAGTTTTGGATCCAATCAGACACAAGAAACTGCAAGTCCATTGGTTAGGTCCAGGAATCATTGAAGAGAAACTAAGAAATGTCAATTATGTTGTCAGGATGATCCAAGCATGAAAAGAAGCCAAAAGATTACCATGCCAATAGATCGAAGCTTTATGTGAAAAGACAAGCCAATTTGCTGAGAGTAAAGCTACCTTCACCTGAAACTTTAGTAAACACCAACCCTGATTTGCTTCAATAATTCTGAGAAGCAAATGAATTGTCAGAAGTGTACTTGGATTCTGATATTCCTGTAGATCAACAACAAGAAATGTATGAAGTCTTGAAAGAGAAAGGTTCTAATTTTGTCAACACTCCAGGAAGAACTACAGTAGTCCAGCACAAAATCAGTGTGAAAGATGTCACACCTATTAAGTCTTCACCATGCAGAGCTGTTGGAGAACATGCTAAGTAAACTGAAGAAGAAATTCAAGAGATGTTTGATTTGGGAGTCACTCAACCTAGTGATTGGGCTAGTCTAGTCATCGTAGTGCCGAAGAAGACACCAGATGCTCAAATACAACCCAAAGTCTTTCTTTTGTGTCAATTACCAGAAGCTGAATCAAGTCACAGTCTCAGATCCTTATCCAATGCCCAGAGCAGATTTAATTGAGAAGATAGCAAAAGGTAATTTCTTGTCTGGATATGTCCTCAGGTTACTGGCAAATACAGCTTGACCCTGAGTCACGCAAGAAAAGTGCCTTCATCATGTACAAAGGAACTTATGAATTCCTCAGAATACCTTTTGGATTATGTAATGCTGGTGCTACATTTCAAAGGCTTATGGATATTACTCTACAAGGACTGCCATTTTTTCATGCATATCTCGATGACATCGTGATTTTCTCAGACACTTTTGAAGATCACCTGGAACATGTCAAAATTGTGCTACAGCATTTGCAGGATGCAGGATTGTCTGTTAAAGCTTCAAAATGTCAAAGGCTGAGAGGGAAAGTTGTATATTTGGGTCACTAGGTTGGTAGCTGAATGATTGAATCTTTGCAAGCTAAAATCAAGAGTGTTAAAACTGGCCAATTCCTGAAAACAAAAAGCAAGTTCAATCATTCCTTGGTTTGGTTGGTTATTACAGAAAGTTCATTCCTCATTTCAGTCAAGTAGCATCTCAATTCACTGAACTGGCATGTAAACAAATGCCTGTTAAACTTGTATGGACACCTGAATGTCAATATGCTTTTGATGCTCTGGAAAATTGTTTAATGCAATACCCTATATTGATTCCATCTGGTTTTGATAAGCTTTTTGCTGTACAAACAGATGCTTCATGTTTGGTCTAGGTTGTGTTTTATTACAGTAAAAAGGTCTACTTCATCCAATGTCCTTCTTCAGCAAAACCTACTGCACAGAGAAAGAAATTACTCCGTACCTGATAAAGAGTGCCTAAGCATTTTGTGGACTTTGAACAAGTTGTGACTATACCTTTGGAGAAGAAACTTCATTCTACAAACAGATCTTCAAGCTTTGCACTGGCTGAACCATCTGAAGGCAAGTAACCAACGTTTACATAGCTGTTTAGTGCTACAAGATTTTGAGTTTGAGGTTCAATATATTCCAGGTTCTAATAATGTTTTAGCTGACAGCCTTTCTAGAATTTATTTTAGTGTTGAAAATTTGCCTGAAGATACTGTTATCCCAGATTATATTATTATTTCCTGTTAAGTCTGTTACTCAGTATAACAATTGTGTTTCTTATTGTTATGCATATGTGATAAGCACTAATTTCTCTATTATCTGTTTTTCAGAAATATCAAGCCTGCAAGCATTCAAGTTAATCAGTTTGATTATTATGTCCACATGTAGAGTGCATATATTCATCATTAGTACTACCTCTTTTAATTGCTTTCTATTGCACATGTTATAATTTCTTTTACACTTTTTCATTTACTTTTCTTTTTGTTAAGTAATATTGTTTACATTTATTCTCATTGTAGTTTGTAGTTTAAAGATGCTAATGTTAATTTAGAATATTTAATCTTCGCAGAGCAGCATGTAACAGATTTTAGAAGTAGGGAAGCCTTTTCTCTAAGGCCAACTGTAAATAATGCCAATACTAAACTGCACTCTAGCTTGTTGTAGATTTGCTATCTCAAGTATCTATGTAAACCTCAGCCAAGGAACATTCCAGCCAGAAGCAAGTGAATCCTGATTGGTCAAGGAGGTGACATGTGATGTTTTTCTCATACTGTGAACAGGCTGGGAGAGACAGAAATGGAGAGATTTTTTTGTCCTGAATGGATTCTGCAAGATGGATTAATGCTTAGAAATGTAGTTTTAATGTAGATATAGAGGCCTTTTGCTTCTTAGGCCTCACTTAAGTTAGGAGGGGAAATCATGTCATTATTTTCTAGTAAGAGAATATTCTTCTACAAGTCTTCTTAGCAAATAAATACTTTTATATTCTTATTGAAGTGAATGTGCCTGTTGAATAATTATTCCGGTAAGTGAAATAGCTATCACAGCCAGGCTGGGAGACATAAAGGATTCACATGGTTTTATGTTCTCCAGATTCCTGTTTTCAGCAGCTGAAGTTAATTGAAAGCAGATGGGATCTGGGTAGAGGGACAACCCATTTTCCTGTGCATTGGCTAATCCAATTTGCAGATGATACCAAATTGGGAGGGGTTGCTAATCCCCTAGAAGATAGAATAAAAATCCAAAAGGACTTTGACAGATTAGACTGCTGGGCCAAAGCTAACAAAAGGGATCTGGGAGTCTTGGTGGACCACAAATTGAACATGAGTCAGGCGTGTGATGCAGCGGCCAAGAAAGCCAACATGATTCTTGGTTGCATCAACAGAAGCATAGTGTCTAGATCAAGGGAAGTGATAGTAGCACTCTATTCTGCTCTAGTCAGACCCCAAGTGGAGTACTGTGTCCAGTTCTATTTAACTCAATTTAAAAAGGATGTTGACAACCATCCTTTTAAAAAGGATGTTGACAACTGGTCCAGAAGAGGGCGACCAGGATGATTGAGGGTCTTGAAGAAATGTCTTTCCAGGAGCAGCTTAGGGAGCTGGGAATGTTTAGCCTTACGAAAAGAAGGCTGAGAGTGGATATTTGAAAGGATGTCACATTGAAGAGGGAACAGGTTTGTTTTCCATAGCTTCACAGACTAGGACGTTGGACAATGGTCTCAAACTACAGGAAAAGAGATTCAATTTAAACATTAGGAAGAACTTCATGACAGATAGAGCTGTTTGGCAGTGGAATGTGCTGTCATGGAGAGAGGTGGAGTCTCCTTTGGAGGTTTATAAGCAGAGGCTGGATAGCCATATGTCAGGAGTACTGTGATGGCAGTTCCTGTATGGCTGGGGGTTGTACTAGATGGCCCTTGAGGTCTCTTCCAACTCTATGATTCTATGACTTTGCAAATGCAGTTCAGTTAAAGCTGTGAGGCAATGCTCAATCAGATTTCCCTGTGGGGGTTGGCCTTGGAGCTCCCTGCTCTTCTTCCTCCCCTCTGCATGACTGATGTCCTTCTGTGCCACCCACTGGAGCTACTGGTGCCACCACTGCTGCTACTACTCCTAGCTCTTGGTCATTTTGGATGGGAACCTCTGAGGGTGGAGGTAATCTATCTCTGCCCTGAGTGCCAATTCATCTAGAATTGTCTGGTGTCTGGGCAGCTGCCAATTCTGAGTAAACAGTTCATTTGGCTAATGGTTGGGGTGTCATTCTTGGCTGCTCTGAAGCTAGTGACTGAAATCCATAACCCCTCCTTTTTACAGGCAGATCTGTACACGTCAGGCAGCTTTTCCATACAGGAAAGTCCTGACACTTGCTGGGTGAGCCTTCTGCGTTCTTCTCTTAGTTCAGGAGCAAGAGTGATATTTCAGTCAGGGGGAAGCAATCTCCTTCTAACAGCTGGTTTAAACAGTCTGCCCAAGCTGTCTCCTGTTCTAGCTCCGATTGGCTTTGTGGGAAGTGCTGTTTCTGACTTACAATTCGGAGCCATCTTGCTGGAGTTCTCGTCTGCTGTGCATGTCCAAAAGATGGTTGGACGAGGGGGAGGAGATGCTTTCTCTCTCAACCCACTGTTCCCCAGGTCCTGACTAATGTGCTTATTCCCCTAGGTTTTTGCTTTCTAGGGAACCTGACATACCTGCAATTTTGACTAAAAACAAAAACTTTAAATATGCCTGTAAATTAATCCATCATTTGGCTTTGCCTTCTAAGAGCCGTATCATTTAGAGGCCTTCACTTAGAAAATGTCTTTGCTTTCCTCTCTTGCATTTCCCCAACAGAGCATATCAGTAGCTCTCCTGTTGCTATGCCTTAAATCTGAGGATTTATAAACAACAAATTGACAGAGAGCCTTTTACCAACTCATCCAACAATGCCACCATGCTCGGAAATTGCTTTAAATTACTGTGATTTATTATAAGCATATTCCAGCTTCTTGGCAAGAAATATCTCTGCTTTAATCACAAGGCAAATTCTTGGGTTCTTTTAAGTCACTGTAAACGAATCCTTTGAACACAAAGTGAATTGTAATGAAGTTTTATAGAATGACAGATTCAGATAGATTTAAAATGCAAGCGTATATTCTTTAAAAACAAACAATACTATTCTACGTAATCTGTTCTAATATGTTTATAAAATCCATGGGTATTCTAAATAATTCTAACTCTACTTATAGAGAAATCATCTTGAAGCATAGCAAGGCAATGTGCTGAAAACTAAAGGTGACTCTTCTCTCTGTCGTTTGATAAGGATTCTTGCTGTCCCATACTCCATAGTCCACATGATTCCAAAATGTCCAAGTAGCAACAGAGTTCCTGCTTCTAGAATACTATATTTTGACTAACACATTCCATAGATAAAGTCTACTACAGAGTGAACTCTATGCTGGCTAATATGAGAACAAGAAAGTGACTCTATATCCTATCATCCCTAATTTCCTTACAGAGGGAATGTTGTGGATATTGCATATTTTGATTTCAGTAAGTCTTTCAATGATGTTCCCTATGATATACTTGCAAAGGAGTTCATAGAATATGGATAGAAAATGCTACTGTTAGGTGGTTTTTAATTGGTTGACGGATCATACTGAAAAGGTGATCATAAATGGCTTCTTCTCAGCATGGAGAGAGGTCACTAGTGGGGTGCATCAGGGTTCTGTTCTCGGTCTGGTGCTATTCAATATCTTTATTAAGGACTTGGATGAAGGAATAGAGACTAGACTGATTAAATGTGCATATGATACCAAATTGGGAAGAGTCGCTAAACATCTGGAGTGCCAAAGGTTTGCCACCACTGCCCTAGAGGATAGGATAAATTACAAAATGACCTTGACATATTAGAGTGCTGGGCCAAAACCAATGAAAGGAGTTTCGACAGACAGAAATGTAGGTAAAAAGAATGAATTGCATAAATATAGGATGGAAGACACATGGCTGGAGAATATTACATGTGAAAGGGATCTGGAAGCCTGGGTGGACCACAAATTGAACATGAGCCAGCAGTGTGATGTGGCGGCCAAGATAGCCAATGCAATTCGTGGTTGCTTCAACAGAAACATAGTGTCAAGATCAAGGGAAGTGATAGTACCACTCTATTCTGCTCTGTCTGGCCCCTCCAGGAGTACTGTGTTCAGTTCTGTGCACCTCAATTTAAAAAGGATGTTGACAAACTCGAATGGGTCCAGAGGAAGATTACCAGGATGATTAAAGGGCTGGAAGAAATGTCTTACAAGGAGTGCCTTAGTGAACTGGGAATGTTTAGCCTTACAAAAAGATTGATAGGGGATATGTTACCCATGTTTAAATATCTGAAAGGATGATATGTTACCCATGTTTAAATATCTGAAAGGATGTCTTATCAAAGAGGGGACAGGTTTGTTTTCTATGACTTCAGAGGCAAGGATTTGGAGCAATTGTTTGACTTCAGGAAAATAGGTTCCATTTGAACATTAGGAAGAACTTCATAACAGTTAGAGCTGTTCAGTAGTGAAATATGCTGCCATGGAAGGTGGTGGATTCTTCTTCCTTGGAAATTTTTAAGCAGATGCTGGATGGCCATCTGTTGGGAGTACTTTGATGGAGGTTTCTGTGACAACACCCTAGAAGCAGGGGGTGATGCATATGTAAATCATCAGCCAATCCCAGCAGGAGGGCGGGGAATGGTATTGTATAAAAAAGGTGGAGCCTGGTCTGAGAGTGGCGGTTAGGGTTAGGCAGTTGAGACAGTTAAGTTCAGAGTTGAGAGCTAAGAGTGCTGGGAGAGCACAGCTCAGTTCAGTCAGGCAGTGAGGGCTTTACTGTTTACTGGTTATTAAAGACAGGGAGGCTTGAAGAGTTGAGTTAATATATTCTATGTTTAAGGCAACACATACCAACTTCAGTCATTGTTATATTTATTTATTTTCTCAATAAACTTCATTATTATTTTTATATTATACATCTGAGTCTGTCCCAGTTCCTAAGGCGACGATTTAAAAAGGTGGCAGCATTACCAAGAGGATCCTGTGAAGATTAATAAGTTGGTTCCCTATACTATACATTTTTCATCACAATCACATGTGAAAAAGGGAGGTGTCATCACAATTTGGTGGCACAGTGGTGGGATGTCGAAATAAACCCAGTTGTGCCTTTGAAAACCCAGTCTCTGAAAGGGGGTGACGTCACAGTTTCTGCATGGCAGGGAGTTGGACTGGATGGTCTCTTCCAACTCTATGATTCTATGAGTCTATAAACATGCTACATGTTCTATTTCTGGTTCTAGTGGGGAAAATGGTTGATTCCTCACATTTAACATTGAGCTTCCACTTACTTCTATAATTATGTGAGGACTGGTTGGAAAATATTATATTACGAACCCAATTTGTCTTACTCCTGTGTAGCTCATTTTCTGCTACGTCAGGTCTTACAAGATATTGGACTAGTGTTTGGATAAGGTATTATCATTGCTTTCAAAGTATCATTATTTTATCAGATTGGAAAGCAGTCACTTTAGTGACCTCATCACAGATTCGGAGATTTAGTGATGTGGCTGCCCATTGTGGTAATGTGCATATCACCAGCCCAGCCGTTTGCCTCAGTACCTACGCTAGTTTTCTGCAGAAGCATTTTCATCATTGCCAAGGGTGAATAATATTAGCTGAAAGTAGAAGATAAATGCCAATTCATATAATTTGATTTAGACAATATACATATACATTTTATTAGAACCTGAATAGAGGTAATATTTCAAAGAGAAAATGACTATACAAAGATTTAATAGAAAGCTTACATACTGTATAATTTTTATTTTAAAATTCTGAGAAATAAAAATCTTATGACCAATATGAATTTTTAAAATATTTATTATACTGCTGATAAACAGGCTAGTTTTATTATAAAACACATGGTACAATCCAGAAGACACAGCTTGCAAACAGTTCCTGCACAAACCTCACTGAAATAAGGTGAAAGTGTGTGCAGCAGCCATGCCTGGTGGCACCTGTGGCTTGCAGTCTCCATTTAATATTGTACAATTACAGTAGTATATTGAACAAGATGTTAATAGCTCAACTAAATCTATCGCAACTTATTGGCATAATTTGTGAGGGTGAACATATACAATTATCAAAATCTCAAAAGTGCTTTGCATACCATTTAGATTTCTAATTTCTAGAGTTCCAGTTGTGTAAATGAATATTTGTTTATAAAATGTTAGTGTGTTGTACTTAATTCTATGTGTTTTTCACATATAAAAACAGTTGGCAATGGTGATGCAACATATGTTGAAGAAGTTCCTATGGTTAGTATACCAATATACAGTGGAACCTTGACTTACGTCATTAATCCGTTCCAGAGGTCTAGACTTAAGTCAAACATGACTTAAGTCAAACAAACTTTCCCCATAGAAAGTAATGGGAAAGTGGATTAATCCGTTCCAGATGATGAAAAAGACCCCCGAAAACAGCAATTTAACCCAAATTTGACTGTCTCCCCCCCAAAACACACACATACACACACACTTCCCTCGCCAAGTGGGCCGGGGGTGGTGAGGGGGGCTCCTCTCCGCAGCCCAGTTTCCCTTCTGAGGGGAAAGAGGAGCCTTCCCTGCCTGGACATGGCCCTTTTTGGGAAGAGGAACCGAGAAGGCTCCTGGCCTCGCCACTGGTGACCCCTGGAAGGCCAGCCGAGGCGGGTGGGGGTAGGGGGAAGGAACAGGACGGGGGCAGAGGAGGCAGAGGAGGAGGTCTCCATCTCGAGAGCCGCAGGGATCACCAGGCATTAATGCTGCCCCTGCCGCCTTCTGCCAGGGAGTTTTCTCCCGTCGGACCTCGAGAGTGTGGGTGATTTGGTCGTGGCCCCTGAGCTGGTGGGCATGGCCTCATGACGTAAGAGGCTTCCCTCGCCCCCTTCGCCAGAGTGGTCGGCCAAGCCAGCGGCTCCAGCCAGGAAGGGCGCCCTCCCCTCCCCCAACCCCCAGGCGCACGGGTCCCGAGAGAAGGCAGGGCTCTTTCCCCCACCTTCGGCACCCCCTCTGGCCAGGTAGGCCCCCCTGCCCTCACCCCACACCCTCCCGCATTTGAGGGGGGGTTTCCTCGTCCCTCCCCCTTCATCCACGGGCTTGCAAGTGGTCATCCACTGCCCCTCCCACGCACGCACACACACACACACACACACACACACACACACACACACATGAGGCCAACCGGCAGGGGGGAAGGCAGCTAGATCCTGGCCCTTCTGCCCTGCCCCCCCATTGCTCACCTGTTTCTCTGCCTGCCGCTTGCCAAGGACAGTTCTCTGCCTGCCGCTTGCCAATCAGGCTTTGTGAAGCTAGTGAATGTAACACCAATCTTCAAAAAAGGATCTAGAGGTGATCCAGGAAAGTACTGACCGGTCAGTTTGACATGTGTCTCAGGTAAAGTGATGGAAACCATGCTAAAAGATAAAATTAATGGACACGTAGAAGAGAAGGTGCTGCTGAAGAAGAGCTAACGTGGCTTCTGCAAGGAAAAACATGCCTTACTAATCTGTTGGAATTTTTTGAGAGTGTCAACAAGCATGTGGATAAGGGAGATCCAGTTGACATTGTTTATCTGGACTTTCAGAAGGCTTTTGACAAGATCCCACACCAAAGGCTCTTGAATTAACTTGCTAATCATAGAATCAAGGGACAGGTCTTGTCCTGGATCAGCAACTGGCCAAGGGACAGGAAACAGAGGGTTGCGCTAAATGAACACTTCTCCAAGTGGTGGGAGGTAAAGAGTGGGGTCCCCCAAGGTTCTGTACTGGGACCCCTGCTTTTCAACCTCTTCATAAATGATCTAGAAATAGGAGTAAATAGCAAGGTAGCCAAATCTGCCAACGGCACTAAATTATACAGGATAGTAAAAACTGAGAGAGATTGTGAGGAGCTCCAGAGGGATCTCTTGACACTGGTGAAGTGGGCAAACCACTGGGAAATGAACTTCAACATTAGCAAGTGCAGAGTGATGCACATTGGGGGGGGGGACCCAATTACGTTTATAAACTGATGGGATCTGAACTCTCTGCAACAAACCAGGAAAGGGACCTTGGTGTCCTGGTGGACAGCTCAATGAAGGTGTCAACCCAGTCTGCCACAGCAGTGAAAAAAAGCAAAATCAATGCTAGGGATCATTAGGAAAGGTATAGAAAATAAGTCATTGAGTGTCATTTTGCCTCTTTATAAATCTTGTTGAGGCCCTATCTGGAGTGTTGTGTACAATTCTGGTCACCATAACTCCAGAAGGATATTATGGAAATGGAAAAAGTGCAGAGAACAACCAGAATGATTAGGGGATTGGAACACCATCTGAGGCTGCAACAGCTGGGCCTCTTTACTCTTGAATGATGGCATCTAAGAGGTGACTTGATTGAAGTTTATAAAATCATACATGGTGTGGACCAAGTTGATAAGGAAAAACTGTTTCCTTATCAACTTGGGGGCACGCCATGAAACTTTTGCGTCCTAGATCTCAAACAAATAACAGAACGTACTTTTTCACCAGAGGATCACTGGTCTGTGGAATTCCCTGCCAGAAGAAGTGGGGACAGCTTTAAGAAAGGATTGGACAAGTTCATGGAGAACAAGGGACAAGGCTATCAATGGCTAAGGACAACCTCCAGGTTGCAGAGATAGGCAGGATATTGTGTGGAAACTTCTTATATACTGCAGTTGGACCTCGGGTGTGGCCCTGGCAGCTCCTGCTTAAAAGCATCAGTCATCTGACATCTCCTTCAACTTACCACATGACATCAGCCACACCCCAGCTAGGATCTATCTATACACCTGGCTGGTTGGATAGTTGTCTACCATACTTTACCTACTCTTCATTTTAGCCTTGGGCAAAAGAGGACATGTTGCTGATTTTTGTTTCTGCTAATGTGCTGATTTATGTTTCTAGAGATGTGCTGATTTATTCATATTTTTTCTGTGTATAAGACACCCCATGTATAAGATGGCCCCCATTTTTCTAAGCCAAAATTAAATTTAACAACTGTGAGGTTCTCTCTCAGCTTACTCGTGTGTATAAGATGACACTTCATTTTCAGTCTAACAGTTAAAGACAAAAATATAGTCTTATACACAGAAAATAGTGTATGCTTCTGGAATACAAGACATGAACATTGCAATAATGTTCTAACTATACTTTGTCTCTATTTCTTTTAATCATTCAACATAAACTCTTTGACATGCACAGATAATGAATGAGGAAAGATCTTCATATTTAGCACGGTTTCTGTTGAATAGTCAGATAGGCTGCTTCACTAGAAAATCTCTCACATACCACACTGTTTATGTTTAAAGGCCTCTCGCCTTATGAAAATAGCTACTAATTATTATGTAGAACACAATAAGGCAAAAAAATCAAAATAAACATAATAGTACTTTACAATCAGCTATCTGGTCACATGATGTGTCAGACTATCAAATAAAAAAATGACAATTCTTAAAACATTAAAAAGAACCAGTTACTTTTACCTGTAAAGGTGATTCTTCGAGTGGTCCTTCGTGAAGCCACACAGGTGGGTTTCCCAAGCACGCATGCACGAGGCCTGGACTTCCCTAGCAATAGGAAAGTTCATTAGTCTCTGCCCCCTCACACTGGGCACGTGGAAGAGGGTTCCCGCCCAAACACCTCAGTTCCCTCACAACTGCCAGTATGACAGGTAAGTACCGGCCACGGCGTGATGGCCTGAGGGTAGGAGGGTGGGTGCTATGTGGCTTCACGAAAGACCACTTGAAGAACCACCTTTATAGGTAAGTAACTGGTTCTTCTCTTTCATGGCCTTTGTGAAGCCACACAGATGGGTGATTACAAGCATACTCACAGGATGGTGGGAAGTCACGCCATCACACAGGAAAGGGCGACTCTCCCAAAGGTAGTGGAAGACCACATGCGGGTGTCCATCCTATAGTGTTTCATGAAGGTGCTGGGTTTGGACCACGTGGCAGCATTACAAATGTCTTCCATAGGAATGCCCTTGAGCAGTGCCACCAAAGAAGCCATCATTCTAGTGGAAAGAGCCCCGACTGGCAGAGGCTGTTTGGCTAGCTGATATGCCAGTGCAATGGTGTCAACTATCCAATGGGAGAAATGTTGAGTTGATACCTGTGCACCTTTAGAGGAAGAGTCATAACAGACAAATAACCTTGGTGTCTTGCAAAATTCTGCAGTCCTGGAGGTATAAAAGGCAAGGGCATACCTGACGTCCAAGGAATGAAGGTCCCATTCCAATCAACTAGACAGATTTTGGGGGAAAGTAGGTAGAGAAATCGGCTGAGAGAGGTTGAAAGAAGAAACCACCTTGGGGAGGAACACGATGTCAGGGTAGGCCACTACCTTGTCCTTATAAAACTGTAGATAGGGAGGGTCACATCGGAGGGTGCAAAGTTCACTGGCTCGTCTGGTTGAAGTGATAGCCAGAAGGAAAGCAGTCTTAAAGGTAAGTAGGCGGAGGCCGCAAGTAGTGAGCGGTTCAAACTGTGGGCGCATACGTTGGTGTAAAACCAAAGGTAAAGACCATTGAGGGGGGAATATGATGCTGCTGAGAGAAGAAATAAGACAATCCTGACCTCTTCAGGTGGAGGAGGCATTGGAACAGTCTATTGATGGAGGGGTTCAAAGGGGAAAACCCTTTGTCTGACGCGAAGGAAGAGAATCTTTTCCATTTGTAGGCGTATAGGCGTTTAGTGGAGGGTTTACATCAGGCCTGCCCAAAGTCTGGCCCAGGGCCCAAATCCGGCCCGTCAGGCCATTCTGAGTGGCCCGCGGCTGGCTGGCCCGCCCCTCCCTCCCCTTCCTTCACCCCATTTTTTTAAAAGAAAGTGGGTGGGGCTTGCCGTGGGGTGGCAGGGTTGGGGAGCAACCGGCCCCTGACACATTCTCAGCCATGAAATCTGGCCCTCCTTACAAAAAGTTTGGGCACCCCTGGTTTACATGAAGCTGCTAATACCTCCTGAATCAGTTTTTGATCCTCCAGGCTGACAGCTGGAGACGAGGGAGGTCTGGATGGAGAATCCTTCCTTTGGAAAGGGATTCACAGGTAAATTTGGATAAGTCTGAGTAGTGGTGTGAACTGAGACTGGCGAGGCCACCAGGGGGCTATGAAAATGGCGGACTTTTTCTGCTGCATTTTCAATACCACCTTGTGGAGGAGGGGAATCGGAGAAAAGGCATATAGTAGGCGCGTCTCCCATTGGACTGCAAGAGCATCCCCCATGGAGTTGTGGCCTGCTCCTGCTCTTGAGCAAAACTGTGCGCATTTTGAGTTTTCTCATGTAGGAACTTGGGGAGTCCCCCATCAACGGCAGAGGCAAAGATACGTACCATTCATGACTGGTACACATTCATCTGCTGAGTGAGTCGGCATCTATATTGTTCACTCCACCACTAGCACTACATTTCTGGAGAGGTGATGGAGAAATGCCCGGCAGGCCATGTGCACAGCTAATAGCTCCAGCTGATTTATATGTAAAGTCTGTTCCTCCACCAACCATCTGTCATGAATTGACATGTCCAGGCAAACAGTTTCCTAGCCCGTTCCACTGGCATATGTAGTCAGTTGGATGGTAGGATATAGTGAACGGAATGGGTGACCAACAAGAAGGTTGGTGTGGGAAGCCCATCATATAAGGTGGTGCGGAAGATGGTGTGGGACTGTCAGTAGCTTGGACGAAGGATCTTTGACTGGGTCGAAGTGGGCCAGAAACCAAGATTGCAGGTAACGGAGTTTGAGTCAAGCATGTGGGAGGACTGACATCATCGACGCCATGTAGCCCAAAAGCTGCTGTACCATATGGACTTTGATTGGTTCATTGGGATGGAACTATCACAAGAGGGAGCGAATATCGTTGAGTAATTCTTGAAGTGGAAACGCCTTTGCCTGGGATGAGTCCAACACCGCCCCTATGAATATAATAACCTGTGTTGGAGTAAGTCATGATTTTTCCACGTTGATCTGGAGTCCCAGGTTTTCTAGAGTGCAGAGGATGTAGCGTACATCCTGTTCTGCCTGCTCTCTGAGACCACCAGCCAGTCATCCAAATATGGGAAGACAACTATGCTGTGGGTTCTGGGGTAAGCAGCTATTGGCCCATACATTTGGTAAATACTCTTGGGGCAGTAGCTAAACCACACGGCAGGGCAGGATATTGGTACACAGCTCCATCCACCACAAACATTAGAAGGCGACGGTGGGATGGGTGAATAGTGATATGGAAGTAAGCATCCTTTAAATCTACCACCCCAAACCAATCTCCATGCTGGAGGAAGGGGATTATGTTCTACAGGGTCACCATTCGAGATGTAAGTTGAGGAGTCGGAGATCTAAGATTGGACGAAGGCCTCCATCCTTTTTGGAGATGGTGAAGTATCTTGAGAAGTGCCCTGTGAGAATTAGCGAAGGTGGAACTCAATGAATGGCGTCCTTTTATAGTAGAGATGACACTTCCTCCAGTAGGCAGGGAGAGGGGTCAATACTGATGAAATTTCTGAGGGGGGTAGACACGAGGTTGAGATAGTAGCTGTGTTCAATGATTCTTCGAGGCCTTTTTCAAGGAAGAAGAAGTATTTGCTGGTTTCTTAGGTTTTGGAGGGGTTGCCGAGGAGGTAGAGCAGGGGTGGCGAACAAGTTCGACCAAAAGAGCCAAAATTTTAAACTGTGAGAGTCAGAGAGCCACACCACGCAGTGACCTGCCAAAACAGACAAACACTCACACAAAAGCATATAATTTTAACAATAATATATTAAACACATAATATAACATGCTCAGTCAGGTGTTTTTTATTACCTTGTTCGAGTGATGGGATGATAATCTCAGTGGGATTTCTGGCATCTTTTGCTTTCAGTAATCTTCTGCAAATCAGGTTTGTATTCAGTTGTAGCCACTCGGAGCAGTTCCTTTACATGAGTGTCAGTCAGAATGGACCGGTGCTTTGATTTCACATGTTTCAAAGTAGAAAACAGCTTCTCACAGACGTATGTTGACGAGAACATAGACAGCAGCTTGAGAGCGGCTCTTTTTACACACGGGTATTTTTCAGTTGGCACAGCTCTCCAAAACGTAACATGGCCTTCCTTCAAAAGAGATTTCAGTCTATCGTCCTCACGTAGCTCAATCATTTCTAGTTCACTCGCTGCCTCATCAGTAACAAGTGGGGTTTTCAGGCAGTCGGTGTCAGCATTAAACGAAAAGTGATCTGTGGTCTTTTTTGTTCCAAGTCCTCAAACCGCAAAGTAAACTTCTCTTGCAGTTGTGTAAATTGTTTCACGTATCCAGCTATATCTGTTTTAACACCGGTCTTCTGCAGGGTGCTGCGCAAAGAAGGAAAATGGGATAGATTGCTGTTTTGAATGTGTGCTTTAAAAAGCTTCAACTTGTTTACAAAGGAGAATACACTTTGTGTCAGCTCAGGAAGAGTTTTTAATTTCCCCTGCAGGTCCACATTTAGTTTATCCAAGTGTGAAAGCATGTCCACTAAAAATGCCAAATCCATAAGCCACTCGGGGTCTGAAAGCTGAGGATACATTTTGTTCTTCTCTGCCACAAACAATTTTACTGTTTCCAAAAGCTCAAAAAAGCACGAAACTACTTTGCCTATTGAGAGCCATCTCACTGTGCTGTGCAGTGGCAGGTCACCGGGCAAGTCTGCGTCAAGTTCTGCAATGAGGTTCTTGAATTGCCGGTGATTAAGGGCGTGCGTACGGATGTAGTTCACAATCTCCATCACAGGCTTCATAACGTGGTCTAAATTCAGTGTTTTGGACACAAGTTGCTCACGATGGATGATGCAGTGGAAGTTCCAAAATTCAGGAAAGGCGTCATCACCTTTACAAAGACCCACAAGTCCATTTACTGAGCCGATCATCGACGGTGCTCCATCCGTGACTAGTGCGGTGAGTTTTTCAAAAGACATATTCGCTTTTTTAAAAACGGCAGTCATTGCCTCTTTTATGTCAGTACCGCGAGTTCTGTCTTTTAATGCGACAATGTCGAGAAGCTCTTCTTTAATCACGCAGTCCTCAGAAACCATTCGCACAAATATTGCCAACTGTGACTTGTCTTGTATGTCGCATGACTCGTCTAATGCAACACTAAAATAAGCACATGCGTTCAAGTCTGCATGTAGATCTGACTCAATCACATTATTTATGTCTGCTATTCTGGTTTCAACTGTGTGCCATGACAGCTGGAGATCATTGATGGAATCTTTGAGTTTTTTATTGTCTGGAGCCAAGATTTCAATTACATCCGCAAAACACTGTTTTAGAAACTCCCCCTCATTGTATGGTTTTTTAGCACGGGCAATGTTCCACGCCACTTTATAGGATGCAAGGGTCACAGTTTCTCCATGCTTGGTTAATTGCTGAAACATTTGAGACTGTCTTTTTACCTGGCTTTTCAAGCTGCTCAATTTTTGCTTGCGTAGATCAGTACCTTTGGGTAATTCCTTGTCAATATTAGCATGGAGAGTTCTAAAATGACGCTGAAGATTTGAAGCCTTGAAATGTGATATCATAGTATTGCATATT
Source organism: Phrynocephalus forsythii (assembly GCA_029282475.1). NCBI lineage: Eukaryota > Metazoa > Chordata > Lepidosauria > Squamata > Agamidae > Phrynocephalus > Phrynocephalus forsythii. The sequence continues at coordinate 67,744,240 of JAPFRF010000009.1, forward strand.
AAACACAGCGCTTTCCCATTCCGTTCAATAAAGAAGAAAGCATCTTCCCATTCTTCCAAAAATGTCCTGTGTTCTTCATATTTTCGTTTAGCTTTGCATTTTGCCATTTTGAGTGAGGGTAAAAATCCTGCAGTGATGTTGAGGGTGTGCTGCGTCCTCCACACCAGTGTTTTTCAACCTATTTTGGGCAAAGGCACACTTGTTTCATGAAAAAAATCATGAGGCACACCACCATTAGAAAATGTTAAAATGCCAAAAAAAACCCATACAAACACGCGCACCACGCGCTCCCCCGCCTTTTTTCCAGCTCCTTGCAACCTGAAAGCTGCTGGCTGGCGGGGGGGGGGGAGAAGCAAGAGCTGGCGGGTCTCTCTCTCCCCCCCCGCCCCCCACTCACACCCAAGTCTCCATTGCCTTGCAACCGGACTTACTCTCTTCCTGCTTTCGATCAAACCCGCTCCTCCTCTGGTTGCTCACTCCGGCCACCCATCCCCCAGCATGATGTCCCAGGCAGCCGCCCATTGCCGCCACCCCCAACACCCCCGGTGTCTTGGAAGGGAAGCGTTAATGCCAATTAAAAAGGACCCTGCCCCTCCCACTCGAGAGAGAGAGAGAGAGAGAGAGAGAGAGAGAGAGAGATACACACACACCTCGCCTATGCTCCTCTTCAGCCCTCCTCCTCCTCCTTTGCACAAACTCGCGGCAGGATCACTCTGCACGCCACACGCGCAGCCGGCACCATTCGCCCCCCCGCCAAGAAGCCACCTTTCCCGCCGCCGCCGCTGCAACCACCACCACCACCACCACCCCGAACCCGCTGCGCGTGCCAAAGTTCGGCTCCTTCCGTCCTTAGGAGGGAGGGAAGCAGCCAAAGGGGCTTTTAAAAATAAAAAGGGAGAGAGATTTTAAAAGAGAGAGAGAGAGAGTGAGAGAAAGACCTCGCCTATGCTCCTCCTCAGCCCTCCTCCTCCTCCTTTGCACAAACTCGCGGCGGGATCACTCTGCGTGCCACACGCGCAACCAGCATCATCCGCCCCCCACCAAGAAGCCACCTTTCCCACCACCGCCGCTGCAACCACCACCACCACCACCACCCCGAGAGAGAGAGAGAGATACATACACACCTCGCCTATGCTCCTCCTCAGCCCTCCTCCTCCTCCTTTGCTCCAATCACAGAGGCCAGCTGGTAGGCGGCCTGTCAAAAAGAGACCGGCCAGAGCGCGGCAAGGCGCAAGCCTCGCTGCTGCTGCTGCCGGTCACGAGTGGTCCGCCGCCGCCGCCACTGCTGGCCTCGCTGGGCAAGGCCCCGATCCTCGGCTGGGGAGGAAGGCGGGGCCTCCAGAAAGAAGCCGCCGCCTCCTCCTCCTCCCAGGCCGTTCCCCCTGCCCAAGCCCTTATCAGGGCTCCGATCACAGAGGCCAGCTGGTAGGCGGCCTGTCAAAAAGAGACGGGCCAGAGCGCAGCAAGGCCAGCGCCCCCCCCCCGCCGCAGGACCCTCAGGTGCAGGGGGTGGCGGTGGTCTCAGCCAGGGCTCGATCTACTCCTCCTCCCCCCCCCGCTTGTTGGGAAATGCAAAGAGCCGCATTTATTTTGGCCGGGAGCCGCATGTGGCTCGCGAGCCGCGTGTTCACCACCCCTGAGGTAGAGGATGGAGCTTTTTTCTCCATGACCTCTGGCTTTAAAGATCTTTCCAAAAGATAAGCATTGAGCCAAAAATGCCTGTTTTTGAGGGTTTGAGGGCCAAACTTCCTAAAAATTGGGCAGGAGTCTAGCTGGTGGGATTCTCCCAAACACCTGATGTCTGTCAGAGTGCAGAATTTTAGCGTTGCAAGCAACACATCTCTTAAATGGAGGCAGAAATGCCATAAAATAAGAAAAAGTTCTGAAAATTGTTTGAAGATGTCTATGACTCAGACAGAAGTGGAGACTAACAAAACGTTATCTCTCAGAACAGCAGTAAGAGGGGACTGAGGTGCTTGGGCGGGAACCCTCTTGCACATGCCCAGTGCGAGGGGGCAGAGACTAACAAACTTCCTTATTGCTAGGGAAGTCCGGGCCTCATGCAAGTGCGCTTGGGAAACCCATATGTATGGCTTCACGAAGGCTACGAAGGAGAATGTAGGTTTTCCTTTACAATTTTTATAAAATTATTCTGAATTTTAAAAATAAGCAGATTAAAAACCATCCAGAAATAGAAAATGGTATGAAAATATTTTCTTATAAAGAGGCTAGTAAAAAAAAAAAACACTACAGTACAACCCCCTTATCTGCTGATTCACTAACCGTGGATTTAGCTATCCACAGTTGATGATCAGGAGAGAGGGGCAAGGAGTGGGGAAATTAAAAATAAATCTTACTGATGCCAATGGCCGCCATGCTCCTCCTTACTGCCGCCGCCACCACAGGCCAGCCAGGCACCCTTCTGGGGAGGGGTGATATACGGACTCACCCACGTGGCCAAGCGGGATTTGAACTTCCCAGTCGAGTCCCAGGAGTTGGATCAGAAGATTTGAACTTCCGATCTGCCACCTGGGACCTAAGTGGGAAATTCAAAGTCCCCACCACACCCCTCCGTGGAGAGGGCACCCTCTGGAGGGGTGAGGTGGGGACTTTGAATTTTCTGCTCAGGTCCTTGGCAGCAGATCAGAGGTTTGAGCAGGAAGTTCAAAATGTTTGATTGGTCGCCTGGGACCTGACTTGGACGTTCAAAGGCCGGGAGGTTGGCTGGCCTGTGGCCACCGCAGTGGCGGCAAGGAGGAGGGCGGCGGGCATCAGGGTAGTTTTATGTTTTATTTTCTCCTCTCCTCACCATTGCCACCGCTGCCACTGCTGAGTGGCAAGAAGAAAGGGGAAAAATCTTTATTCCTTCCTTGCCATTTGGAGGGGTGTCAGAGGAGAAAATTTTCACCCCAGCACCTCACCAACCCTCCCACCACCATTATCCTCAGATAAGAGCATGTTCTCATATCCACAGACTTCACTATCTGTGGGGAATAGGGATACAGTACAGTAATACAAAAGACAGTCTGTAAAATGATAGAAAACAGTAACAATAAAAAACATTTTTAAGTTCTGCAAGTGCAGAACATCCAGTCATTCTAGGGCTTGTATGGGTTTTCTGAATCAGTCCTATTAAGCAAAATGGATTCATGAAAAATGCTTGCTATGTATTCAGTTGCTTAATTTATTATATTTATTTATTTATTATTATATTTGTATCCCGCTTATCTCCAACATAGGACTCTAAGCCAGTGTTTTTCAACCTTTTTTGGGCAAAGGCACACTTGTTTCATGAAAAAAATCATGAGGCACACCACCATTAGAAAATGTTAAAAAAAATTAACTCTGTGCCTATATTGACTATATATAAAGTAATTCTCTTGAATAGGAATCAAATAAACACAAAGTATTTTATAATTACTTTATTATGAAATAGTAAGTAAACAGAAATATGAAAAATTATAAAATACTTTATTCAGTGTGCAACCTGGGCCTGTTTGGCTGAACACAAAGCTGATATTCTTCAGCTTTTCCAACGGCACACCAGGCAACATCTCGCGGCACACTAGTGTGCCGCGGAACAGTGGTTGAAAAACACTGCTCTAAACGGCTAACAACAAATATCACAATAGAACAGAACACAAATCACAAGTATAGCAAGTTAAAACATTTATCCTGCTAAGATCCTAAAATCCTAAAATCCGAAAATCCAAAGGCCTCCAAGTGCGTCCCAGCACGTCAAAGACGTGCTGTCAATTATTAGAACAGAGTCAGAACATTTAGATAGCAGACTGAAATCTGCTTTCCAATATAAACCATCTGATGAAACAAGTAATGCACATAAATTATACAAATAGTTATGTTTCCCCTTCATTTTTACTTTATAATCATTAGAATATTACCTTCCTTGCTTAAATTCTTCATATAATAATTTTTAAGAACTTGCTCAACTTTCATATCTTTCCATTTCCAATTTATCCTAACAAATTAAATACATCCAGCCTTCTATATTGAACATGCACTACGCTCATGTCCAAAAACATCCCTCTCCACCAGCCCACTAAACGTGCCCTATTCTCTTCTAAACATGCAGCTTTAAAACAAAGTTCTGTCACCGTTACATAAAAACAGCAGGAGAAAAAGAGATTGTAACATTTTTGCTTGTTCTGTGGCAAATACTAAAGCAACTATGGCAAGTGTCTCACAGTGTTGGCATTCAAAGTGTGCTAACAGAAGAGGAGGATGCTTCTTATAACCCTTTCTGTACTCGTAAGTTCTTCCCTCTAAATCCACCCTTATTTTCTCCTGAAGTCTGGAATCTGTTTTCTGAGGTTGGGAAATGGGAGGCACACATAGAAGTGAGAACTGCTAGATGGCTGAAATGTTGACACATGCTGCCTCCCTTGTGCTGGGATATTCTATCCCTATCCCCATTGCAAATGGGAACACCATGATTCCTTTGTGCATAGTTCTGCTCTTATGGAATTTATAATTTCCTAGGAAGAATTCCACATAAAAGCAATATGATTGGCTGGGTGAACATTCTCTTTCTCACTTCCCCTTTCATCTCATGAAGCTAAAATTTAGAAGAATGAAAGCAGATGAAAAATGTTCTTTCAACTTCCAGCTTCTTTGCTTTAAGTGTTCTCAAGTTTGTTCAGACACTGGCATGTGGGATTTTGGGCCTTTTTACACGACCCCTAAACTCCACCACAAATGGGTTCCAGCTCCGCAGCTTAAAATTGTTTACCCACCAGCTCCGGAGTTTACTGAAAATTAAGTGCGACCACGTCCACCTAAGCGCGTCCCAGCGCACTTTTCATGTACCTGCTCTCTGAGGGTGAAAAATCTTGATGCGTTTGTGCCGGGCTCTCCTCGCTTCTTTTTGCTGTTGTTTTTTGCCTCCCGCCCCTTTAAGAGAAGGAATCACAACAACGGGGCGGCATCCACCGGCACCGGAGGGAAGCCTGCATTCTTTTGTCCCTTTTTTTCTCCCTCCCCTCACGCAGCCAGCAGCCAGGAAGTGCGGAGGGGTGGGGACGCAGGAAGAGCGACGAACCCCTAAGATCTCTGGTCCGAATTTAAGGGACCAGCGGATCTTATGGATCGTGTAAAAGCGCCCTTAGTTGTTTTTAAGTTCATCAGTGCTTAATTCTACAGACTAATGTCAAAAGGTTTCAGAAGATGAAAGTATATCATTGAAATACGAATTAATCCGTGTACAGACATGAAGAGGGAATATCCTCTTAGGGAACAATTGCATGCAGTCTGTGGCTACTCTCTCACAATATCCTTCACTGCAACCTCCTTCTTGCTGAGTTCATCCATACCACGTCAAAGGCTTTCAGTTCTTCTTCTGGGAACCAATCATGACCTTTGATACAAAATTTACAATGGCACTGGCAGGCTGTTCTGGATCATGCTCTGCAAACAGATGACACACATTATCTGTGACACTGCCTTGCTTCCTTGCAACAAACCCGAACACCCTGTAGAAAACAACAAAAGACAGGAAATATGTATAAGAGAATCCAGAAATGTCATATTGTAGAAAAAATATAGTTATAGTTAGCAGCGGGTTTCATATTCATTCTAGGTTCTTTTCCCCCATGGGAGGTCTTGTCAGAGGTTCCTCAACACTTTTTCTGAATGGAAATTGCATTCTAAAATACAGTGTTCTGCTCTGTTTGTTTTTCATATATATGTTTCAGAGTATAAAGACATAATTATGTTGAAAGAGGATTTATCTACTTATCACAACTGATTTGCAAAAAAGCAGATGACCCAATGTGGAAGAGGTTGTCTGCACATATAATTTTTGAAAATTACTGACACAGATAGTGGCTTTTTAAATTTCAGTAATTTCCTTACAGCCTAGTAAAACCGACAACACTGTACCATCATCCCATCCCTGGCACAGGAGCTGCAGTCTGCTTGCTGCTATCATGAGGAGGAGCCTGTATTACAGCTAAAATTGTGCTCACAACCTCAGGTTCAATCCCAGGTAGCTGGCTCATGGTTGACTCAGCCTTCTATCCTTCTGAGGTCGGTAAAATGAGTACTCAGCTTGCTGGGGAGAGGGGGCAGAATATGTAGCCTGCATAATTAAACTATAAACTGCACTCATGGGGTGGAATATAAGCCAAACACTTTTGTTTGGCACATGATACTCCAAACTGATATATTATCCTGCTCATTACAGGTAAACATATGAATGCTAGCAAAAGGCTATGTATCACCAGTTTTAGCTACCTCTGTAGTTGAAACAGAGGTAGTAACCTTAAGAGGGCACAGTCACAGAGGAGTGTCCACTTTGCTAGTGTCACCACACATTTGAATGTGGCTGATCCTCAATGAGAATCACTATAAAATGGACGACAGACAAACTGGACTCCTGGGAATGTAGTTTTATTTTCAGAGGATCCTTTCAGAATACCTTGTGCACAAGGGGTTCCTGAACGCAGGGACAACTTCCTGTATGGAATGTCCAGTCTTAAATACTCTTCAGCATACCGAAACCGATAAAGAACAAACTCAGGATTGGTTACATTTTGCCGCAGTGGAAAGCATGTGACTTCATTACATATATGATCATTTTCCGTAACACAACCAAACTTAAAGATCAGTGATACTTTCCCATCTGCATTAGCAAGATTAAAGGTCATTAATTTCTTAATGTATTGTTCTCTCTATCTTAATAGTGAGTTTCAAAAACTGAAAAAAAAAGGTGCAAAACAAAATATTTTAAGATCTGAGATGTCTTAGCATGCGGTTTGACATTTGCTATTCACTCTTTGTGGTTTGGACACATCCTGTTGCCATTCAATATAGAAACCCATGTCTGCAAAGGGTGCAAAACAAAATATTTTAAGATCTGAGATGTCTTAGCATGCGGTTTGACATTTGCTATACACTCTTTGTGGTTTGGACACATCCTGTTGCCATTCAATATAGAAACCCCATGTTTGCAGAAATACAGAAATCATGCTTTTAGGATACAGAGTTTACAGAGATGGTAGTTTTAGGATATCTATAAGGCAGAGGACAGAATGAAGAATTGAAGATAAACTCACTAGGACCCTCCACCTCAAATCAGACTGGAGATAGCCCAGTGCCATTTCTACTTTATTTATTTATTTATTTATTTATTTATTTATTTATTTATTTATTCATTCATTCATTCATTCATTCATTCATTCATACCTACCTACCTACCTACCTACCTACATACATACTCTGACTTTCTTCTTGGAAAGGACCCAAGGCGGCTTTCAACATTGAAGGACAATATACAAGGCTTGAGACAATAAGTACAGACACAATATTCAATAGACAGAACCAATGTTGTAGCAGTGAAATAAGCTTGGACCTTTCCATGAGCATATCTGTTTGTGCAGTTTTCCCCCCATGCCATTATATCCTTAAGGAAGATTGTACAAAGGAATGTGTTGGGTGAAATATCCTGGATTGAATTGCAATGTCATCTAGTCCACAGTTTATGAGAATAACAAGCTTTCCTGACATTCACTAATTCTCTTCCTCTCATAGACATTCCTGATACCATGCACTTCTCAGCACTTTCAAAATTTATCTGAATACAGTAATCCCCCACCACATTGCAGTTCATTTAATGTGGTCTTGGTATATCATGAATTTTTATTTGTACAGAAGGGACCTGCCAATGGGAACGAGTAAGTACAGGTGTGGGGGAAGACTCCCCCTCCCAGGACGTTTGGTCACCAAGTCTAAGGAACCTGAGAAGTCTGGTGGAAGGAAGCAGCAAAGCTGTCACCTCCACTCTCTGCAGACCTTCCAGCCTCTGGGTCAAGGCGGCTGCCACCTGGCCACCGGGTGTGAATTTCCCCCCCACCCAACACGCACACACACCTGCACTTACTGTATTCACTCCTGCTAGGCAGGTCTCCAAGGTGCTGGGAGGGGGAAAGCTGCACAGTGTAGCTCCCCTCCCCACACCTGCACTTACTCCTACAGGGTAGGTTACCGAGGCGTTTGCATATAGCAGATTTTCCTTTATTGTGGGTGGTTAGGTAACCTAACCCCTGCAATAAACGGGGGGTCTACTGTATCTCTTCACATCCTGTAACACTCACTAAAGGTCATTCTGCCACTACTTCATTAGGGACCCCTGAGCCACTACAACTTGATTAAAACAATATTGCACAACTGAGAAATGGTGTTAAAACAGGGAAGCTTAGAACAGAACTTGAACTTAGACCCTAACTATACCAGGGTGAAAAAATAAGACAAATAAACAGGATGAAAAAATAAGACAAAGATCCTGATAAAACTCCCCCACCCCCGGGCTTAAATGATGACGAAAATTAATGTTGCTCAAGCAAGGCCTTTGATAGATGCTCCAGATTTCTGCTGTACTTAAAAGAAACAACTCATACAAGATACAATACCACTTCAGACTAGAAGCCACATTTTAAACATTCCACATACAAATTTATCTGCAAGTAGAGAAGAAAGTCCCAATCTTCTTTTCTGATGTACTAGTTGGTGTTTTAATTGCAGAGAGTTTTGTGATATACTGGAAAACTTTAAAATTAACAACTCACCAATAAGGCTCAAATGGCACAGTCAAGAAATTCAACACTGGAGGCATTCAAGAGAAAATTAGACCAGCATCTATAAGATCAGCTTTGATTTGAGTTTCTGTATTGAGCAGAGGGCGGGACTTTATGGGCCTTCCAACTCAATTATTCTATGATTGAGCCCTTTACAAATTTCTGGGAACACGTGAGCAGAGGCTTTTGCTATTGCTTCCATTTTAAAGCCTAGAGTTGTGTGCTTTTAAATCTTTTGCTTTCAGAAGCAAGGAGGAGCTAGGAGGAGGGGTTTCAGAGCCCTTTACAAATTTCTGGGAACACGTGAGCAGAGGCTTTTGCTATTGCTTCCATTTTAAAGCCTAGAGTTGTGTGCTCTTTAAACCTTTTCCTTTCAGAAGCAAGGAGCAGCTAGGAGGAGGGGTTTCAGAGCCCTTTACAAATTTCTGGGAACACGTGAGCAGAGGCTTTTGCTATTGCTTCCATTTTAAAGCCTAGAGTTGTGTGCTCTTTAAATCTTTTCCTTTCAGAAGCAAGGAGGAGGGGTTTCAGAGCCCTTTACAAATTTCTGGGAACACGTGAGCAGAGGCTTTTGCTATTGCTTCCATTTTAAAGCCTAGAGTTGTGTGCTTTTAAATCTTTTGCTTTCAGAAGCAAGGAGGAGCTAGGAGGAGGGGTTTCAGAGCCCTTTACAAATTTCTGGGCACATGTGAGCAGCGCACTCCTGACGGCGCGCACAACTAAAAAAAAAGGAAACAAGGAATTTTTTAAAAAAAATTTATATAAAAAGAGAAGAAGATAAAGGCAGATACCTTAATAAATTAACAATATTGAGTTATAAGTAACTCACCTTATTTAGTCAAGATGGAGGGTCACGGGGCTGAAGTAGTTACTTGTATCATCTGCAGCATGTTTGTTTTTTTGCCAAAACAACTGCCAGCTTATACAAGCTCAAAGTGCAAGCTAGTAGCCCTCTTAGAGCAGTGGTCCCCAACCCCCGGGCCGTGGACCGGTGCCGGTCCGTGGACCGGTTGGCACCGGGCCGCCTGGGGAGGCCGGGGAGGCTCCTCCCCTTTTCCTCCGCCGCCTTCCTCCTCCTCCTCTTCTGTCCCGCGGGCAGCCGGAGGAGGAGTCGCCGCCGCCGGGCACGGTGCACGGGCGGGGTGGGGGGGAGCCCGGGGCTCCTGGGCGGGCGGGCCCCACCTCCTCCTCCTGGCGGCGGCCGCGGCGGCCATGGCAGCCGCCCGGGTTCGGCCGCGACTCCGCGGTGGGCGGCGGGGCACCCCGCGGCCGGCTCGGCGGTCCCGGTGGCGCCCTCGGGCCGGAGACGCCACCCCCACCGGCCTCCTCCCCTCCCCTCCCGCTCGCCCGCCCGAAGGCCGCAGCCGGAGGCAAGCGGCGGCGCAGAGGTGCCCCACCGAGGCGGGCGCCCCGCCGCCCGGCCGCGGAGCCACAGCCGAACCCTCGGTTGGGGCACCTCTGCGGCGCCACAGCCGAACCTCGGTTGGGGCACCTCTGCGGCGCCGCTTGCCTCCGGCCGCCGACTGGAGGAGGAGGCGGGGGCCCGCCCGCCCAGGAGCCCCGGGCTCCCCCCGCCCGTGCGCGCAGGGGGAGCGCACGCCCGCCGCCCCAGCCAGCAAGCGCTGCTGCCGCCACCGCCGCCGCTGCTCCGCCGCCGCCGCCGCTCCCGTGGCCCCCCCAAGGTACACACCCCAAGCCCCCCCCGCACCTCCCCCTCCCCCTCCTCCCTCCCCCCTCCCCCGCCCCCCACACCCTCCCGCGACCCCCCCGCCATCACCGCCGCCGGTGCGACCCCCCAATCACACCGCCGCTGCCACTGCAACCCCGCCATCGCGCCCGCCCCGCCATCGCCGCCGCCGCCGGTGCGACCCCCGCCATCACCGCCGCCCCGCCATCGCCGCCCGTCGCGCGACCCCCGCCATCACCACCGCCCGGTGCGACCCCCCAATCGCGCCGCCGCCACCACTGCAACCCCGCCATCGCGCCCGCCCCGCCATCGCCGCCGCCGCCGCCGCGACCCCCCCATCGCCCCCCGCCGTCGCCGCGACCCCCCGCCATCACCGCCGCGCCCCGCCGCTGCCGCCGCCGCGACCCCCAATCGCGCCGCCGCCGCCGCGACCCCGCCATCGCGCCCGCCCGCCATCGCCGCCGCCGCCGCCGCGACCCCCCCCCGCAAGTGGGCCAGGGAAAAATTATCAAACATTTACCGGGCCCCGGTGATAAAAAGGTTGGGGAGCACTGTCTTAGAGGACAAGGTCAGGCACCTGGAGGCCTGTGTTTCTAATCTTTGCAAGGTTAGGGAACAGGAGGGTTTTTTGCAGGAAGCAGATAAAAACTTTGCCAACACAGGGGACGGGGTAATCTCAATCAGGACGAGGGCATTTCACAAATACAGGAGACAGACACTTGGAAGAATGTCACAGTCAGAAAGGGAAGAACTAGGAAACAGACAGAAAGTTTGCAGTTGCAAAATAGATTCCAACCTCTCTCCCTTATCGACCAGGAGAAGGAACTGCACCAAGAGCAGCCTCAAGACCTTGAACAAAGGAATCCGAACCCTACAGCGCACCAGGAGGCATCTACCAAGCCTCGGAGGAGGCGGGTGGTGGTGGTTGGGATTCCTTGCTTAGAGGAACAGAAGCGGTCATCTGCAGGCCAGACAAAATGAACAGGGAGGTCTGCTGTCTCCCTGGAGCCAAGATTCAGGATGTAACTGAGAGACTGACGACACTCATCAAGCCCTCTGATTCTAACCCCTTTCTCTTGGTCCATGTAGGAACTAATGATACTTCCAAACACAGCTTTCAGGATATCGCAGAAGCGTACAAATAAATGGGTAGGAAGCTGAAGGACCTAGGTGGGCAGGTGGTAATCTCATCTCTCTTCCCTGTACAAGGACGTGGCCCACGAAGGCAAAGAACAATAGTGGAAGTTAACAATTGGCTTCGGAAATGGTGCCGGCAGGAACAATTCGGATTCTTGGACCATGATTTGATTTTTCATTCAGATGGGATATTGGGCCAGGATAGGGTGCACCTCACCAATGCTGGTAGGAATCTCTTTGCCAAGAGGATTGCAGATTTAATAAGGAGAGCTTTAAACTGAGTTTGCAGGGGGAGGGAGAAAATTCTCTTAACGGTAGAGATCCAGAAGGGGTTGTGGAGACTAGCCCAAATGTTGCAATAGGAGCAGGACAAGAACTACTGCAGACCATCAGTGTGAGGAAAAACAGGTTAAGCAAATGACATGTAAGAAGCACACACAGCCTCAAATGTCTCTACACCAATGCACAGAGCATGGGAAACAAACAAGAGGAGCTGGAACGCCTAATATAGCAAAACAAATATGATGTAGTTGGCATCACTGAAACATGGTGGGATGAGACGTATGATTGGAATGTAGTCATTGGAGGGTATAACCCGTTTCAAAGGAATAGGACAAGTAAGAAAGGAGGAGGTGTAGCTTTATATATTAAGGACATTTATACTGCTGAAGAAATACAAGATAAACAGCAGAGGAACCATGTTGAGAATATCTGGGTGAAAATCAGGGGTGAAAAAACCAGGAAGGATGTCACTGTGGGGGTATATTATAGACCCCCAAGCCAGTCGGAGGAGTGGGATGATGCCTTCTTTGAGCAGATGGCCACACAGTCAAAAGGGAAAGATGTAGTGCTAATGGGAGATTTTAACTATCCTGATACATGCTCGCAATCCAACTCAGCTAAGAATGCAAGGTCTAACAAATTCCTTACTGCCTTTGCAGACAATTTCATGGCCCAGAAGGTAGAGGAGGCAACAAGAGGCAAAACCATTTTAGATCTGGTCATAACCAATAAGGAGGACCTCGTAAATGGGGTCGAAGTGGTGGGATCATTAGGTAAAAGTGACCATGCCCTCTTGGAATTTGTTATACAGTTGGAAGGTGAAGTTAAGCATAGTCAGACAAGAATCCTGGATAGATGGGAGTTCCTTAAAAGCAAGATATTAAAGGCACAATTTAAAACTGTTCCAACAAGAAGAAAGTATAGGAGAGGTCTAAAGAAACCGCAATGGTTTACTAAAGAACTTTCAACTCAGCTAACTATAAAGAAAAACAAATACAAGAAATGGGAAAATGGGAAATGCACCAAAGAGGAATATAAGCAAACAGCTAATATATGCAGGGGGCTGGTAAAAAAAAGCTAAAGCGCAAAACGAACTTAGACTTGCCAGAGACATTAAAGATAATAAAAAGGGTTTCTTTAGTTATGTCCGCAGCAAAAGGAAAAATAAGGAAATGATAGGCTCTGCATGGCGATAATAACCAGTTACTAACAGGAGACAAGGAACAGGAGACAAGGAAAAGGCAGAACTATTCAACACCTTCTTTTCCTCTGTTTTCTCCAAAAGGGAAGAAAGAGATCCACTGGGACAAAGACTAGATGAGGTAGGATGGGAATTACAACATAGAATAGGTAGAGAGCTGGTACAGGAACACCTGGAAACATTAAATGAATTTAAGTCTCTGGGGCCAGATGAATTACACCCAAGGATATTAAATGAACTGGCAGAAGTAATTTCAGAACCATTGGCAATAATATTTGAGAAGTCCTGGAGAACAGGGGAAGTCCCCATCGACTGGAGGAGGGCTAATGTTGTCCCCATCTTCAAAAAAGGAAAAAAAGAGGACCCAAATAATTACCGCCCAGTCAGCTTGACTTCAATTCCTGGAAAGATCCTAGAGAAAATTATTAAACAGGCAGTCTGCAAATATTTAACAAACAATGCTGTCATTACAAGAAGTCAACACGGGTTTCTTAAAAACAAGTCATGCCAGACTAATTTGATCTCTTTCTTTGATAGAATTACAGGCCTAGTGGATGAGGGGAATGCTGTGGATATTGTTTATCTGGACTTTAGTAAGGCCTTTGATAAGGTTCCCCATGGTATTCTTGCTAAGAAGTTAGCAGAAAGTGGGATAGATAGTGCTACTGTTAGGTGGATTTGTAATTGGTTGACTAATCGCACCCAAAGGGTGACCATAAATGGCCTCTCTTCAGCTTGGAAAGACGTGACCAGTGGGGTGCCCCAGGGTTCTGTTCTGGGTCCAGTACTGTTCAATATCTTTATTAATGACTTGGAGGAAGGAATAGAGAGTACGCTAATTAAATCTGCAGATGATACCAAATTGGGAGGGGGTGCAAATTCCCTAGAGGATAGGATGAAAATCCAAAAAGACCTTTACAGACTAGAGTGTTGGGCGAAAGCTAACAAAATGGATTTCAACAGAGGGAAATGTAGGGTACTAAATTTAAGTAAAAAAATGAATTGCACAAATAGAAGATGGGGGATACTTGGCTGGAGGATAGTACCTGTGAAAGGGATCTGGGAGTCTTGGTGGACCATAAATTGAACATGAGTCAGCAGTGTGATGCGGCGGCCAGAAAGCCAATGCGATTCTTGGTTGTATCAACAGAACCATAGTGTCTAGATCAAGGGAAATGATAGTACCACTCTATTCTGCTCTTGTCAGACCCCACCTGGACTACTGTGTCCAGTTCTGTGTGCCTCAATTTAAAAAGGATGTTGACAACCTCGAGCGGATGCAGAGGAGGGCTACCAGGATGGTTGAGGGTCTGGAGGAAATGTCTTATTAGGAACTGGGAATGTTTAGCCTCTCTAAAAGAAGACAGAGGGGATATGATAGCTATGTTTAAATATTTGAAAGGATGCCATATTGAAGAGGGAACAGGTTTGTTTTCCATGGCTTCAGAGACTAGGACTCAGGGCAATGGTTTCAAACTACAGGAAAAGAGATTCCACTTGAACATTAGAAAGAACTTCATGACAGAGCTATTCGGCAGTGGAATATGCTGCCACAGAGGGTGGTTGAGTCTCCTTCTTTGGAGGTTTTTAAGCAGAGGCTGGATGGCCATCTGTCGGAAATATTGTGATGGGGGTTCCTGCATGGCAGGGGGTTGGACTAGATGGCCCTTGAGGTCTCTTCCAACTGTATGATTCTATGATTCTATGAATCAGATCTCAAAATTGCCCTAGTTGCTAATTCTCTTGACCTTACTTTGACCCTCGGTTTACAAAGTGCCAGCCAAGACTTACACTTTTCATATCCTCCTGGCACCAAACCTTTATACACAAACTTAAATAATGGATGTAGTTATCAGAAACGTGAACTGTGATCAGCTAACATAAAATATTCCCCATACACTTTAAGAACCAACAGCGGGGGTGGTGGTGGTCTGACATGGCCGTGGCAGGACGCTAATCTCGGCTCTCCTGGTGTCGGAGATTACTGAAATGCTTCAGGACAATTAAACAGCATGCATTCTTCAGAGATATACTTGTGTGACTCTTCAGAGAATTCTGAGTGAGTAAGAAACATTTTAATTACGCTGAATGCTCCTTCAGTCTGGCAGATCTTATCTGGCCACATTCCTCCTCTAAGTGCTAAAAGTGAAAGTAACTCCGTCGAAAGAATGAGAAAGTATAAGAAAAGCAATTAATTAACTCAGTCTGGAAAATTCAAGGTCACTGAAATGCTGGACTCTTTAGAGCTTAGCTGTTTGACGTTTATTTAAGACAATTTATGAGTTTTTAAGCCGAGCTACATAAACAAGAGTGGCATGGAAACAGCGGCAATTATTTTGGCTTTCAAAGCGCCCCCCCCTTCCTTTCACTTTGAATTGAAATAACACTGGGGAATGTGATTGCCACATACTTATAACAACAAGTATCTTAGAATTAAGCATCTTAAGGATTTGGGGGATTCTGGAGGATCTTAAAATATATTTATTCAAGAAAATTGTGTCCTGAGGCAGCTAAGAATATAGCCGGGTACTGCATTAAGGAAGTGCTCCATCTGCTGGTGATTAAAAGGAATGGACATAAGAACTGATGGAAGTTGGTGTAATCCTATTTCCCACTGAGACCTCTATCTTTTCTTCTTCTCTGATTAATAACATTTGAACATCAATTTTTGAGCAATTTTTAGTTAAGTTTATGGTTGTTGATGAGGCCCTATGCGTAAGTGGTCTAAAGGACGTTCACAACTTGCATGGGTGAGCAAAGAGGAAAAGGAAAAACCTGGGCCACGTAATAATACCTTTGGAAGATTGGTACACTTAGAGGCCTCTGAACAACAACAACAACAATATCAACAACAACAATATAACCCCACTATGGAAATTCAACAAACCTTGAAAGAGATTGTTTCTAATCTTAAGAAAGTGGACTCAAACACAGGGATCGTTGCTGATAAGGTTTCTGGCTTAGATTCCAAAATGGATGGGCTGGGAAAAAAGATGGCTGCCATGGAACAGTCCTTCTCTCAGTCCTTGGGGAAGATGGATCAGAATGTTCTTGCCCTTGATAAAAAAGTTGAAGGAATGGATGCAAGGATGGTTGATTTACAAAAGGATTATAAAAAATTGACTAGCAGTGTGGAAACGGACCTTAAGAAAATGGGAGCAAAGGCTGAAAATACCCAGAGGCAAATTAAATATTACTCAGGAAAATTGCTGCATCAGGAAATGGCAGTCTCTGACTTACAAGAACAAATGATACAGCAACAAGATTTTTCGAGACGAAACAATATTAGGATGAAAGGTTTGCCAGACCTGGGCATGGATGAGAAAAACTTACAACAAAAAAGTCTGAACTGGCTTAAGAAGGTAGTGCCCAACACTCCTCTGGATCATTATGATATAGAAAGGGTGCACAGAGTGGGCCCAAGAAATAGAGATGCTCCAAGGCATGTCCTGGTGAGATTTGCAAACTTCAAGAAAAAGCAGGAAGTAATGAATGCCTTAAGAGAGAAGCCAGAGAATTTAAAAATTTTGCAACATAATATTCAAGTTTTTCCGATTTTTCTCACCTTACAATGAATTTTCGAAGAGAAATGAATGGAGTAACATCAATCTTGAGGTCCAAGAGCAACCGCTCTCATTGGGGATATCCAGTTTTTTTGAAAATAGTCTATAAGGGTAAGACATATAAAGCAAAAACAGTTCAAGAGGCTTGGAACATAATGAGACACCAGGGGATTGTCACAAAGGAAGAGTGGGAGTCATTTATGGAGAAGATGAGTGGAGAAGAGTCATTAGAGCGTGAGCGGAAAGAATTACAGAACTGGAAGAAGGAACTGAACTGGCAGGGGCCAGACCCAAGCAGCAGAGAGCTGGTAAAGCATCAAAGAAGACAAAATAAGAAGAGTCCGAGGGTCTGTGGGGTCTTTTTCTCCCTTGAGTGGGTTAGTTGGTTTTTATACATTCATGTGAGTATATATAAATGAAATTGTGGGCTGACATTGATGGGTAATATGGGAGGAGGAGAAGAATATAGGCAGTCAAGCTGAAATTTTTTTGAACACAATGGGTGTATTTAAGGGGTAAGATTCAACTTTGTTAACGTTTGTTAAAATATTCCTCCTCATGGAGGATATTAGATAGGTGGGCGAGGTAGTGGGTATTTTTTTAATATATGTATAAGTAGATGTATAAGTAGTAAGGGGGACATCTGGTAGGAATAGGCAAATAATTGCGTAGAGAATAATTACAGAACCAAAATTAATTGGTTAATGTGTTGGGGGAATTAAAGGGAGACTATCTGGTTAAATTGTGTCAGCTGTTTATTTGTTTCTTTGTTTTCTAAGGGGCAGGGTCCAGAATTAACGGGAGTTGTTTATTGTTGGGGAATAATTATTTCCCAATAATAACTGAGTAATCCCCAAGTAGATAATTAGATTAGGCAAGACCACTATATATAGTTTGAATGTGTGTGTGTGTGTGTGTGTGTGTGTGTGTGTGTGTGTGTGTGTGTGTGTGTGTGTATCTATCTATCTATCTATCTATCTATCTATACACATACACACGTTTTGTATAATGCAGTATTAGAGTTATGTATAATATAGCGTATCCGACTGACAATATTATCAAGATCATGGCCAAGATGTTGGGACATGCCTCCCTCCCCCCGGGAGTCAGTGGACTCATTGCCCGAAGAAGACATCGGAGTGAAGAGAGGGAGAACAAATTATAAATGTGTTGGGATTTTGTTGGGAATGTGGGGAAGAGGGGGTAAAGGGAAGGGGGTAATGGTATGTTTTGGTTTTTTATTTGTTATTATTATTTGTTTATATGCACTAAACTCGGGACTGTTAAATTTGAAACTAATTGCTTATAATGGTTAAACAACTTAACATCTTGGAATGTGAAAGGCCTAGGCTCTAATATAAAGAGGGCTAAAGTTCAAGCAAAATTGAACTAAACTCGGGCTGATATTGTCTTTTTACAAGAAACTCATCAGAACAAGGATGGGGTGAATGAACTCAAATGTAAATGGGTTGATGTGTATGAAAAATCATTTGGCACATCTAAGTCAAGAGGGGTAGCTATATTGATTTCCAAGAGAACAGAATTTGAAATTCTTAAAGTGGATAGGGATGACCAAGGTAGGATGTTGATAATTCAAGGGAAATTAAAAGGAGAGAATTGTGAACTTGTGAACTTGTATGTGCCAAATGAAAATCAAGAAATTTTCTGAGGAATGTCTTGGAGAAATTAGACAACATAAGGAAAGGATATGTTATAATGGCAGAAGACTTCAATTTGGTTATGGATATTAGTAAATATAGGTCCAAAAGTTGGAAAGCAGAAACAGGTGGAGTTCAAACAATATTGGATAAGCTTATTAAAAAAAACAGACTTTAGAGATGTTTGGAGGGAATTAAGAGGAGATGAAAGAAAATATTCCTTTTATTCCCCTGTATATAAATCCTTTTCTAGAACAGATTACATATTTGTGTCTAAAGATTTATTATCCAGAGTAAATAACGTAGGAATAGATATAATACAAATCTCAGATCATGCTATGGTAAACATGGAATTTCTCCCGGGGTCTGATTATAAAGAAGCAAAAAGATGGAGGATTGATGAAAGGATCCATTTTACATAAGTCAATAATAGATAAAATGCATAAAAATTTAGAAAAAAACTTGGAAGATAAACGAGGTAGGAGGAGGTGAAAGAAGTATAATTTGGGAGACAATGAAGGCAATAGCAAGAGGGTATGCATGGAAAGAGGCTTACATTTTAAAGCAAAATGCATTTTAAAAAATTCAAGACTTGGAAAAAGATATTAAAAAACTAGAAACTATATTTATCTCAACTAGAGACAATAGAGCATTATTGGAGTTACAAGCTAAAAGAAGGGAATTAGAAGGCATCCATTTAGAAAGAGTGCAACGAAATTTAATGTATCTAAAGAGAGAATATTATGAACATAATAATAAAAACTCCAAATTGCTAGCAAGAATGACACAAATTAAGAAAAATTTAAAAAATGATAGGGGTAATACAGGATCAAAGGGGTAAAAGATGTAATAAAATGAAGGATAAGCTAGAGGCATTCCAAGAGTATTATACGAATCTTTACACAAGTAATAACCTATCTACAAGTAGAATTTATGAGTTTGTAAAGGAAAATACTACAATAAAAATTCAAAATGAAGATAGTGCAATGATGGATCAGTTAATAACAGATGAAGAGATTGAGAGAATTATAAATAAATTGGATAGGTAAAACACCGGGAATAGATGGAATTGGACCAGAATTTTATAAAGTATTTAAGAAATTATTAATACCTAAAATGAAATAATTATTTAATAAGATTATTAAAGGAGGGGAAATTCCTCAATCTTGGAAAGAATCAATAACAGTACTGATTTTAAAGCCAAATAAAGATCCAACATTTATGGATTCATATAGACCAATTTCATTGATTAATCAGGATGCAAAAATATTTACAGCAATTATGGCTAACTGATTAAATACTGTAGTTTTGTAGGGAATATATAAATAAAGATCAGAATGGCTTTGTTAGATGACATATGGCAGATTTAGTTAGAAGAGTTATGAATAACATATATTTAGCAAATAGTAAAAATTGGAAGGTAGGAATATTCTCATTAGACATTTTTAAAGCCTTTGGTACAGTTGAATGGAGTACCTTAAAGATTCTAATTAATCAATTAGGTTTTAGTGCTCAGTTTAGTAGTATAATAAATAAGTTGTATTCTTATAATAAGGCTAGACTCTTAGTGAATGACGGAATAACAAAGTATTACCGTGGGCCAAGGAACTAGACAAGGTTGCCCATTATTTCCAATTTTGTTTATACTTATAATGGAAATGTTGGCTAATACAGTAAGAAGGGATAAAGAACTAGAAGAAGTTGAAGAGGGGAAGTCAAATAAAATTAATTTATTTGCTGATGATACATTATTAGTAATTAAAAACCCATTGATTAATATTTACCAATTACAGAAGCATTTAAAGGCGTTTGAAGAAGCAATAGGATTAAAGGTTAATTGGAACAAATCAGAATGTATGTTGTTAAATTATAGTGAAGAAGAGAAAAAA
Organism: Phrynocephalus forsythii; assembly: GCA_029282475.1. Classification (NCBI taxonomy): domain Eukaryota; kingdom Metazoa; phylum Chordata; class Lepidosauria; order Squamata; family Agamidae; genus Phrynocephalus; species Phrynocephalus forsythii. The sequence goes on from JAPFRF010000009.1 coordinate 67,764,248, forward strand.
ATATTTAGGGAAGTATTTAAAGGTAAAGTAATAAATAGCATTATTTATTTGGGGATAAAATTAACATGGAGCTTACAAGACATGATTAAGATAAACATTGAGAAAGTTAAGAAGGAGATCACTTAACAAATAAAAGAATATAAAAAATTAAGGATTTCTTGGTTTGGAAGGATTTCAGTATGTAAAATGAAAATTATCCCCAAATTAAACTTTTTATTTTGGATGTTACCTATAAAATGGGATGAAAGTGAACTTAAAGGGGTCCAGGGTAAAATTAATATGTTTTGCAATTGCAATAGAAAAGCCAGGATCAATAAGAGTTTATGGTATATACCACAAAAAGAAGGTGGTTTAGGGTTACCTAATATTAAGCTATATTACACAGCCAATCAATTAAGACATATTCCAGACTTAATAATAGGACATGACAATTTAACATAAGAACATAAGAAGAGCCATGCTGGATCAGGCCAAAGGCCCATCTAGTCCAGCTTCCTGTATCTCACAGTGGCCCCACCAGATGCGTTTGGGAGCGCATGAGACTAGATATCTGTCTCCTGATACCACTCCCCTGCATCTGGCCCTTGAAGTACCCTGGTTTCTCCATCATGGTTTGTAACCTGTGATGGACTTTTCCTCCAGGAATCTGTCCAATCCCCTTTTGAAGGCATCCAGGCCAGATGCCATCACCACATCCTGTGTCAGGGAGTTCCATAGACTTACAACGCGCTGGGTGAAAAAATATTTTCTTTTGTCAGTTCTTACTCTCCCAGCCCTCAATTTGAGTGTATGTCCCCTAGTTCTGGTATTTTGGGAGAGAGAGAAGAGCTTCCCTCTATCCACTTTACTCATACCCGGCATTATTTTGTATGTCTCAATCATATCCCCCCTCAAGCGCCTTTTTTCCAGATAGGCCCAAATGTTTTAGCCTTTCTTCATCAGGGAGGTGCCCCAGCCCAGTAATCATTTTAGTCGCTCTCTTCTGAACCTTTTCCAGTTCCACTGTGTCTTTATTGAGATGTGGTGACCAGAATTGTACACAATACTCCAGGTGGGGCCTTACTATTGTTTTGCATAATGGCATTATAATGTTGGCTGTTTTATTTTCAATCCCCTTTTTGATAATCCCTAGCATGGAATTGGCCTTCTTCACCGCTGCCACACATTGGGGAGACACCTTCATGGAGCTGTCCACCAACACACCAAGATCTCTTTCCTGATCCGTCACAGATAACTCAGAGCCCAGGAGTTGATAGATGAAGTTTGGATTTTTTGCCCCAATATGCATTACTTTACATTTGGTTACATTAAAACGCATTTGCCATTTCTCAGCCCATTCCCCCAGTTTGGGGAGATCCTTCTGGAGCTCTTCACAATCTTCTCTGGTTTTCACCACATGGAAAAATTTTGTGTCATCTGCAAACTTGGCCACCTCACTGTTTATCCCTGTCTCCAGGTCATTTATGAACAGATTGAAAAGCACCGGTCCCAGGACAGAGTCCTGGGGCACACTGCTTTTCACTTCTCTCCACTGTGAAAATGTCCCATTGACACCTACTCTTTGTTTCCGGGATCTCAACCTGTTCTCAATCCATAAGAGGACCTGTCCTCTTATCCCCTGACTGTGCAATTTTCTCAGCAGCCTTTGGTGAGGGACTGTGTCAAAAGCCTTTTGAAAATCCAGAGAGACTATATCCACCGGTTCACCCAAATCCACGTGCCTGTTGACCTTTTCAAAAAATTCTAAAACGTTTGACAGACAAGATTTACCCTTACAGAAGCCATGCTGATTTTCTCTCAGCAAGGTTTGTTCTTTTATGTGTTTTAAGATTTTCTCTTGGATGAGGCTTTCCACCATCTTTCCTGGGACAGATGTAAGGCTAACTGGCCTGTAGTTTCCAGGGTCCCCCCTCCTTCCTTTTTAAAAAATTGGTGTGACATCTGCCATCCTCCAGTCCTCCGGCACTGTGGCCGTTTTAAGAGACAAGTTGCATATAACCATTAAGAGATCTGCAATTTCATTTCTCAGTTCCCTAATAACCCTTGGGTGGATGCCATCTGGGCCCGGTGACTTGTTAATCCTCAATTTATCAATTAGTCCTAAAACCTCCTCTCTTTTAACCTGTATTTGATTTAATTCTTTAGTCAAGAGGGGCGGCTCAGGCAGCGGAATCTGCTCAAGGTCCTCTGTCGTGAAGACAGACGCAAAGAACTCATTCAATTTCTCTGCAATGTCCAAGTCCTCCTTAACCTCCCCTTTTCCTCCCTCACCATCCAGACAGTGGGGGGCATGGCTTTGGCTGGCAACAAGATGGCAGTTCTCTGGCCGGTTTTCTACTTCTAACATATTTAAAGAAGCTTTTATTATTACCCTTTATATTGCTAGCCATGCATTCCTCAAAATCTTTCTTTGCCTCCCTTATCATCTTCTTACATTTCTTTTGCCAGAGTTTGTGTTCCTTTTTATTTTCCTCATTTGGGGAGGATTTCCATTTACAGAAAGACCTCTCCTTGTGCTTTAGAGCCTCTCTAACTCCACTCGTTAACCATGCCGGTGTCCTCTTGGACTTATATGAGCTCTTCTTTCTTTGTGGTATGCACTTGTGCTGGGCCTCTATTACCATTGTTTTAAACAGGCTACATGCACTCTGAAGAGATTGGATTCTTCTAACCTTCCCCTTCAATTTCTCTCTAACTAGTTTCCTCATCTGGGGGAAGTTTGCCCTTCAAAAATCAAGGGTTTTTATGTCTGATTTGGTTGACACTCTTCCTCGGACATGCATGGCAAAGGAAATTGCAGCATGGTCACTGTTCCCCAGAGGCTCAGTGACATTCACATCCCTGACCAGGTCCTGAGTATCACACAGTATTAGATCCAGAGTTGCCTGTTCTCGGGTGGGCTCCATGACAAGTTGCTCTAAGGCACAGTCATTCAGCAAGTCGAGAAACCCAGTTTCTCTTTCTTGCCTGGAGCTCGCATTGGCCCAGTCAATGTGGGGATAATTGAAGTCCCCCATGATTACTATCCCATCCCTCTTAGCCACCTCCATGATTTCTCTCCTCATTTCAAGGTCCCCCTCAAGTTTTTGATCTGGTGGACGATAGAATACTCCAACTATCACATCACTCCTGGGACCTGGTAGTTTAACCCACAGTGATTCTATGGTGGAGTCAGACCCTCTGTCCATCTCCATTCTGCTGAATTTTACCCCTTCTTTGACATAGATGGCCACTCCTCCTCCAACCCGCCCCTCTCTATCCCTTCTATAGAGTTTATAGCCTGGGATTGCTGTATCCCACTGGTTCTCCACATTCCACCAGGTTTCCGTTATGGCTATTGTATCAATGTTATCCCTAGCTGCCAAATGTTCAAGTTCTCCCATCTTTGCTTGTAGGCTTCGAGCATTGGCGTAGAAGCACCTGTACAGTGGGTCCCGCAACAACAGCTGCTGCCTTGTTCTTTTCCCCTCACAGCTTTTATTTTCAGTAGACAAACTGTCACAGTCCATTATTCTCCCAGTGCGAATGCCTGCTATGTCATCACTATGTGATTCTCTACCCTCTCCAACCTCGTTCCCCGAGGATGAGGTGTTCCGAACCAGATGCCACTCAGCTCCTGTCGGCTTTCCCCCAGTTGTCCGTTTAAAAGCTGCTCTGCTGCCTTTTTGAGGTTGAGTGCCAACAATCTGGTCCCATCATGATTCACGTGCAACCCATCCCTCCTGAACAGGTTTGGCTTGTCCCAAATTTAATTTGGAGAGACTTAGAAATTACACAAAAAGAGAATATTTTTTTAAGGAAGACATTAAAGTTCAGGTGAAAATGATAAATAATCCATTCTTGAAAAATACTATGGAATATTGGAGGAACTTTAGGGAGGTTTTAAGCCCATTAGTTTCACCTTTGACACTAATAACAGAGATTAAGAATTTCCCAGAAAATCTAAAAGCGGTTAAACATGCTACTGAATGATAAAAATGTTATATACTTGCGGGATTGGTTAAAGCAAATGCAGAGTAGACAATGCATAAAGGAAAAATTGGGAGGAAATACTTCCTGGTTAAACATTATACAACTGGAAAAATGGACTAAAGAATGGATAACTAAAGTAGGGGAATGTAGAAAATTGACCAGATTTGAAGAAATTATAGATAGAAGAAATGAGACTGAGTATAAAGAACAAAGGAAAGGAATTGTAAGTGAAATATATAAAATATTAATTCAGGAGGATAATAAAAAGTAATAAGTTAACAGAGATTTGGCAAGAAGATATTAATAAAGAGATAAAAAAGGAAGAATGGGAGAAATGTGGAATAAAAGAATAGTGAAGAATATGTCAGTGAGAGTTAAAGAAAACTGTTATAAAGTTTATTGGAGATGATATATAACACCTGTGAAGCTAAATATAATAAATAAAGAAATATCTGCAATATGTTGGAAATGTAAAAAAGATAAAGGGACATATTTACATATGTGGTGGGCATGTGAGAAAAGGAAATTGAATGGAATTTGGTTTTTAATTAAATGCAAGAAATATTAGGGAAAAAGATTCCAATGTCCCCCCAGCTGGTATTGTTAAATATAGTTGCAGATACACAACTGAAGAAAGAGGAGGGGGAATTGGTAATTAAAATGGTTACGGCCGCAAGACTGATTTTTGCCAAATATTGGAAATCTAATCATCAATTAGTAATGGAAGAATGGTATAAAGAGTTATGGAATCTAGCTATTTATTTATTTATTTATTTATTTATTATTATGATAAATTGACTTATGAAATTAAAATTAGGAAAGGGCTGACCAAGTCTAATGACTTTAATGGAATATGGGATAAATTGCTGGTATATGTATTTCAAAAAGGTAAAGGGTACATACCTGGAGAAGACTCAATGTATTTCTGAAGAGAAATGGGTTGGTCAATAATATGAAAGTTGTAATTTTGTTTAAGTCCCGAGGGGGGGTAGCACTGCATTTTCTGTCTTATATCTGTTATACTTCTGTTATATTGTTGTGTGTTATTTTCTCTTCCTTATGTTATTTTGCTGTTTATCTGTTTTTTTTAATAAATTTGTAATAAAATAAAAATATATAAAAAAAGAACCAACAGCTACTTACTTTGCTCGAGGACCACCTTTCATCCACCTTGTTGTACAAATAAAGATTAGTGGAAGGGAGGAAAAAAATAATAGTTTATTAGCAGCTTTTCTGTAGTTACAATAGTGTGAAAAGAAAGAATTAGAACAAGTATTCATCATTCTTACTTCCTGTCCTGTGGATCCAGAGCACAGAAAATAACTGAATTAACTGGATAGTGCCTTCTGAAAAAGAGTCTAAGAATAAAAAGGGCAAAAAGTGAGAAATTTACAACTCAGGTTTTTACAGCACTATATGTGTACTTAATATGATGGTGGGTTGTTTTCTGGAGGAAAAGCTGGAAGCACTTACCAATTCCAAGCATTCTCTGTCCATTCTCAGAATTAAGACAGGATGCTGCTTAGCAAGCTACTTTCTGCACCAGCCCCACCTCCAAAATGTTATAGCTAACTGGATTGTTTTGAGCTTTCTTTCGACTGGGGCTCATTACATTCACACCTCAAAGGATGCCTAATAAAAAGTAAAGAAGGGTTGGACAGCTTTTAAGGGGCCTCTCTTCTGCAAGTAATGCTGCAAAAAAATTGCGTAATAATCCACTGATGTTGGCAAATATTCCTATTCCCTATTCCTCTTATCCATGTTCCTGTCTATGATGTGTTGGGTAGGAGGGGGAAATACAGAGGAAATCTCAAGAAGAAGAAGAAGAAGAAGAAGAAGAAGAAGAAGAAGAAGAAGAAGAAGAAGAAGAAGAAGAAGAAGAAGAAGAAGAAGAAGAAGAAGAAGAAGAAGAAGAAGAAGAAGACTACTGACTGCAGAGAGCTCATTTAAGCTCAGTACCACCAAAAACAGAAAGGTTGGCTCTTTACTTATAGAGAATAATTTGGATTATACCCTGCTCCATTTAAAGAGCTGAGGAAGACTACTGCTTTGGGTCAGTCAGAATACAGCTACATGGACAAGTGACCAGAGAGTATAAGGAAGCTTTGCCTGAAGCATTTAGACATCAACATCACCACGAACAATAGGACCACTGTCCTTCCATAGGAAAGTAGTAGGTGCTCTGCATTACAAGCTGGATGGAGCATATACACATCTGCATGCAGATACACATATCCCCTTATCTTTCATTCTAGCCAGCCACTGTTATCTTCAACAATCTGATGGTGGATTTAGAAGTAGTATATAGCAGGCTTATGAAAAATAACCTTGGTGCTGCACTCACTTTCGCTGGTTGTCTGTCAATGTGATGCCCTGTGCGGAGACTTTAAAATGGACCACAGTAGAGATGGGAGGAGGTTCCTGAGACAGTGTTAAACCCAAGGCCTTCTGCACTGCCTGATAACCTGTGAGGGACTCCATTTCAACAGAATTCAGGTACCAAACATTGCATGCTGTTTACAAAGGCAGAAAAGGGGAATGATTATAATGGTGATGAGGCCCTGAAAAGAAGCATTCACCTTGTTTCCAAATGAACCCTTCGCTATCTATACCTCTGACAAAATACTGAGCTGGCAGTGGGTCTGAGAAGTACATCACCCACATGCATAAATAGAAATTAAATAATACATTTTGTTTTAGGAATACAAAGTCTGGGATGGATAATATCTAGCGGCTCAGGGCCACACAGGCCCATACCTGGCCTTTAGAGCATTGTGCCTGCTCCTGCAAATCCCCCCCAGCCCACACCCATTTTCACAATGTATCTTTAAACTGAAACACCCTTGTACCTTGGCCAAAAATTCTAAATAAAAAATGGAGATGCAGAGGTGGCAGGAGTCCAGAGCTCCCTCAAAACACAGTAAATTTTCCCTATGCCCTCCCCCAAAGAGGGAAAGTGTATTTTTCTGGCGTATTTTTGCAATTTGGCTGATTTTTCCAAAATCACCCCCCTCCTACTTAACTTGCCCTTTTCTATCTTTTCAACAAAATACAATATTCTCTACATGTACTTCCTGGGCATACTGGGGGAAAGAATTGGCCCTTAATCCAGAAAGGGTAAAGTGATTATTATTTCCTGCTGACCTGTATTTGACTATGAAGGAAGGGCTTTACTGGGGTTGCATTTTTGAGGCCCAGACGGTGCTATTTTAATCTGCCTCTTATCAGTATCATGGTCCAGACTGGGGATAGCTTCTTCCCTTGTCACCTTTTCTGTTTCTTGGAAGATGAAGTTGCCACCATGACAGGTGAGAGGTCTATTAGCCATCACTAAGCAGAGTTGAACTTCCAGCAGTTATTAGAGTGGCTGAAGTATCACATTACTACTGTATCTCCCCTGTTCTAGTGTTTGGAAATCTGATTCAGAAGAATATCATCCAATTATTCAGACACACTTAGAGTTCTGTACCATGGCCATGCCAGCACTGTTTCCCTATATTTTCATTTTCACTCAAATGCTTTTCACCAGTCTTCCATGTGATCTTCTCACATGTATACATGTTTCTAAATACAGTGGACCCTTGTATAACAAACGGTTTGTATAACATAAAATCTGTACAGCATAAAAATGCCAGAGATAGGGGAAATTTGCTTAACAGAATTATCTATGGGGGGAATCCATACAACATAAAAATGGCCGCAATTAGGGATTACTCTGTTTTCAATGCATTGCTATGGGAAATTTGTATAAAGGAAAATGTGCTTAACATAATTTCATTTCAAACAAATTAATTCCTTTATACAAGGTACCACTGTATAGGGCTACTATTCCTTTTCTATCTAATATATTGTTGCTGAATAACCTTCAGTTACTATATGCCTCTCATGAGTCTTATCCCATCAGGTGTCTGTAATGCTTATTAAGTCATATATGCTTTTGTGTTAAGAGTTCATGCTCATATGAGACTATGGATCATTCCCTACAGCTGCTTCCTTACTGTCTATTCCCATCTGCTGGTGGGTTCCTGTAACATCATCCCTGTTGTGGTGCCTCATTGCTACTATTCAAGTATTCTTACTAAAGATTATTCATAAGAACATAAGAAGAGCCATGCTGGATCAGGCCAAAAGCCCATCTAGTCCAGATTCCTGTATCTCACAGTGGCCCCACCAAATGCCTCTGGGAGCACACAAGACTTGATATCTGTCTCCTGATACCACTTCTCTGAATCTGACCCTTGAAGTACCCTGGTTTTAAGCCTGAAAATTACACATCATCTTGGTTTATAACCTGTGATGGACTTTTCCTCCAGGAATTTGTCCAATCCCCTTTTGAAGGCACCCAGGCCAGATGCCATCAACACATCCTGTGGCAGGGAGTTCCACAGAGTTAACAACACGCTGGGTAAAAAAAATTCTTTTGTCTACATGTTAAGGGGAACACTCTGACTCAGCCTTTCTCCTTTTGTTTCACTACTCTTTTAACATATGGAGGGTGGAAACTTTGAACTGAAGAATCTCCAGTGTCTGAAGGCTCTTCTCCATGTGAACTGATTTACCCCATGTTCCAGTTCAAAAGAAGAGGTTCACAGACAGCGGAGGCTTTCCCGTTCAAATTAATTACATAACCCTCTATTTATGGTGACAGAAATAATGATGGGGTGGTGGTGGACTGGACTGGACACACTCTTGTCTACTTGGTATCCTCTTTCCTCCAGAATAATGTTTCTTGTTGTGGCAGCATTTGGTTTAAAAGCCCTCAGGACCATGTCTAAAGGACTTTAGACAAAAATAATCCTGCAGGAGTTGGGAAGAACAACTCATTTCTTGACAGGAATCCTTCTTCATCGAATTGCTCACCACAGTTGTTGTTGTATCATTACAGTTGTGACCGACTCTTTGTGACCCCATGTCCATGGAGTTTTCTTGGCAGGAATACTGGAGTGGCTTGCCAGTTCCTCCTCCATAGGAATCATAGTACAACATGCCAAATGTTCCCTGATGACACCAGACTACAAGTTGCTATACCTGTATATTGTATCTACTTGGTACCAAAACTTGGGTATAGAGAAGGGATTACTTGCATGGAACTTTCTATAAAAACTACTGAGATGTTTTATCTTCAAACATTATTTTTGAATGTTATACCATTTACCATAAATGGATTCCATAAAAATCCTATTATTTTGTTTTTAAAAATCCTTTGATAAACATGCTGACCTGGGTAAAAATACTTGAGGAAATTATTTAGAGTTTTCTGCACTGCACTTCATGGCCATATGTAACAATAATTCAATGCAGAACAGCACTGAATAGTCTGCAGCATATTCTGTTATACCATTTCACTTGGCTGCTCACTTGACATGATTCTGGAATTTATCACTGACCTGCTCCTTGTTTCAGAAGCTCTGCAGCAGAATTTGCAGCAGTCTGTGGGGAGGCTTCTGAAATTTCCTCCAGTGGGTCTGTAAACAAAAAGTGGCATTTACATTTTCAACTTATCTTGGTTTCTGAAGTCACTGACATTCTGCATTTGTTGAATGATGCTTTGTTAGGGCTTCAATATGGAATATAACGAACAATCAATTCTTCAGTTGTGAATTAAAACAGATAAGGACATACTAGGTCCATTGTTAAGCTGTTTTAAATCCCAGTGACTTCCACAAGTTAAGGACACGAGATTCAGAATGATTAATACTGATTGTCTTCACTGTTCATGACATGAAAAGAAACTTCTTGTAAGAGAAGTCTATTTTATCTCTTCATTGATAAATCAATAAAGCTATGGCTTAATGGCACTGGTTACTGGAAATTATAAAACAGCAGTTAATTTATTGCACATTTGATGGATCAGAGGAGTATTGGTGGCATTATAACATTGAGGCAATCAGTGAGGGACTACCTAGTATGACTTTATATGGATTACCATACATGATTGCACTGTCTGATTTCATAAGAATACTCATGTTCTCCATGTTGCTTTTCACCCCCCATAATAGATTTTCTTTTCTTGCATACTCTTTGTAGCTTAAATGTTACCTTTTTAAAAATGTTCTAAGATGCCCCTTTTAAATTCCCTGTTCTTAACTTGAATATGTCATTCATCCATCCATCCATCCATCCATCCATTCATTCTTTATTATGTGGTCATAGACCCGATATAAGAGCACAGAAGAAAAATTGATTATGTCTTAAATGTTCTGCACTGTATATTCTTCCTCATTATTGAAAGCCACCGTGGTCCTTTTCCAAGGAGAAAGGTGGGGTAAAAATATTCAAAATAATACATACATACATACATACATACATACATACATACATACATACATACATACATACATACATACATACATACATACATACAGCTAATTTCTGCTTCATCTATGGACAACTACTGTTTTTAAGCCTTGAGAAAAAATTGTACTTTCAGCCTAAATTTTGTGGGGTGCTTCAATGTAAGATTTTATATTTACTGGTTACTTCCAACTTGCACTTTGTATATAAAATTTTTTTCATCTAATATATGCAACTGGTGCTAAGTGTGTAAGTCACTTGACAGTCCATTTCTAATATTTTCTGAGTTAACAGTTTCTTTAATACCACAATAAGGAAATTACTCAGCTCTTAAAGCCCTTCTTTATATCCGAATTCTAACTCCTATTAAGTACCACATCAGATGCCGAGTCAATAGCTGCTGTAAAAAAAAAGCTTTCTAGAAAGGGAGGCTTTATAAAACAGAAATGAATTGGGCAAAGTATGTTTCTCTTAAACAAGAATACCTCTGTCAGGGATGAGTAACTTGCAGGGTAGTACCAGAGGAGTAATGGAATGCTGATACAGCAAAGCTGTCAAGCTTCCTATGATCAAAACAGGATAAATCAACAGGTTATGCATTCAATTTTATTAAAAATAAAACCTTCCATGCACTTGATTTACAACCTCATACATTTTTAACCATTTTGTTTAGTCCTTGTACTTTCTGCTGCCACTTACAATTTTGGAAGATATTCTTACCATTCATAAATTAATCTTCTCCTTCTGCACTTTCTATCACGAGGCACTTGAAACTATAAATGTGCCTTGCTTAACTAAGTAGTGCTTTTCCATGTAGAATCATGAAGTGGGAAGGGGCCTATAAGAATAAGACTTTCGGGTCCAACCCCATACTGGGCACAGAAATACAAATCAAAGGATATCTCCAAGGGGGTTATCTACATTTCTCTTTAATATAGTCATGTCCAAAGTCCGGCCTGGGGGCCAAATCTGGCCCACCAGGCAATTCTGATTGGCCCACGACTGGCTGGAATGCCCCCTCCTCCCTCCTCCTCCTAGCCCACAGGAGCCCCCGACCCTGCAGACGGCCTCCAACCAACACACTCGCTTACTCAGTGGCTGCTGCAGGAGCGGTTGCAGGGGAGGGCGGCCTCAGCTCAGCCACTGCGGCACCTCCTCAAACACCAAGGCCTGCGTGCCTCTTTCTTGCCTGCCTGTGGAGGAGGTGGATCGGGAGCGCAGCATAGGTAAGCAGGTGGACGAGCAGCTCTCGATGCCATCACTCCCTGTACCCCGGGCTGGCAGAAGGCCTCCCTGCCATCCTGGCCTGCAGTCCCACTGCTGGGCCCCAGAGGCACCTCCCTCCCTCCCTCCCTCCCTCCTGCTGCTGTTGCTGACCACCCCGCAGGGAGGAGAGAGATTGCACCAGGGCCAGCACCCCCAGCAGCACACACCCAACTGGCCCTGGCCCCAATGTCCCTCTCTGGTGCCTTTTTTAAAAAGTCCTTGAGCAGCCGAGCAAGTGGCGCAGGATTGTGCTTGCCTGAGCTGCTGGGAAACTTTTCTTTTAAGGTGCACCTTCTCTCCCAATCGGGTGGGTTGGGGAGGAAGGCACCCCTTTAAAAAAAGTCTTTAAACAGCCCAGGCAAGCTGGGGGATTGTGCTTGCCTGGGCTGCAGGCAATCTTTTTTAAAAAGGCACACCTTCACTCCAAACCCACCCACCCCTGCCACTTGCCTGGGGCGCTCCGGGACCACCTCAACTGGAGCTGAAAAAGCCTAGGGGAAAATGGGCCAGGGAGTCCTGCACTCAACAGTAAGGAGGGCTCCCAGGCCAAGGTGCCATGGGAATTGGGGGTGAGCTGCTCCTCCTCACCCATGGCTGCAAAGCAAAGGCAGCTAACATGGCGAGGGCCAGGCTGTCTGGTACTGCACCGACGTGAGCCATGTTCATGCCCCAGCCGTGGGCTGGCTGCCTTGCCCACCTCCTTCCCACCTGCTTGCCTTCCGCCCTTGTTGGTCTCCTGTGGAGCCCTTTGGTGGGAAACCCTCAGCCTGCGCCCTCACACCGCCTACCAAAGTGTGCGGCCTCTTTCGGAAGAGGAGGATGGAGAGGAAAGGGACAGGCAACCACTGCAGCTCGTGCCTACCGTTGCCCCTGGTGATGGGGGCATGCAAGGCTCTGCTGTGCGTGCTCATCTTCCCTGGTCAGTAAAACAAACCGTGTGTGTGTGTGTGTGTGTGTGTGTGTGTGTGTGTGTGTGTGTGTGTGTGTGTGTGTGTGTGTGTGTGTGTGCGCGCGCGCGCGCGCCCCCCCTCTAAGTTTAAGTGGGTTGGTGGGGGAGGCAAGCTGAGCAGGCAGCTTTGTGGGAGAGCGTCTTCTCAGAGATATCATTTCAGTGTCTGTGTTGATTCCCCCTCATCTCCTTTATGTCTCTCCCAAGTCTGCAGGGGACTTTCCTATGTTTCCTCCTTGCTTCACAACAGCTCTGTGAGGTAGATCAGGCAGGCTCAAAGTCAGCCAAGGAGGTCTGTGACTCCTATCTTTTTATTTCTTTTTAAAATTTTATTTCTTTTTTGCATTTGTATTTAATTTGGAATTGAGCACATGGATCCCCTTTCTCTCTGTGACAGAAGTACTCAGCTGTCAGCACTCGGTGGGGGGAAGATGTGCCTTTTTAAAAAAAGTCTTCAAGGAGCCTGGGCAAGCGGCAGGAGAGCATGCTAGCCTTGGCTGCTGGAAGACTTTTGAAAAAAAAATCAGTGGGTGGGGCTTGCAGTGGGGGGGAATAGGGTCAGGGAGCAGCCCCCCCCTTCTCAGGTACCAAATCTGGCCCTCCTTACAAGTTTGGACACCCCGGCTTTAATACCTCAAGTGTTGGAGCAGACCACCTTGTGAGGTAACTGGTTCCACTGTCATACTGCTGTAACAGTTAGGAAGGTTTTCCCCCTGACTTGAGCCTAATGCTGTGTGGCATACACTCAGGGATAATGGAGAACAGATCCAGCTCCTTCTCTGCATGGCAGCCTTACAACTATTTCAAAAGTGCTATCCTATCTCACCTCAATCTTCTTTTCTCAAGACAAAACCTGCTCAGTTCTTTCAGTCTTCCCTTACCGGGCTTGGTTTCCAGGCCCCTGTTCGTCCTTGCTGAACTCTTGTGAACTTGCTCCAATTTGTCAGCATCCTTCTGCAGTGTCCATAACTAGACACCATATTCGAGTTGAGGCCTAACTCGTCGTGAATAGAGGGGAACTACTACCTTGTAGGATTTGGAGATTATATTTCTATTAATTTAGCATAAAATAGTATTTGCCCTTTTTGTTGCTACTTCGCACTGTTGGTTCATATTCAGTGGGAACACACATCTTCCTGTTTTCATCTCATTACTTGTATCCAAATTGAGTTACCAATGACTATAGCAACTCAACTGTATCCAAATTAAGTTGCCAATTACTTATGCATGCAGCAGAAATAGAAATAAAGCATTAGAATGGGAGATAGATATCATAACTTTACTGTGCAAGAGTCTATGCTGCACTTTGGCTTAGCTGCATGGTTTACTTTGTTGCATGCAAAAGTGAGGAAAAACAATATTGAGCAAATGCAACACTTTATTAGAAGGTAGAGAAATTGTGTGGGCATTGGCTATTTTATGCGGTGTAGCAGACGAGAAGTAAAGGTAAGAATGCTGTACAGCTATTCTATATCTGGGCCTCTTTTCACCTGCTTTCTGGTAACAGTCATTTGCTTTCTGTTCATGCTACATTTTCTCAATAACACTGGATCCTGTTTCATTGCTGCAACAGAAAGATGTAAGAGTAGAATGTAGGAAAATGGGGTGGGTGGGACATCTTAGAAAATTGGAATAATATAGCCTGAAGTTGCTACTCAAAAGAAGTAATTTATAATTTCATGATAAATACATGCCATGTTTCAGTGGCAATCTTGTTCCATACCATTTGGATAAATACAGAGAGGCTTACCAAAATATGGTTCATTAGAGCATCCTTTTAACCTCACTCCCTTATGGGTACACTCAATCAGAAAATGTCTGACAAGTTCAATGGATAAATCATCAACTGTAACAGAAAAGAATAGAAAAATAAAGCAATTAGAACTGATTAACCAAAAATCAATTCATGGCATCACAAACATGTGTCCCAGGTTGACTGCCTACTCACAGTACACATGAAAAGAGCTTCCCTGCCCTGCTGCAGGGGAAATTTCTGAGGTAGAAAACTTGTGTTCTGTACCAGCAACTGGGGGCAGTTTGATATGGTTACAAAGCCTACATTGCATCCAGTTTCCAGGGTGTCTAGGATTTCTGAGATCACTGCACAGACTCATTTCTGGTTGCTTATGATGCTTTTATTAGGGTCTATTCAAGTACAGTAATTAGACACTACTGGGCATCAAATATGGTAACAGGAAAAAGAGTTCTCCCCATAAACCGGTACAATGAACTGCTGTGGAATGTGCCATTATTATGTATTTTGAAATGCAAAATGATTGATTGTTTGAAGAGTAGTGTGTATGTATATGTATAGGGGTTGGGGTAGCAATGGTGGTGTGGAGAGTCTTCAAATATCTAAGTATCTTTATCTTTTCTGAGTCAGATTTTTCTAGAGCAGGCCTGCCCAAAGTGGCGACTGCAGGCGACTGGTCGCCCGCAAGGCCCTCAGAGGTCGCCCACCAGGTCCCCACTTGCCTCACCACCTGTTACCATTTTTTGGGGGAGGGGGATTTATTTTTGCTCTGGGAACTTAGTGGGTGTGTGGGCAGGTGACCGAGGCTCCGCTGCCCTTGCTGGGTGGGGAGGTGGAGCAGATGTGTGTGCATATGCAGCACTGGGAACCTTGATGGGGAGGCAGGTGGTGACCGGCCAGGGTGCCGCTGCCTCTGTCGCCACCGCGGGGGAACTTGGCGGGTGAGTGGAGGAGCGGCTGTGTGTGTACAGTGCCAAAATCCTTTATAGGCAGGCAGGCAGGCAGGCAGCCGGGCAGGGCTCTGCTGCCATCGCCAGTGCCATGGACCTTGGTGGGTGGGGAGTGGATGGGAGAGTGAGTTCCCAGTGCGGGGGACCTGGGCAGGCAGGAGTGAATCGCCTTTTTAAAAAGGCGCACCTCTCCCCCATCAAGCGGGTTGGGGGTGAAAGCACACCTATTTTGAAGAGGAGATTCAAGCAGCCCGGGAATTTACAGAGGCAAGCGTCGGTGGCAGATAAGATCCGCCACCGCTGCTTGCCTTAGTAACCTCCCAGGCTGCTCAGACCTCCTTTTTCGAACCTCCCCCCTCCTCCAGTTCATGGCAAAGGGGAGATGGGAGAAGACTCAAGCCCTTTGAATTTGGCACAACACCAACGAGGGTGCTTGAGCTGCCAAAATCAAACAGATCCAGCGATCCCAGTCCTCCTGTTCACCACAAAGTGGAGGAGGGAAAAGCCTCAAGCCCTTTGAATTTGGCATGGCACCAGCGAGGGGGCTTGTGCTGCGCCAAATTCAGATGGGATGGGGCGGCGGGCGGACAGTGAGCATGCTCACGTGCACACGGGTCCACACTTGTTGGGGAGCTCAAGGGGATATGCAGCGGGCGGGCGGGAGAAAGCTGCTCTACAGATTTTTGTCCTTCATCTCCACCCAGCATGGCAGGAACTGTAGTCCAAAAGTTCTGGAAGTATCTGTGGTGAAAAGGGTTAAAAACAAGGATAAATATTCATGACTCTGTTTTGAATAGCCAATCACCAAGCTGGTGGGAGTGGTTAAGAATGTTATATATTGGAACCTAATGGGTGATGGGAGGTTCAGTTTGTGTTAGAGCTGAGAAGAATTCAGTTCAGTTAAGAGAGCTGAGAGTCAGTTAGATTGTCAGTGCCACTGAAAAGGGTCTGGTTTATAAAGGAAACACATTATAAGAATTCATGTATGAAATACAATAACATTGGCTAAAGCTATCATAATACTGATCATCTAATTGTAAACTAATATACGTTTCGTGTTTTGTTTTAAAACTGTATAACCTGGTGTGACTCTCTCTTAAATACATACAAGTGTCCAGTTAATCTGGTGGTGGCAGTGAGTGAAACCCCAGTGTGTGTAAGGGGCACGTCACAGTAGCATATTAAAGAAGGCTGCATTCAACTAACAGCATGAAGTTGGGCTAATTTTTATCCAACTGAAATAACTCTCTAAAAGTCAGTTAATTAAATAAACAGCACTGGAACATATCAGAATCTGTATCCATCAAGTTGTTAAAAACCAAGGAAGTACAATCTGCTCTTGTACACTCCTCTTAGCACTGAATATCTGCATTCATATTTAAGTGGTAAAAGGAGAGGGTGAGGCAATACTCTGTGGCATTAACACAATGCTTACTGTTTCATTTCAACTATTTCTTCATAAAATTTTAATTATATAGCTCTTAGCTCAATAAAGACAGCATTGCTCAATAAATCCCTGTGTTTTGCAGTAAGCACAGAGACAGCTGTGGCTTTCTTTAAAAGTGCATACTAAAGACCAGCTATGGATAAAAAGAGTGCAGACAGCTCTTTAATTTTTTTCTCACAAGACTATTGTAAATTATGTGATCAAACACCAGCATTTCAGCAAAGCTTTTGTTGCATAACCACCTTAATTTTACTTAATTTACAGAAATGCTGCTGATTCATGAGATACTTCCAGAGGCCACTCTTTCTCTATGAGTTACATGATGAGGTTCTAGACCAGGGGTCCTCAAAGTGTTCAATCAGCGGGCTGGTCCACCACCACCCAGACACCACTGGGGGCCGGATCCCAGTCCAAAAGCAGCTGCAGAGGCTGGCTTGCTCACAAAACAGGGGGTTGGTGTGGGGGTTGCAATTGGTCCCAGGGGCCGGATTCAGGACCTTGGGGGGCCGCATCCGGCCCCGGGGCCTTAGGTTGAGGACCCCTGTTCTAGACTGTATGGGACGCCACATAGTGGCAGCTGACTCCCCCATGTCTTGTCAGGGAGACATCTGTGCAGTCAAACTACTAATAGGTGATTGCTTAGCAGTTTGTAGCAAAATAAGGCAACCAAGTAGAGAATATTTACAAAAGCTGGTCAATTTTCTCCATTAGCTCAAGTCATGGCAACTGGACTTCTTTTCTTGAGAGAATGAAACGTTTCGCTACTCATCCAAGCAGCTTTGTCAGTTCGAGGAAAGTTAGTGGCGAGCCTATTCTATCTCATGACCCTATCCAGGCCATAGTCCAATTTATGAGCCTATTCAGACCATGGTGATGTGAAATGAAGGTGAATTATAAAATGGAGGACTCGCCACTAAGTTTCCTCAGACTGACGAAGATGCTTGGATAAGTAGCAAAACATTTCATTCTCTCAAGAAAAAAAGTCCAGTTGCCATGATTCAACTTCCAAATGAACTCGCCTGGATGACTGAGACTCTTCACAGACTTTTCTCCATTAGATTATAACTAACAATCCAGACATGATGGTAGTTTTTTAATAGGGTGATGAGTTTTGTAGACATACTTTCAGAGTTGCACCATAGAAAAACAAGCAATTCCAAGCAAAAGCTATTACATTTAACCGCAGTTGATTGTACTATGACAGGATCCACCTATAATTATAACTCTTACCTATATCCCAGGGGAAAAGGTCTCTAACTGAGAATAGCACAACCACCTTCTGCAAGGTGTATTGCTGATAAAATTCAGAAATGTAAAAAAAAATACCTTTTTTGTTTAGCTGCAACACTGAAGGAGGAGGTATAGCAACTTTCATGGCGAGGCCGTAGGCTCCTCTGAAAGAGTGACTATCACGGACAATGAATGATCCTGGTTCCTTGTCTTTCAGGATAGCAATAGCTGTATGTGAGATGAAGAGAACACTTATAGATCCATGCAACTATTCTAAATAAACAGATGTTAATCCATCAGGTTGGCGCTACAATCAGTACCAAGACTGCCTTCTTTCCTTAGTCAACAATAACAACCATCTAGAGGGCAAATACATGGCTCATTTCAGTACTGTTACTATTATGCTGAATTGTTGAATGCCTTGCTCACAAACTACTGCTGTTTTCAACATGTGAAGACTAGACATCTTAACTCTCAGAAATCGATCAGTTCTGCTAAGAGCTTCTAGGAGCCAGAAATGCATGCTGATTTGTAACAAGACCACCACCACCACCACCACCACCATAATATCTTCTTAGCATTTTCTTAGTGGATGTGGAATTTGCTTCTTGGATCATGAAATGCCATTTTGCCCAATTGATTGTTTTCAGGGCGCAGGTTGATAATTTGCATGTCTTTATTGAAGGCAGTGATAGTCCATTCCTCCACGTGGTGATGTTGGAAACTCCCCACTTCCAGGCTGGTGCTAACTTAAACATGGACTCCAGCATCAGGTGTAGGTGACAGGCCAGTTGGTATTTTTGTAGCAACAACTGGATTTGATTTGTAACCAGACGTCTCTGTGAAAGAGAACCTTCTCCAAGTTTGAGGGATGCTTCAGCAAGGTGCTCCTTTCTGCCTTAATGGGTGCTAGCTGTGGGAGTATTTGATAGCAGTAGGTAACCATTTTAATTTCCTGTAACACGATGAAACAGCATCATATTGCACAATTTTGGCATATAGGTGTTTGAGCAATATGTGCAAGGGGCAAAAAGAACTCATGATCCCACCAAGTCACTGCAGTGTTTCACTTGCAGTTATATCAGTATTGATCAGCTGAATGACAGTTTGCAAGCATGCTTCTAATCGAGCCAAGTCAAGTCAAGAGACTTTTATTGTCATTAAAATAACAAAGTTGGTAGTACAGTTCAAAAGGAAAACTGGAAACAAACAGCTAATAGTGCTGATATAAGCAACTAATAGTGAAAACAGAAGAGGGAGGAGAGGAGAACCCACAGCCACGAGCTGCTAAAGTTCTAGAAGCAAAAGTTGCCACCTCCTCCAGAAAAACCTGGCCACGAACAAAGCAGATGGGAAAGATTTGCCTCTAGCAAGTAAGCTCTACGAGCCTCTGGGCATCTCAGGTGGGTGAGCAAAAAGGCTGGCTCCCCAGGGCAGACTGGGATGTTAAATGGAAGGGGGAAGCATATGGTGTTGGCTTCACTGCACAATTCTTGCCATTCAATGTCCAGTAGCCTGTCTTTAATAGTCCTGTAGGCTTCAGATTGTCTAAGCATGCCAAGCCACACAATATCCAATCTTGCTGTTTTAAGTGTAGTAAGTACGTCAGTAATCTCTACCGGGAGATTGGGATCTAATAAGAGTTGATATAATAAGTGAGAGTGGACTGGGTTGTAAAAAATTCCAAGCTAAAATTTTATTGATCTTAGTCAAGCCACAGTCTTCAGCCATGTCATACCTATTTCTAAACAGAGAACGGCACAGGGTACACATCTGGGTAGGTCTAAAATATTCCTCAGATATGAGGCTAGTATGCCCTCAACTGAGCGATCTAGGGCTTTGTACCAGATGGGAGACACCTATAAGACCTTGGCAAGAGTTTTGGCCTTAAATATTGTCAAAGAGGCATGGGCATACCTATTACTATAGTTTAAAAAGTGCAAAAGAAATATTACATGAATTTAAAACAGACTTAAATGAGAAGTCCATGTGTGTCTGTAATTGTAATTAATACCCAGATAATTAAATGACTTAACCTGCTCAATGACATTTCCCTTGCAGACCCAGTTGTATGCTGTCCATTTACTTGGAAAAAAATCTTGGATTTGGAATAGTTGACCTCTAGTTTTTTGGCCTCGAAATAATTGGAAGCGCTATCAAGTAAATGTTTAAGACCTGTGCACGTACGTGGAAAAAGTGCCGCATCGTCAGCATACAGTAACAATGGGATTCGGACTGAACCCAATTTTGGACAGTGGCTATCTATTGCCAACAGAGTTGCAGATAGATCATTTAAAAATAGATTGAAAAGTGTTGGGGCCAGAATGCAGCCCTGTTTGACTCCTTTGCTGGTTATAATGGTTTGAGCTAGGCCCTGAGCAATCAGAATTTTGCCAGGGTAAATCTACCTTAGACAACTGTGTAATCCTCTCAACATTTGGTGCATAAACAGGTCAAGAAATGCAAGGCCAGGCTTTATGTGGCTTTTCTTGACCTGAAGAGCGCTTTTGACACAGTCAACCAAGAGTTACTCTGGGAAAAATTATTCAGATGGGACATTGACAAAATACTCCTTTTGTTAATCAGAGCTTTACACACTAACACATCATGCAAGGTCAGATGCTTCTAATCACAATGAGAACGTCTGATTTGCATAATTTGCAGGAATTCACAAATGAGAAGGGAGATAGAAAGCATTTGTAAACATCTAAACTGTTTTCAATGTTTTAATCCTGATGTCCAACCCTTCTGTCATCAAAATATTAGAAGATACCAGAGATGTATGGAAAACTACTTTGATCTTTTATCAGTATAGCTCAGTGGTGATGAACCTTCGGCACTCCAGATGCTTTGGACCACAATTTCCAGAAATCTGAGCCTATATTGCCAATGAAAAATTACTGTGGGAGTTGTGGTCCAAAACATCTGCAGTGCCAAAGATTTACCACCACTGGTATAGCTACTTCAAGACGTTAATGCTACATTTTATGTGGAATTTCCCACTGTTATCTAGCATGCATATTTGTAACTGTGACATGCCATGGATAACAATTTACTTTTAGGAATGTCTTCTTCCACTGATTTAGTCTGTGTCCTCAATTTCACCTGAACCACGTGAAGTTTGTTTTAACAGGCAACTTGCCACTTCCAGGATCACCTTTGTCTCTTACTATATGGTTCTTAATTTCCACTTTCCTGTTGCATGAATCCAAAAGACATAAGGAAATGACAGATGTGACTTCACTTCACCTGTACATTAGGACACAATCTGACAATTTCAGAAACCCTGAATTAAAAAAACTGATTAATGGGAAATGCACCAAAGGGGGGTGGAGTCTCCTGTGGAGGTTTTTAAGCAGAGGCTGGATGGCCATCTGTCGGGAATATTGTGATGGGGTTCCTGCATGGCAGGGAGTTGGACTAGATGGCCCTTGAGGTCTCTTCCAACTCTATGATTCTATGATTCTATATGTGCTTGTGTGTGTGGATACTGAGGGGGGGGACCAAATAATCACCATGACTTTCAAAAATCTGCTCTTAAGAAGTAATATCTGAAGTGTAGTGTCCAGACCACAGGAAGTAACATTCTGCTCTAGTATGCATTAGTCAGACCACATCTGGAATACTGCACACAGTTTTGGGTGCTACATTTTAAGAGTTTTTCAAAGAAAAACAATGTTATTTTCCCAGACCAAAACCAAAAACCAAAACCAAAACCAAAACACCATAATGGCACCTTCAAAAATTAACAGCGATATTTCAATGTGAGCTTTCATGGACAAATCCTATTAGTTATCATCCAAGTGCCACTAAATTTTTGGTGGGTGTGGGTGTGCATCTCTCTCTCTCTCTCTCTCTCTCTCTCTCTCTCTCTCTCTCTCTCTCTCTCTCTCTCTCTGTAAATTTTAAGATTTCTAACAAATACATGCATGTTCAGCTTGTATCCCTAGATCTCTGATCTCCCAGTGGATAGCTGAGGACTTTTGTCAAGAATGAGGCACACACTATTTCTTTGGGAACAAGGCAGTGAGTGCCTCAACTCAAGAGCTTCTTGGTAAGAGTGCTTAGCCTTGCAGGCTCCCAGGATGAGTCCCTGGTAGAACATGCATTTCCCTACACTTCAGGAAAACAGGAGATAGCTCACAATAAATATATTAATTACCTGTAACTGTGGTTCTTCAAGTGTGCATTTGTGAATTCACACAAATGAGTCTTTGTGCCTGTGCAGAGATCTTCAGCCTTTCTAAAAGCTTCTATATGGTATAGGACCTCTCCCCCCCCATGTGCATGCTCCTCATTTCCTGCCTGCAACCTAGGTTCTCTGTTTTCTATAGTTGAAAGGGAGCATATAGATGTGTCAGATAAGGGGAAGGTAGGGTGGGAAGTGTGAATTCACAGATGCACACTCAAAGAACCACAGTTACAGGTAAGTAACCATTTTCTTCTTCTTCATGGCATCTGTGAATTCACACAAATGTGTGATTAGCAAGCTGACTTACCGGAGGTGGGCTGTCATGGCAAAGCAGAAGACAGCCCTGTCCAAAGGCAGAGTCAGACCTCGCTCGAACATCCAGTTTGTAGTGGGAGACAAATGTGGATGGGTTGGACCATGTTGCTGCTTTGCAGATGTTGGTTATGTCCAGTCCCTTCAGGAAAGCTGTTGACGAGGCAATAGATCTCATTGAATGACCTCTAGGAACACCTGGAAGAGGGATTCCTGCAGCCTTGTAGGCAAGCCTGATCACATTGAAATCTATTTGGAAATTGTTTGTGGAGAAACCTGTAGGCCTTTAGATGGTTCGGAGGCATGGACAAAGAGTTATCTGGATTGCCGAAAAGAAGCTGTGCAGGACAGGTAGAAGAGAAGCACGTGCTGGACATCCAGTATGTGAAAAGATTGTTCCAATCCAGAGGCAGGAGATGAGAAGAAGGTAGGTAACCTTCTTGGTAGGTAACCTTGTTTCAAATGAAAATTGGAGACCACTTTTGGAAGGAAGGAAATATCCTGATAAAAGTTAAACTTATGTTGGAACAGTAGTAAAGGTGGATATCTATACAAAGTGCAGATAGTTCTGATGCTCTCCTAACAGAAGTAACTGCAACTAGGAAGGCAGTCTTTAGGGTTCACATATGTAGAGCAATGGTGGCCAGAGGCTCAAATGGAGGTTTCATGGGTCTGTTAAGGACCAAGGTGAGAGACCACTAAGGAGTTGGGGCTCGAGTATGTGGACGGATATTCTTTAAGTATTATTATGGTGTAAGCTAGATCTCGCATTGCTTTTTGTTTGTAGGTGACACCAGAAGCCAATCGTCCAGGTACAGGAAGACGCTGACACTGTGAAGGTGGAGAAACACTGCAACTGGGGCAAGGAACTTTTTAAAGATCTGAGGGGCTGTGGAGAGTCCAAGGTATGGCCCCGATTCTGAATCTTAGGTATTTTTGTGGTTAGAGGTGGAGATGATGTCAAAGGGATAGAACACTCAACCTGGTCTTGAGTCTCCATGGGTTGAAGAGATTTTTCCTAAAGATAAGCACACAATCTTCCGATGCACTGCACGGGAGCCCCGTGGCATAGTAGTTAAATGCCTGCACTGCAGGTAAAACTGTGCTCACAACCTGGGGTTCAATCCCAGGTACCAGGCTCATGTTGACTCAGCCTTCATTCCTTCCAAGGTCGGTAAAATCAGTACCCAGCTTGCTGGGGGAGCAATGTGTAGCTTGCATACTGTAATTAAAAACTGTAAACTGCCCAGAGAACACTTGAAGTGCTTTGCTTTAAGTGCCGGCTTAGTGGGCTTTTTACACTCCAGTCACTGAGATGGTTGGTGTTGTCCCCCCAAACAATAAAGACAGAGATGGTGGCGGTTGGAGAGTGGAACTTTGTTGGGGCAAACAAAGTCTCCTGGAGGCCATAAAAAGGAGCGGGGAAGGGGGGAAGGAGATAAAATGAAAATGTTAGACCAAAGGAGGAGGAGAGTAGTATAAAGAATAAAGCTAACTAAACTAACTAAACTAATTATAATAACATATTTAAGTAAAAATTACTTTTGATTTTGCAGGAGCTAGAAGAAAGGCGACCTTTTTTTCTGGTGGTGAAAAGGAACCGAGGCTGAAGGTGGGAAACAAGGCGCTTGCACACCGGGAGAAGGTCCTGTTCCATCTAGAAGCTTTTAGAATGGCCAAAGATCTCTGCACAGGCACAAAGACCCATTTATGTGAATTCACAGGATATGATGAAGAAGAAACACGTATTACTACACACCAGACTTCAGCTGCCTTCATCTGGCTACTACCACTTAACATAAATTTGCCTACTGTGACCACATTCTGTTTTGCAACCATTTGCTATCTTTTATACATCAACACAATATAAGATCCAGATGGTTCTTTTAATAACCAAAATATGATTTGAAAGATCTGGAATGTTTGTCAGGGGCTGTAGTTGTTAGTCTTAGAAAATTTATGTGGGATAGCTGTGAGCATAAGTATAAAGTATTATTTATTTATTTATTTATTTATTTATTTCTATACCGCCTGTCTTCCCGAAGGAACTCCGGGCGGTGAACAAAGAGGGCAAGACAGACCCAAACAATACATCAATTGGAGAGCAAATAAAAACAAAAAAAAGATAAAATATGGTATAAAATAAAACAACTCAATAAAAAAGACGATAAATCATTGGCAAGAAAGCGCACCAAAAAACAACCCTAAACCAGGTCACCAAATGCCTCCCTAAAAAGCAAGGTTTTTAATGCTTTTTGAAGGCGGGCAGGGACTGTGCTAGGTGCAACTCACTCGGAAGATGGTTCCAAAGCGAGGGGCCAGCCACCGAGAAGGCACGGTTACGGGTGACAGATTTCCGCGCCTCCCTAGGCATGGCCACTTGGCGTGAGAGCGCCTGCGACATTCTAGTGGGCCGGGCTTCAGTTGATCTTTGGAAGATACACTCTGATAGGTATTCAGGTCCCAAGTCGTGGAGGGTTTTGTAAACCAAAACCAAGACCTTGAACCTTATCCGGAGCACGACGGGCAACCAGTGCAGACGAGCCAGAATTGGGGTGATGCGATCATAGCGACGCACACCAACCACCAATCTGGCCACCGCGTTCTGGACCCACTGAAGCCACCGGACAAGGGTCAAGGGCAACCCCACGTAGAGAGTGTTGCAGTAATCGATCCTCAAGATCACAAGGGCCTGCATGACTGTTCTGAGGGAGGCCTCATTTCTCATGGCCATCAAACCAGTAAGGAGAACTAGTAATCTGTGTATGCTCAGAAACTGGGGAGCAGGAAACCTCAGAACATTGATGTCAATCTCTGTGATCACCCTGGATGATGTGAACATTTTGCAGTTTGATGTCAAGTAGAATGGATGGATGCTGTGTTGAAACTTTTTTGCAGACCAATGATGGCACTTGGTTGATTTCAAGGAAATTATGGTATTGACTGCAATAGCTTGTTTGAACGCATTAGATGGAAACAGTATCCTTGGATGTTGAGAAATCTTGTACTTTTGATTATGGTTCACAGAAGCAATAGATGCAGTAAAAAAGAGGAAATTGGGGATAGAAGCTGGAAGAAGTGCATGTAAACTGAGAAATATGGGTTGAGGTTTTCTATTCCACTAGGCTCTGAATGTTTCTGAGGATATATGCATAGGGATGAAGAGAACTCAGTGTATGATTTAGAAGGAGCACAGAGAAGAATCTACTGGTCAATCTATTTTGTTTTCCTAGTTTTACCTGCCTAAATATATATCTTCATTTTATAAAGACACTGTTTCCGGCGTATTGTGTAGCTGAGACTCCTTGTCAGAGATCAGGGAAGTTTTATACAGTAATACCTTGGATAACAAATGCCTCTGATTAAAAATAATCTGGATAGAGAATGGAAATCTCTGGGTATACAGCTGCCTCGGATAATGAATGTTCCCTATGGGCTGCCTTGGATAACAAATTTTCCATCATGCACCGTGAAAAAAAGAATGTACCCAGACTGCATCATGTCCTCATTCTTTGTGGGTTGCATGAGGCGAGGAGTTTGAAGGTGTATGGTGGAATGGTTTTTGGAGTGGTTTGAAACAGATTTTGCAGCGGTTTTTCAATATTTTTGGAATATTTTTCTCTTGGAGCATTCCAGAGGAAAGATAGGTTAGTTAATTTGCCTGCATTTTACTATGCTCCATGGGTGGGGGGGGGTCATTTTAGTGATTTGGGGCTTTTATGGCAGGAATGGGGGTGCTTTGTTTTATCTGTTTTATTGCATTGGTTTAGAACTCTTACTACTGATGCATGTGGGAGGTGCTTTAATTTTAAATTGCATTGGTTTTGAACTGTTATTACTGGATAGGTATTTTAATTGCATGGGGTACTTTTATTGCTTTAACTGTTTTATTGCATTGGTTTAGAACTGTTACTACTGGCTGGGTATTTTTAATTGCATGCAAGATGTGATTCAATTGCTTTAATTGTTTCATTGCATTGGTTTTGGACTGTTACTACTAGCTGGGTATTTTTAAATTGCATATAGAAGGTGCTTTGTGTGGTTTATGTGTGGCATTATAGCGGTTTGGTCCATTTTTACTGGCTGGCTATTTTTAAATTGCATGTGGAAATAGCTATGTGTGATTTATGTGTGGTTTTATAGTGATTTGATCCATTCACCTCAAGCCCCATGGTCCTGAGGTGAATAGCTGGCTATTGTATTAAAAATAGCCAGCCATTTATTACTGGCTGGCATTGTTTAAACTGCATGTGGGTGGGTGCTTTGTGTGGTTTACTGCAGCCTTTGTGTGACTCATTTTTTCTCTCCTTTTCTGCTAACTTAGTCGTTGGTGTCATGGCGCCTAAGAAGCCATCAGATTCCAGAAAGAGTGAGATGATTCTGCTTGAGGTCACGCAGGAAATCATCTGCAAACATGAAGGAGGAATGAGGGTGATAGACCTTGCAACGGAGTATGGCAAGTGTCCATCCACAACTGCTACCATCCTTAAAAACAAGGATAACATCACAGGGAGAGAGGTGGCAAAAGGAGAGACAAGGGTCACAAAGCAACAGCCACCTGTTCTGGAGCAGGTCAAAAAGTTGCTCCTCATCTGGGTGGAAGAGAAGCAGCATGCAGGGGACACAGTGTCCAGGGCAATTATCTGTGCCAAAGCAATGGCATTGCACAATGACCTTCTCAATCAGCAGCCGGAAACATCAGGACCTGCAGAGGAGTTCAAGGTGAGTGGGGGTTGGTTTGAGAAGTTTAAGGTCAGATCTGGTACCCATCAGTGTGGTGAGGCATGGTGAGGCCACCAGTTCTGATCTTCCTGCCGTTGAGGACTTTGCAACCAAGTTCCTGGAGACCATGACTGCCGAGGGCTACCAGCAGGTCTTCAACTGTGATGAGACTGGCCTCTTATGGAAGAGGAAAGCAAAGAAGACCTACATCACACAGGAGACCAGGATAGTCTAACCCTCATGTTCTGTGCTAACACCAGTGGGGACCTGGAGGTGAAGCCTCTGCTTGCCTACCAATCTGAAAACCCACAGGCCTTTAAAAAAAATCAAAAGGTGGACAAGAAGCAGTTGGACATTTTCTGAAGGTCAAACAACAAGGCTTGGGTTACACATATCCTGTTTGTCCAGTGGGTCAATCTTGTGTTTGGTCCTGCTGTCAAATGGTACCTGCTGGATAAGAACCTCCCACTCAAGGCCTTGCTGGTCATGGACAACATGCCTGCTCATCCTCCAGGGATCAAAGAAGACATGCTGGAGGACTTCATCTTCATCATGGTTATGTTCCTCCCTACTAACACCACCCCACTATTGCAGTCAATGAGCCAGCAGGTGAACTCCAATTTCAAGAAACTGTAGACCAGGGAGCTGTTCCGTCTGTGCTGTGAGATGACCGATGGAACAAGCCTCATCCTGCATGAATATTGGAGAGATCACTTTGACACTGTCAGCGGTCTGCAGCTGATAAACATTGCCTGAGATGGGATCAGGCAGTACAATATGAATGCTGCTTAGCATAACCTGTGGCCAGGCTGTGTTGTGACAGCAGAATCTTATACACCTGCACCAGAGTCTGCAATGGTGGAGGAAATTGTGTATTTGGGGAGGACCATGGGGCTTGAGGTGAATGAGGACGTGTCTGAAATGTGGGCAAAGCTCCAAACTTTTATTCATCGGCACCACCCAGAAAAGGTGCGCACCCAGGACCATGTGAACAGTTTCGACATGGACATCATGTCCCTGTTCAAAGGGATGCTTAAAAAGTGCCAAAGGCAGAAGACTAAGAAATGGTTCCTTGTTAAAAACCCCAGGCAGGAAGAACCTGAACATTCTTTTTCTACTGCTGTCCAGTTGCCCTCCTCTTCCAAAGCTTCTTTGAAGTTGTTAAAATGCTATAAAAGGGTTTGAACAGATTTTTGCCATGTTTTTCCTGTTGAAGTGCACTGCACTAGTGTAAAATGACTGAAAAGTTTGCCATGTGTAAAAAGTGTGGTTTGTGGTGTTCTGAAGGTTTGAAATGTCAGTGCACTGCTGTAACATGAAGTTTGCTCTGTGTAAAAAGTTTGGCATGTGTTAAAAAAGTATAAATATGTCACTAAAGTGTACCGTGCTGTACCACGTTTTAAAAATTATTTTGTGATGTTTGAAAGGTCTATTTTTGATGAATAATGTCTGTATAGTATTTATACTCTTTATGCGCTTTATAAAGAATTTTGAGCAAAAAAACAGGTGTCTGTGTCTTTTTTCTAAGCTCCAGAATGGATTAATTCATATGGGAAACTGCATTTTGGATAATGATTGTTTTGGATAACAAATTACCTCAGAGGATGAATTAAATTTATTATCCAAGGTACCACTGTACTAGTGTAAAAAGGAACATTAAATAAGATGATCTGAGAGTCTAGGTTGGGGTGATCTATAAATATTTGTAAATAACTTTAAAACAGTACTATATGCTGCAAAAGATAGATGATACCTTGCTCTCTTGAAATCTCTGGTTTGTACCAGAACTTGGAGGTGTCTTGGACAAACTTTACAGTCACATGCTTATCGCTTTTATTTTCTGTAAGATAAAAAAGGAATGAAATGAAAATGAAAATTAGCACACAACAATGTTCACACAATGCAGTAGTCTGTAAAGGAGCTTGCTACTGGACACTGGCAGTGGGTGGGGTCCGTTCTGCACATAAAGCAAAGGGCAACACAGCAGTATGCTCAGGTGAGAGAATGGGCTCCAACCCTGTTGGTAGGAAAGGGAAGTCGCGGTTTTGAATATTCTCCAGTTTTAAATACTTCTTCAAATGAGGGTTAGAACCTTTTACCCCAATGGTCTAGCTTTCCATTTGTACAAACATTTATTTGCTACACAAAAGCAACATACAGAAGTGGTGTCCACAACTATGGCTTGAATTGACTGTACCATTTCATTCTTTTCGCATTTTGCACATGTTCAAGAAGCACTCCCTCCCACACATTTTTCAACATCTGAGAAGGTAATCAGTTCCTACATTTAAGACATGACTCCCTGCTCACTGTGCATCTGGTGTAAGAGTGAAGGGCACTATATATGTAATACCTCGCAAGATGAATGCCTTGCATGATGAAAAATGCAAGATAATTTTTTTTTGGGGGGGGGGGAATATTGATGCTCCACAAGACAAAAAATTCCCGTGGGATGCTTCTTTTTTTATGAAATGAAGCGACCTGTAGAACAAATTAGTTTTGTCTTGCAGAGTACCATTGAGGAGTCTTAATACACTATACTTTCGGTTCACATGGAGATTTGGTGAATGCTTTTGTACTGAAGGTTGCAGTGGCAGCCAAGGGACACAATCGTGTGCTCCCTGCATCTGTTCAACAAAGGATTGGTTGACCATCCCTTCTGAGACGTAGCCTGAGAAACCATATTTCTACTATACTTCTATTATATTGTTATAGGACCCCGGCCAAACAGATCTTGTCTAATTTCAGAAGTTAAGCAGGGTCAGGATTGTCAATACTTAGACAATCAATCACCAGGGTATACCAAGGATTTCCAGTCCTGCCTGTGAATCAGGAAAACTACTAACAGGTCAGCAACAGTTGATAATATTACATAGATCAGGGGTCCTCAACCTAAGGCCCCGGGGCCGGATGCGGCCCCCCAAGGTCCTGAATCCGGCCCCTGGGACCAATTGCGACCCCCCACCTACACCCTGCTTTGCAAGCAAGCCAGCCTCTACAGCTGCTTCTATTGCTGAGGCAGTTCAAAGCAGTGGGCTATGTCGCTTCTCCCACTCCCCCCAACTACTGCCCAGATAGATGATCAGCATGCTGGCTAGTGGGGCTAGTGGAGCCCACTTGCCCCTCCCTCCCCCTTTTTTCCATGTCGGCCTTTTTTTAAAACTGTGGTCCGGCCCCCAGTGGTGTCTGGGGCGTGGTGGACCGGCCCACTGTTTGAAAACTTTGAGGACCCCTGACATAGATTAACAGTCTAATTCAGTAGTGAACAGCTTCTTACATTCCTACTTCTTCTTTCAAGTTAATACACTTAGGTATATTCAGCAATTCAGCCCTATTGATGCCAGCGTACCTGGTAATAGTGAAGTATTTACAACTTTAGAGAAATCTGGGAGAACATTTGGAAATGGAATGCTAATAGTGCTTCCACTGTGTGGAATTGAGAAGCCACTTGAAGAAGGTGAGATGGAGCTGAAACAATGATCCACTTCTGAAGTCCTCATCTTCTCTGGAAGAGGTGGTTGAGGGTGGGCAATTATGCCTTGGATTTGTTGAATTGTACTATTCTGGTGGTTGTGTCCAGAAGCCGATGGAAAAAATACTTGTTGCAAAAAGCCACCGTCTTCTGGAGACTTCATTGTTTTGGAAGAGTGATAAGTATTTGTCATACAAGTTGGTGACTTCTCCCCAAGAAACTGACTGTTGTTTCCACTGTAACCAAAGAAAGCTTGAATGCTAGTGCTGGCCCCAGGATCTTGTTGCTGTCCAGTTAATGAACTTTCTTTGCCACTGGTTGACTCGACTTGGAGCCCCTCGGTCTGGCAATGCGACACGTCTGAGCCATCAAGTGCAAGGGCAGAAAACTCAGGTGACATAACGTAGCTCTCTATAGATTTGCTGTTGCTCATTGCTGAAAACTGAGACGTCAAGAAGGATTGAGAATTATTTTGTTGCCAGATGAGTTCACTTGCAGGACTGTTTGAAAAAGCAAAAGTAACCATCAATATTCTTCAAAAACACATTCTTTCTCTCTCCCTCCCCCTCCCCCCCTCTCAAATGTACTGCACTTAAAGTCTGTAACTTTTAGTGGTTCCTAACATTGGGTCCCTCGATGTTACCAAACTAAAACTCACCAAATCCCTCGTCACCAGCTTTTGCTGACCCGGATTTCTGGGAGCTGTTGCCCAAGAACATCTAGGGACCCAAGGCTGGGAACCACTGCCTAACTCTTTGAAAAACACTGAAACTTTGCACATTTGTCATGTTTTCATTCAAGGTTAAGTGTCACATTACTGGATGTTAACTATCCATATTACACTAATTCAAAGAGAGGCAATATGGAGGTAGTTTGACGCCTCCTCACTGCTTAAAATTTTGATAAATAAAGCTTCTGTAAGGTTAAGTCACAATCAGGGTGAGACTGCATGTTATTAACGAGTTCCCTCTTTGATTCTGTGGGGCTGTCCAACTCACCCACAAACTGTATCAAATCAATCTCTTTCAGGCAACTTGGGCAAGCCCTGAAAATGGACCAGCTGCTAGTAGTAACATTGAATGACATGAAAACAGCCAGTAATCAAAGAATTCTTGCTGTGATCTCAGGAGTTATCCCAACTCACCTGCAATAAGACTGATTGTTGGCAAGCTCTACAAGGGTCACATGATTCCTGGGACTGAATTAGGAACTTTTTAATTATCAGACGCATCTCCATCCTGGTGACATCATCTCAGACATAATCTACTAAACAGGATCTTGGCCATTATTTCCTTTGAAATAACCCTGGCTTTCTGTTTTCATTAGCCAACCCATTCTCCAAAGGGAAATTTAATTCACTAAATGCTAATTTGATCTTTAAACTCAATACCTGAGGCTGG
Organism: Phrynocephalus forsythii; assembly: GCA_029282475.1. NCBI lineage: Eukaryota > Metazoa > Chordata > Lepidosauria > Squamata > Agamidae > Phrynocephalus > Phrynocephalus forsythii. The sequence goes on from JAPFRF010000009.1 coordinate 67,796,207, forward strand.
ATTTTAACGGCCAAAATGGAGATCTTTAGCATTTTGTTAAAAATGCTATCAACGGCGTAGAAGGTATTGATGAATGGAGTAGAACTTTTTAAAGAAATCATCTAAGCTTCTATAAAGGTATTTTATATTTTGAGAGGTGAGGGTGATTTGTTTTTCACCTTGAATATAGTAAAAATCCACAATACGACTTTGGGAGCAGCTTCCCTTTTCACTTCAGAGATGCTTTTGCAAGAAATTTCTTTGGCCCTTTAGGTGCTTAGCCTCAAACTGACAAAATGTTGGGTGGGATTAAAAAGGATGGAAGAAGTTCCTCTAGAAAACAAATAAAGAGCAACATTCTCCTAGATCACTCTTTCTTGCCTATCTACACACATATTTTCTCTTCCATGTGGTCATGGTAGGTCAGATCTCCCAAATTTGAAACACATCATATTGAATTTGCATGACATTTATATGTTCCCCTCCAAACAGTAAAATTAAAAGTTAGCATTGGTATTTGCACAGGAGAAAAAAAGACAGATGCAATATAAGCCAGTGCTGCCATGAAACAAAAACAAGGGGGGAAAATGAAATCATCCTATGCCTACTGCAACAGGAGCACCAACCTTCACCTTAATCTCTTCATCAGTTGCTGCTCAGGAAAGGCAGCACTAGCAGCAGCTTTTCTTGTGTTCCATGCAATAACTTCTGATTATGTCTATCAATAAAACAGCTACTGCCCCAGCAATTTCTTTTAATTTTCAGGCAAGCTGACATTAGTAAGAGAGAGGCTCAGACAAAAGAGGCCACTCACTGCCTTGCTTTCCCCAGGGGAAGGTGCTCAGAGACATCAGAGAAGTGGAACATACTGACATGTGCTATCGTCCACCAGATCAAAAACTTGAGGGGGACGTTGAAATGAGGAGAGAAATCATGGAGGTGGCTAAGAGGGACGGGATAGTAATCATGGGGGACTTCAATTATCCCCACATTGACTGGGCCAATGCGAGCTCGGGGCAAGAAAGAGAAACTGGGTTTCTCGACATGCTGAATGACTGTGCCATAGAGCAACTTGTCATGGAGCCCACCCGAGAACAGGCAACTCTGGATCTAATATTGTGTGATACTCAGGACCTGGTCAGAGATGTGAATGTTACTGAGCCTCTGGGGAACAGTGACCATGCTGCAATATCCTTTGCCATGCATGTCGAGAGAAGAGTGTCAAGCAAATCAAACACAAAAACCCTTGATTTCCGAAGGGCAAACTTCCCTCAGATGAGGAAACTAGTTAGAAAGACATTGTAAACAACTTGACTTGTTTTTAACTCTGATTATTGCCGAAACTGAAGCTCAAAAGGAAAAGTGTGGAAGTGGTTTGGATAAGAAATAGACCCTCAGATTCAAGGCTGCAGAGAATCAAACAAGAAAAGGCTCATACGATGGATCTTTTAAAAGGGGGAAAACCCTGAGAAAGAAAAACAATCAGAATTTGGTCAAATGGTGACCCAATTAAAATATCTGAATGAAAGACTAGACAATTCAATGTAATAGATTACTAAACAACTGCATGAAGTTACAGGAAGAATTAAGGAGAATAAAAATAAAATATAATCAAATATCTTTATAGACATCTAAAAAGAAAAGCTTACAGTGAGCAACAGTCAACAAATAAGTGAGTAGGTATCCCATATGGAATGGAGTGAGTGACCTAATAACAAGTAGGACATGGCAGAGTATAATTGAATTTCAGAGAGCTATAATCCATAAACTACAGCATATGCAGAGAAGATGCCAAATCTATGGTGTCTTTTGAAAATCATTACACTAATCTTCCTCTAGGTATTTTAACATATACTAGTAGCAACCATTGAACTAAAACTACAAAGTTTCACATCAGTCTGCCTGAAAATGTTCTCAGTTGATAAATGTTATTGGGTAACTTGGCACCATGAGGTTATCTATATAAAGCTTGGCATTTTTTTTTTCCTGCTGGCAATGTAGCCCTGATATCCAGCTCTGATACTGGATCGTTTCCTGGATTTCTGAATCATTGGTACAGAAGCACAAATCCCACATTCATAAACCAGAGGGTTTTTTTTAAAAAAACTATTGAATATACAGTGGACCCTTGTATAACAAACAGCTTGTATAACATAAAATTTGTACAACATAAAAATTCCGGAGATAGGGGAAATTTGCTTAACATAATCGCCTATGGGGAGAATCCATACAACATAAAAATGGGATCACTGCATTTTCAATGCATTCCTATGGGAATTTGTATAAAGGAAAATTTGCTTAACATAATTTCATTTGGAACAAATTAATTCCTTTATACAAGGTACCACTGTATTGGATATGAACTAACGACTACATCTAAAAATGACTCCAGGCAAGACAGAGGTTTAGCCTGTGGCTTGCTTATCTGTCTCTGTGTTATTTATGTTGTTTTGGAAAGGCCTTCACTTTCCTTAAATATCTAGCTTTGGGGCGATCCTTGATTCTAACATTGTCATTAGAAAATAAGGTAGGCCCAGTGCCATAAGGTGCCTTTCAGCAACTCAGGTTGATTTATCAGCTATGTCCACATATAGACAAAGATGAACTTGCTGCATTTTTATGCTCTACTAGCCTCACAAGGAAGAAACTAATTGTTAAAAGTTTTTCTATGCCTTGTATCGTCAATCCCAAGGAAGACTACAACTTGTAAATCAGCAGAAGACTGACACTCAGAAAGACAAAAATAAAGGAATTAGAAAAAATATTCAAGTGGAAGGATGCATCAGTGGAGACCAAAGGTCATGTATACTCTGACTCTCCTAATTATAGTAGTCCCCCATTTATCATTTCCAAACCACTCGTGTTATACAAAAATCTGCAAAGTGCGGATGCCCCAGCGACCTGCCCTGCGGGAATGGCTAAGTACAAGTACTGGGGAGGTAAAAACCGTGCTACACGGCTTTCACCCGACCAGCAACTCAGTGACCTTCTCTGCACAAGTGCCGGGTGGGTGAAAGCCACCCATCGCCAGCTACCACAGGATGCTCCAGCACCAGCTTTTCCCCTGTGGTGCTGGGCACCCTGGAGGAGCTGGACTTGTATCATGGAAAAGACTTTTGGCTCTTTGTGATGTCAGTCCAGCTCCTCCAGGGCACCCAGTGCTACAGGGGAAAAGCTGGTGCTGGAGCGCCTGCTCCAATGCCTCCTTCTCCCTACTGGGCACTCTGCAGGAGCTGGAAGTGGGTGGCTTTCCCCCACCGGGCACTTGTGCTGGGCAGGTTGCCGAGTTGCTGGGTGAATGAAAGATTATCTGTACCATGTATAGATGGAAAAGCTTTCCAGAGAAGAAAGACGACTATCCTTCTTAAAATATATTCAACATTGATGTTGAGGGGGCACTTTATGGACCACATAGCCTGTCAAAGAGATAAGGAAACGGATGCCAGGTCAAATTGAGTCTGCACTCTCTCTAAAAGCAAAATGACTAAACTGAAGCTGTTCTACCTTGGGCACTTGATGAGATAACTAGCCTCATGGAAAGAGAAAATAATGTTAGGAGAAGCTGAAAGCAGCAAGTAAAGTGAAGACTGCACGTAAGAAGTTGTTGTTCAGTCATTCAGTCGTGTCTGACTCTTCGTGACCCCATCATGGACCAGAGCTCGCCAGGCCTTCCTCTGTTATACGGCCTCCCGGAGTTTGGTCAAATCCATATTGGTGGCATCGATGACACCGTCCAACCATCTGCCGTGCTCTTTTCCTTTTGCCTTCAATTTTTCCGAACATCAGGGACTTTTCCAAGGACTCCTCTCTCCTCATGAGGTGGCCAATGTAGTGGAGCCTAAGCTTCAAAATCTGTCCTTCCAGTGAACATTCGGGGTTGATTTCTTTCAGGATGGATTGATTTGATCTCCTTGCAGTCCAGGGGACTCTCAAGAGTCGATTCTGCGTCGATCAGCCTTCTTAATAGTCCAGCTCTCACTTCCGTACATCACTACTGGAAAAACCATAGCTTTGACTATCCTGATCTTAGTTGGCAAAGTAATGTCTCTGCTTTTTAGGATGCGACCTAGGTTTGCCATTGCTTTCCTCCCAAGAAGCAGGCGTCTTTTTATTTCGTTGCTGCAGTCGCCATCTGCAGTGATCAAGGAGCCCAAGAAAATAAACTCTGTCATTGCCTCTATTTCTTCCCTTTCTATTTGCCAGGAGGTGATGGGACCGGTGGCCATGATCTTAGTTTTTTTATGTTGAGCTTCAGCCCATTTTTTTCACTCTCCTCTTTCACCCTCATTAGGAGGTTCTTTAATTCCTCCTCACTTTCTGCTATCAGAGTAGTATCATCTGCGTATCTGAGGTTGTTGATATTTCTTTTGGCAATCTTAATTCCGGCTTGTGATTCATCCAGACCTGCCTTTTGCATGATGTACTCTGCATATGTTAAAAAGGCAAGGTGACAGTATACAGCCTTGTTGTACCCAATTTTAAACCAGTCAGTTGTTCCATATCCAGTTCTGACAGATGCTGTTTTTCCCACCTATAGATTTCTTAGGAGACAGATAAGGTGGTCAGGCACTCCCATTCCTTTAAGGACTTGCCATAGTTTGTTGTGGTCCACACAGTCAAAGACTTTGGCATAGTCAATGAAGCAGAAGTAGATGTTTTTCTGGAACTCTCTGGCTTTCTCCATAATCCCACGCATGTTGGCGATTTGATCTCTAGTTCCTCTGCCCCTTCGAAATCCAGCTTGCACTTCTGGAAGTTCTCTGTTCACATACTGCTGAAGCCTCCCTTGTAGAATTTTGAGCATAACCTTGCTAGCGTGTGAAATGAGTGCAATTGTGCGATAGTTGGAGCATTCTTTGGCGTTGCCTTTCTTTGGGATTGGGACGTAGATCGATCTTTTCCAGTCCTCTGGCCACTACTGGGTTTTCCAAATTTGCTGGCATATCGTGTGCAGCACCTTTACAGCATCCTCTTTTAAGATTTTAAAGAGTTCAATTTGAATGCCATCACCTCCACTGGCCTTGTTGTTTGTAATGCTTTCTAAGGCCTACTTGACTTCACTTTCCAGGATGTCTGGCTCCAGGTCAGCAACTACACTATCTTGGTTATCAGGGACATCCAGATATTTCTGATATAATTCCTCTGTATATTCTTGCCACCTCTTCTTGATCTCTTCTGCTTCAGTTAAGTCCCTACCATTTTTGTCCTTTATCATATCCATCTTTGCACGAAATGCCCCTTTAATATCTCCAATTTTCTTGAACAGATCTCTGGTTTTTCCTTTTCTGTTGTTTTCCTCTATTTCTTTGCACTATTCGTTCAAGAAGGCTGTCCTGTCTCTCCTCGCTATTCTTTGGAAGTCTGCATTCAATTTTCTGTATCTTTCCCTTTCTCCCTTGCATATTGCGTCCCTTCTCTCCTCCGCTATTTGTAGGGCCTTGTTGGACAACCACTTTGCTTTCTTGCATTTTCTTTTCTTTGGAATAGTTTTCATTGCAGCCTCCTGTACAATGTTACAAGCCTCCATCCATAGTTCTTCAGGTGTTCTGTCCACCAAATCTAGTTCCATAAATCTATTCTTCACTTCCACTGTGTATGTATAAAGGATTTGACTTAGATTATACCTGACTGTCCCAGTGGTCTTCCCTACTTTCTTCAGTTTAAGTTTGAATTTTGAAATAAGAAGCTGATGATCTGAGCCACAGTCAGCAGCAGGTCTCGGTTTTGCTGACTGTATAGAGCTCCTCCATCTTTGGCTGCAGAGAACATAATCAATCTGATTCTGGTATTGTCCATCTGGTGATGTCCATGTGTAGAGTCACCTTTTGTGTTGTTGGAAAAGAGTGTTTGCAATGACCAGCTTGTTCTCTTGACAAAACTCAATTAGCCTTTGCCCTGCTTCATTTGGAACTCCAAGGCCAAACTTGCCAGTTATTCCTTTTATCACTTGACTCCCTATTTTAGCATTCTAATCCCCTATGATGAGAAAAATATCTTTCTTTGGTGTCAGTTCTAGAAGGAGTAGTAAGTCTTCATAAATTTGGTCAATCTCAGCCTCTTCAGCACCGGTAGTTGGTGCATAAGCTTGGATTACTGTGATGTTGAAAGGGCTGCCTTGGAATCGTACTGAAATCATTCTATCATTTTTAGATTGTATCCCAGCACTGCTTTTCCCACTCTTTTGTTGACTATGAGGGCTACTCTATTTCTTCTATGGGATTCTTGCCCACAGTAGTAGATGTGATAGTCATCCGAACTGAATTCATCCATTCCTGTCCATTTAAGTTCGCTGATGCCCAAGATGTCAATGTTTATTCTTTCCATCTCACATTTGACCACATCCAGCTTACCCTGGTTCATAGATCTCACATTCCAGGTTCCTATGCAGTATATTTCTTTGCAGCATTGGACATTCCTTTCTCTTCCAGGCACATCTGCAGCCGAGTGTCCTTTCGGCTTTGGCCCAGCCACTTCATTAGCTCTGGAGCTACTTGTACTTGTCCTCCGCTCTTCCTCAGTAGCATGTTGGACGCCTTCCGACCTGAGGGGCTCATCTTCCAGCATCATATCTTTTAGCCTTTTGTTTCTGTCCATGGAATTTTCTTGGCAGGGATACTGGGGTGGCTTGCCAGTTCCTACCCCAGGAAGTCTTATTACAGGCCTCATTGTCACCAGTGTAATTAGCCTTACAATGATGAAAGCACAGTTCAGCCTGTTTTACTTGGAGCCTCACTGATCAACTGGGACAAAAAAGTAGCAGTGTGCCCCCATTTATAAGACATTCCAGCCTGAGGCTGGAAGAAGTATTGAGTCCATAAAGGAAATCCTAACCCTGAGTTTGTCAGACCTGAGGAGAGTTGTGGTCACTAAGTCATGGTGTTCCCATTATGTCAGAAATGATGACATTTAGTAAGATTATAACTGCAGTGTGTCACATATAAAGTATATCACAAAAGTGAGTACATCCTCACATTTCATAAATATTTTAGTATATCTTTTCATGTGACAACACTGAAAAAATGACACTTGGCTACAATGTAAAGCAGTGAATATACAGCTTGTACAACAGTGTAAATGTGCTGTCCCCTCAAAATAACACAACACATAGCCATTAATGTCTAAACCGCGGGTACAGAATATGGCGACTAGACTGGTGGTGGGGGTGGGAAGGTATGACTGCTGGCTCACCTACATTGGTTGCCTGTTGCTTTCTGAGTGAGGTTCTGATGGTTATGACTTTCAAAACCCTCCATGGCTTGGGACCTGAATATCTGGTGGAGCGAATCTCACTGAGATCAGCTACGGGCCGGCCCATCAGAGCATCACAGGTCTTCGCACTCCGGGTGGCCAAATTATCACCAGAAGTCAGGCTTTCTCTGTGGTCACCCTGACATTATGGAATCAACTCCCGAGTGAGATCCACCTTGCAGAGTCCCTGCCTGCCTTTAAGAAAACAGTTAAAATGCTGCTTTTTAGAAAGACATTTGGTGACCACCAATAGTTTTTTTTTTTTTGGGGGGGTAGGGACCAGTAAAACAAGACTGTCTGCCAGTTTTGTTATTAATATGTTTTTATTATTATGTTTATTGTTGTTTTGAGTATTTATTGTCACGTTTGCATTGTTGTATTTTATGATTTTTGGCCTCTCATTTTTATTTATTGTGTTAATGTAAACTGCCTGGTGTTCTGGTTAGAAGAAAAGTGGTATATAAACAAACAAACAAACCGCTGGCAACAAAAGTGAGTACACTCCTAATTGACAATGTCCAAATTGGGCACAAAGTGTCAATATTTTATGTCGCCAACATTTTCCCCCAGCACTGCCTTAACCCTCTTGGGCATAGACTTCACCAGAGCTTCACAGGTTGTCACTGGAGTCCTCTTCCATTCCTCCATTATGACCACACAGCTCGTGGATATTAGAGACCTTGCGCACCTCCACCTTCCGTTTTAGGAGGCCCCACCGATGCTCAATAGGGTTTAAGTCTGGAGACACGCTTGGCCAGTCTATCACCTTTACCCTCAACGTCTTTAGCAAGGTAATAGTTGTTTGGGATATGTGTTTGGGGTTGCTATCATGTTGGAATACTGTCCTGTGGCTCAGTCTCAAAAGGGAGGGGATCATGCTCTGCTTCAGTATGTCACAGTCCATGTTGGCCTTCATGATTCCCTCAATGAACTGTAGCTCCCCAGTGCCAACAGCACTCACGGAGCCCCAGACCATGACACTCCCACCACCATGCTTGACTGTATGCACAACACATTTGTCTTTGTACTCCTCACCTGGTTGCTGCCACACACGCTTGACACCGTCTGAACCAAATAAGTTTATCTTGGTCTCACCAGACCACAGGACACGGTTCCAGAAATCCATGTCCTTTGTCTGCTTGTCTGCAGCAAACTGTATGTGGGTTTTCTTGTGCATCATCTTTAGAAGAGGCTTCCTTCCAGGATAACAGCCATGCAGACCAATTTGATGCAATGTGTGGTGTATGGTCTAACACTGACAGGCTGATCCCCACCCCACCCCTTCAACCTCTGCAGCAATGCTGGCAGCACTAACACATATATTTCCCAAAGCCAACCTCTGGATATGACGATGAGCACAGGCAGTCAAGTTCTCTGGTTGACCCTGACGAGGCCTGTTCTGAGTGGACCCTGTCCTGTTAAAGTGTTCTGTGGTCTTGGCCACTGTGCTGCAGCTCAGTTTCAGGGTCTCGGCAATCTGCTTAAAGCTTAGGCCACCTTTATGTACTGCAACAATTCCTTTTTTCCGATCCTCATATAGGCAGGCCATGACCATGAGGTTCCGCTTGGAACTTAAAGTGGCTAGTATGAGGGTGAGAATGATAACACCAAATGTGAGAGTGAGAGCAATAACACCTGCTACTGGCTACCTGGGCGCAATTTGGACATTGCCATTTAGGAGTCAACTCATTTTTTTCTACCAGAGGTTTAGACACTAATGGCTGTGTGCTGTGTTATTTTGAGGGGACAGCACATTTACACTGACTAAAGAATTAAATCAAATACAGGTTAAAAGAGAGGATGTTTTAGGATTAATTGATAAATTGAAGATTAACAAGTCACCTGGCCCAGATGGCATCCACCCAAGGGTTATTAGGGAACTGAGAAATGAAATTGCAGATCTCTTATCGGTAATATGCAACTTGTCTCTTAAAACGGCCACAGTGCCTGGGGACTGGAGGATAGCAGATGTCACACCAATTTTTAAAAAAGGAAGGAGGGGGGACCCAGGAAACTACAGGCCAATCAGCCTTACATCTGTCCCAGGGAAGATGGTGGAAAGCCTCATCCAAGAGAAAATCTTAAAATACATAGAAGAACAAACCTTGCTGAGAGAGAATCAGCATGGCTTCTACAAGGGTAGGTCTTGTCTGACAAATCTTGTAGAATTTTTTGAAAAGGTCAGCAGGCATGTAGATTTGGGTGAACCGGTGGATATAGTCTATCTGGATTTTCAAAAGGCTTTTGACACAGTCCCTCACCAGAGGCTGCTGAGAAAATTGCACAGTCAGGGGATAAGAGGGCAGGTCCTCTTATGGATTGAGAACTGGTTGAGATCCCAGAAACAAAGAGTAGGTGTCAATGGGAAATTTTCACAATGGAGAGAGGTGAAAAGCGGTGTGCCCCAGGGATCTGTCCTGGGACCAGTACTTTTCAATCTGTTCATAAATGACCTGGAGACAGGAATAAGCAGTGAGGTGGGCAAGTTTGCAGATGACACAAAACTTTTCCGTGTGGTAAAAACCAGAGAAGATGGTGAAGAGCTCCAGAAGGATCTCTCAAAACTGGGGGAATGGGCTACGAAATGGCAAATGCGTTTTAATGTAGCCAAATGTAAAGTAATGTATATTGGGGTAAAAAAATCAAAATTGTATATATCAACTCATGGGCTCTGAGTTATCCGTGACACATCAGGAAAGAGATCTTGGGGTGTTATTATCAAAAAGGGGATTAAAAATAAAACAGCCAAGATTATAATGCCATTATACAAAACAATAGTAAGGCCGCACTTGGGAGTATTGTGTACAATTCTGGTCACCGCATCTCAAGAAAGACATAGTGGAACTGGAAAAGGTGCAGAAGAGAGCGACTAAAATGATTACTGGGCTGGGGCATCTCCCTTATGAGGAAAGGCTAAAACATTTGGGGCTCTTTAGTCTGGAAAAAAGGAGCCTGAGAGGGGATATGATTAAGATGTACAAAATAATGCAGGGCATGAGTAAAGTGGATAGAGGGAAGCTCTTCTCCCTCTCACAAAATGCCAGAACTAGGGGACATCCACTCAAATTGAGGGCTGGGAGAGTAAGAACAGAGAAAAGAAAATATTTTTTCACCCAGCGCGTTGTTAGTCTATGGAACTCCCTGCCACAGGATGTGGTGATGGCATCTGGCCTGGATGCCTTCAAAAGGGGATTGGACAGATTCCTGGAAGAAAAGTCCATCACAGGTTACAAACCATGATGGAGATGTGTAATCTCCAGGCTTAAAACCAGGGTACTTCAAGGGCCAGATATAGGGGAGTGGTATCAGGAGACAGATATCTAGTCTCATGCGCTCCCAAACGCATCTGGTGGGGCCACTGTGAGATACAGGAAGCTGGACTAGATGGGCCTTTGGCCTGATCCAGCATGGCTCTTCTTATGTTCTTATGTTCTTATGTACACTGTTATACAAACTATATATTATACTCACTACTTCACATTGTAGCCAAGTGTCATTTCTTCAGTGTTGCCATGTGAAGAAATATGAGGGAGTGTACTAACTTCTGTGATATACTGTAGGTCTATATCTTCTATGGCAGGGCTGTCCAACGGGTAGACTGTGGGCTACTGGTAGCCCGCGAAGGGTTCAAAAGTAGCTCGCCAGGCATCAATAAAAAATGTAAGGGGATAAGTTCGCCACCCCTCCCTCCCCCATCTCAAGGATCACTACTGCCCCAGCAAAGTTCTGGGTCTGCCAGCTCACTTAGCTGAGCGGGCAGTTCAAGGGCCATGAGCATGTCCTTGGAATTGATAAAATTTGTAAGTAGAGGTATTAGTGTACTCAGGCACTTTAGGCCAGAAAAAGTAGACCTCGGGCTGTTCAAAGTTGGACAGCCCTGTTCTATGGAATTCCCTCATCTGAGCTCTTCATACTGGTCTGTTATTACCATGTCACGAAAGGACCATGATTTAGTGCTTTTAGTTCTTTGCCATGTTTAAACCCTGCTTTTTAAAATCACGTGTTGCTGTTCATTTTATCTTTTTTTCCTGATCTGTTTTACTGTCTTTCATTTTTTACTCTCTTTCATAGTACCAAGGAATTGATCCACCTCCATGGACAGAGGCCTTGAAAAGGCAGAGGGGCTTATGTGCTTCAGTGAAAATGAGAGCTATACTGGACGTAGCACTGCTACAAGGGTCTCCCAAGCCAGACAGATCTCAGTAGAGAGAGGAGACTAAGGGTGCCCCTCCCCCCCCGCTGGAACACTTGATCCAGAGCTGGCAGCTTCAAACAGCGTCAGATCCATAATGGGTGGCTGATAGAATGGCCAGTAACCGCATTGAGGAAGGCAATTGGAAATCACTTCACTTAAGTTAACATCCCCAAGCAAATCTTTAGCATGACCAGAAAACCTAAAGCCATGGCCCCTAGTCAAAGGCAGCCCTTCAATGGGGCCAGTTGTGAGATGGATAGCCATCTGGAATGTTTGCAGCTTATTTCAAAGTGGAAAAACTCACAATGCCATTAGGAAAACGGAAATACTTAATATTGCAATCTTCGGTATTAGTGAGAAGATGCATTGGCCTAATTCACGAAAGGGTGTGGTAGATGAATATCAAATGTACTATGCTGGTAACAATGAACTTCATCCCTTTAACAGAGTGGGATTCATAATTCATCCAAATATCAGTAAGACTGTCAGAAAGTTTGTGCCAGTGACAGAGTCATTTTTCTCCAACTTAATGCACAGTCTATCTTGGTAAATCTTATCCAGGTGTACGCACCAACATGTGATGCATCAGATGATGATATAGAAGAATTTTATACTCAATCAAACATTATGTTATCATTTGTCAAATCAATGGAAGTTACCATTGCAATGGATAATTTCAGTGCAAAGGTAGGACAAGTCCAATGAGCTGAAGTAGTAGGCAGCTATGGATTAGGAACTGGCAATGAGTGAAGTGACAAATTAATTTAGTTATACTGAGAAGAGCAACTTATAATACAAAACACATATTTCCAGATGCCACCGTGCCACTTTTATACTTGGGCTTCAAATGCTGACAGACATCAGTAATCAGATTGATTATATCATGGTTAATAAACATTTTAGGAACTCAACTAAATGTGTGAAAACATGACCTGGTGCAGATATCAATTTGGATCATACTCTTTTGTTAGCAATAGTGAACCTTGTTGAAGAAAGGTCAGTCAACAAATTCAAAACCATCAGGGAAGCAGCAGATATAAATGAAGTTGAAAACACCTGGAGCCAAATTAAAGCTGCTGTGAATGAAGTGTGCCCAGATAAATTACAGATCATAGAGAGAAAGAAGATCAAACCTTGGATGACAGAGAAAATTTTGGACCTCATAGATCGTAGAAGAAAGATGAAAAATAGAGATCCTGTAATACATAAACAACTGCAGAAGGGAAGAAAAACTTTCAAAGGAATGGGGCCAAACTGAATAACTGGATGCTACGCATGACTCATTTAACATGTACAAGAAAATAAGGCAAGCAGCAGGTGTGTCTAAAAGCAGAGGAAGTGAATCTCTTATTGGTAAGAATGGTAATACCTTGTCAGGTCCCTGCCAGAGCCAGACTCAGACACTGAGGGGTTAAGGTCATAGGAACCAGCAGATGCTTCTGCAGATCCTCCAGCAGCTGACTCTGATAGTGATTTATCTGTCTTAGGAGAGTCCTCTCCTCCATGGAGAGCTGTCAGCCGCAGAAAGCAAAGACTCACAGGTAAGCAGAAGAAAGATAAGCTACTGGAGATTCAGAGGCATTTATGTTCACACAGCCCAGAGTTTTAGTAGAATGAGGATTTACAGGGCTGGGTGGTGCCCTCTGTGGACCATAAATCAAGCCTTCAGGGGTCAGGCTACCTTTGTGGAAGCAACAAGTCCATAACGCTTGCCCTCACCCATGTGCCTTGTTCCTGGATTCCTGCTGGGCTCGACCATGGACCTTGTCTCTTGGCTCTGAATTCTTCTGCTCCTTGGATTTGGCATAAGCATCTGTTTTTCACCTTGGCCTTTGCATCTTGGATTTTGCTCAGCTATTGGACTTGACGTGTGTTTTTGCTACCTACCTTTGGACCATGTAAACCCTGAACCTGCTGTGCTGTGCTTTATCCCGAGTTCTCAGTAAAAGCTTGGACTTAATCTGTGTGTGAGTGTGTGAGGCCTGACATACCTTGATAACCACTAAAGAGAAACTACAGGAGTGGAAGGAATATATAGGAGAACTTTAAGGATAAGTATATATTTAAGGATAACAGAAGTATTGACTATGGTGTCAAATTAGATAATGATGTAGATGTCATCAGGGAAGAAGTCGACTGGGGTCAGGCCCACTAGAATGGTGCAGGCGCGCTCACTTAGGGTGGCCACACCCAGGGAGGCGTGGAAATCGTGCCTTCTCTGTGGTGGGCCCCACCCTGTGGAATCATCTCCCTAGTGAGTTGTGCCTTGCACAGTCCCTGCCCGCCTTTAAAAAAGCTCTGCAAACCCTCCTTTTTAAAGAGGCATTTGGCGACCTTATTACTTAATTTTTATTTTATTTTATTTTTCTTGCCACCCACACCGCCTTTTGTGGAGGTTCTCTCCACTTTAGCTTAGTAGTTTTTCTTGTTCTCGTTTTGTTCTCTTGCTTTTTTATATTGTTGTTTTATTCTAATTGTAAACCACCCGGAGTTCCGCCTGGAAGATGTGCGGTCTATAAATACAACAAATCAATCAATCAATAAATAAAGTAGTGCGTGCTATTAAACTATCCAAGTGTGGCAAAGCCCCAGGCTCTGATGTATATAGGTTTTGAAATTGTATAAGGGAGAACAATCCCTTTCTCTTCTGGCCAATTTATATAACAGCATCTATAGAAGTGAACCATCCCACTTCTATACCACTTCCAAAGAATCCAAATGCAAAACGTTGTAATGAATACTAGACAATCAGTTTGATGAGTCACATTCTGAAGTTATTTTTAAAAATCCTGCATTTAATGATGTATCAGAAGTGTGAAGAGTGCACTGGAGACATCCAGTTCAGATACAGGATCGGATTTGGAACTCAGGAGGTATTATTCAGTCTTCAAATATTAGTTCAGTGATGTCTCAATGTCAACATCAATATTTTTGTTTGCTTCATTGATTATGAGGAAGCATTTGACTCAGTTAAACATGATAAACTTATTAATATTCTTAAAGAACCGGGCTTGTATAATCAAATTGATTTGGCATTTGTACTGGAATCAGCATGCTGTTGTCCAGATAGATGGTCAGATATCAAAAGTGGTGTCAACTACGAAAGGTATTTATCAAGGTTGTATTCTTTCACCTCTACTTTTTAATATCTATTCAGAAAGAATTTTCCGGGATGCTCTTGAAGGAAAAAACCAAGGTGTGCAGATGAATGGCGTTTTTGCTAATAACAAATGATCTGCTGATGACACTGTCCTGCTTGCAGCTGGTCTGGCAGATTTGCAAGAATTTTTTTTCTGTTTCTGCAGAAAGCAATGACATGGGATTGTGACTTAAGTTAAAGAAAACAAAATGGATAGTTATCAGTAAAAAACAAAAAACAAAATGGAACCTTCTGAAGATATAATTGAAAGAATATCACCTTATAAATACTTGGGATGCTACATCAAATATCATTGGAATTTTTCATGGATAAATTCTTCCCATGGATAATGAAAACCGTTGATACGAGAGAACACCAAAAACCCAGCCTAAAAACTGTTTTCTGACAGTAACTTGTTTTACAACTGCTATTTTGGGACAGTAGCTTGCTTTGCAGCTGTTGTTTTGCAACAGTAGCTTGCTTTATGGCTGTTTGACAGTAGCTTGCTTTACGGCTTCTGTTTGTGACAATAGCTTGCTTTGTGGCTGCTTAATTATTTATTTAATTTTTCCTTTGCCGACCATGGATAACTGAATCAGTGGTTAATGAATCAGTGGATATGGGGGTCCTACTGTACAGGCAAATTCTGAAGATACCTTGGACATAAGAACATAAGAACATAAGAAGAGCCATGCTGGATCAGGCCAAAGGCCCATCAAGTCCAGCTTCCTGTATCTCACAGTGGCCCCACCAGATGCTTTTGGAAGCGCATGAGACTAGATATCTGTCTCCTGTTACCACTCCCTGGCATCTGGCCCTTGAAGTACCCTGGTTTCAAGCCTGGAGATTACACATCTCCATCATGGTTTGTAACCTGTGATGGACTTTTCCTCCAGGAATCTGTCCAATCCCCTTTTGAAGGCATCCAAGTCAGATGCCATCACCACATCCTGTGGCAGGGAGTTCCATAGACTAACAACGCGCTGGGTGAAAAAATATTTTCTTTTGTCTGTTCTTACTCTCCCAGCCCTCAATTTGAGTGCATGTCCCCTAGTTCTGGTATTTTGTGAGAGGGAAAAGAGCTTCCCTCTATCCACTTTACTCATGCCCTGCATTATTTTGTACATCTCAATCATATCCCCCCTCAGGCGCCTTTTTTCCAGACTAAAGAGCCCCAAATGTTTTAGCCTTTCCTGATAAGGGAGGTGCCCCAGCCCAGTAATCATTTTGGTCGCTCTCTACTGCACCTTTTCCAATTCCACTATGTCTTTCTTGAGATGCAGTGACCAGAATTGTACACAATACTCCAGATGCGGCCTTACTATTGTTTTGTATAATGGCATTATAATGCTGGCAGTTTTATTTTCAATCCCCTTTTTGATAATCCCTAGCATGGAATTGGCATTCTTCACCGCTGCCATACATTGGGGAGACACCTTCATGGAGCTGTCCACCAACACACCAAGATCTCTTTCCTGATCTGTCACGGATAACTCAGAGTCCATGAGTTGATAGATAAAATTTTGATTTTTTGCCCCAATATGCATTACTTTACATTTGGCTACATTAAAATGCATTTGCCATTTCGTAGCCCATTCCCCCAGTTTGGAGAGATCCTTCTGGAGCTCTTCACAATCTTCTCTGGTTTTTACCACACGGAAAAGTTTTGTGTCATCTGCAAACTTGGCCACCTCACTGCTTATCCCTGTCTCCAGGTCATTTATGAACAGATTGAAAAGCACCGGTCCCAGGACAGAGCCCTGGGGCACACCGCTTTTCACCTCTCTCCCATTGTGAAAATTTCCCATTGACACCTACTCTTTGTTTCCTGGATCTCAACCAGTTCTCAATCCATAAGAGGACCTGCCCTCTTATCCCCTGACTGCAATTTTCTCAGCAGCCTCTGGTGAGGGACTGTGTCAAAGGCCTTTTGAAAATCCAGATAGACTATATTCACCGGTTCACCCAAATCTACATACCTGCTGACCTTTTCAAAAAATTCTACAAGATTTGTCAGACAAGACTTACCCTTGTAGAAGCCATGCTGATTTTCTCTCAGCAAAGTTTGTTCTTCTATGTGTTTTAAGATTTTCTCTTGGATGAGGCTTTCCACCATCTTCCCTGGGACAGATGTAAGGCTAACTGGCCTGTAGTTTCCCGGGTCCCCCCTCCTTCCTTTTTTAAAAATTGGTGTGACATCTGCTATCCTCCAGTCCCCCAGCACTGTGGCCGTTTTAAGAGACAAGTTGCATATTACCATTAAGAGATCTGCAATTTCATTTCTCAGTTCCCTTGGGTGGATGCCATCTGGGCCCGGGGACTTGTTAATCTTCAATTTATCAATTAGTCCTAAAACATCTTCTCTTTTAACCTGTATTTGATTTAATTCTTTAGTCAAGAGGGGCCATTCAGGCAGCGGAATCTGCTCAAGGTCTTCTGTCGTGAAGACAGATGCAAAGAACTCCTTTAATTTCTCTGCCAGAGGCACCAATGTGGTCATATTACAGTGTATGAATAAAGCTAGAAATTCTCAATACCATAAAGAGAAGAAAATTACAAGATTTCAATCACAAAATGCACAATAACAAATATGATCTGCTGCAGGTTATCCTTCAAGGCAAAATAGATGGCACATGTGGCCTGGGGCATAGAAGAACATTCTGGATTAAGAATTTAAGCTAGTGGTTTGCAGTGACCACAGCTTCTCTATTTAGAATAGCTTTGTATAAAAACCAGATCATGCTACTGATCACCAATGTTTTACGAGGACATGGCACTTGAAGAAGAAAGGATTCTCAGACACTTAAATTAATAAAAAATGTGAATCATTGTTTTTGTTATCACAATAAAGCTGTACAATGACAGTAATTGTAAATGTAATTCCAAGGTACGTTATATCTCTTAACTAATTACATTGAATGGTAAGGTAGTTCCCATTGTTCTTTCTTCCTATGCATGTTAAAATTCGTCAAAGTGAAGACTAGTAGTAGTCCTTCATTGGGGTTGGGGCACAATTGATTCTTACTGATCCTCCCCTTAAATTTCCCCATACAAATGGGGGTATTGAGAATACTGGAATATAGGAGGAACTGATTGCATAAATGTGTGGGGGGAAGAATAAGATATTAAACCAGTACAGCAGGACCCCGGTATTCGCTGGGGATTGATTCCAGGCCTTCCTATGGATAAGAGAGAATGCCAAAAATCCCCCAAGCTCCTATTTTGTGACAGTAGCTTGATTTACAGCTGTGGTTTTGTGACAGTACCTTGCTTTACAGCTATTTGTGACATTAGCTTGCATTATGGCTGCCATTTTATGATGGTAGCTTGCTTTATAGCTGCTGCTTGTGACAGTAGCTTGCTTTGCAGCTGCTGGATTTTTTTAAAAATTTTTACTCTGCCAACCGTGGATAAATGAATCAGTGGATATGGGGTCCTACTGCACTGAGAACCACTATCGCACACAAATTTTTAGAGTTTTACTTTCCAAATAATATATATATATATATATATATATATATATATATATATATATATATATATATATATATATATATATATATATATATATATATATATATATATATATTTTTGGAAAGTAAAACTCTAAAAATTTATATATATATGCATGTTAGGGTGGATTCGGGTTTCTTCCCGTGTAGAAATCTGGTAAACATATATATATATGTTTTCGTAGATTTTCACGGGTATAGGTATGCATGTTAGGGTGGATTCGGGTTTCTTCCCGTGTAGAAATCTGGTTGTTCTGGCGACGTTTCGACGAGGTCTCACTCGTCATCTTCAGGCTGGTGTTCTGGCTTCTTTCTTCTTGAAGCAAAGTGTGGTCTCAGTTGAAGTCCTTCTATAAATACTGCTGGGGGGGTGTGGTTTGCTTGCTTTGTTGCTGATTGCAGGTTCCTTTGTTCCTTTGTTCTTTTGTGATCTGCTGTGTGGCTGAGGCGATCGTTAAGGGATTAACTGCTGGTGGCTGTTTAGATGGCTGTTTAGATGCTGGTGGGTTAGATGGCTGGTGGGTTCTGGCAGTATCCTGGGCTTTGGTGGAGTGGGGTCCTGTGTCTTGTGAATTCATTTTGGTCTGGCTACGTGTCTGTGGTCTCCCAATGTTTTTTTGGGGTGTGTGAGTGTGCTCCATGTGGTGACTGGAGTGGGGTGCCGCAGTAGATGGTGCAGTCGTGGTTTTGTTATTGGATGGTGGTTTTGTTTCATCTGTGGGAAGGGTCTGGGTTTGTGTTTGGTGTGGATGGAAGGTGGTGGCATCTTGTGTCCTTTTGGACCTGGTGTCAGTCTTTGTGACAGAGGCTCGTCTGTTGACCAGGGCTAGTTTCCAGATGTCAGGCAAGCGGGAGGTGTCATCACGTTTATTCATGTTGTTTGGGTGTTTCTCTATTTCAATGGCTTCCATGATTATTCGACTGTTGAAGTGTTCAGTTTTGGAGATGAGTTTGGTTCTTTCAAAGTCAATTTCATGACCTGTTGTTTTTATGTGCTGGAAGAGAGAGGAAGATTTTTCTTCTTTTTTGACTGCGTTCTTGTGTTCTGCGATGCGTGCGCTTATTCTCCTGTTTGTTTGTCCGATGTATGTGGCTGGACAGACTTTGCATGGTATTTCGTAGACTCCTTGGTTTTCTAGCTCAATCTTGTCTTTGGGGTTTCTTAAAATGTTGGCTATATTTTGGTCGGTGCAAAAGGCTGTCTTGATATTGTGTTTGTGGAGAATTTTGCTGATTTTGTCTGTGGTGCCTTTGATGTAAGGGAGGAGGGCGGTGCATGGGATCACCCATGGGATCACCCCTCTCACCGGTCATCGCAAACCTATATATGGAACACTTTGAAACCAACGCGTTACAGAAGTCCGAACATAAACCCAAACTCTGGCTCAGATATGTTGACGACACTACGGGAAAGATAAACTGAACAACTTCCTCACACATCTCAACAGCCTACACCCCAAAATACAATTCACTATGGAAATAGAAGCCAACAACCAACTTCCCTTCCTGGACGTCCTAATCTACAAAAAACCCGACGGCTCCTTAGGACATACCATCTACCAGAAAAAAACACATACAAACCGCTACTTAAATGCACAATCACACCACCACCCTGCACAGATCAACTCCGTAGCAAAAACCCTCATCTCCAGAACCAAACGCCTCGCTGACAAAGACCACCTAAAAACTGAATTACACACTCTCTCGAATGTTTTAATTGCGAACGGATTCCAAAAAAACACCATCACCAAACTAATCCAAAAGGAAACACCCCCCAAGAACCAAGAAACAGAACAGTATCTTACAGTACTAATTTTTTTTTCTAGAGGACTATTATGGAGGGGTTATGGACTACAAATCTATTCCAACAAAGACAGCTGGAAACTAAAATAAGATTAGATTGGTCTTACCTCTCTCCTATCTTGACAAAACTATTATTTGTGCATGTTGCTACCCACAAACAGGAAGGAATTGTCTGACCAACAGACCTCAACAAAGTAGGAGCTGGACATGGAGTATAGCAGATGAGGCCTTCTGTGTAACCTCGAAGTTCTGCAGAAATGAAATAAGCCACATTTCTGTTAAAATGCATCAATTTGTACTTAGTGCAAGACATATTGACAGAAATGCATGGTTTTTTTGGAGACATGAAGAAAAAAGAAATATAGTTATGCCTGCCTGCTATCACCTGAATATGTTCAGTGTAGTTGCACAGAAGTCATTATGCACACTTTCAAATGAATAGAAACTCCATGTATGCACTTTCAAGATATTGCACATATATGAATAGATGGAGCTGATGGGAAAAAATACCGTAGAACAGTGCTCCCCAACCTTTTTGTCCCCGCGGACCGGGAAATGTTTTAAAAATTTTCTGTGGCCCGGGGGTGGGGGTGGGGAGGGGGGGAGAATGCGAAAGGGGGGTCCGGCGGGGAGGCAAAAGGGGGGGTGAAAGCAAATGATGGGAGGGAAGGAGGAGGGGGAGGCACGAGACCGGCGGCGGCACTCACCGGCTTGGGGCGTCGGGGGTGCCACTCCCCCCACACACACGGGCGGGGTGGGGGGAACCCGGGGCTCCTGGGCAGGTGGGCCCCCGCCTCCTCCTCCGGCGCCGGGAGTCGCGCGTGGGTCTCGCTGCTGGCGCCCCGCTTGCTCCTGCTGCCGCCGCCGCCGCCGCCGCCGCCGCCGTGGGCCTCCTCCTCTGCCGGGAAAGCGGCGGGCGCCAGCAGCGAGACCCGCGCGCGGCTCCTGGCCCCGGCGCCCCGCGCGCAGCACCCGCCCGGCCGCACCGGGAAGCGCCCTCGCGGCACCAACGAGCCGCCGCCGCCTCCTCCTGCTCCTGTTCCTCCTCCTCCTCCTCCTCCTCCCGCCACCGCCGCCGGAGGAGCAGCAGCAGCCACCCCCCGCACCGCCCTCCCGCCGCCGCCGCCGCCCGCCACGCCCCCCGTCCCGCCGCCGCCGCCACCACCCCTCTGCAATTGCCCTCGCTGCTGCTCCTTCGGCGGCGGCGGGAGGAGGAGGAGGAGGAGGAGGAACCGGAGCAGGAGCAGGAGGAGGCGGCGGCGGCTCGTCGGTGCCGCGAGGGCGCTTCCCGGCGCGGCCGGGCGGGTGCCGCGCGTGGGTCTCGCTGCTGGCGCCGCGCTTGCTCCTGCTGCCGCCGCCGCCGCCGTGGGCCTCCTCCTCCGCCGGGAAAGCGAGCGGGCGCCAGCAGCGCTTTTCCCGGGAGGAGGAGGAGGCCCACGGCAGCGGCGGCAGCAGGAGTAGGAGCAAGTGCGGCGCCAGGAGCGAGACCCGCGCGCGGCTCATGGCTCAGGCGCCCCGCGCGCGGCACCCGCCCGGCCGCGCCAGGAAGCGCCCTCGCGGCAACGACGAGCCGCCGCCGCCACCTCCTGCTCCTGCTCCGGTTCCTCCTCCTCCTCCTCCTCCTCCCGTGCCGCCGCCGAAGGAGCAGCAGCAGCAGCAGCGAGGGCAATTGCGGAGGGGTGGCGGCGGCGGCGGCGGGATGGGGGCGATTGCGGCGGCGGCGGTGGGGGGCGATTGTGGGGGGGTGGCTGCTGCTGCAATCGCCCCCGTCCCGCCGCCGCCGCCGCCACCCCTCCGCAATTGCCCTCGCTGCTGCTGCTGCTGCTCCTTCGGCGGCGGCGGCGGCGGGAGGAGGAGGAGGAGGACGCGCTGCCGCTGCTGTGGCTGCTGCTGCTGGTGGTGGTGGTGGAGGGCGAGGAGGAGGAGGGCAGAGGAGGGAGGCGGCAGCTCCTCCTGCGCTCCTCCAGCCTTCCTCCAGCTTTCCTCCTCCACCGGCCGCCCGCGGGAGAGAAGAGGAGGAGGAGGAGGGCGGCGGAGGAAAAGGGGAGGAGCCTCCCCGGCCTCCCCAGGCGGCCCGGTGCCGACCGGTCCACGGACCGGCACCGGTCCGCGGACCGGGGGTTGGGGACCACCGCCGTAGAAGACACCATCTATCCTCACATATTCACTTCAATACAATTTTTATGAATGTGAGACGTTGTGTTTCTGAATCCATGATTCAAAGTGGAAGACAATGGCCCAAGATGGACACAGATTATTGTGCTCATGTTGCCAGCAGGAAAAATATTGCCAAATTCTACCTAGCAATGGGAAACCTGAATGTTAACAACACAATGGCAGCTGTCACAATAGTCTACAGGATACCTTATGCTCCCTCCCTACCATTCACAAAGAGACACCAAACACAGGAAGAATCCAGAACCTGACTCTTTTTTCTTCAGTTAGACACTTGTCACCTAAAGCACTTATTAACCTGTCTTGTCTCCTGGTTAATGCCAGGTCGGTTCATAATAAAATCCCCATCATCCACGATAGCGAGTCGACCTGGCATGCATTACTGAGACCTGGGTGGGCGCTGAGAGAGGAGCTTCCCTCTCCCTGTTGTGCCCCCCCCCCGGGTTTCAGGTCCAGTGGGCTGGCAGGTCAGAGGCTTGGGGGGGGGGGGTTGGCCATTGTTTACAGAGAATCCCTTTCTATTAGCAGATCTGCAGCAGTGGTGTGCCCTGGGTTAGAATGCCTCCACTTATCGGTGGGTCAGCGGGGGAGGTTTGGTATTGTGCTGCTGTGCCGTGCTCCCTGCAACCCAGCCCAATCCTTTCCAGAGATCACTGAGTTTGTCTCGGCTGCCCTGTTGAGGTCCCCCCGCCTTGTGGTGGTTGGGGACTTCAACGTGCATGCCAAGGAGGAACTTTCAGGTGCCGCTCTGGATTTCATGGAGTCCATGACCTCCATGAACCTTTCCCAGCTTGTTGTATGCCCCACCCATAGTGCAGGCCATACCCTGGACCTGGTTTTTTCCTCCATGTCGTCAGATTCTCATCTGAGGGTTGGGAACATTGTCTCCCAACCTGTGTCATGGTCAGACCACTATCTGCTAAAATTTTCCCTGTCGATCGCCGCCCCGCCCCGCGGGGAGCATCGGCCCCTTGTTTGGGCCCGCCCCCGAAGGCTTCTGGACCCTGTCCGGTTCATAGAGGCCGTCGGGAAGCTCACTGGCGGACTGCCTGATGACCCGGTCCAGGCCCTGGTGGAGAAGTGGTATGATGGTGGCACCAGGGCTGTCGACCGGATTGCCCCCAAGTGCTTCCTCCACTGTGGGTCCCGCTCCTCGCCGTGGTTCATGGCTGAGTTGTGGGTGATGAAACATGAACGTAGGCAGCTTGAGTGTGTATGGAAAAAGGATCAGATGGCAGAAAAAAGGGCTGCATTGAAACAGCTGACCAGCCATTATGTGCACGCAATCAGGGACGCTAGAGCAGCTCATGCCTCCCTGAGAATTGGTGAGGCCTCGAACCACCAAGCAGAGTTGTTCCGGGTGGTTCGAGACCTCTCCAATCCTGGTCAGCCGGGGCCTCCTCCTAGTGATTTCACTAGTGAGCAATGCGCAGCCTATTTTAGATCTAAGATTGAGGTCATCCGTTCCGACCTGGACTCCAGCTGCACTAGTCCCTCCCCGATTATCCAAGGGGCTTCACCCCCTCGGTCTCCTCACCTGGCCGAGCTTGGGCCTGTGTCACCAGCTGAGGCTTCCAGGGCTATGGCGTACTGCTGGCCGGCGGCCTCCCCTTTCGACCCTTGCCCAGCATGGCTCATTAAATCTGCCATCAGGAGATTTAGAGTACGCTGATGATACGCAGCTCTATCTCTCCTTTTCTACGTCTGCAATGGAGGCAGTTTGCTCCCTTGATCTGTGCCTGGAGGCAGTCCTGGAATGGACAAGGATAAACAGGCTCAAACTTAACCCGGAGAAGACCGAGGTTCTGTTCTTCGGGGCGCCCTCGTCCAGGTACAATGGCCCCCTCCCTAGCCTGGGGGGTGTTTCCCTCCAGCCTACGGACAGGGGCAGGAATGTGGGTGTGGTCCTGGATTCAGGTGATGGCAGTCTCCAGGGCTGCTTTTTTCCAACTCCGCAGGATCGCCCAGATCCGCCCGTATCTCGCTGAGTCCTCCCTGAGAATAGTGGTGCAGGCCCTCATGATATCGAGGATCGGCTACTGCAACACACTCTATGTGGAGTTGCCCTTGACCCTTGTCCGGAGACTCCAGCGGGTACAAAATGTGGCAGCCAGACTGGTGGTGGGTGCCCGTAAATATGATCACATCACCCCAGTTGTGGCAGACCTGCATTGGCTGCCCGTTGCTCTCCGGATAAGGTTCAAGATCCTGGTTTTGATTTTCAAAACCCTCCACGGCTTGAGACCTGAATACCTGGCGGAGCGTATCTCCCAGAGGTCATCTGAGGCCAGGCCCACTCGATTGTCGCAGGCATGCTCACTCAGGGTGGCCACTCCTAGGGAGGCACGGAAGTCGGTAACTCATAGCCGCGCCTTCTCTGTTGTTGGTCCCTCCCTATGGAACCATCTTCCGAGTGAGCTGCACCTTGCACAGTCCCTGCCCACCTTCAAAAAGGCTTTAAAAACTATGCTCTTCAAGGAGGCATATAGTGACCTTTTCTCTGTTTAATTTTTTTTTGTCCGCTGCTCCCTGCCGAGGGTTCTCCCTCTTTGCTTATATTGTCATTTTATCTATGTCTTTGATATTGTTGTTTTATCTGATATTTTAAATCTGTAAACCGCCCTGAGTTCCATTATGGAAAAAGGAGCAATATAAAAGTGTATCAAACAAACAAACAAACAAACAAACAAACAAAACATTAAGGTTGCTTTTCAACAAGTGTGAATGGTGGTGAGTACAAAAGAATACTCTGATTGCTGAGCTATCCTGCAATTCCTGGAGAGCAATCCAGCAACTTCCTGTGGAGCATCATAATACAAAAGAATGAAATAAGAACTAACCATCAAAAGCCAGAAGATAAAATAGATAAAATGAATGATCAAATTACATCAATGGGCACCCAAATAAAAGAGACCCAACAAAAACTTGCTGAAAACCAACCATTTATTGAGAAGAATGACGGAAAAAATGAAAATACAGAAAGAACTGGAAGAAATTTACTTCAAACAAATAAAGGCCTGACAGATACAATTGTGTCGATGGAAATGGATAGAGCATATCCGTTTACAGTGGTACCTCGACTTCTGATTGCTTCGACAAACAAATAATTTGACTTATGAATGGAAATCCATGGGTATAGGCAAAACACCTGTGCCATGCTTCCAGACCTCTGTGGGTTGCACAAGGCATGGTGTGAGGAAGTGTGGGGCGAGAGAGCGAGAGAGCGAGAGAGCGAGAGAGAGAGAGAGAGATGTTTTGCTGAGCTTTTTCCTACAATTCTCTACTGCTGGAAAGGTAGGTTGATTACTGTATTTTTCTTCTCTTTTTTTGCATGCATGGGGGATGTGTGTGTGTGTGTGTGTGTGTGTGTGTGTGTGTGTGTGTGTGTGTGTGTGTGTGTGTGTGTGTGAGAGAGAGAGAGAGAGAGAGAGAGAGAGAGAGAGAGAGAGAGAGAGAGAAACCACCCTGAAAACCAAAGAGAAGAAATTTTTAAAAAGGGGTGAGACATGTTCAGTGTGCCTGCCTTCCCTTAAACTGCACTGGAGTAATCTGCATCATGCCCAAAAACTACGCTGTGTGAAGTTTAAGATGTTGACCGAGGGTGAGGCATGGTCAGTGTGCCTCCCTGCCTTTAAAGTGCATTCTTATTTCTAGGGGTGGCACCTAACTGACCCAGAAGGTGGTCCAGGAGGTGAAGGAGGCAATAAGAGGAAGAGCTATTTTAGATCTGATCTTAACCAACAGGAAGGACCTTGTAAATTGGTTGAACTGATGGGATCTTTAGGTATAAATGACCATGCGCTTTTGGAAGTTGTTATACAGTGGGAAGGGGAATACAGGGCAGGCCAGTGCATATCTTCAAATGGAATTTGAAAAATTGGACTTAGTACAATTATGGTGTGCTTAGTTACAACCATTTCCACAACTGGCAAAGGTAGCATCACAGAAACTTCTACCATTTGCCCCCTACCTGTACAAAATGGAATTTTAATCACTTTTAAATATAAAGACAAAAAACAAAACTTGCTTAAATGAAAGTGGTGACAGCCATAGCTTTTTTTTTCAGAGTGGAGGAAAATGAACCCCACTTTCATATGTAGTCACTCTAACTCAACTAAGAACGCAAGGTCCAATAAATTCCTGACTGGCCTTACAGATAATTTAATGGTCTAGAAGGTGGAGGAGGCAACAAGAGTAACAGAAATTTTAGATCTGATCTTAACCAATAGGGAGGACCTTATAAATGGGGTTGAAGTGGTGGGATCTTTACGTAGAAGTGACCATACTCTTTTGAAACTAGTTATACACTCAGAAGAGAAAGCTAAGTATAACCAGACAATCATACTGGATTTTAAGAAAGCTAATTTTCGTAAACTTAGGAAATTATTGGCCTGAGACACTGAAAGAGAAGGGAGTCCAAGATGGATGCGAATTGCTTAAATGTGAGATATTAAAGGCACAATCTAAAATGGTTGCGACAAGAAGACAAATGGAGATATCTAAAGAAACCGCAATGGTGGAGTAAAGAACTTTCAAGTCAGCCAAATATTTTTATATAAAATATAAAAAAGACGGGGACAAGGCAGAACTACTCAAAACCTTCTTTACCTTAGTTTTTCTCCAGAAAGGAAAAAAGAGTTCAGTTGGAACAAAGAGTAGATGAGGTAGGATGAGAATTGCAACTTAGAATAGGAAGGTAGGTAGTACTGTACAGGAAAACCTGGAAACATTAAATGAATTTAAGTCTCCTGAACCAGATGAATTACACCCAAGGATATTCAAGGAACTGGCAGAAGTAATTTCAGAACCAATGGCAATCATCTTTGAGAAGTCCGGGAGAACAGGGGAAGTCCCTATAGATTGGAGAAGGGCAAATATTTTCTCCATCTTCAAAAAAGGTGTGTGTGGGGGGGAGAGAGAACCAAAATAATTACCACCCCATCAGCTTGACTTCAATTCCTGGAAAGACCCTAGTGCAGATTATTAAGCAGACAGTCTGTAATTATTTAACAAGCAACACTGTCATTATGAGAAGTCAACACAGGTTTCTCAAAAACAAGTCATGCTAGACTAATTTGATCTCTTTCTTTGATAGAGTTACTGGCCCAGAGGTTCAGTGACATTCAGATTCATGACCAGGTCCTGAGAGTCACACAGTATTAGATCCAGAATTGCCTGTTCTTGGGTAAGCTCCATGGCAAGTTGCTCTAAGGCACAGTCATTCAGCATGTGAAGAAACCTGGTTTCTCTTTCTTGCCTGGAGCTTGCATTGGCACAGTCAATGTGGGGATAATTGTAGTCTCCCATGATTACTATCCTGTCCCTCTTAGACACCTCTGTGATTTGTCTCCTCATTTCAAGGTCCCCCTCACGTTTTTGATGGGGTGGACGATAGCACCCCCTCACTATCACGCCTCTCCTTTGACCTTGCACAAAAATATAGAGAAGGGGGGGGTCAACCTCTGCCCAGGTTATATTGTAATATATCAACTCTCGGTTGATCATTAAAGCACTACATGAAGATTTATAACCACTTAGTGTGAGTTCTTTCACGTTCTCTGAGCCTGGCTATGAATGAAAATCACACCAATCAAAACAAAAATCAAACAGGTAACCGATAATGGGCACCTTGGCTTTAAGGCTTTAAGGCACTTATTTCACTACCGGATTTCACAGTAATATTCTCTACATTGAAAATAATAAAGATGAATCCCTTCTTACTTACATATTGCTTTTCTAAGAATCTAAGAGGCTTTGTCTCTTCTTACCATTTAACTTCTACATTTTTAGTAAAATACAAGGAATATACCAGCCATCATCATTCAGATGGAAGAATCCTTTCTCTTCTCTCCTTTCTCTCTCTCCCAGCGTAGCACAGACAGTTCACAGCCTGGGAAAAGGCAGTCACATGGCTCCTCAAACCAATCAGAGTCCACTTGCTGATTCTACTCTGGCCATGTTTACATTTTTTAAAGATTACAGAGCTACAATAGAAGTCCACTAGCACTTTAGAAATCACAGTTTTGTTTAAGCTTAGCGGGGGGAAACACTTCACTACTCTAAATTATTTAAGACCTGGTAGTTTAACCCATAGTGAATTCGATGGTGGAGTCAGACCCACCATCAATCTCCATTCTGCTAGATTTTACCCCTTCTTTGGCATAGATGGCCACTCCACCTCCAACCCGTCCCTCTCTATCCCTTCTATAGGGTTTATAGCCTGGGATTGCTGTATCCCACTAGTTATCCGCATTCCACCAGGTTTCTGTTATCGCTTTTCATAGAATCATTGGGTTGGAAGAGACCTCAAGGGCCATCTAGTCCAACCCCCTGCCATGCAGGAACCCCATCACAATATTTCCGACAGATGGCCATCCAGCTTCTGCTTAAAAACCTCCAAAGAAGGAGACTCCACCACCCTCCATGGCAGCATATTCCACTGCCGAATAGCTCTAACTGTCATGAAGTTCTTCCTAATGTTCAAATGGAATCTCTTTTCCTGTAGTTTGAAACCAATGCCCCGAGTCCTAGTCTCTGAAGACATGAAAAACAAACCTGTTCCCTCTTCAATATGACATCATTTCAAATATTTAAACATAGCTATCATATCCCGCCTCAGCCTTCTTTTTGAAAGGCTAAACATTCCCAGTTCCCTAACCTGTTCCTCATAAGAAATTTCCTCCAGACCCTCAACCATTCTGGTCACTCTCCTCTGCACCCGCTTGAGGTTGTCAACATCCTTTTTAAATTGAGGTGCACAGAACTGGACACAGTACTCCACGTGGGGTCTGACCAGAGCAGAATAGAGTGGTACTATCACTTCCCTTGATCTAGACACTATGGTTCTGTTGAGGCAACCAAGAATCGCATTGGCTTTCCTGGCCGCCGCATCACACTGCTGACTCATGTTCAATTTGTGGTCCACCAAGGCTCCCAGATCCCTTTCACAGGTACTATTTTCTAGCCAAGTATTCCCCATTCTATATCTGTGCAATTCATTCTTTTACCTAGATGTAGCACCCTACATTTCCCTCTGTTGAAATCCATTCCGTTAGTTTTGGCCTAGCCCTCTAACCTGGCAAGGTCCTTTTGGATTTTCATCCTATCCTATAGGGAATTAGCAACCCCTCCCAATTTGGTATCATCTGCAAATTTAATTAGCATACTCTCTATTCCTTCATCCATGTCATTAATTAAGCTATTGAACAGCACTGAACCGTGGCACCCCACTGGTCACGTCTCTTCAAGCTGAAGAGAGGCCATTTATGATCACCCTTTGGGTGCGATCAGTCAACCAATTACAAATACATCTGTTACATTATCTATCCCACTTTCTACTAACATTTTAGCCAGAATACCATGGGGAACCTTATAGAAAGCCTTACTAAAGTCCAGATAAGCAATATCCACAGCATTCATGTCACCCACCAGGCCTGTAATTCTATCAAAGAAAGAGATCAAATTAGTATGGCATGACTTGTTTTTAAGAAACCCATGTTGACTTCTTGTAATGACAGCATTGTTTGTTAAATAATTGCAGGCTGACTGTTTAATAATCTGCTCTAGGGTCTTTTCAGGAATTGATGTCAAGCTGACTGGGCGGTAATTATTTGGGTCCTCTTTTTCCCCCTTTTTGGAGATGGGGACAACATTAGCCTTCCTCCAATCAATGGGGACTTCCTGCTTCTTTGTTCTCTCCCCCCCCAGCTTTTAATTCCAGCAGACAAACTAGCACATCCCATATTCTCCCAGTTTTAATACCTACTATGTCATCACTTGGTGGTTCTCTACTCTCTCCAATCTCATTCCACAGGGATGAAGTGTTCCGATCTGGATGCCACTCAGCTCCTGTCAGCTTTCCCCCAGTTATCAGTTTAAAAGTTGCTCTGCAGCCTTTTTGATGTTGTGTGCCAGCAATCTCGTCCCATCATGGTTCAAGTACAACCCGTCCCTCCTGAACAGGTTTGGCTTGTCATAAAATGTTCGCCAGTTCCTCACAAATCTGAAGCCCTCCTCTCAACATCGTCACCTCATCCACACATTGAGGCTTCTGAGCTCTGTCTGTCTTTTGGGTCCTGCACGAGGAACAGGCAGTATTTTAAAAGATGCCATATTGAAGAGGAGACTGGTTTGTTTTCCATGACTTCAGAGACTAGGAATAGTTTCAAACTACAGGAAAATAGATTCCATATAAACTTTAGGAAGAACTTCCTGATCCTTAGAGCTATTTGGCAGTGGAATATGCTGCCACGGAGGGTGGTGGAGTCTCCTTCTTTGGAAGTTTTTAAGCAGAGGCTGGATGGCCATCTGTTGGGTGTACTGTGATAGGGGTTCCTGCATGGCAGGGGGTTGGATTGGATGGCCCTGAGGTCTCTTCCAAGTATCCTGGATAATACTTTCATTGATGAGACCCCTATCGTAAAATCAGTAACAGCTGATCCCCATATCTGGACAGACAAAAAATCTGGATGCAAGAGAAACAGGCGCCTCTGAAAGGAACTTCAGAACAGGAAGGCACATACTGAACAACTCCAGATCCCAGTGGAAATAAAGTCTCTACTGAATAAGCTTGCTATAAAGGGAGATTCTTGTGATCTGACCCCTACTCCAAAACCAGAAACTGTGACCTCATCTACCTGGACCCAGATAAGAGAACTGGGTGAGGAGGAAAATGGTTCCCCTGAGAAAGTCATTGATGATGATGATGAAGAAGAAGAAGAAGAAGAAGAAGAAGAAGAAGAAGAAGAAGAAGAAGAAGAAGAAGAAGAAGAAGAAGAAGAAGAAGAAGAAGAAGAAGAAGAAGGAAAGTGCACTTCCTTTCCAAGCCCCCTGGGGACAGCGAAGATCAATGGGATCCTGCTTTCTCCATCAAATTGGTCGGGAAAGCAGGATCCCATTGTTCTCCGTCCACTCCATGTTGGCTTTGAAGGAAAGTGTGCTTCCCATTACCTTGTAAGACAAATATAAACAGGAAGAAAAAAAATTGCCTTATGATTTTTAACTATTCCCAGAAATTACATTTGTTTTATGAGTTTTTTGTCTTAAGGGGCATTTGTCTTACGAGGTGTTACTGTAAATGGACACCAATGGTAGATTATGCTCTGACTCAGCTACTGAAGACTAAGGAATATATGAATGCCCGCAATGCCATTCTTACTGCCAGCAGTGACACTGAAGCAGTAAAACCATTTCAAGCTCTGATTGAAAAACCAAGAAGGCAACCAAAGTAGGCTATGGAAGAGCTTTAGAAACTGCTGGCTGGCTTGATAATGAATGCAAGCAAGCCAAGAGCCAAATGAGGAAAATATAAGTACAGAAAAACTCATTTACAATCTCCTTTAAATGTGTCAGTAGACAAGCATACAAATCATTGATTAAGGAGAAAAAAACCGGGAAATTTTGATAAAAGCCTCTTATTACAAAGATACTAGTCTCTTCTGGTGCACAGTAACAGGTTTAATGAATAATGCTTGGTCAGTTCCAAAGGGTGTTATATGTCCCAAAGAATGAATGCAGCGCTACAAGGCATTATTTTCAGACATCACTTCCCAGGATACCCAAAGAACAGTAGCAATAGAAAATCTCCCTAATTGGCTACCAGTTTCAGTAAATGAGGTTGAAAGCCTTATCCAGCAACTGAAAAATAACAAAGTCCCTGGAATTAACCTTTTGCCCCATACATAAAAAGGAGCTAAAGTGATCCTGGCAAAAAATGTATTTTTAAATAATTAAATAATTTTAAATAATTAAAATTTTTAAATAATTAAATGTGATAATGAGATTGGTACCTTTTCCCATTTATGTTGGGAATGTAAAACACTACAAAACTTCTGGAAATGTATTTTTAAATAATTAAATGTATTTTTAAATAATTTTTAAATAATTAAACAATACAAAACTTCTGGAAATGTATTTTAAATAATTAAATAAATAATTGTTATCAATATTTGTTGATAATAATTACAATTTTAAAATTAAAGAGTTGATTACAAATTTGTTGACTGCAGCTAGATTAATGATTGCTAGAAATTTGAAATCTAAATATGAACTATGCTTAGGTGAATGGTACAATGAAATATGGAATATTGCTTTAAATGATAAATTGACATGTACTTTAAAGATTAAAAAGGAGAGTTAAAAAGATATTTTTATTATATATGGGTTAGATTTATTGAATATGTGGTTGTAAGAGATAAGGGTAAGGCTTCCACGCAACAATCGATTTTTTTCTGGAGGGGAGGATAATGACTGTAAATAAGAAGAATGATCCTGTTGGTGAAGGGGTGCACTGCTGTTGATGTTTTGTATTTTCTGTAATTAGTATTGGGTGTTTTTTTTGTATTTTGTATAAAAAGAATTTTAAAAAAATAAAAAAATAAAGATCACTTGACCTGAGCTATTAACTCACTAAATTATAATTATGTTATAACCCCCATTTCATATTACAGAAGGGAAGAAAGGTAACTATAAAGTAATAGTAACAATTTCAGTCTGACATATTATTGATTTCACAGTTTAACCTACAGGTTGAAATGCTGTTACTTAGCACTAGAAGAGTTCGTTTGAATCAGTGGGGACTTGATGAGTCAACTCCCCCATAAGTTGTTGATTCAAACAGAATGCAACTTACTTTAGCTTAGTAAAACCAGAATAGAATCAATAGAACTTTCAGAGGAACTGAATCAAGCCATGTTTCAATGGCCTACTCTAGTGCAGGTTATTACATTAAGAAACAGGGTTTTAGCCAGTGATTTCTCAGTGCACATTATAGCTGTTTTGGTATCAACTACATAAATACAGATTTATACAAATACGACACGCACTAATGCAGTGATTCTCAACCTTTTTAAAGCTGCCACCCCCCTATGGAGCGGAAAATTTTTCAATGCCCCCCTTTGTGAAAATCCTGTAATTTAGGGTATGGGGAAGGGGGGTTACTGAATCATAAAAGGCAAAATTTTAAGTAATTTTTATTTCCAAATTTGTTTGATTTAACTTGGCACTTTTGCCCTGGAAGGTAATTGCATTCCTTTTATAAAAAGTAAAACGATTAATGCAAAAAATGCTTAAATAATTATACTAAAAGAGTAATAGCAATGAAATATAATTGATTATGGTAGTGGGATGGCTGTGCTTGATGGATCAGAGCCAGTTTCTGAACGTTCGGTTCAATATTGTTAGATGAAGGCGCAAGTCCCCTCTTTCCACGATTTCGAGTCGACTTCTCTTTTTTGTGATTAGATCAGTCACAGCACTGAATCCTCACTCGACAAGGCAGGAGGAAGGGAAGGCAATTAAAACTTTTTTGACGATAGTCCACAGTCCTGGGTAGAGGCGACTGATATTACTTTGAAGCCAAAATTCTGTGAGATTATCTCCATTCTGGAAGCTGGCTTTCAAAGTTTCATAGGTTGAAAGTTCAACCAATTCCTCCTGAATCTGAACTTCTGCTGTCTCAATATTCATAAAAGGGTTCATGACCCATTGAGGCACTTCCAGGGACAAAATATCATTAAAACGCTCAGAAAAGTCCTTGTGCAAAGAGTCAAGATGTTGACAATAAACTTGTGTTTCATCAAAGGGGATTTCACTTCTCTTATGAATATCTGACAAGATGGAAAACTGGCTGAACTCGTTGCGACCAAAATTCTGCTTCCACAAAGTGAGTTTTTTTAGGAAGGCAGAAAGAACAAATTTTGTTGTGATCAAATTGAGCTCTTTGCCTTGAAGCTGCAAATTAATTCCATTGAATTTTGTGAATAAATCGGTCATGTAAGCAACATCAATCTTAAACTGTAGCAATCTGTCTCTCAGAGCTACATCTTTCTCTTTGAGGAACTCAAGTACAGTCAAAAATATTCCAGAACCTAGTGAGGCAGGCACCTTTGGAGACCCAGCGAACCTCGGTGTGTAGAACCAAGTGATCCTTACACAGCTGCCCAAATAATCGATCATTGAGAGCATTACTGCAAATTTTGTTCACAGCACAGATGACATAGTGTAAAGACTGATAAGGTCGCTATTGTAATATTCCCTATACTAAGCGACTATGTGCTTGTGGTGATTGTGACGCCTTCGGGGCATTTTGCACATGCCGTTTTTGCTGCCACCAAAAATGAAACAATTTGGGGCTTGACGTGCCCGCAGGATTATTCCCGAAGGTCCCGTGATTTAGACTAGCGACACATCTTATGCCGGAAGGGTGAGCTGACTCCCGCTATGTCCCAGTTAAAAGGGGGATTGTCTCCTTGGAAAAACCCTCAGTTCGGGAGCCTCGTAACAGCTAGCGATCTGCTCCAGGTCCCATAGAGTTCAATCAAAAGAAAACTTGTGCTCATAGAAAAATCAGTAGCATGTAACCTTGGCTTGAGGCTCTGGTTAATTTAGCAATAAACTCCCCTCTCAGGCACAACACAGATTTCGGTTAAAAAGGTAAAGAAAAGAACTTTATTTTAAAAACAAACATAAAAGCAGGAATCCCTCTTTGTCAGAATTGTCCTGACAAGGCATTCTTGGTTACAGATTCTTGGAGCATTAGCACAGTAACAAAAAAAGGCAAAACTTCTAAGGCAAAACTTGCAGAGTAAATATAAAACCAATTTCAGGAAATAGGGTAAAAATAAGGCAACTCTGAAATAGAAAATAAAGAACCTAACTAATCTTATACTCACATCCTTGCAGAAAAGATCTCGTTTTGTTCTCCTGGCTGCAAGCCAGTGTCGCAGGTGGTTACATGGCTGCGGCTATCCTAAGGTTCGCTCTGGTTAGAGTAGTCCCATTATTATAGACCCAAAATCTTTAGGACCTGTCTTTGTTCTTTCAGAAATGTAAACTAAGATCAGGGAAGTGTAGGCTCTTGGCATCAATTAGCATAAAGAGTAAAGACTTCCCCTTTGATAGTGGACAAAAGGCGATGCATAACTATTGATCTAAAGCGTTCAATCACCTGGGTAGGATGTTGATTTGACAGGGGAATTCCACTTAGTTGCCATAAGCAATCCATCAGATTGTCACCTGTAACCCTTTGAAGCCCAGTGACCCGTTTGATATACAGGAAAGGTATTATAAAACCTGGGCATTTCACCCATGTGCTTCTTCCTCATAGATATGCTTTGTGAAGGCAGGTTTTGATATGCAGGAGAGACATTGTAAGGTTCCTTCCATTTGCTCTTTACAACAACAAGAAACATTTTGCTCTTTACAACAACAAAGGGACATTTTGATTATGGGGAAAACATAACATTTGCTATCCCATTTGACTTGGCACCAACCTGTTAATTACAAAGGAAGTCAGTGTCTTCCTTTCCCAACCAGACTCCAAATAGATTGTAGCAGATGCTATAGCATAGCAAATATGAATTTTCTAGAATTCATCACAGTGTTAACGTAGTTGAGTCTTTGGATCATGTTTTGTTTGAATGCAGTTTTTACCTAGAAGAATGTAACAGATTTATTGTTCCAATTTTGAAGAGGTGTCCTGGAAGATCAAAAACAGAGCATTTGTCTCAATTATTGGTGGGCAAAAATCAGCTAAATATGGAATCTGTGGCTAAATTTTTTGCTTCCATGGTCAAGTTTAAAAATGAGCAACGTCTCAATTATGCCACTGGGTCTTACGGTTTTCTGCATTTATAATATGCTCTGGTTTTAGCTTGTATTTTAACATTTTGTATTACAAATTGGTTTTATTTATTTGTTTTTACCAACTTTCCTTCTGTGTTCTTAAATCGGGTCTATGACCGCATAATAAAGAATGAAATGTAATGTAATGACTGATGCAAACGGTCACTGAGGTTTTTTGGAACTAAATGCTGTCTATGAATCACACAGTTAACCGCTAAAATACCTGGTACCTCTTTCTTCAAACGGGCAATGAACCCACGATGACGACCCACCATTGCAGGAGCTCCATCGGTGGCAACAGACATAATGTTCACAAGAGGAATATTTTTCTCTTTAAAATAATATTTGACAGTATTAAAAATAGATGCGCCTGTAGTATCTGCAATCAAGCTTCTAGCAAAAAGCATATCTTGAAAACATTTTCCTTCCTTCACAAACCGGATGTACGCTAACAGTAAAGCCTCATTAGTACTTGGCAAGGGTGATTCATCAACCTGAAGAGAATATTCGGTGGATATCAAAAGTTTGCATAAGGAAGCTTCAACATCTTCAGCCATCTCATCAATTCGTCATCGCACTGTATCATTGCTTAATGAGATGTTTTATAACATTGGACGCAGCTGGATGGTGTAAAACCATTTCTAGAACTTCCTTGACAGCCGGCAGTATCAACTCTTCACCGATGGTATGAACTTCCCCCAATTTAGCAATTAGTTTTGCTATATTATAAGAGGCTATCAAACCATCATTGCATTTTTTGGATGACATTGCTAGTAAGCCTGAGAAGATGGAGCCTTCATAAACTTGTCCCTGATGTTCGTGAAAAATGACGTATCTTTATTTTGTTTATCAGGATGAATTTTTTGCAGATGCTCCTGCAAACGAGATGGTTTCATCACCTCATTAGATAGCACTTTGTTACAAAGTAAACACATGGCTGGTTGTGAGTTCAACGGCGACGGAATAAATCCGAATTTCAAGTACATGGAACTGTATTGACAACACTTCTTTTTATTAACAGGCATGGTTGGCATGGTTGGCCATCTGAACCAAGGTGCAGCTAACCTACCCTCCACCCCATCCCAAACAAAAACATAATAAAAGAAATTAAATAACTCTTACCTTCTTCTGATGTCAATGGAGTTGCGAGCTTTTGCAGTTTGTTAACCAAAACATGCCCACCGCCCCCCTACCGCCCAAAACATGCCCACCGCCCCCTACCGCCCAAAGCATGCCCACCGCCCCCTTACTGCCCAAATCATGCCCACTGCCTCTCAGCAACCTCCCACCGCCCCCATTGAGAACCACTGCACTAATGCATTCTACTTTTTTAAAGAAAAGGAACACACATTTTTGTGCATTTTGTGTCATTCCTTTTTTCCATGGATAATTTCATCTGCAGTCATGTTCAACAATTTATACCAACAATTTAGCCCAGTGAGTAGACTTCCAGTTCCGTAAAGGAAACCTGCATAATTTAACTATTTGTCACAGCACACAATCAAGTTCCATTAGATACAGTACCTGCTGTCAGAGAAGTGTTTATTTAAACTGCCATAAGAAGTTCTTAAGATCTTATTATCCACTAATTAGATAATGGGGTACCTATTGTGATGTAGAGGATCACTATGGACTAGGACTCTGAAGGCCTGGGCTCGAATCTATATTCTTCCATGGAAACTCACTGGGGGTTTGAAACTGGTAAAGCTACTCAAATATATCACTTATCATGAAAGCTCTATTGGTTCTGACTTGATTGCACATAACAATACTATAACATGTAGATGCATATTTAATATATGTTATTCTTCCAGTACTGTACAGAACAGATTCAGTAGTGTCTAAATGCCATATACAATGCTAGTTTACACTAAAAGATGCAAAGTAAAACCTGGATATTTGAAGAATTCAATTCATAGCTTTCTGAGGGCTCTAGATTATACTTGGAAAAGGCAACACATAGGCAAAGCTGGGCAGGTGACTCCAGAAAGGACAGGCATGAGCAAAGTTTCCTCAGCATGCGTCTGCATCCAAGCAACTTCACTTACCTCCCTTCAAACAGCAATCTTCCTTTTCTACACAACTGTTTTCAGCCCCTTTGGTTCTGACTGTGATGGAACCCCACACGTGGGGGGGGAGTCACATATGCAAGGGGCACAGTCTCACTCTGTGGGGCTGAAAATTAGAGGGACTGCTGTACATAAGCCATTAAAAATGCAACAGTTCACCTGAAAGGGTCCAGTTCTGAGTGATTAACATCCTTCCATTTTTAAAATTTTCACTTACACTTTAAAAACGTACATAGTTTACTCACTGTTAGACACGTAACACAGTTCAGGATAACCCGAAGAAATAAGATTGCACATAAGAGAGGTCTTATATAAGAGAGGCTCTAAAGCACAAGGAGAGGTCTTTCTGTAAATGGAAATCCTCCCCAAATGAGGAAAATAAAAAGGAACACAAACTCTGGCAAAAGAAATGTAAGAAGATGATAAGGGAGGCAAAGAAAGATTTTGAGGAACGCATGGCTAGCAATATAAAGGGTAATAATAAAAGCTTCTTTAAATATGTTAGAAGTAGAAAACCTGCCAGAGAACCAGTTGGCCCTCTGGATGGTGAGGGAGGAAAAGGGGAGGTTAAGGAGGACTTGGACATTGCATAGAAATTGAATGAGTTCTTTGCATCTGTCTTCACGACAGAGGACCTTGAGCGGATTCCGCTGCCTGAGCCGCCCCTCTTGACTAAAGAATTAAATCAAATACAGGTTAAAAGAGAGGAGGTTTTAGGACTAATTGATAAATTGAGGATTAACAAGTCACTGGGCCCAGATGGCATCCACCCAAGGGTTATTAGGGAACTGAGAAACGAAATTGCAGATCTCTTAACGGTTATATGCAACTTGTCTCTTAAAACGGCCACAGTGCCGGAGGACTGGGGGATAGCAGATGTCACACCAATTTTTAAAAAAGGAAGGAGGGGGGAACCCGGAAAACTACAGGCCAGTTAGCCTTACATCTGTCCCAGGGAAGATGGTGGAAAGCCTCATCCAAGAGAAAATCTTAAAACACATAAAAGAACAAACCTTGCTGAGAGAAAATCAGCATGGCTTCTGTAAGGGTAAATCTTGTCTGACAAACCTTTTAGAATTTTTTTAAAAAGTTCAACAGGCACATGGATTTGGGTGAACCGGTGGATATAGTCTATCTGGATTTTCAAAAGGCTTTTTGACACAGTCCCTCACCAGAGGCTGCTGAGAAAATTGCACAGTCAGGGGATAAGAGGGCAGGTCCTCTTATGCATTGAGAACTGGTTGAGATCCCGGAAACAAAGATTAGGTGTCAATGGGAAATTTTCACAATGGAGGTGAAAAGCGGTGTGCTCCAGGGCTCTGCCCTGGGACCGGTGCTTTTCAATCTGTTCATAAATGACCTGGAGACAGGGATAAACAGTGAGGTGGCCAAGTTTGCCGATGACACAAAACTTTTCCGTGTGGTAAAAACCAGAGAAGATTGTGAAGAGCTCCAGAAGGATCTCTCCAAACTGGGGGAATGGGCTGAGAAATGGCAAATGCATTTTAATGTAACTAAATGTAAAGTAATGCATATTGGGGCAAAAAATCCAAACTTCATCTATCAACTCATGGGCTCTGAGTTATCCGTGACGGATCAGGAAAGAGATCTTGGTGTGTTGGTGGACAGCTCCATGAAGGTGTCTCCCCAATGTGTGGAACTGGAAAAGGTGCAGAAGAGAGCGACTAAAATGATTACTGGGCTGGGGCACCTCCCTTATGAAGAAAGGCTAAAACATTTGGGCCTCTTTAGTC
Source organism: Phrynocephalus forsythii (assembly GCA_029282475.1). Classification (NCBI taxonomy): domain Eukaryota; kingdom Metazoa; phylum Chordata; class Lepidosauria; order Squamata; family Agamidae; genus Phrynocephalus; species Phrynocephalus forsythii. Next base: position 67,835,704 of record JAPFRF010000009.1, read on the forward strand.
TGGAAAAAAGGCGCTTGAGGGGGGATATGATTGAGACATACAAAATAATGCAGGGTATGAGTAAAGTGGATAGAGGGGACATACACTCAAATTGAGGGCTGGGAGAGTAAGAACAGACAAAAGAAAATATTTTTCACCCAGCGCGTTGTAAGTCTATGGAACTCCCTGCCACAGGATGTGGTGATGGCATCTGGCCTGGATGCCTTCAAAAGGGGATTGGACAGATTCCTGGAGGAAAAGTCCATCACAGGTTACAAACCATGATGGAGATGTGTAATCTCCAGGCTTTAAACCAGGGTACCTCAAGGGCCAGATGCAGGGGAGTGGTATCAGGAGACAGATATCTAGTCTCATGCGCTCCCAAACGTATCTGGTGGAGCCGCTGTGAGATACAGGAAGCTGGACTAGATGGGCCTTTGGCCTGATCCAGCATGGCTCTTCTTATGTTCTTATGTTCTTAAGATATGCAAGTCTTGACATGCTTATAAAGAAAAGACTGCAAATATTATTCTGCAGATTGAAGAGAGTCCTTGCTTTCTTTCCTAGAAATGCAGCTGGCTGCTAGGACACCTCGCCAAAATACTCGTACCATGCTTTGATAGTGAACAATGAGATTAAACCTGATGACTTTTTATTAGGAAAGGGTCTCATTTCTGTCAATTTTCAGTCAATAAAGATAATGAGAAGTGTTCTGCTTTCAGGTAGACAAAATACTTCCAAGTGACTAGAGATGGAAAGATTGGATTGTACTATAAATAGTATGCCTGCAGATAGGTATTTATCTGACAGCCAAAATAATTTATCCAGCTACGTTCAGGACTTAAGGACCTTCCCATTTTCACCCCAACATATATTGACATTTCGAAAAGTAATAAGGCAGTAAAAGACCAAATGCTAGTCACTTTTCACATGGACAGTTCTAGAGATCAGACCAATCTGGTCAAACTCGCATGTTCCTTCTAAATCCGGCCTGCCCAAAGTGCGGCCCAGGGGCCAAATCCGGCCCGTCAGGCCATTCTGAGTGGCCTGCGGCTGGCTGGCCCGCCCCTCCCTCCCACTGCTTCGCCCCATTTTTTTAAAAAAAAATCTTCCGCCAACACTGACACCGCCGGGAAGCTTGAGGGGCTGGGCGGGCCAGCCGGCCGGGGAGCAGAAACTTGTGGAGCTGGGTGGGTGGGTGAGGGGGCGGGCCACCACCACCAGCACCGCTGGGAAGCTTGTGGGGCTGGGCCAGCCGGCCAGCCAGCCATTGCACGGGCTGCTGCCACTGGCACCACCGGGAACCTTGTGAAGCTCAGCACGCGCGCACAGGGTGGCGCACAAGCGGGCCTGTGATGAATTATATAAAATCTGTTATAATCTGTTTGATCCTTGAATGGGAAAGACAACTGGTCTCCTCTCTGTAATCTACAGGTCGGTGCCACGTCAAATGTGATAGTCAAATGTTATGTTTTCTCCATCATCAAAATGTTTTCTCTGTTGTTGTAAAGAGCAAATGGATGGAACTTTACAATGTCTCTCCTGTACATCAAAGCCTAACTTCAAAAAGGATATTTATGAGGAAGAGCAAATGGTTTAAATGCTCAGTCTTTACAATGTTTTTTTCCTGCATAGCTACACAAATTGGCTGGGCTTCAAAGGGTTACAGGTGACAAGTGGATTTCTCCTGTCAAATCCACATCTCATTCAGTGTGATTGAAAGCTGTTGAGATAAACTGATATGCAGCTATGCAGGATCTCTGCAGAGTCTCTCTGTCCTTATCAAAGTGAGTCTTTACACTTAGTTATGCTAATTGGTGCCAAGAGCATCCAGTTCTCTGATCTTAGTTTACATTTCTGAGAGAACAAAGGAAATGTCCTTAATTATGGCCTATAAAGTAGGCCTTCCCTAACACACAAGGATCCTAGATTTGGTTCTGCAACCATGTAACATGCAGCGTTATGCTGGCTTTTCAGACGGACAGCAGAATGAGAGATTCTTTGCTTCCACATCACGTTCGTATTTGTGAGTATCAAGCAGACTAGAGAGCTTATTTGTTTCTATTCAGAGTTGCTATATTTTTACAATATTTTCTGAGATTGTTAGTATCTTCCCCTACCAGTATTTTTACTTTAGAAGTTTTGTATTTTTAGATTTTCTGTTGTTACAAGAACATTGTTCCTTGCCTTTTAACTAAGAGTGCCTTGTCAGTCCGATGCTGACAATGAGAGAATATTGCTTTTATGTTTTCCTTAAATAAAGTTCTTTTCTTTATATTCCAACTGGAATATGTTGTGCCTGACAAGGAGAAGTGTATTGCTAAATTATACAGTGCCTAAGGTAATGGCCAGCCGCTACTGATTTTTTCTGTGAGCAGAGTGTTCCTCTGATTGAACTCTATGGGACACAGAGCAGATCGCTAGCTGTTCTGAAACTCCCAGCCTGAAGATCGACTAAGGGTTTTTCAGGGAGACCATCCCCTTTTAGCTAGAACACAGCGGGAAGGCAGCTCACCCTCCCTGCATAAGCTGTGTTGCTAGTTTAATTGTGGGACCTTCTTGTTAAGTCCGGAGGGCGTTGGCAAGTCCCCAACTTTATTCAATTTTGGTGGCAGAGAAGGTTTGGCATGTGCGTGCGCCCTGAAAGGCATCACAGCCGCCACTGGCATAGCTGGGAACATTGTGCGATTGGGCGCACGCACGGGGCAGTGATCAGGTGGGCAGCGCCACTGGCACCGCTGGGAAGCTTGGGCGGAAGGGCGCTGTGCTGCCACCCGCAGGGGAATGTGTGGGGGTGGGCAGGCCAGCGGGCCTCTGCCACTGCCAAGGAGCTTTGGGGTGGGCTAGCGGGCAAGCCGTCGCCACCGCTGGGGAGCTTGGGGGGGTGCAAGGTCGCACAGATCACCTCTTCCAAGGGGGCGACCTGTGGCCACGGCTCCCTGTGCTTCCTTTGGTCCCCACCTTCCTTCTTTCCTCCCTCCCTTGGTCCCCACCTTCCTTCCTTCCTTCCTTCCTTCCTCCCTTGGTCCCCACCTCTCTCCCTCCCTCCCTTCCTTGTTCCCCACCTTCCTTTCTTCCTCCCTTGGTCCCCACCTCCCTCCCTCCCTCCCTTGGTCCCCGCCTTCCTTCCTGCAGGTGGGGTTGCAAGGGGTCAGTGGGTGGGGCTTATGGGTCGGTGGGTTGGGCTTGCAGTGGGGTGGCAGGGTCAGGGAGCAACTGGCCCCTGACACATCCTCAGCCACCAAATCTGGCCCTCCTTACAAAAAGTTTGGGCACCCCTGTTCTAAGTCCTCAGAAGAAGCCTGCAGATGTCCACCCCTCAAGATGGGTAAAAAAACACTGCTTTTTAAACATATAGATGCCTTGAACTGCTACTAATGCTGCCATCAAAACTCAACAAAATCACTTCTCTGATTTTCAAGTCCCTCGACAACAAGGGCCCCCACCATTTGTTTACTCCAAATGTATGGCCAGCTAACCTCCTAACATCTGTCTTTAAATGGGACACTGTCCTGTGGCAATACAATTCAATACAATTCAAGAAGCTTTATGAAATAATCTTTGCTATAAAAATAGTGATTCAAAACAAATCACTTTCAAATGCAGGGTATCTTCAATACTGTGCAACCCTGATCCAGTTCTCACTAAGGTGATGCAATCTGTGTCAGATTCATCAGATGAGGGACTTCTAACATTTATCTATCATATTTATAGAAAGGATCAAGGAGAAAGAGCAAAAAGCAGAAGAAATTCTTTGTGTGTGTGTGTGTGTGTGTGTGTGTGTGTGTGTGTGTGTGTGTGTGTGTGTGTGTGTGTGTGTGTGTGTGTGTGAGAGAGAGAGAGAGAGAGAGAGAGAGAGAGAGAGAGAGAGAGAGAGAGAGAGAGAGAGAGAGAGAGAGAGAGAGAGAGAGAGAAAGTAAGTCAGAGAGAGCAAAACAAGGTCTGGCTGTTGGGCCACTTTGGCGCATCTATCAAAAGCAAAGCATTTTATACAATCCAACCAGAAGTAAAAATGCCAACTAAACACATTTAACATTTACCATTGTATGTATAATCCTTATACATACCACTCATAGCAGGTGCACCAGTACAAGACAAAAGCTTTAGTTTGATGTCTGATGTTAATTCAAAACAATTGTAGAAATACAGTAACTTCATTTTCTTATGACAGTCAAAAACAAGCAACAATGTAGTTTGTTTAGCAGCTTCTCTGAGATTCTAGCTTTACTGAATGGCTTTTATATGTCTACTGGACTTGGAAATTAAACCCTTCAATTTCAATGGGATTTTCTGTCCCCAAGTATGTGTACAAAGGATGACAACTTACGGTTCATCTTATATTCCTGGACAAATATCTTATTGAAAAAATGGTTTGAGATCATTACACTGTATATAGGTTAGGCATTGAGGCAGAGTCCTTGGTGCCATTGCATTGCCCATTTTTCCCTATCAGGACTCAAGCTCCACAAAATAACAATGGCAACTCTTTAACATTCTTTGCAACTTACAAGATTTTGCTGTACTCAGTTGCTAAGCCGTAGCTTCTCAACAACAGCTGAAGACTCCATATAAGCAGTAGTGATACGCTGGGAGTTGTGTGCAAGCCATTTAAATCACTGGGATTCCAATGACGGAAATCCCCTTGTCTTTCACAATGACATCGCAGGGCCTCTTTTGGAGCGTAACTCCCGGAACCCAGAGCGGCTTACTTTCAGAGCATGGATGTGTGCGAGGAGAGTCCATTTGTCTTTCCCTCTCGTTCCGTGTCTTTCTACGTACTTCACACCCAGCATCGTTCGCTTCATTTATATGCCTAGAGAGCCCCCCCCCCGCCCCAATATTTCTCCTTTATTGGCACACAGAAGATTTGGCTCTTAAGCATACAAACAAACATGGCTGTGTTGACTCTCTCCCCTCCCCATCCAAACTTACGCGGATCGAGTTCCTTTGCCCTGCCCCGCCGTTCCAGGGACACAACCAATGAGCAGCAAAACAGCCCCTTACATTTTAAACTCTTCCAAGAAAGCGACGGGAGGATTAGAAAGGAAAGAAAAAAGATCTTCCCCGCCTACCTACGGACGTTGCCGCGGCCAAGAGCCTCCCCCCCCCCTCCGCTTCGCCGCCGCCGCCGCCGCCGCCGGTCTCGTGAGGTCCTCGCCGGCCAGGCCGAGAAGACGGAAGCGCTGCGCCCGCCTCCAGCCGCCCCGCCCGGCTCTCGCCGCCGCTTTCGCCCTTTCCCCTCCCAGTGGGAAAACTCCCGATTCGTCCGCCACAGCGGCGCAAGAGGGCTGGGTTTTAAATAGGCATTCAGTCCCAGGCAGGCAAGACTAGATTCTCAGCTTTTCGACAGCGTTGAAGAAATGAACTTCCTTTTGTCATCTGCAGCCTAGGAAACCTTTTAAAAAAAAAAAAAACGCTCTTCGGTGGTCCACTACTCCCCTCACGTAGCAGAGACCCAAGAAACGTCTTTGGGAAGCATTTGCCATTTGCTTCATTTCTGTGCAATCTAATGAGGGGGCCGTTCCATGTTCAATGCGACCCTTCGTTGGCCATAAGACTACCAGGGGCAGCCGCAACTTCGCTCCGCCCACCCGCCAGGGACACCCTGGAGAACTTGGCGAAGGCAGCTCTTGTGCCCCCTCCCGCTGAGATTTCTACAGAAGTCGCACCTGGAGGCAGGGCCGGATTTAGATGAAGAGAGGCCTAAGACTAGAGGCTACTCTACTAGTGAGGCCCTTCCCAATCCCCCACCCTCAGGACTAGTAAAATAGGTCAAGGTCCCCCCCCATGCGTGCTAGTCGTGTCCGACTCTAGGGGCGGTGCTCATCTCCGTATTCAAGCCGAAGAGCCAGTGTTGTGCAAGTCCATGGCCATGTAGCCAACATGGTTGCAAGGAAACGAGTTTTACCTTCCCACTTTTTACAGCAGTACCTATTTATCCACTTGCATTTATATGCGTTCAAACTGCTAGTTTGGCAGGAGCTGGGATTATCAGTGGGAGATCACTCCACAGAGTAGCACCCGGGATTCAAACTGCCAAGTTGCCGACTTTGTAGCTGACAGTTTTTGGAGCCTTAGTCCACTGAGCCACCACACCCCTGATTAGAATAATAGTAGACATTTAAAAGGGCCAACTGCCCTGAGTCTCATAGTTGCTTGGCCCGAGTTGCCCTGCCCCTGCATGAACTTTTTGGTTTGCAATTTGGGGGGGAAGGGAGACTGCCCACTGAGGAGGAAGGTGCAGGGCTGTGGAGGCCCCCTAGATTTAGAGGTCCTAGGCTTCAGCCTACTTAGCTTATACATAAATCTGGTCCTGCGTAGAGGCAGGTGTTCCTAACTACTTTAACACAAGTTCTGAGAAAAGCGGCGGGGGGGGTGTGTGACTTCAGTTGTTTCTCAAAAAAATTCTTAGGAAAATGCATCATATAGTAGTATATGGACTCATTCATTCATACACTGTGTGTGTGTGTGTGTGTGTGTGTGTGTGTGTGTGTGTGTGTGTGTGTGTGTGTGAGTGAGTGAGTGAGTGAGTGAGAGAGAGAGAGAGAGAGAGAGAGAGAGAGAGAGAGAGAGAGAGAGAGAGAGAGAGAGATCTGTATGGATATTATAGTGCAACCAAGAACCAGATCCAAGGACAGTTGGCAGATAGTAGTGATTTGGATTGTGAGGAGCAAGGTACATAAGAACATAAGAAGAGCGCATGAGACTAGATATCTGTCTCCTGATACCTCTCCCCTGCATCTGGCCCTTGAAGTACCCGTTTTAAGCCTGGAGATTACACATCTCCATCATGGTTTGTAACCTGTGATGGACTTTTCCTCCAGGAATCTGTCCAATCCCCTTTTGAAGGCATCCAGGCCAGATGCCATCACCACATTCTGTGGCAGGGAGTTCCACAGACTAACAACGCGCTGGGTGAAAAAATATTTTTCTGTTGTCTGTTCTTACCCTCCCAGCCCTCAATATGAGGGTATGTCCCCTAGTTCTGGTATATTGTGAGAGGGAGAAGAGCTTCCCTCTATCCACTTTACTCATGCCCTGCATTATTTTCTACATCTCAATCATATTCCCCCTCAGGTGCCTTTTTTCCAGACTAAAGAGACCCAAATGTTTTAGCCTTTCCTCATAAGGGAGGTGCCCCAGCCCAGTAGTCATTTTGGTCGCTCTCTACTGCACCTTTTCCAGTTCCACTATGTCTTTCTTGAGATGTGGTGACCAGAATTGTACACAATACTCCAGGTGCGGCCTTACTATTGTTTTGCATAATGGCATTATAATGCTGGCTGTTTTATTTTCAATCCCCTTTTTGATAATCCCTAGCATGGAATTGGCATTCTTCGCTGCTGCCACACATTGGGTAGACACCTTCATGGAGCTGTCCGCCAACACACCAAGATCTATTTCCTGATCCATCACGGATAACTCAGAGCCCATGAATTGATAGATGAAGTTTGGATTTTTTTGCCCCAATATGCATTACTTTACATTTGGCTACATTAAAACACATTTGCCATTTGACAGTCCATGCTCTTCACAATCTTCTCTGGTTTTTACCACACGGAAAAGTTTTGTGTCATCTGCAAACTTGGCCACCTCACTGTTTATCCCTGTCTCCAGGTCATTTATGAACAGACTGAAAAGCACCGGTCCCAAGACAGAGCCCTGGGGCACACCGCTTTTCACTTCTCTCCATTGTGAAAATTTCCCATTGACACCTACTCTTTGTTTCCTGGATCTCAACCAGTTCTCAATTCATAAGAGGACCTGCCCTCTTATCCCCTGACTGCAATTTTCTCAGCAACCTTTGGTGAGGGACTGTGTCAAAAGCCTTTTGAAAATCCACATAGACTATATCCACTGGTTCATCCAAATCCACATGCCTGTTGACCTTTTCAAAATATTCTAAAAGATTTGTCAGACAAGACCTACCCTTACAGAAGCCATGCTGATTTTATTTATTATTTATTTATTATTAAATTTGTACCCCACCCATCTTCTCTCAGCAAGGTTTGTTCTTCTATGTGTTTTAAGATTTTCTCTTGGATGAGGCTTTTCACCATCTTCCCTGGGACAGATGTAAGGCTAACTGGCTTGTGGTTTCCCCCCTCCTCCCTTTTTTAAAAATTGGTGTGACATCCGCTATCCTCCAGTCCTCCGGCACTGTGGCCGTTTTAAGAGACAAGTTGCATATTACCGTTAAGAGATCTGCAATTTCATTTCTAAGTTCCCTAATAACCCTTGGGTGGATGCCATCTGGGCCCGGTGTCAAGGTATAATTTACAAGCTGAAACAAAGAAAGGCTTGTGGTAATCAACAGCCATGTTGAACATGTGTGTGAAATGCTGAGTAACTGTGGTTAACAAAAAAAGGAAGGCTAACACATGCGCATTAAGGTTAAAGTAAATGATGTAATGCTTTGTGATTGGCTGAGACTTGTATATAATGAAAACCCATATATAATGTTTTTGGGGGAATTCTCTTCTTTATTTTGTTATGCTGTCGGATTGACCTACTAGAAATATACCTATGGTGATGGTGAGCTCTGCTTTAATGTCTTGGAAGTGACAAGCCACTCCAGTATTCCTGCCAAGAAAACTCCATGGACATGGAGTCACGAAGAGTCGGTCATGACTGTAACGACATAACACACACAACTATGCTCAAAAGCCTACTCCAACACCCGGTGACTTGTTAATCTTCAATTTATCAATTAGTCCTAAAACATCCTCTCTTTTAACCTGTATTTGATTTAATTCTTTAGTCAAGAGGGGCCGTTCAGGCAGCAGAATCTGCTCAAGGTCTTCTGTCATGAAAACAGATGCAAAGAACTCATTTAATTTCTCTGCAATTTCCAAGTCCTCCTTAACCTCCCCTTTTCCTCCCTCAACATCCAGAGGGCCAACTGGTTCTCTGGCAGGTTTTCTACTTCTAACATATTTAAAGAAGCTTTTATTATTACCCTTTATATTGCTAGCCATGCGTTCCTCAAAATCTTAACCAGAGAAGAAGAAATACCCTTGGTGCAATAAAGGTTTACTGTCCCTAAATTTCATTTTATGGTCTCAAAGTATCTACTTTTAATGTATAGACTAGGGATGGGCAGGAAACAAAAAATGAGATGCGGTTTCGTCATTTCGTTATGTGATTAAACGAAATAAGGAAGCAGCATTTCGTTATAGACGAAACAAAACAGTTGTTTTTGCATTCAAATGAACCATTTCGTTCCATCATTTTCTGAGGGATCCTACCAAGCTCTCAATGGCTGGACATCTTCCTGGTGCCGATTGGGCTAGGTTTAAAGGGCTCCAACCATTGAGAGCTCGGCAGGAGCCCTGAGAAAATGGTGGAGAGGGCAGCGCAATCCAGAACTGCCCTGAGTCTCCACCATTTTATGAGCTAATGGTCAGGTAGGCATTTCGCTCCAGCAATTTACAGCTCAGCAGAAGCCCTCTGAAAATGCTTGGGAAGACAGCGCAATCGCCGGAACTGCCCTCCCAACTGGAACTGCCCTGCCCTCCTGACCTGGCCAAGTTTTAAAGGGTTCCAGTCGATAACAGCTCAGCAGGAGCCCTTTAAAAATGGCTCCCGGATTCCTGGGCACCAAATCTGGTGCCTTTAGGACCAAGGGGAGCCATTTCATTTCGTACAAAATTGTTTAATTTTTTTTTGCAAGAAATGAAACAAAACAAAAAGGGGGTGAGCACAAAAGAAAATGAGCATTATTTTTCCATTTCATGCCCATCCCTACTACATACATGTCTTTCAATCCACAGGTAAAAATGTAAACTTGGGAAGTTAACAATATTATAGTGAAAATAGCCAGGCCTGTCTTCTATTCCTAAACAGGGTGGCCCAACCAGGTATCCTGTCAACAAAGCCCTGCCTTCCTGGTTCACACACTTCTCCTATAATAACGGACAATGCCTAATTTTATACATCCATGCAAATACATGGATTGTACCTCTGGTCATATTCCAGGGAAAGAACAAAAAACAGAACACAGAACATTGCTCTTACCCCAAGATATGCATACACCAACCAGCCACCAGTCCCTGACACAGGTAATGGGCACTGTGGCAGAGAAGAGAAACTCTTCATTTCTCTCATATTTGTTATATGCTATCAAGTTGGAACTGATGTAGAAACCCTAATACAGTACTAGTGAACCACCACTGCCCTAACAGGACTTTCAAGGTAAATGAAATATTTAATGAGTGGTTTCACTGCTGCCACTACCCCTCTAGAGTTTCCATGGCTGAACAGAGATTCAAACCCTGGCCTCCTGAGTTCATGTCTGTCACTCTATAGGCTATGCTATGCTAGGTATCTCAAGTCATTGCCCACATTACTGGCAAGCGTTTACTAGCTGAAGAATATAGAGTAGCAACTGTTCATCTTAATGACCCAAAAGAAGAAGAGCAGGACATATACAAGTGTCACAGTGGGCAGATGCAACTTCTTCATCACAATTGTTTAGTTGCATTGGCACAATTTTACAGAGGGGATGAGTAAAGGAAATGATTTGATAAAGGGAAAATAAACAAGAAGATTCCAATCTCTAGGGATACGAGTAATTATAATATGCTGAGAGTTATAAGCCCAATAATATTTTAGAATATTTTTAGACCATCTTACACTCCTGGTACATTTGCTGCTTTTCATTACGTATTTACAATGCAGATATTGGTCTGTAATTGATATGCAATTCTATGTATTTTTTCTAAGAACAGTTTATCTTGCTAGTGTAAATCAAAGAGTGTTAGAGATTCCTGCTGCCACCTCCTAAATATGTAAATAATATGCTGGAAAGAAGATAAAACATTTAAGAAATATATATTTGATTAGATCAATGTCTGTTGATAGACTAAACAAACTTTTATCTTCCCAAAATGCTTCAGTAAAACTGGTGCAAGTTGTTTCCCATGTATGCCCACCATTTGATTTAACACTACCTGTAGAGGAACATGGAGGGACAGGGAGATAAACAACTTCTAATCTTTTTAGTGGTTGGTACTCCATTAATTCTCAAAATACACCTGAATGAAAATGTGTTCCAATTTATTTGTTAAAAATTACATTTATTGCAACACAATTTTTGAAAAATATGTATTCATATAAAATTAAATTAATATCTCAAATTTTAATAGCTAATTTGTTGTTTATTCATAATAATATTTTGAATCATAGATTCATAGAGTTGGAAGAGACCTCAAGGGCCATCCAGTCCCTTATATGTCCACATGCAGGAAACCCCATCAAAGTACTCCCAACAGATGGCTATCCAGCCTCTGTTTAAAAAACTCCAAAGAAGGAGATTCCACCCTCACCATGGCAGCATATTCCACTGCTGAACATCAGGAAGTTCTTCCTAATGTTCAAATGGAACCTCTTTTCCTGTAGTTTGAAACCATTGCTCCGAATCCTAGTCTCTGAAGCCATGGAAAACAAACCTATCCTCTCTTCGATATGACATCCATTCAAATATTTAAACACGGCTATCATATCCCCCCTCAGCCTTCTTTTTGTAAGACTAAACATTCCCAGCTTCCTAAGCCGCTCCTCGCAAGATACTTTTTCCAGATCTTCAACCATCCTGGTTGCCCTCCTCTGGACCCATTCGAGTATCCGTGATGCTGCCTTTGCCAGTTGTGGAAATCTATAGAAATATGGTGGAAAATAAATGGATCCAATATTTATCACTGCTCTTTGTATCCATCTCCCATGGATGCACAATTGTTTCAAAGGTATTGCAATTTCAGGTAAAATTGTGATTTTTTTCTCATTTTCCAGAACAATTTCATCAAGTTGAACAAAAGTTTGTAAAACTACCATTTTCAACTAAATACATCCAATTTTTTAGTTTTTCAATGAAAGCAGATAATTTTTCATGATTTTTCATCTCCTCTTTCAAAGTCTTTAACTAAATTACAGTTTTGGTTAGTAAAAAAACGATTTCCTCTCACATTTCAAAATCACTGCTTAGCATGCAATCAATGAATAATAAAAAAACACCAACAAAGTACTGTATAGTCAATGCAATAAGGTACAACAACACACTTTAAAAATTCTTTGGGTCCCATTAACTCAGGGAAAGCTTGCCTGAAGAAAAACATATTCACCTGCTTTTGTGTGTGTGTGTGTGTGTGTGTGTGTGTGTGTGTGTGTGTGTGTGTGTGTGTGTGTGTGTGTGTGTGTTGTTACAGTCGTGACCGACTCTTCGTGACTCCACATCCTACATGGAGTTTTCTTGGCAAGAATACTGGAGTGGTTTGCCAGTTCTTACTCCAGGCGCCTACAGCACCTGGTATTGCAGGATAGTAAAATTGGGACCAGTGTTGCTTCCTGTAGGAGTGAGTTCCAGAGTCTAGGAGCACCAACAGAGCCTTTCTCCTGTGTTCTCACCAAATGCACTTGTGAAGATGTTGGGACCAAGGGGGAGTTCAATTTTATGTTCAATTTATGGTCCACCAAGACTCCCAGATCCCTTTCACAGGTACTATTCTCCAGCCAAGTATCCCCCATCTTATATCTGCGCAATTCATTTTTTTACCTAAATGTAGTACCCTACATTTCCCTCTGTTGAAATCCATTCCGTGAGCTTTGGCCCAGCTCTCTAGTCTGTCAAGGTCTTTTTGGATTTTCATCCTATCCTCTAGGGAATTAGCAGCCCCTCCCAATTTTGTATCATCTGCAAATTTAATTAGCATACTCTCTATTCCTTCCTCCAAGTCATTAATAAAGATACTGAAATGCACTGGACCCAGAAGAGAACCCTGGGGCACCCCACTGGTCACGTCTCTCCAAGCTGAAGAGAGGCCATTTATGGTCACCCTTTGGGTGCGATTAGTCAACCAATTACAAATCCACCTAACAGTAACACTATCTATCTCACTTTCTACTAACTTCTTAGCAAGAGTAGTTCTGCCTTTTCCTTGTCTCCTGTTAGTAACTGGTTATTATCGCCACACAGAGAGCCTATCATTTCCTTATTTTTCCTTTTGCTGCCGACATAACTAAAGAAACCCTTTTTATTATCTTTAATCTCTCTGGCAAGTCTAAGTTCGTTTTGCGTTTTAGCTTTTTTTTAACATCCCCCTGCATATATTAGCTGTTTGCTTATATTCCTCTTTGGTGCATTTCCCATTTTCCATTCCTTGTACTTGTTTTTCTTTATAGTTAGCTGAGTTGAAAGTTCTTTAGTAAACCATTGCGGTTTCTTTAGACCTCTCCTATATTTTCTTCTTGTTGGAACAGTTTTAAATTGTGCCTTTACTGTCTCGTTTTTAAGGAACTCCCATCCATCTTGGACTCCCTTCTCTTTCAGTGTGTCGGTCCATGGAATCACAGCCAATAATTCCCTAAGTTTACAAAAATTGGCTTTCTTAAAGTCCAGGATTCTTGTCTGATTATGCTTAGCTTCACCTTCCAACTGTATAACAAATTCCAAGAGGGCATGGTCACTTTTACCTAATGATCCCACCAGTTCGACCCCATTTACGAGGTCCTCCTTACTGGTTAAGACCAGATCTAAAATGGTTTTGCCTCTTGTTGCCTCCTCTACCTTCTGGACCATGAAATTGTCTGCAAGGGCAGTAAGGAATTTGTTAGACCTTGCATTCCTAGCTGAGTTGGACTGCCAGCATATATCAGGATAGTTAAAATCTCCAATTACTACTACATCTTTTCCTTTTGACTGTGTGGCCATCTGCTCAAAGAAGGCATCATCCCACTCCTCCGGCTGGTGTGGGGGGTCTATAATATACCCCCACAGTGACATCCCTCCTGGTTTTTTCACCCCCGATTTTCACCCAAATACTCTCAACATGGTTCCTCTGCTGTTTATCTTGTATTTCTTCAGCAGTATAAATGTCCTTAATATATAAAGCTACACCTCCTCCTTTCTTACTTGTCCTATTCCTTTGAAACAGGTTATACCCTCCAATAACTACATTCCAATCATACGTCTCATCCCACCATGTTTCAGTGATGCCAATTATGTCATATTTATTTTGCTGTATTAGGAGTTCCAGCTCCTCTTGTTTCCCATGCTCTGTGCATTGGTGTAGAGACATTTGAGGCTGTGTGTGCTTCTTACATGTCATTTGCTTAACCTGTTTTTCCTTGCACTGATGGTCTGCACTACTTCTTGTCCTGCTCCTATTGAGTCTAAGCCATTTAAGGCTTCACAGGTTAAAATAAAAACATTCAATTCTGGCTGGAAATGGATCATTAGACCGTGGAACTGCTGTAACAGGCTGGTGAATGATCCATGATGGAGTGGTGAATGATCATTTTTCACCATGGACAAATCAGACATCTTTAGGAAAGGACACAGCTGCCACACTAGTTCAAACTGTGCAAATACACTCCTGGCCACAGCTGAAACTAAGTTTCCTTGATCATTTACCATGATGCCTTTGAGGCACAGGTTTCTTTTACCAAAGGCCTGGCTATATAGGCTGTCTGGGGTGTGGGGTGCATCAGGCTACAACGTGTTGGTGTGCAATTTGGCATGCTCCTCCTGCCTGCACAGCAAATGATCTCTTATAGCTTGATCAGCTGTCAATTAAGTGCTACCTCAAAGGTCTATGGAGGGTCAGGCAAAGTGAAATTATTTTCATGTCTCTCCACAATCCCTCTGTCCATGCTGTTTCATTTTCTCCCTTCCCCTTCTTTCCCAACTTTTTCTTCCCTATCTCTGAATCAGCAGCCACAAATTTCAGGCTAAGGAATGGAGATGCTGAAAAGAATGCATACCCTACAGCTGGGGCAGAATGGTGCAATAGCTCTTGAAGGGGAAGAATGGATCGTTCTAAGTGGAAACAATTGTGGTCAAAGCTCCCCCCCCCCAAATCCAAACTGTGCCATGAGTGACCCATATGGTGTATCTGTATGTGGAGAGGCCTTCAGCTATACCAATAGCCAGACATGCCAATTCATCTAAAAGGCCGGTAAGGACAAATGCAAGAAGTAACTTTTGTTGATAGATATTACAAAGTACAGACCCCTTTTTAAAAGAGCAACAAAGCAGTTCTATTTTTCTATGGAGAAAGGTCATAGATACTGTAAGTTCTCTTAGATATGAAAGGAAATAAAGATTTTTCTGATAACGTCTATTATTTTCCCCACCTCTCACCTTTCATATTTATAGAAGCATAGAATA
This sequence comes from Phrynocephalus forsythii, assembly GCA_029282475.1. Taxonomy (NCBI): domain Eukaryota; kingdom Metazoa; phylum Chordata; class Lepidosauria; order Squamata; family Agamidae; genus Phrynocephalus; species Phrynocephalus forsythii. The sequence goes on from JAPFRF010000009.1 coordinate 67,850,846, forward strand.
ATTCAATTCTTTAAAAATTATTTCAGTTTATGAATATGGGATATTGTGCTTCTGCGCCCATGATTCAAAAATCCAATGACAAGATCTTGTGCCTACATTGTCAGATGAAAAAAATATGTGAAGGTTTACATTGTAAAGGGTAGCCTGATTGTTGATGACACCAATGACAGCAGTCATGGCAGATTGCAGGATATCCTCTTCTACTCAGGCAAAGAACAACAAAAAAGCATTCTTCAGGTATTTTCGTAGTAAAAGACAGAGGAAAGAAACAATAGCTCAGCTGTTCAGTGGGGATGGGAGAATGATAACAGATGATAGGCATAAGTGCTTCCTTCTTGTTGAAACGTGGGAAGTGAGAAACATCTTGAGAACTGTGAACCCAAGGAAATCTGCAGGACCTGATGGCATTTCTGGTCGGATGATTAGGTAGTGTGCAGACCAGTTGGCTGGAGTTTTTACTGAAATTTTTAACCGGTCTCTAGCCCAGTCAACTATTCCATCTTGTCTGAAGGCCTCCATTATTGTTCCACTGCCAAAGAAGCCATCTATTAACAGCTTAAATGATTATAGACCCGTGGCACTTACCTCCATTGTAATGAAGTCTCTGGAACGATTAGTCCACCAGCATATCATCTCTTGCCTCCCAGGCACATTTGATAAATATCAGTTTGCTTACAGAGCAAATAGATCCACGGAAGATGCTATAGATATCACCTTGCACACTGCTCTTACCCATTTGGAGCTGTGGGGGACCTATGTAAGGATGCTCTTTGTGGACTTTAGCCCTGCTTTCAATACAATTATACCTCACAAGCTGATATCTAAACTTAAGGACCTTGGTTTTTGTCATTCCATCTGTGCCTGGATCATGGATTTCTTATCAAATCGCTCACAGAGGGTCAGATTAGGTGACTACATGTCGTCAGCCCTCACTCTCAACATGGGTACTCCACAGGGCTGTGTGCTGAGTCCACTATTGTTTAGTATTTACACCTCTGACTGCACTCATACTCATCCTAAAAATAAAATCATCAAGTTTGCCGATGACACAACAGTAGTGGGACTCATCTCTGGTGGAGACGAGTCAGCCTTCCGAGAGGAGGTGCATCGGCTGCTATGGTGGTGCAGAACCAACAATCTGATAATAAATATTAACAAGACCAAAGAACTTATAGTGGACTATCGAAAAAGGAAATCAGACACTCAGCCACTGATTATTGATGGAGTTTGTGTAGAGTGGGTGACGGACAGTAGGTTGCCATCTGGCAGGAGATACAGGACTCTTAGGTCAAGGACAAATAGACTAAAGAACAGTTTTTATCACAGTTTTTTATCACATCAGTTTTTTATCACATCCAAGTTAAATGCGACAGTTTTAGCACCATCTTAATCAGTTTTTAAGTAGTGTTTTAAATTTTGTAAGCAATTTTAAGAGTTTTTAATATTTTGTATGGTGTTTTATGTATTTTGTATGTTTAGAGTGTGTAGTGGAACAGCACTCTAATTTTGTTGTGCATATCTTGTGTATGCATAATGACAATAAAACTCTATTCTATTCTATTCTATTCTATTCTATTCTATTCTATTCAACTCCTACTTCAGGGCAGTCTTCTCCTAAAATACAGTCAATGACCCTCCGGGTAAATGTAAAGCACAAGGGGAAGATACAGGATTGCAGGTTGAGATTTATAAACAAATAGTCAAGAAGTATCTCAGTACTTTGAGTGAGTTTAAATCCTCAGGATCGGAATAACTGCATCCAATGATATTGAAGGAACTGGCTAAAGAGATCTCAAAACCACGGTACAGTATATTATTTTCTTTAAATCATGGAGGGTGGGTGAAGTGCCGGATGGTTGGAGGGGGACTAACGTTGTTCCCATCTTCAAAACGGGTAAAAGGGAGGTACCAGAGCTCTGGTTGCCTGCTGAGAGAGAAAGAAAGAAAGAAACTTGGGGGGGGGGGTGGCAGTAAGAGGAGCTCCAGGTGAGAGTGATCATGTTGTAGTAGAATTCTTGATTTCAGAGGAAACCAGAGCAGAGTGTAGCCACATTTTATGCTGAATTTTTAATGTCAATTTTAATAACTTCAGAACAAAGATAAGTCAAGTCCCATGGCAGAAGATCCCAACAGGAAAAGGAGTCCAAGAAGGGTTGGAAAATAAAGTAGGGTAAGAGAAAAAAGTGGGAGGCAGCAAAAAAGCAGTAAAAAGGCCAGTGTAGCTTCACAAAAAGCTCAGGGTGGACCTAAAAACAAAGAAAACACATACATGGAAAGAAAGCCAGGCCAGCAAGAAAGAGTACAGAAAAGTAGCAAGGAACTGCAGGGATGACATTAAGACAGCAAAAGCAGAGAATGAGCGGAGATTAAATAGAGGCACTACAAGCAATAAAAATGATTCTTCTGGTATTTGGAGACAAAAAGATAAAGAAAAGAAATAGTGGCTCAGCTCCTCAATAGAAATGGAAGAATGGTAGCAAATGACAAAGAATCATAGAATCATAGAGTTGAGACCTTAAGAGCCATCCCTTTCTGAAGATTGGGACAACATTTGCCTTCCTCCAATCTATGAGGACTTTCCCTGTTTTGCAGGACTTCTCAAAGATTATTGTCAATGGTTCTGAAATTTCTTCTGCCAGTTATTTTAATATCCTTGGGTGTAATTCATCTGGCCCAGGAGTCTTAAAGACCATATTTCTAATCATTAATTATACCTGAAACATGGAATATGTACAGTGGTACCTTGTATAAAGGAATTAATTTGTTCCAAATGAAATTATGTTAAGCAATTTTTCCTTTATACAAATTCCCATAGGAATGCATTAAAAATGGAGTGATCCTGTTTTCATGTTGTACAGATTTCCCCATAGGCTATTATGTTAAGCAAATTTCCCCTATCTCCAGAATTTTTTATGTTGTACAAATTTTATGTTATACAAGCTGTTTGTTATACAAGGGTCCACTGTATTTACAGCTATGATGAGGCAGTTGGTCAGAAATATATTCTTAAATTTAGTTTCTACCTCCTTTCTGGCCAGTTGTTTCCTATCAAGTCTTTATTTATTATATTTATTTATCATGATACTGTCATAACTGTTTACTGAGTTTCTACAGCAGGGTATTAATCCCCCCAAATTGTCACAATAACACTAGAATGTGGTGAAACTAATTGTTCTCTATTCTGATACAGATTTTAAAAGCAATTTCAACATACTTCAAACAGAAAAGCAAAGAAAATCTGCTGTTTCTTTGCATGTAGCAACAGAATAACAAAGGCTTAAAGGAATACTTCTTTAATAAAATATCCAGTCCAATAAAATACAATTTCTTACAATGATACAAAATGTCTACTTTTCTATACAGAAATTGGCTATGACACTGGCAATTTTTAAACACAAATAGCAGAGAAATCTCCCCCTTTCTTTGCTTTTTTGGCATTATAAGAAAACATTTCATCATAAACGAATATGCTTGAATGTCAAGTCAATTCAGGCAAGAGCTGGAATGAAATATTGAAGGGAAAAATCCTCATGGAGCAAGACAAAGCAAATCATCCTTTTGCTTACAATATCTGCAAAAAAAAAGCCCACATTTTAAAGGGTGATATAGGTTGTGAGGTTCAGCAATGGCCAATGTGAGAAACTAGACCTGCAAAAAAACCCTCCATGGCTTGGGACCGGACTACCTGGCAGAGCGTATCGCTCAGCGGTCAACTTCGGCCCGTCCCGTTCGGCAGGCGCGAGCGCACTTGCTTCGAGTCGCCACCCCCCGGGAAGCCCGGAGGACGAGCACTCGGACCCGGGCTTTCTCTGTGGCGGCCCCCAGCCTCTGGAATTCCATCCCCAGTGAAGTGCGCTCTGCAGAGTCCCTGCTGGCCTTTCGAAAGGCGCTGAAAACCTACCTTTTTCGTGAGGCCTTTGGCGATAGTTAAAACCTTCCCCCCCCCCGCCATCGTAATTTGCGCGTTGGTTGAGGTGTTATCTGGTTTTGGCAGTGTCTGGGGTGTTTGTGGGTTTGTTTGTCTGATTGTTTTGTTGTGTTTTGCTGGCTTTGCAGCCTTTGTGTAAGCCGCTTAGAGTACCTAGTAGATAAGCGGGATATAAATATAAGAAATAAATAAATAAATAAATAAATAAATCAACCTGCTTAAGGCTCAGACATTCTGGTTCTGACCCAGCCCTACCACCACTACACTACTGTTCCCCACTAGAGAAATAAATGAATAAATACAAAGCAGTGCATGGGACAAGTTGTTCAGGAAAAGAACTGAGCTCCCTCCTCTCAAATATGCTGCACTTTAAATTGCTGCCAGATGTCCATTTGATACCATTTAGCAACAGACATGGTCCTTCACAGTGAACTTTCTCTGCTATGAGCAGCTTCGCCCTAAAAATGTTGGTCTAAATAAATTTAAATTTAAATTTTATAAACAGGTGTTGCCATTCTTTCAAAGAATTCTACATTATGAGCTCTTTGCACAATACCCTACTAAGCAGTCAATGGCTCACAGAAAAAGAAGTGAGAAGAACACTTACTACACAGTGCTTTCACTGGATTCACTTGCTGACCTGCAAGCAACTGAAGAAGTCTCCTTATGTCAATGCTTGCTTCCACCATGCTCTCAACATCTCTGTCTTGGAATGAGCTTTGAGAACCCACATGAGATACTAAATTTGACAAAGACAATTCTTTCAGATAACTACATCGTCATGGTATATATTATATCTATAATACTTTTAAATTTAAATTAGTGCAAATCATTCTTTGGAAAATATGATTAGGCAGCTTACATGAATATGTTATGTTCTTCAGGATCACAATCAACATGTGCTTCCATTTTATGTAGAGGAATAATAACCAAAAGGTGGTGATTTAACTCACAATACTAAACTTGTCAAACAGAAAACTGGGAGTAATACTAGCAGATTCCACCTCCAGTTTCAGTAGCTGGAGGTGCAGCGGAGAGATCCCTAACCCTCGGAGCTGAAAGCTGCCTCCAGAGCAGTCTTTGGGCTCTCTCTTCTACCTCTTCTCTGCTACTCACAAGCTGCTGAGAAAATCCAGCTGAGCAGCAGTGGTTACAGTGGGTACAGTGGCAACAAAAATAAATAAATAACAGCTGGGTAACTAACTGAAAAGCATTGGGACACACAGGGATTTTTTGCAGGGAGAAAGAAAAGAAAACTGAATGTTGTCAAAAACAATATCCAAAGGGATATTAGCAGGACATTCAAGTAAAAAAGCAACATCACTGGGAAGCCACCATTTTGCTCATCACTTTCACTACAGGGAGGACTACCATCTTCTAGAAGGTCTCCACCTTGAAGTTGTAGCGTGTCTTTTGGGGCTGGGAGAGTTATTCCCTCAGGCACCTCAGAAGGTAGCACAACAAGAGAGACAAGCCCCTCCCTATCTACCAATACAGGAAGATCTGGGGGTCAGTTTCAAATGGAGCTTCAGTGGTCTTCCAGCTACCTCAGAGGAACAGCATGTTTTGCTGCTGTGTTTCTAAGGTAGTTGGAGTTGGAGGATGTTTTCAAACCCCAGTGCTTCAAGTCCTAACCCTGCTATCCAATTTAAGAGCCACAGAGGAGGGAAGAACTGCCTATGTAATTACACAAGTTCTCCAAGGTTCCCCAAAAATGTAGCGCAAGTGCAGGAGAAGCATAGAATAGTGACGTTGGAAGGAAGGCCATCAAGTCCAACACCATGCTCCATGAAGGAATGCAAATAAAAGGATATCTGTCAGGTGGTTGTCCAAATTTCTCTTGCATGCCTCCAGTGTTGAAGCACTCACTACCTCTTGAGGTAATTAGTTCCACTACAGTACTGCTCTAACAATTATGAGGTTTTTCCTGATATTCTGCTGAAAGGTGGGTTCTCTTAACTTGAGTCCACTGTTGTATGTCCTGCACTCTGGTGTGAACAAAAACAGATCCTTCACCTCCTCTGTATGACAGTTCTTCAAATATTTGAAAAAGACTAAATATTTGAAAATATCACTATCCTTCCCTGATGACCAAGTGTAGAGTATGATTTCCCCAACTTCAAGCAACCTGTTGACAAAAGTGTGAGGCCAGGAATCAGGAGTAGACAAGTTCTATGGATGCAAATTTCTGGTTGGCTACTAATTGTAAATGCTTATTACCATTAAACTATTAAACATTCACTTTATCTAACCTTCTTTCAGAACTATTATTAAATCCTCTGGGAGAAAAACATACTTGTTGACATCATTTCATTCGTATCTAGGCACAAAACCCAGAAGTTCTAATCTGCTCAGTGAAACATTCCAACTTACTCAAGTCAGTGAATAGAGGCCTAGAGCCTTAATATTATACCACAACTACATTTGCATATATCTTGAGAGAAATAAAATGCTTACCCCATGGAGGATTCCCAAGTTCTTTAAAGTGAGTTGTAACACATACTAGCTCAGTTTCTATTTTCAAATTCATTTCCCCATTTTTATTTGCTTCTATTACCTACAACAAATGCAAATTAATCACTTGATTTCAGAAGTCCCAAATGTACTCGGGAAACTTAAATCTCTTAGAGCAGAATGTTAACAAGCATGAACATTAGAATTCTGACTCTGAAAATATGCCTAGAGAAAGAACTATAGAGGCATAAAAAGACGCATGCACTGAAACAGATAATACAAATCAAATCAAATCAACCTTTATTGGCATTAAAACAAAATAAAACAACACAACGAGAGAAAATAAGGTACAGCAAGGAGGGAAATCAAACACGGAACTGGTGATTCTAATATATGCATTAGCTACTCAAGCCAATGAGGTGGGGAATAGGGAAGCCCAGACCCTCGTGCTGCTATAATCTCAGAGGCAAAGGAGGCCACCTCATCCAAATAAGAGGTGACTTGGGTAGAGAAGAAACCTAAGCTTAACCAAGTCTTCCCACCCTTGCATTCTATCGAGGATCAAGGATAGATATTTCTTACGAAGTGCATCGTGAATTGGGCAATGAAAGAAGATGTGTTCAAGCATTTCATTGGCATTAGTTTGACATGGACAGATTCTCTGGGAGTAAGGGATTCCATTGAACCTGCCCGACAATAGTGCAGAGGGGAAGGAATTACATCTGGCAAATGAATAGGCTCTGCGCGCTTCGGGACATGTTAGATAAGTCAGAAAAAAGCAGGCTTCCCAGGTAGGACTGGGATGTTAAATTGAAGTGGGGAGCTGATGGTTATTAGCTTCACTGCACTATTCTTGCCATTCGATGTTCAATAGCCTGTCTTTAATAGTCCTATATGCTTCAGATTGACTTAACATGCCAAGCTGCTCAATGTCCAATCCCACTACTTTAAGAGTGGTAAGAACAGAGATCTTGACTGGGAGGTTAGGATCTATCAAAAGTTGATATAATAAACGGGTATGAACTGGGTTGTAGAGGATTCCAAGCCAGAATTTAATAGCTCTTAATCTGGCCAAGGTCTTCAGCTGTATCATGCCAGTTTCTAAGCAAAGAACGGTGTATGGGACACATTTAGGAAGGCCTAGGATTCTCCTCAAAAAAGAGGCGATTTATAGCTTTATACCAAACTGGCGATTCATATAAGATTTGAGAGAGGGTTTTGGCCTTGTCAGGGAAGCCAGTACATACCGATTACTATAACTAAAAAAGAATCGTGAAATTGCGCTAGCAGAAATCTTGCATGAATTTAGGACATACTTGCGATGGGAGATCCAGGTGTGCCTATAATTGTAGTGAACACCCAGGTACTTAAATGACTTTACCTGCTCTATAACATTACCCTTACAAAGCCATTTGTGGGCAGTCCATTTTCTCGCAAAGACCATTATTTTAGATTTGGAGTAATTGACCTCCAATTTGTTGGCTGAGAAATAGTCGGTGGCGCTATTAAGTAAGCATTTAAGACCTATCCTAGTGCGAGATAGAAGTATTGCATCATCGGCGTACAAAAGCAATGGAACTTGCGTCAGACCCAGTTTTGGGCAATGGCTATTCACATTCCGCAGATTAGGAGCTAAGTCATTTAGGAAGAGGTTAAAAAGTGTTGGGGCCAGAATGCAGCCCTGCTTCACTCCTTTATTTGTTTTGAAGGCTTGAGTTAGTTTGCCATTCTGAGAGCATCTAACCATACATAAAGTATTGGCATGCAAGACTCTAATTAGCAGAAGTAGCCTTTGATCAATATTCCATCTGGATAGCTCTCTATCTACAATATCAAAAGCACCCTTCAGGTCAAGGAAAGCCACATAGAGTCTAGCCTTAGATATCTTGACCTGTTTATAAACCAAGTGTGAAAGGATAGCATAGTTATCTAACGTAGATTTGCCCTGACAGAATCCTGATTGCTCAGGGCCTAAGATGTTCTCGGCGTCTATCCAGGAGAAAAGTTTATTGCTTAGGTATTTGGCATAAACTTTGCCAATTACCGACAATAAGCTGATAGGTCTGTAATTTTCTGGGGAATTAGGATCCCCCTTCTTGTAGATGGGAACAATTGTGGCAGTTATCCAATCTTTGGGTATAAGTCCGGTTCTATTGATTGTTGTGAAAAATGGGGCTAGTAGTGAGGACCACCAAGCTGGATGACATTTTAGGAGGTCAGGGGGCATACTGTCAGGGCCTGCAGCTTTACCCGACCATAGACCTACAATAATTTTATAGATATCCTGAGGGCATGCATACTGGTGGCCAATCAGGCAGGTTGGGGGAGGAAAAGTCAGGACAGTTAACTGTGGGCTTATTCCTATTGAAAAGAAGTCAGAAAAATGTTGAACCCACATAGATGGTGGAACTGGATCTGAATCCTGCACCTCTGATCTTGAGAAGCCCGTAACAATAGACCAGAATTGACTAGTGTTATTCTGAGTGATAGCTTGAAGTAGCTTATTCCACTGGTTATGGAAGAAAATTTGCTTTTTCTTAAAGAGTAGGGGCTTTAATTGTTGATGATACTGAAAGTATTTTACTAAGTCACCTTGGGCATTTGTCTGCCTGAAGTCCATAAAAGAAGCGCGCAATAGAATTGTAAGATCTTTGCATTCCTTGTCAAACCAATTAAGGTTATTGTGCGGTCCCCCGTAGCAGCACAATGTAGGCTTATGACTCACGGAATGAAAAATTAGGTTTATAAAGGATTTGAAGAATTTAATTTGGCTGGAATAGTCAGGGTTGACTAGAATGCCTTGTAGAAGTTTTCTGCTTCCTTGGGCTATTACTAATTGATGGAATTTAGTGAACAGATCTTTATTGACCGGGATTTTAGACCTGGGCATCAAATTATCAGCATCCCCGGCGGACGATGCACTATGTTCTAGCAGATTTAGAGGCAGTATTAAAGGAAGGTGGTCACTGATGACATAATTGCCGACTGCAAAGTGTACTACTCACTGTTTTGTTGTCGAAACTAGGAGATAGTCAACAATGCTGGAGCCTCGGGGGATACAAAGGTATGTTCGCCAGCATTAGGGAAGTCAAGTAGACCATTAAGCCAGATCATATTGGTACAAATAGAAAATCTGGCAAGGGCTAATTCAGCATTGTAAAACAGATCTTTTTACCTCCTGCTCAGTCCACATAAGGGAGGAAGAGAGTGTTCATCCTCAGCCATCCCTGTTTTATAAAAAAATTGATTGGTGGTCCCAACTCTTGCATTGAGGTCACCTGCCAGAATAAATTCAGCAGAAGAGTGGGAATGCTTTAAGTTATCAATACATGTTAGGAGATCGCTCCAGTGTGCTGATCTCCTAAGGGTATCAAGAGAGGGAGGCAGATAGACATTAACAAGGATAAGCTCAGCTCCCTCTATGGTGACCTTGACAGCTTGGATTTTGCAAATCCCTGAGGAAATAGACAACGTGCTCTGCGTGAAGAAGAGACCAAGACAGCAAGGCCCACAGAGGGCCTTCCCTTGGGGTTGGATTTGACAGCTGGTGATACAAATGTTTTATATCCATTAAGATTAATTCTGCCCACACCTGTTACCCATGTTTCCTGCAGCATGATTATATCAAAGGACTTGAGATAACATACAAAGCCAAGATCAGTTTTTTTGTTAGCCCAACCTACAATGTTCCACGATAGAAGTCTTAGGCAAGTCTGCGAGGATGGGCAGGATGGAAAAAGTGAGCCAGAAGGGCATGTTAAATGTCAGAGATCAATAAGTGGCAGGCTCATCGTTGATGTAGCGGCTAAAGGCAGAATTCCATTGGTGACCTGGTCCACTGCTAAACGCAGGCAGGTGTCAGTTGGACCAGTTACAGTGTTAAGAGACGCAGTCAGAGCTGTAGCGTGGTGAAACTGCTGGACCACCATTTGAGCTAGGGAGATTAGAGACTGGGGGACGTGGACTCTGACAGGATGAGCAGATGTCACGGTGAGGGCTTTCTCCCCTTCTTTATCCGCTCTGGCCAGTGGAGGCAATGATGGAAAGAAGGTCTCAGGAGGACAGGAGGACTCAGTAGGAAAAGTGGAGACAGAGTGCTGAATTATGCCTCCTGCAGACAGAAGTGCCAGGAGAGCCTGATTAGATTGATCTCTTAGGTTGTGTAATTGATCATCTTTGTCGTTGTCCATGCTGGCAAATATCTCTGTTTGGTTATCTTGGGAGAGATCATTTGGGGCTTCCACTTCACTTGCCCCAACGTCATTACTTTCCATGTGCACTTGCAATAGGAGGTCCTTTCCAGACGGTTCAGTTGGTGCAATCAATCATGTGGGCCAAAAAGAACAATACAGTAATGCTTTGAATTACAAATGCCTTGAACAACGAAAACTTTGCAAAAGGAAATCTGCCAGCAAAGGGAAATTCCCAATTACGAAAAAAGGTGGGGTGTTTTTTTGAATAATGAAAATATTCAATTACTGTACATACTTGAATATGTCTAATTTTTCAGTCCTAATTTTGGGCTGAAAAAAAGGGCCCTCAACTTGCCTTGGTGCTTTCCTTGGTGGCTAAAAGTCATTTAAACATCACACACTGCTCCCCCAGCTCACAAATGAGGAACTTCCAGGCCCTGCTGCATTTCCCACCCTAGATTTATACTTGAGTCAGTAAGTTTCCCCATTTTGGGGGGGGGGGTAAATTAGGGGCCTCGACATACTCAGGTTGACTTATACTCGAATGTATATGGTAAACGTTATTCAAGGCATTCATATGGGAAGCCTACCACAACCTAGCAAAGCAGGGGAAGAGCTTCTCTCCTTTGTGGGGTTGGTAGGAAAGCTGACTTTTTTCCCCGGCAAGATGGCGTTCTGTAGAGGGAGCTTACCTCTGCCTCTGCCGTGTGTTTTGTTTTGTTTGTTTTTTTATTTTATTTTTATTTTTGTAATTTTTGTCCTTGCTTTTTATTTTTAATTTGCCAGTTCCTAGCCACTGCCTGAGCAGGGATAGGGGCTGCTCTTTTCCCTCCCCAGTCTTTTTCGATTGGCTGGCTCAACATTCACCCTGCCTCCGGTGGACCGCTTAGTTCATTGCTTGCCCTGCGACTTGCTCTGCGACCGGGGTCCTACCGGGGGTGCTGATTGCGAGCATGTTGGCTGCCCGGATCCTGTTGTAGCGGGCACGTCAGCTGCCCGGGTCCTGTCCGTTGGGGTGCTGATGGCGGCAGCAAGTGGCCACAGGGAGAGTTACCTTTCTGTGGTGTTGTGATCTGTGATGGGGATGGCTATGGCGGCGGCATCCTGGAGGCTATGCCAGCAATGGAGGTAGTGGAAGCGCGGCGGCTCAGCCCAGGGTCCCCGAAGAATGGGGGTGAAACTGGCGAGAAGATTGTGGCGCTGGTGGCGGCACCAGTGCCGGTTCCCCCATTGGCAGTCCTTGCTGGATTGGCTGTATGGCATGTCCTGGAGGAACTCCTTAGATGGTTTGTGCCTGGTGGAGCCATCTATTCTCTCCCTCTGCCTGCTGGACTGGTCCAGGTCCCTGAAGATCAGGTGGCTGGGCGACCCGTTTGCAGCAGGGGGCATCCTAGTAATGCCTGGAAAGGCCGTGGGGGCAATTTGTTTTCCCTGCGTCGTTTGCCAGCTTAGGACATTGGCCTGATCAGAGAGGTTGCCTAATTAGCTTCTGCCACCATGACTGGGCTGGAACTTTGGCATGGGAAGGAGGTGTTAGCCCACTGAGCTTTCTCTGATTATCTCAAGGCTTGTGGCTGTGGGTCTGACATATTATTATTATTGTTATTATTGTTATTACTATTACTGTTGTTATTTTGTTATTATTGTTACCATTATTGTAATTACTGTTATTATCATTATTGTGTTTATCTTATATTATTATTATTATTATTATTATTATTATTATTATTATTATTATTATTATTATTATTATTATTATTATTATTTTCGGCTGGGTTTTGTATCTGTGGGGGGATTTGGGGTTGGGGTTGGTTGGGAGGGATTTTTTGTTTTGTTTGTTTTTGTTATTAGTCTTCCTCCCTTTTGTCAGTGTTGCTGCGATTGGGTATGTCCTTTGTCTCCCCCTCTGGGTACACTCAGTGATCATGGGGGCCGGCAGAGTCTATCCTGGGGACATGGGAGATACACTTTGGGCCACAGGGTTGGTCGGGTGAGAAGAACTAGGGTCAGGCAGTTGTTGCCTGTCCCCCGTTCTGACCCCAGGGCTCTCCGCCACATAGCAAGGGTCCTTTCCATCCATAACCCTGATCTGTCCTGTTTGCTGGTGAATGCCAGGTCAATCCATAATAAGATCCCACTCATCCATGACTTAATTGTGGATGAGCGAGTTGACCTGGCTTGTGTCACTGAGACCTGGGTGGGCAAGGAGGGTGGGGCTTCCCTCGCCCAGCTTTGGCCCCTCTGGGTTTTGCTTCGAGCATGCGGGCAGATCGGAGGATCGGGGGGAGGGGTGGCCATTGTTTATAGGGAGTCCTTTTATGTCAGCAAAGCCATGATGTTGGTGTATCCAGGGTTGGAATGCCTGCAGCTATTGGTGGGTCAGCTGGAGAGGTTTGGATTGTGCTGGTGTACCGTACTCCCCATGACCCAGCATTGTCCTTTCCAGAGCTCTCCAAATTCATCTCAGTGGCACTGTTGAGGTGCCCCCGCCTTTTGGTGGTAGGTGGCTTTAACATGCATGCTGGGCTTGGGCTGTCTGGATTGGCTCTGGATTTCATGGAGTCCATGGCATCCATGAACCTTTCCCAACATGTCATTGGCCCCACCCATATGTCCAGGCATACTCTGGTCCTGGTGTTTTCCTCCATGTCTGTGGATTATAATCTGAGGGTTGGGAACCTTAATTCCCAACCTGTGTTGTGGTCAGATCACAATTTGCTGACTTTCTCCCTGGCAGTTGCTGCCCCTCCTTGCAGGGAGCTTGGCCCCTCTGTCTGGGCCCGCTCCCTGAGGCTTCTGACCCTGTTCAGTTTTCAGAGGCCTTTGGGGGCTTCCTGGATGGTCTGGTCGATGATCACCCCCAAGCACCTCATCTGTTGCCAAGCCTGCTCCTTGCTGTGGTTTGTGGTGGAGTTGTGGGCGATGAAGCAAGAATGGAGGAGGCTGGAGAGGAGATGGAGGAGGGATCGGATGGAAAGTAATACAACTGCAGTTAAACTGCTGACCAGGAGCTATGTCAGAGCAATCAGGGAGGCAAAAAGATCTCATGCTTCCCTTCATGGGCCACTTGATCAAGCAGGTTGCAGCAGTCAGGCTCCAGTCGTTCCTGGAGGAAGGCGACAGCACGGGACCGAGTCAGCTCTGATGGCATTGCAAGATGACCTCCTATGGGGGGCTGACAGGGGTTGCTCTACCCTGTTGGTCCTTCTCGATTTGTCAGTGGCCTTCAATGCCGTCAACCATGGTATCCTCCTGGGCAGGTTGTCTGGGACTGGTATTGGGGGTCAAGCATTCTGCTTTCTTGACATCTGAGCCCAGAGATTAGAAATGGGGGGAGGGTGATTTGTCCGTCCCATGGATACTCTCTTGTGGGGTGCCACAGGGGTCAGCGATCTCCTCCATACTCTAACATCTATATGAGGCCACTGGCTGAGGTCATTAGGAGTTATGGGGTCTGCTGTCATCAGTATGCTGATGACATGCAGCTCTATCTCTCCTTTTCCATCTCTGCAATGGAGGCTGTGTGGACTCTTGACTGCTGCCTGGCTGTGGTCGTGGAATGGACCAGGACTTAACAGCTCAAACTCAATCCCAGGAAGACTGAGGTAATGTTCCTTGGGGGACCCCCGATGGGTACAGTGGCGCTCTCCCTAGTTTGGAGGGACTGACCCTCCAGCTGGCAGATAGAGTGAAGAGTCTGGGCATTGTCCTGGATCCAGCTCTGTCCCTGGAAGCCCAAGTGGCAGCTGTTTTCATGGCGGCATTTTTTCAGTTTAGGCTTATCACCCAGATTTGCCCGTACCTGGACGTGGATTCACTTAGGACGGTAGTGCAGACGAGGGTGATCTCGAGGATATATTACTGTAATACTCTCTACATGGGGCTACCTTTGACCCTTGTTTAGCGACTGCAGCGGGTGCAGAATGCGGTGGCCAGGCTGGTGGTTGGTGTGGCAGGTTTGACCACATCACCCCCAACCTGACTCACCTGCAATGGCTGCCCGTTGCTTCCCGAATAAGGTTCAAGATATTGGTTTTGGTTTACAAAACCGTCCATTTCTTAGGACCTGACTATCTGGTGGAGCTGATCTCCCAGAGGTCAGCTTCATCCCGACCAACCAGAGCCTCGCTCGTCTTCTCCCTCCAGGTGGCTACTCCGAGGTAGGCCTGAAGGGTTTCTACCCATAATCAGGCTCTCAGTGGTCACCCCAGCATTATGGAACAAACTGCCCACAGAAATTAGGCTGGTGGAGTCTCTGCTGGGCTTCAGGAGAGCCTTAAAAATCTGGCTCTTCATGGAGAGTTTTTGTGATTGCTGAGTGTACAATGTATGGTGTGTGCTAGCTGTATTTCTTGTCCCAGTCCTTTTTCTTGCCGTATTGTATGATGTTGTATTAGTGTGATGCTGACTGTTGTTATACTTTTATTTTTTTTCTGTTTATTCTTTTTATACAAAAAACAAAAAAATACACAATACAACAGAAAAGACAAAACATCAAAAGCAGTGTACCCCTTCACCAACAGGATCACTCTTCTTATTTATAGTCATTATCCTCCCCTCCAAAACAAAACTGATTGTTGCGTGGAAGCCTTACCCTTATCCCTTACAACCACATATTCAATAAATGTACCCCATATATCATAAAAATATCTTTTTAACTCTCCTTTTTAATCTTTAAAGCAATATTCCATATTTCATTGTACCATTCATCTAAGCATAGTTCATATTTAGATTTCCAATTTCTAGCAATTATTAATCTAGCCGCAGTCAACAAATTTGTAATCAACTCTTTAGTTTCAAAATCATAATTATTATCAACAAATATTGATAACAAAGCAAGTTCAGAATAGGGCTCTATGTTCATTTCTAATATGTCACTTAATTCTTTAAAAATATATTTCCAGAAGTTTTGTATCGTTGTACTTTGGAAAAAGGTACCAATCTCATTATCACATTTCCAACAAAAATTAGAAAAATTAGCATTTATTTTATTCAATTTCACTGGTGTCAAATACCATCTTAAACATATTTTAATGAAATTTCCCTTTATTCTAACAGACATAGATCTAGGTATTCTCATTCTCCATATTTTAGCCCAACCCTCCTCTTTTATATCTTTTTAAAAGTCTTGTTCCCAAATTAATTTCGATCCAGATCCTTCCCTATTTTCATCTAAATCCAAAATGATTTTATATAATTTGCTAACGTTACCTTTTACTGAATTCTCCTTCTGGGTATCCTCATACAACAATAAGAATTGTTCATATTTTGTTTAACCTCTACATTTATTATCCAAGCATGCCCATTTCTATAATTGTATAAAATTAAACCAAGATATATCCCTACATTGAAGAATTTCTTTCATTTGTACTTTCCCTCTCATCTTGCCTATCCAATCTTTTAATCTAATCACTTGTTTCTCCCTAAATACATTTTTGAAAACTTCCAATTTATGGGGAAGTTCTCAATTTCAGTTACAGACAGTAAATCCAAGGGACATAATTTTTCCCCTGTTTATTTGGTGGTTGTGTTTGGGCAAATTGTTTTTCAATCTGTTGTACACCACCCAGAGTTCCTGAGGGAAAGTCGGGAGATTTATAAGTACAAAAATAAATATATAAAATAAAATAAACTGGCAGCCAAGCTGTCAAAATCACCTAGCTATCGGCCATGATTTTGACAGCTCAGCAGCTACAGTGCTTTTTCCTTCAGTGGGCAGATGTCAGCTAGGGGAGAATTGGGAGGGTGGTGACATCACCACTCACCCAATCCTCCCCTGGTTGAGATTGGGCAGACCTGAACTTGGCTGTCCTGTACTCAGTCAGGGGAGGATTGGATGGGTGGTGACTTCACCACCCGCCCAATACTCCCCTGGCTGATGTTCGCTGGCTGAAGGAAAAAGCACTGTGGCTGCCAAGCTGTCAAAATCATGGCCGACAGCCAGGTGATTTTGACACCTCACCTGCCGGTTGACTGAGGGGCTTTCCCACCAACCCAGCAAAGGGAGGAAGCTCTTCCCCTGCTTTGCTGTGTCAGGGCAGGCTTCCCATAGAATACATTGGAAGCCTATTGTAATCCGTTCCCTTCAGAACAGATTAATCAGTTTTCAATGCATTCCTATGGGAAACCACATTTTGAATTATGAAAATCTTGAATTACAAAAGATCTGTTGTAATGGATTAATTGTGTAATTCAAGGCATATTTCATATAAATGGGAATTCTTCCTTAAAACCCATTTATATTGAGGGCCTACATTACCTGGGCAAATGGTACACAGCTTTACAAAAAGAAAACATATAAATCTGAATTTCTCCTGCACACATAAGAGAACACTGATCAATAGACATCAGAAAGTGAAGCTTAGATAAAAGCTTCATCACCTAATAAGGACTGTTTGAGGCAGAGAAGCTGAGAAAGTTCTTGGCAGCTTTAGCTCTGTTGCATGCAAACAATTCTGCCTCATTGCAACATGTACGGTAAAGGGAATTAATAAAATCCAGGGACCAAACACCTTACCTATCTGATTTGATCTCTATTTAGCCAACTCTGCCTCCTATTTTTTTAAGCTACGCATGCAATTTCTAACTATATAGTATGGATGTCTTATCTACTTTGGTCCAGAGATACAGAATGAGCAAGCAAAAACTATCCACAAGAGATACAACTAGCACTCAGCCCATCGGTACCACCAAATTTTGGATATATCAACTTACTATAAAATTGCTGAGGTTTTTCATTCTCTCTACAACACTCTTCATGGTCTTCATTACTGGTAAATAAATGCTGACCTATAACACAAGATTAGCTAGATTGAAAAAGTGGATATGAATCATTTCTGCCTAACATTTCTCAGGCCCTTTTTCTGGCACTCTACATTAAGCAAAGAGAGAATTCAAGCTCTAGGAAGCCTTTAGGAATGGTGATTCACCTTTTAAATAAGCCACATGGTTACCCTGCACCAACCTCTTCAAATGCCTGTTTTGCTTTCAAAGTAGGAAATGGACTTCTAGCCACTGCTTCTTTAATTCATTGCATTTTTTGTGATCTATATGGTCCCTGGAATGTCCTGATGCGGTATTTGGCCCCTAAGTCCTCTACTGTTATCCACAGGGGTATTCTGTTCCATGTTTTGTGTTGCCCTTGCAGATGCTAACGAGACTGCAATCCATTAATGCTGGGTCGGGTTGGGACCCAGAGGCCTATTTGGGGCCTCCTACACTTACCTTAGGCCTGGTGCTGCCCCCAGCAGGCCTCTGACAGGCTTCTGGGGCCTGTTGGAGTCCCCAGAAGTAGTTTCAGGCAATCTGGAAGGCACTTTCCATTTTTGGAAGTGTCTTCTGGTTTGCCGGAAACCATTTCTGGGGTCTCCAACAGGCCTGGGAAGACTGTTGGAGGCCCCAGAAGTAGTTTTGGGTGATCTGGAAGACACTTCCACTTTTCATAAGTGACTTTCAATTCCCTGGAAAGCTCTTCTGGGGCCTGTGACAGACCCAGGAAGCCTGTTGGAGCCCCTAGAAGTTGTTTTGGCCAATCTGGAAGGCACTTCTGATTCACTGTAAACCACTTCTGGGGCCTCCTACAGGCCCGGGAAGCCCATCGGAGGCCAGCTCAGGGTAGCACCAGGGCTGGGTTAAGTCCAGGAGGCCTCAAACAGGCCGACACAGCATAACCCGGGGGGGGGGGTTGACTTCATATACTGCGGCCTCATGGCCACAGTATGTAAACCACGAAATGGCAGAGGACAACTGTAATAGATTAATATTGCTACTCCACTGGGGAATTTGTGCAGAACAACCTTCTGTTTGTGAAAGCAAGTATTCTTTGCTCACTGAAGATATCATTGCTCATAGAAAATATAGCTTCCACAGGTATAGTGCTATTTTAGATCTGATCTTAACCAATAGGGGGGACATTATAAATGAGGTCAAAGTGGTGGGATCTTTAGGTAGAAGTGACCATGCTCTTTTGCAATTTCTTATACAGTAGGAAGGGGGAGTTAAGTACAGCCAGACAAGCATTCTAGACTTTAAGAAAGCTATTTTATGTAAACTTAGGGAATTATTGGCTGTAAATCCATGGACCAAGGCACTGAAAGAGAAGAGAGTCCAAGATGTATGGGAATTCCTTTAAATTGAGATATTAAAATCACAGTCTAAAACAGTTCCAACAAGAAGAAAAAATGGGAGATGTCTAAGGAAACCGCAATGGTGGACTAAAGAACTTTCAAGTCAGTTAAGTATAAAAATCCCTGTACAGGTAATGGAAAAATAAGGAATGCATAAAAGAGGAAGATAAACAAATACGAGTATATGCAGGGGTGGTAACGAAAGCTAAAGCACAGAATGACTTACACTTGCCAGAGAGATTAAAGATAGTAAAAAGGGTTTCTTTAGTTATGTCTGCAGCAAAAGGAAAAATAAGAAAATGATAGACTCTCTGCATGGTGTAGATAAACAGTTATTAACGGGACACAGGGAAAAGACAGAACTACTCAACACCTTCTTTGCCTCTGTTTTCTCCAGAAGGCAAAAAAGAGCTCAGTTGGGAGGAAGAGTAGATGAGGTAGAGTGGAAACTGCAGCATGAAATAGATATGAAGGTAGTACAGGAATCCCTGGAATCTCTAAATGCGTTTAAGTTTCTGGGGCCAGATGAATTACACCCAAGGATAATAAAAGGACTGGCAGACATGATTTCAGAACCATTGGCTATAATCTTTGAGAATTCCTGGAGAACAGGGGAAGTCCCCATAGACTGGAGGAGAGCGAATGTTGTCCCCCTCTTCAAAAAGCGAAAAAAGAGGACCCAAATAATTACCGCCCAGTCAGCTTGACATCTATTCCTGGAAAGATTCTAGAACAGATTATTAAGATTCTATTAACAGATAAATTATTTAACAAGCGATACTACCATTACTAGAAGTCAACACAGGTTTCTCAAAAACAAGTCATGCCAGACTAATTTGCTCTCTTTCTTGATAGAGTTACAGGCCTGGTGGATGAGAAGATTGCTGTGGATGTTGTTTATCGTGATTTCAGTAAGGCCTTTGATATACATACTTTGATATGACATACTTGCAAAGAAGTTAGTAGAATGTGGGACAGATAATGATACCGCTAGGTAGATTTGTAATTGGTTGACTAATCGTATGAAAAGTGTGACTATAACGTACAGTGAAACCTTGACTTACGTCATTAATCCGTTCCAGTGGTCTAGACTTAAGTCAAACATGACTTAAGTCAAACGAACATTTCCCATAGAAAGTAATGGGAAAGCGGATTAATCCGTTCCAGATGATGAAAAAGACCCCCGAAAACAGCAATTTAACACAAATTTGACTGGGATAGGAGATTCCTTCTGGGGATGTCAATGAAATGTCTCTTCAAAGAGAGGAGGAGGCAGTGGAATTATAGTCCAGAAGTTATATGCCTCCACTTTTTAATGGTCATAGCAACAATGTCTAACATTTAAGTTTTACTGATTTTTAACCTGACGTTCCAAGTCCTGAACAACTCTATGCTTACCATTAGAGTCCCACAACTTTACAGCTCCCCAACTAAAATGCTTCTATTGTGGACCAGACTTCTGCAGCCAGATTTTTTACAAGACTGAGCCGACTGTCTAACCAGCGAGGCCAGCCCCGAGCTCCTGGCCCTTCTTCTCCTCCGGCAGCAGCAGCAGCTTCGGTGAGGCTGAGGACCAGCTCCAGGTGCTCTGAACTGGCCTCGCCGAAGCCGCCGCTGCCGGAGGAGGGGAAGAAGGCAGGAGCAGTTTGGAGGCGGCAGCCGCGATGCTGGGTTGTGGCTGCCGCCCAATTCCGGTGCCTTGCGCCGGGGCTCCGAGATGTAAGTCAAAGCCTGCGACTCAGGTCAAACAGGCCCCTTCTTGCTGCAAGTCAAATATGATGCAAGTCAAGCAGTATGTAAGTCAAGGTTCCACTGTATTTTAGAAATAATGAAGCCCGTTTGAGTAGGCCAATTGTAAACAATGCAAGTTATTCTTGTTAACATGTTAGCAGAATGTCTGTGTAAAAAAAGGTCAGAGGAGATTCTAGCCAGAAGCAAGTGGAATCTGACTGGTCTGCTTATGAACAGTTTCACTGGCCGAGTTCAAAAGTAAAGAGAATTCCTTTTCTCTTATTTGACAAAAATTCCAAAATATCTCCTTCTGATTTACTCTGGGTTCTTTTCAAAACAAGAGGCCACATTACTTTTCAAAAATTGTCTTTCATTTTCTATTGTTAAGATGCGAAAATAAGAATTCAAAAAATATCAAAAATATCAATACCTAGCAAATCTCATGGTTTTATTTCCCTAAAAATAATAAAATCTAAGTTGTCCTGACTAACTGATTGCATTCAAGATTTCTCCTAGTGTAACTTTTCCTGTTCTACCTAACTGCAGTGAGCTCCATTGGTCAAAGCAATCCTAAGCATAATCATGAGCTTAATCATCAGCATAATCATGGCTTCTCTCTGTCTTCTCATCTGGTTCTCAAAGCTTCAAGCTGTCACATGACATAATTGACCAATGGTAGCTAACTATATTCCGCGCTGCTAGCTTGTTATGTCTGATCCTCTACGTACTTTATGTAAGGTCTAATACAAGGCCAAAATGTATACGTAATATCAGCTTAACAATTCACACTATGTCCCATCATGCTTATTTCCGTACAGAGAGAAAGAACTTTTTTGAAGACGGATTCTATGGCTACGCATGAAGATAAGACAGGCTTAGAATTGTAGTTCAGAAGCTTAGTTGGAGGCCCTCTGCCTCAAGGCCTCAGGAAGTTAGGAAAGGATTCAATTTTTGTTATTTTCCAGTTAGAATAATATTCTATGTAATCCCCAATAGTAAATAAATACCTTTAATTATTCAAATGGTGGTGCCTTACAAGTTATTTTGGTAAGTTTGGAAATGATACAGCTGAAAGGCTGGGAGGCAAAGAAAGAACTGTGTGGGCTTTAGTGATCTCCAGCTTCCTGTATTAATTGGCTAACGTTGATTGATTGCAGGGAAGGCCTGGGTAGAGATTAAGTTAAGCCCGTTCCAGTGCATGGCTGGTAGTTTGGGATTTGTCTTCTCCTAAAGCCTGGCTATAAAGCAATTAAGCTATAAAGCAATTAAGCTGTGAAGCACTGTGATTTATGATGCCTGGTGAGTGAAGGCCAAGAGACGGACACACTCATGGAAAGCCAGTAAGCCTGCTAGAGCTATTTTGATTTTTGGCACCAGAGAATTAAAGTGGAGCTTTGAAAGTGTCTCAAGCCTAGAGAATTATGCATCAATATTGTATTTTTATGGCAGATAGGGACTGCCATAAAATAAGTTTAGACGTAAGTCCAGATTTATTGGTTTTCTCATTGGAGCACTCTTCAGCCCCTCTTTACAGCTGAGTTGAAGCAGCCCTTGAGCTAGTTAACACACAGGCAGAGGAGGTGGACCTTTCCTTCAGATGTGCCACATCTCAGTCCCAAAGAAGACTGAACACAGGTGCGAAGACCACATTCCATTGGAGGGAGGGAGTACTTTGGATTTGCCCTTGGAAATGGTCCCAGAGACTTTATAAATCAATCAGTTCAAGTGAGTTCAGACACTTCGGTATTTTCTGAACGTCATGTTCTTGAGCCCAAAGGAGGGGGAGAATTCCAGTCCCAGATATAGGTGTAACACTGTCTCCTTATCTGCATGAAAGGACCCACCAAGAAAGGACTTGGCCTGAGGCTGCTAGAATGACACAGCTTATCCAGCAATGGCTGACCTCCTTAGTATGGAACATTTAAGTTGGGCCATCCCCCCCCAATTGCGTATTGATGTTTTCACCTGAGGGCATGATGATGCTATGGAATTTACATTGAAAGCTGATGAACTTTTGAGCTTTAAAAAATATTCTTTTCTCAAGACTCCTCACCCCACTACATCTGGGAGACCTAGTCAACCTCCACAGAGGGCAGAGACTGAACCTAGACAACTTCAGTCCAGAGTGGTGAAGTTCCAGAAGCAGCCTCGGGAAAGCAAGTCCCTTGGAAAGCCACATATACTACCACTCTTCAGATGACATTGTATGTTTTAAATGTCAACAAAAAGGACATTACAGCTTCCAATATGAGAAAGGGTCTAAAGAACTCCCCACAGACACCCTCAAGCTTACTAAAATGCCAGTTAAGTCCAGGAAAAGTGCTGTGCCTTCTCCATTGCAAACTAAAATGAAAGCAATTGTTCTTAATCAGTCTTAAATGGCATGCCTTGATGCTGATGATGAATTGTACATTTCTCCGGAGTCGAACGATATAGTGAAATCCAACTCCATAGTGCAGCTTCAACATGCCTGTTGACCTTTTCAAAGAATTCTAAAAGGTTTGTCAGGCAAGACGTACCCTTACAGAAACCATGCTGAATTTCCCTCAGCAAAGTTTGGTCTTCTATGTGTTTTAGAATTTTCTCTTGGATGAGGCTTTCCACCGTCTTTCCTGGGACAGACGTAAGGCTAATCAGCCTGTAGTTTGCCTGGTCCCCCATCCTTCCTTTTTAAAAAGTTGGTGTGACATCCGCTTTCATCCAATCCTCCGGCACTATGACCATTTTAAGAGACAAGTTGCAGATTACTGTTAAGAGATCTGCAGTTTCATTTCTCAGTTCCTTAATAGCCCTTGAGTGGATGCCATCTGGGCCAGCTGACTTGTTGATCTTCAATTTATCAATTAAACCTAACACATACTCTCTTTTAACCTGTATTTGATTTAATTCTTTAGTCAAGAGGGGCCGTTCGGGCAGTGGAATCCCCCCAAAGTCTTCTGTCCTGAAGACAGATGCAAAGAACTCATTTAATTTCTCTGCAATTTCCAAGTCCTCCTTTACCTCCCCCTTTTCCTCCCTCACCATCCAGACAGTGGGGGGCATGGCTTTGGCTGGCAACAAGATGGCAGCTTAGAAGATTAGCTCCACTCCAAGCCTGCTAATAATGATAATATAATGAGGCTCTAATACTTGAGAAAAGATAGTGAATTCATTAGAGCTGCAATTATAGGCAAACCTAAGAAAAGGATGCCAAAATGAACTGTCTCAGATGTCTCCATGGACTAGGACAGTGATGGCGAACCTATGGCACGGGTGCCAAAGGTGGCACTCGGAGCCCTTTCTGTGGGCCCCCAGACATTGCCCCTTCATAGCCACCTGTATACAGGTTAAATTACTGTATTGGCACTTTGCAAAAAAATTAGTGGGTTTTGAATTGCAGTTTGGGCACAGTCTCTAAAAGGTTCACTATCACTGTACTAGGAAGACCAGAAGGATGTTATCACTGCTTCAGATGAATTGGACACTGAGCTCATGGAGTCCTCTGGTAAGAAGCAAAAGGGTGTGGTGGAAAGCATGCTGAGACTGAGGAAAACAAAAGCAAAATGAAGCACTTAATAGCAAAACTGAGAAAGTCTGATATGATGGTGTAATCACCCCCGTCAAAGAAGCTATGCTGGAGGTGAAGTATGAGAAAAAATTGAGCAAACTGCTAAAACAGCATTTGAGATGGCTCTGAAAGGGCAGGATAAGAACAGAGCATTAGAAACAGAAATCGAGCAGCCAAAGCTGAAAGTTGCTGATCAGGAGAACAGAGACCAGAGGCAGAACCTCCGTTTATGTTTCTTCAAAGAGAATGATAATGAGAACAACTTAAAACAAATGGTTTTGACCTGGTTCCAAGAGCTCTATCCTAAGATTAAAATCTCTATGAGGGATCTGGATTGGGTTCACCGTCTGGAAAAGAAACAGCAACAGTGGACTTGGGACATTATCGTGAGGTTTGGTGTCTACTCTACAAAAGAGGAAATATTTCAAGAATTAAGGAGGAAGCAGCAGTTAGTGGTCCAAGATAAGAACGTACAACTATTCCAGGACGTTGCTCCTTATACGATTGAGAAACTGAACCAGTGGAGATCCTATACAGAGATTTTGCAATAGAAATTAAACAAAAAGAAAATATCTCATGTTACTCCACAAACTACATTATTGACATTGCCTGTAACTCACATATCATTCTTTTTCTGTGCCTGGCTAGTGGGGGTGGGGTGCCAAGACAACCACCTATTTGTTTTTAGTCTCTTCCTCCTGAAAGTTCAATTAAAATAGTTCTGAGCAAATTCCATGATAAGTTATTCAATTCAGCACAATTTAAACTGCAGTGTTTTCTTTCTGTTCCTTTCTCTCCTTTGTTCTCAAGGCATCCAGGCTCATTGCCATCTTTGACTCCCTCAGTCTGTGCTCTGGAAAGCTTCAGGTAGTGAGGACCCAACTTTTGCTGATCCTGCAAGCCACCCCCTGCTAGCTCCAGCTACTACAGAGTCCACCTCTCCTGGTAGACTCTTGATCCCAGTTTTTTGGGACCCTCAGGCTGAGAGATTCAGTCAACTCTCCCAGAGCTTCTGGAGAAGGCTGCCAACCAAACCATGATGTAGCCCTGCTTCCTACCGCCTCTGAATAAATGTGTGACTAATGAACTGCAGTTTGCCATAAGATTTATGCAATATCTCTTATAAAAATATAAACTGGCAATTGGATTCTGGCCTTCACCTTGATTATTGCTAGGGTACAACTATTGCTCTTAGAAAAAGAAGATAGCAAATTGAACTACTGACCATATAGATCTGACAAGAGGGTAAACAGAATTTAAAAGTGACTTACATCAAACTCTGGAACATTGGGCTCTCTGAAGTCATTCCAAAGCTTTCTTGGGATAACACCTACAGGAATGTCATGGGTCACAATGCGGCTACTGCTACATAAGGAAGGCTAGAGGTGAAGAATGAGTACATGATTGTATATGAGAAAAATAAAAGATTAAGGCTGCAATTTTATATGCATTTACCTAGGCATAAGTGAGCTCAATAAAACTTGCTTCTGATTGGGTATATGTGGACTGCCTTTTAAGAGCTAAAAAAACCTCTCATCTTTTAGCCAATATTTTGTCTGGATTTTTTTTTTTTTGCCATTGCCTCTCAAAATAAATGACCAGTGAAAAAGCTTCACTGTTTAAAATCATAGGTCACCAGTATATATCTGGGCAATATAAAACATATGACATAAATATTAACATGGCTACATGTATGTAAAATGTAAGCACAGCTCCATTCTTCCTGAATGCTTTTGATATTTGGTATGTATCTTTGCTGGCAAAGGAAATTTTGCTACTTAATCACCAATCATATGCAGTATAAACAGCTGAGACAAGAGGTATTTGTCTGTCATATATGGATCTAAGAATACCAGAAAGAAATTGGATTCTTGGACATTCATACAAAAGAACAACTTCTGATCCACAAACACAGAATAGGGATGGGCACGAACTGGTTCATCTTGGTTTATGAATTCAGCATCACAATTGATCTGTTCTTTCTCATCTGTCTCCTCAGTCTCAAACAGTTGCTAGCCTGGCCCAGTTCCGACAGCTTCCCAACTGATTTTCCAGTTTGGACAACAGCTCAGTATTCTCTGTCCCACCATCTTGGCTGATTGATGACTTAGACAAAAGGGCACTGCACAGAAGTCTGAGATGTAGCTGAGAGTGGGAGCTGGGAGAAAGAAATTGAGAAGCTGCCAGAAACTAGCAAACTCCGGCCAAGTTAGAGGCTAGATTTGCTGAGGAGGTGGGGGAGGGGAGCAGCAACCTTTACGAACTGAGACAAACCAGTTCATCACCATCTCTAATACAGACTCTTTGGTGAAATAGGATGTTATTATATCTCTTCTCTTACAATTTGCTCAGGTTATCAAAAAAAAATCTGATTACATCGTAAGAATTTAGTGGAATGAAATTCCACTAAATGCCAAACCACTGGTTCCACTGAAATCAAAGAGACTTGTATTATTCATGACACATTTTTCATGATTCACTGAGACCTATTTATGAATAAAGTAGTCTGGAGCAGAGGTTTCCAAAGTGGTCTATATGGACCCCCAATGGTTGATTTCGACTTGCAGGGGTTCCATGTCAGCAAAAGAAAAAAAATAGGGGTGAACAAAATATAAGTGGAAGTCCACAAGAGTGGACCCAATTTAGGCAGGTGATCCATAAATATCTTATTATACCCAACATAGTTTGTTTTGGTGCCATTTCCAGCAAGTTTTGGCAAAAAATTTTGCAGTGATTTTTGTAAATTTTCAAACTTTTGGGTGCATTTCTCAAGTGGTGCAAAGGTAAGTATGTGGGGTTGGGGGGTTGGAACCTGATCCTCGCCATGTGTAAGTTTTTAAAGTCTGTTTTGCAAAGGTTGGGAATTTGTGTTTAGCAGCCACGTGGCAGATATTTGTACCCAAGTCATGGCTATTCGAAATTCGAATCAACTGTAATTACTGTACAAGCATTTTCCCTAATGGAGTTCCTTTCACCATTTTAGCAATTGGAATTATGTACTTAAATCTTTATAGAAAAGATTCATTGGCACATAGCACAGCCAGGGACCCAGTCATCTCAGTCTGCACTCTTTGAAATTGCCCCACCAATGCTTACACAGCACCACTACAAAAGCAACATTTTCTTTATCCTGATTCCTCTCTATATCTACCTAATTACAGATTTAAATAAGGTTTTACTCTACCCAAACAGCACACAATATTTTGAAATTTTTAAAAAATAATTTTAAAAAATATTTTCCAGAAATATTTCTGTAAGCTATTCTGCAGACATTTCAACGCTTCAAAAATACTTAGAAATAGTTTAAAAATATTTCCAATATTGCCAAAAATATTTTTAAAATATTTTTAAAAATATTTGCGTGCTATCTGAGCAGGAATCAATTTTGAATTGCTCTGTCTTATATTTAAATAGCTTCATTTTTGTTGACAGATATCTTCTATTCAACATGGCAGTGTCTAAAAAGAAATGTAGGGATTATAGTGTTGATTATTTGAAGTTTGGCTTCATTCCATCCCTGTCCGACAGACTTTTGCCCATGTGCCTTTTGTGCAACAGAATTTTAAGTAATGACACTAATAATAATAATAATTTATTTATTGTCATTGTGTGTATATACACAGTATACACATACAACGAAATTCAGACACCCAGAGACCAGATTCAACACACACACACACACACACACACACACACACACACAAATCTCCAAACACTCTCACACACATAAAAAAAAAACCTTCAACACACACACATAAAAATCCCCAAACACTCCCCCACCCACCAACCCTCCCCCCTAAAAAACACAAGCATCTACACAACAGGCTAGGTAATCCTGTCCAAGTGCTCACTGCTGGTGGTTCTTGAGTTCATTATTAAGTGCAATTATAGCTCTGGGATAAAAACTGTTCAGAAGACGTGTGGTCCGAGTTTTAATTGTTCTGTATCTTCTGCCAGAAGGCAACAGTTCAAAGAAATTGTGAGCAGGATGAGTAGAGTCCCTCAGAATGTTGTGTGACTTCCTCAAACAGTGAGATGTGAAGATGTCATCCAGGGTTGGTAGCTGGAGCCCTGTAACATTCTGGGCAATTTTAATTATTCTCTGTAGAGCTTTTTTGTCCGCTACAGAGCTGCTCCCATACCATGATAGCATGCCATAAGTTAGGACACTCTCAATGGTGCTGTGATAGTAAGACTGAAGTAGATGCTGAGATAAATTCATCTTCCTGAGCATTCTCAGGAAATACAGCCTTTTCTGTGCCTTCTTCACAACCATATTGGTGTTTGCAGTCCATGAGAGGTCCTCTGAGATGTAAGTGCCCAGATATTTAAAGCTACCAACCCTCTCCACCTCCTCACCATTTATGTACAATGGTAAATGCACATCTTTCTTCCTCCTAAAATCAATTATAAGTTCTTTAGTTTTTTTGGTGTTAAGTATAAGATTGTTTTCTTTACACCACTGAGTCAACCCTTGTACTTCTTTCCTATAAGCAGACTCATCGTTCTTACTAATGAGCCCCACCACTGTTGTATTGTCTGCAAATTTGATGATTGTGTTGGAGTTATACAGTGGGGTGCAATCATGTATGTACAAGGAGTAGAGGAAGGGGCTTAGCACACAACCCTGAGGAGCTCCTGTACTTAATACAAGAGTAGAAGAATGGTGGGATCCCATCCTTACTGACTGTGGCCTATCAGTCAGAAAAATCCTTACCCACAAACAAATCTTCTGATGTATACCCAAATTGGCAATTTTGTAAAACAACCTATTAGGTAGAATTGTGTTAAAAGCAGAGCTATAATCCACAAATAACAGCCTTGCATATGTTCCCTGTTGTTCTAAATGGTTCAGTACAGTATGGACAACAATGGATATAGCATCATCAGTGGATCTGTTACTCCTGTATGCAAACTGGAACGGGTCCAGAGTAGATGGAAGTCTAGCCTTAATATAATCTAGCACCAATCTCTCAAAACACTTCATAATAACGGATGTTAAAGCTATTGGTCTATAGTCATTGAGAGATGCCACTACTGACTGCTTAGGGACTGGCACTATAATAGATGTCTTCAGGCAAGTAGGGACAGAGCACTGCAACAAAGATAGATTAAAAATGTCTGTAAATACTCCAGCTAATTCTGCAGCACAGTCCCTAACAACTCGTCCCATGATTCCATCCGGTCCAGCTGCCTTCCTAGCATTAATATTCTGGAAAGCACGTTGCACATCAGAAATCTGCAGTAGAAGTGGTTGTCTATCAGTAGTAGATTCTATTGGTGTGCTATTGATGGTCGATGCTGGAGTGATAGTGGTTCCAGTTTCCACCTCAAAGCGGCTGAAGAACTGATTCAGCTGCTTAGCCAAAGACTCACTGCTGCTAGACAGATTATTTTTAATATTCTGCCCCGTGATTTGTCGCAGACCTTGCCATACCCGACGAGGATCAGAGCTCTCAAAATGATGTTCAATCCTCCGACAGTACATAGCTTTGGCATCCCTGATGCCCTTTTTCAATTTAGCTCTGGCCTCTCTGTACTGTAGTGCATCACCAGAGTGAAAAGCAGCATTTCTGGCCTTTAACAGAAGGCGCACATCTCTATTTAGCCAGGGCTTGTTGTTAGGAAACAACCGTACTTGTCTGGTGGTAGTGACAACATCAATGCAGCTTTTGATATAGAACAGTACTGTCGAGGTATAGGTATCAACATTATCCTCCTCAAACAGTGCCCATTCAGTGCTCCTAAAGCAGTCTTGAAGTTGCTCAGATGCACCTGCTGGCCACACTCGTATTTCTCTGGTTGATGGTCTGATTCTATTAACGAGAGGTCTGTATGATGGGATCATGAACAGAGATATATGATCTGACTGTCCTATATTGGGCAAAGGCTTAGTCTTGTATCCATGCATGATGTTACTATATACTTGGTCCAAGGTATTTTTCCCTCTGGTGGGACAGTCAACATACTGATAGAACTTAGGGAGAACAGTCTTTAAATTGGCTTGATTAAAATCACCTGCAAGCACCAGCGCTCCGTCTGGGTAAGCCTGCTGCTGTTTGCTAATAGCAGTTAGCAGGTGACCCATAGCTGTAGTAGTGTTTGCATCAGGAGGTATATATACTGCAGTTATTATAACAACATTAAACTTACGTGGCAAATAAAAGGGGCGGCATTTCACTGCTAGGTACTCCAAATCAGGAGAACAATGAATATCCATTATTTTAACATCTGTGCTCCAGTTGTTATTTATGTAAACACAAATCCTATCAAGATTTAAGCAAAAATATATAATATTTAAATGTGTTTGGCACAGAGCAGTGCAGCAGTAGCGTGCAGATAAAATGTCAGAATTGATATAAAGTATTGCAGAGTTAGGTTAATGGAAGACAATGACAATGGTTAGAGTAAAAACTCATATATTCATATATACATCAAAATTGTATACACAGCATAACATCCAAGCAATATATACAAACAACAGAGTGTGGGGTTCTGTCTCTCACCATAGATATGGCAAGCTAGTGCTTTTATACAGTTCAGCACCCATCAGATATGAGTCATCACTAATTACAATCTGATGCAATCTGATGTAACCATTATGTTATAAATTCTTCCACCTGTGCTTCATCACGTAATATGCCTGTGATTACTTATCTCTTACACTTGTGGATTAACATCATGAGACTGCAGAATCTAACTGCCTCCATTTTACAACTCTCTTTCCACTATCTGTTAAATATACATAACATATATTTTATCAATTTTTACATATCTTGACAAATCCCTCCACCTCTGCTCTTCCCGGATTCAATGGTTCTATCTGCTCTAAGTGCTGAGCGTCCTTGTAGCTGTATAAGCTCCTGTGGAAAGGAAGAATCCAGCCACGTCTGTAAAAGGACCATAGCACAGCAATCCTGGATATTTTTCTGCAGAGAGATAGTAAGTTCCAACTCCTCGATCTTATTGGGAAGAGATCTCACATTTGAAACAAAAAGACTTGGCAATGCAGGCTTGTAAGGATTTTTACTTAGCCTCACTCAAAGTCCGGCCCTGCAGCCCCTCTTCTGCTTGCGTTTCCTCCGTTTTCTTTTCTTTCTGGCAGGGAAAGAAGGGGGAGTAGCCCAAGGATATGCAGGCCCTCTGATAAGCTCAGCTGGAATGTTGTAAGTTGTAACCTCCTGGCTGCAGCCTTCTCTGCCGATAGTTAAAAGCTCTTGTCGACTGTAAATTACTTGTGCACGAATGTGCAGCGTCCGTAGTAGAACGTACACAAATAAAACATTAATTAAAAGATACCGATCTCTGGAGTGCCAAGCCGCTGCAAGTGCTTGCGCCGCCATCTTGGACAAGAACCTTCCAAGCAGGAGGATCATTTGAGAAGCTGTCACCCTGGTAAAACAGGTAAAGATCTAACGTACTTTAAAACACTGAAATAAAAACCATGGTGGACAGTATGTTTGATTCAACATCAAAAAGAGATGATGATGGTTTGCAGACATCTACAATATCTCACATAGCAAAATCAGGAAAGCTTCATACTATCATGGAAGAACTGATTTTGCCAGGCGTTGAAGAGGTTTTAAAAACTGTTCCACACAAGCCTGCATATGAGATACTCAAAAAGAATTCCTTTGAGCAACAACAAAGTTCAAAGACGTATTGATGAAATGAGCCATTAAGTTGAAAGCTTCTTGTATAATTTTCTGCAAACAAACCATTTCTCTATTCATCTGGATGAGTCAACTTTACCTGGTAATGAAGCACTATTATTGACATATGTTCATTTTTAATTCACCAAGAAATCCATGAAGAACTGCTCTTTGTGAGAACTTTAACAGCATTGTTTTGAAACATTATTTCATGGAAAAAGCGATCCCTTTATCAAATGTAATATCAGCAGCAGCAGATGGAACAAAAGCCATGTTTGGGCACTATTGTAGTTTTATAAGCCATTTAAAACAAAATGTACACGGGGTGTTTACAATTCACAGCATCATTCATCAACAACATTTAGTAGCTAAAAATCTGAATGCCAGAGTGCATCAATCTCTTCAGTTTGCCATAAATGCAGTAAATAAGATCCATACCAATGCGTTGAATTCTAGGTTATTTATGCAGTTGTATTAAGAAAATTATGAAGACTTTCATTGACTACTCCTTCACAATGAAATATGCTGGCTCTCGACAGGATTATGTTCAACAAGATTTTTTTCACTTTTTGATATGGTTTTAGAGATTTTGCATGCTAAAAATTCCATATTGAAAGAAAATTTAATCAAATGGAAACAAGACATTGCTTATTTAACAGACTTGTTTACTAAATTTAATGAGATTAACTTGCAGTTACAAGGTGACAGCCTGAATTTAATAAAAACAAATCCAGTAAATCCAATAAAAACAAATTCCAGAGGGATGAATTTGTGATGTGCATGATAACCATATGGTGACTTTCCTACCAGGTGAAAAGATTGCAGACATCACAGGAAAACTAGATTGTTAGAGAACTGGGAAGGAGTCAGTGGTCGTGGTACAAGTTGGTACCAATGATATTGGGAAGGCAAAGTGGTCAGTCCTGGAAGCCAAACTCAGGTTGTTAGGAAGAAGAACTTGGAAGTCCAGGACTTCCAAGGCAGCATTTTCAAAAGTGCTGCCTATTCCTCGTGCAGAACCCACTAGGCAGACAGAGCTCAGAAGCCTCAATGTGTGGATGAGGTGTGTGGCAACAGTGAAGAAGGCAAATGCCATGCTAGGGATTATCAAAAAGGGGATTGAAAATAAAACACCCAACATTATAATGCCATTGTACAAGACGATAGTAAGGCCACACCTGGAGTACTGTTTGCAGTTCTGGTCACCGTATGTGAAAAAAGACATAGTGGAACTGGAAAAGGTGCAGAAGAGAGCAACTAAAATGATTACTGGGTTCGGGGACCTCCCTTATGAGGAAAGGCTAAAACATTTGGGGATCTTTAGTCTGGAAAAAAGGTGCCTGAGGGGGGATATGATTGACACGTACAAAATAATGCAGGGTATGAATAAAGTGGATAGGGGAACGGTCTTCTCTCACACACAAAATACCCAAACTAGGGGACATCCACTCAAATTGAGGATTGGGAGAGTAAGAACAGACAAAAGAAAATCTTTTTACCCAGCATGTTGTTAGTCTGTGGAACTCCTTGCCATAGGATGTGGTGATGGCATCTGGCCTGGACACCTTCAAAAGGGGATTGGACAGGTTCCTGATGGAGATGTGTAATCTCCAGGCTTAAAACCAGGTTACTTCAAGGGCCAAATGCAGAGGAGTGGTATCAGGAGACAGATGTCTAGTCTTGTGCACTCCCAGACATATTTGGTGGGGCCACTGTGAGATAGAGGAAGCTGGACTAGATGCGCCTTTGGCCTGATCCAGCACAGCTCTTCTTGTGTTCTTATGTAGATCTGAAAGTGGGCAGCTGTAGCTTTTTATAAAATTGCATGACTCATTCTCATGGGTATTTGCCTTGTGGGACCCCATGAAAGGGCCTTCTTGTCTGCTGCACTCAGACACTGGAACTCCCTCCCACTCCAGGACTGCCCCATCTCTGCTATGTTTTTGGAAACAGACAAAGACCTTTCTCTTCAGGCAAGCTTCTCCTGAATGATGGACTACCTATTATGTGTCTTTTATATGAATCTATAGGATCACATAGACTTTGTGTTTATAACCACTTATAACATTGTGGAATTGCATTGATACAATGTTTTCAATGTTAATTTCCACCACTCATAACTTTTACATGGAATTTTACTCTTTTTAACTGATCCCATTCTCTTGTAGCTTTAATGTAATGTTGTCTTTTAATGCTGTAAACAGGGGTGTCCAAACTTTTTGCAAGGAGAGTCAGATTTGGGGAAGTGAAAATGTGTGGGGGCCAACCATTCAGCCGCATTTGGCCCCAGGGCCGGAAAAGTCTCTATAACATGCAAGGAGGTGGGGAGGATGCTGCAGCAATGGAACTGGGAGTGGGTAGGCTGGGCAGGTG
This sequence comes from Phrynocephalus forsythii, assembly GCA_029282475.1. Taxonomy (NCBI): domain Eukaryota; kingdom Metazoa; phylum Chordata; class Lepidosauria; order Squamata; family Agamidae; genus Phrynocephalus; species Phrynocephalus forsythii. The sequence continues at coordinate 67,884,850 of JAPFRF010000009.1, forward strand.
GCTGGGGGTATGGACAGAGGCAGGGAGGGCAGGCAAACCATAAAATTGCAAGCTAACGCCTCCATCTAGTATGGGGAGGGGCCAGCTGGTGGGGATGCATGACAGGCTGAGCCGGTGTAGAGAAGACGCCATGGGCCGCTCAGAATTTGACAATGGGCTGCATTTGGCCCCCAGGGCTTGATTTTGGACATGCCTGCTGTAAGATGTCCCTCAATTCCCTGTTCTCAATACTTGAACATGTCTTAATTGTACTGGACTCTATGGGCGCTTTTACACGACCCCTACAATCTGACGCAAAGGGCTCCCAGATGCAGGGCTTAAAATTGTTTTCCCAACAGCTCCGGACTTTAAAGAAAATTAAGTGCGACCACTCCCACCTAAGCACATCCCAGCGCATTTTAAAAGTACCTGGTCTCCGAGGGTGAAAAATTTCTGATGCGGATGTAAAGCAGTGAGTGCCGGGCTCTCCTCGCCTTGTGTTTGTTTTTTTGTCCCCGACGCCCCTTTAAGAGACAGGAATCACAATGACGATAGGGCTCGGGGCGGCTTCCACCGGAAGACGGAGGTGAGCCTGCATTCTTTTCTCCCCCCCCCCATGCAGACAGGAGCAAGGAAGTGCGGAGGGGTGGGAACACAGGAAGAGCGACAAACCCCCAAGATCTCTGGTCTGAATTTGAGTGGCCAGTGGATCTTAGGGGTCATTGTAAAGGCGCCCTATATTGTCCCTCATTAAAGAGATTAATGAGGCCTTCATTACTGTAAGCCCCTTTGGGTCCTTTTCCAAGGAGAAACACAGGGTAAAAATACTCTAAAATAAAATAAAATAAATAATTGATGCAAAAGGGGCCCAAACCAAGTAGAGTACACATGCATGCTTATACCATTTCCAGAAAATAAGATAGTGTCTTATATTAATTTTTGCACCCAAAGATGCGCTAGGTCTTATTTTCAGGGGATGTCTTATTTTTTCCATGATCATTTTAATCCCCCTCCCCCCACCCCTGTGCCAGTGGACACCTTCACCAGACATTGCCCCTACCCCTTTATCAGACATTTTCCCCCTACCTCAGTCACCCCTGTATGTCCACACAATGTGCCCAACTCCTGCCCCGCGGAACTCACTGTCTAATTGTGAGTCAGCCAGACTCTGTCAGGGAATAGCGAGCAGCAGGCAGCAGCTTGTCCTGGCGGCGGCGCGGGTTCTCTGATTAAAAGAGACCTCACACTTCCTGTCTGCTCTGGCTGTGCTGCGGCCAACAGTGAGCTGCATGGCGCAGCTCGCCGCTACGGTCCAGAGTCCAGAGTTACGATAGCTTCAGGGGGCCTTATTATCGGGGAGGTCTTATTTTCAGGGGAGTCTTATTTTTGGGGAAACAAGGCACTTTTCAGAGGTCTGATATTGTTCTATTTCCAATCCTTGTGTTATTGAAGTCATATTCTAATTTTCTGAGATTGTGAATTTGGGGTTTTTATAAGCTGTACGACATAATCTCCACAATTATATCAAAGTAAGGACTGACATATCTTGCTTTGCATGTAATGAGTCTATCTCACATATTAGTGTCACCTTGTGTTGATTTACTGAAATAAATGAACATTTGCACAATATTCTATTTTTTTGCATCTCACCTGTATAAAATGGCTTAGGACCTGGTTACCCGCCTTCTTCCATATGAGTCTGCTTTAAGATCAGGCCAGGAGGCCTGCTGAAGGTGCAATCCCTTAAAGAGGTGAGGGGGTGGCGTGTTGAAATATAGCCTTCTTGGCTGTTGCCCCTCAAAATTGGAATGCCCTCCCAACAGAGATCCACCTGGCACCAACACTTTTGGCTTTTCAGCACCAGGTTTCCTGTTTTGCCAACATTTTATTTAGAAAATCTTCTTTTAGGTGGGTGCATGAGCAGCAGAATTTTATTATTTGTATATTGATTGTTTGTTATTTTGATGGTTTTAATATGTTGTTATAGTGTTGAATGAATGAATGAATAGGTCTTTATTTCAGTCACTGACCAAATAAAATACAAAATACATTCCACATAAAACCAAAATAAAAGCGTATAAAAACAATAAAAGCATGCACACAAGAACAAGCATAATACAATGGCATAACCTTTGTATAAAAGCCAGAACAGGTAAAATCTTCCCAGCCCAGTAGGCCCAATAACAGAGTAATCAACTCAAAGGGTCTAGAATTGTCTCCAGCCTGGGACCACGCCCATGCTCTAGACCACCTCCAACCCACATCATGACAAGGGGTAAGGATAAATACACCATGGACATTGCCAATCATCTGACCTCGCCACCTGAAGTGGGCAGGGATGAGCGATGCCTCATTGCTGCGGCACAGAATTTAGCCACCACCACAGTTACATCTGGCTTTTGATCTCCTAGAAGGTGTTGAACACAAAACTCCCTTGGCCTCCCCTGAGTTTGCTGCAAGATAGACTGAAGAAGAGTCCTCCGGATATCCCGATAAAGGGAACACTCCAAGAGGACATGATCAATAGTTTCAATAGTCTCCTCGCCACAAGGGCAAACACGTCTATCCACTGGAAGACCATGGTATCTGCCTTCCAGCAATCTGGAGGGCAGAACATTAAACCGAGCTAAGGTGAAGGCTCTCCTGAACTTGGGGATGGTTATATTGGATAGGTAGTTGGCCATTCTAAAAGAAATATTCCTGACTGTGCTGAGTTTATCATGGGCAGCTAGATGTTCTTGGAGTTCTATATCCCAGATTCTTCTTTTAATTGCAGCCTTGGCATTGCCAAAACCCATGGCCAAAATGGCCTCTAAGGAAAAACCCAGCTGCAGTAAGTTAACAGATTGCTTTTCCAAGTTGATTTCAATGTATCCACTAATACTAGGGGTGCCAAGCCAGATGGGGCAAAAATAAGTTTCAGCCAATAGCTGAACATGTGGATCAGGGCACGTGCTTTAATGGAGATTAGTCCAGCCTTCAATCGGAATGTCGTATTAGGGACACACAAAGGTGTTACAAGAATTCTTCTCAAAAACTTTGTCTGCACAGTCTCCAAAGGCTTCACATTTGAGTATGCAAACAGTTGGGCTCCGTAAAGCATTTGGGCTATAATTTTAGCTTTAAAAACTTGAATCGCTGATGGCACGTATTGACCACCCTTGGTATAAAAGAACCTCAATAATGCAGAGCTGCATGTTTGTGCATTAGATGCTACATGGTTCACGTGGGAGGACCATAAGCCTGATAAATGAAATATCATACCTAGATATTTATAGCAGGACACTTGCTCTATACTATTTCCATTTATTGTCCATCTGTGTTTTTTACATTTCCTGCTAATGACCATGATCTTAGTCTTATCATAATTAATGGTCAGCTGTTCTTTTGTACAGTATGAGGCTAAGGCTTTCAAGATTCTCCGTAATCCCACACACGAGATTGACATCAAGACTGCATCATCTGCATAAAGCATTGATTGTGAACTATATACAGCCCTCAGACAGTCTTATTTATCAAAAATGATGGCCAAAATTGCCCATTGGAATGTGAACTTTCAGCTCGCCTTTTTGCTTCAAAGCTCAAACATGCAGGTTGTTCATGGTGTCACCAATTTCATATGTAAGGCAGCCAGAGTAAGATCTTCCTATATTGATCAAATTAGCATTTACTGTAGGGGCGACGCTGACTCTTGAATGATAACATTCGTTTTGGCCACCCTAACTTTGAAAACTGTTCAGTCACAACTTGTATTTTTGTATCTTTCTGGACCTATGTAGTTTTAGTACTTGATATGGCCCGAACGGCTAATCAATAAAGTTGTTGTTGTTGCATAAAGCAGGATTGAAAGGGGGCGTGAGCCTAGTGTAGGGGGATGAAAGTCTGCACTCGATAAATTGCTCACAATATCATTAATGTAAAAATTAAATATTGTTGGAGCTAAAATGCAGTCTTGCTTGACCCCATTGAATGATGGAATTATGTTGGATAATGCCCCTGCCTTATTGCAAATTACCCTAAGACTAGTATTTTCATGCAGTTGCTTCATTAGCAGAAGAAGTCATTTATCAATATTTGTGCTCTCGAATTTGGCCCACAATTTTTCTCTGGGTATCAGATCGAAAGCAGATTTAAAATCTATGAATGCCACATACAAGGAACCTCCTTTTGGAGTAGAATATTTATTTGCTAGATGGTGTAGAACGAGTGTCTGATCTATAGTGGCCCTACCAAATCTGAACCCAGCTTGTTCTTCAGCAAGAATATTTTCATCATTTAACCAATCCTGAAGCTTCCCCAACAGGTGCCTTGCATATAGCTTGCTAATAATGCTTAGTAGACTTATTGGACGGTAGTTTCTTGGGTCCAGTTTACAGCCTTTCTTGAAAATTGGCATTATAAGAGCAAGCCCCCAGTCCTCCGGTATAACCGCTGTGCGGTCAATCCAAGTAAATAACAAAGCCAAAACTGGGGTCCACCACTCCAAATTATCCTGCAATAAACCAGCTGTTATATAATCAGCACCTGGGGCTTTGCCTGGTTTCAGCTGATGAATCAGTGAGATGATTTCTTGCATGGAAACAGGGGGCCACTCTACCAAGCCTAAAGGCAATTCTTGAACTCTGGTTGCAGAGTCAGAACGCTGTGAGTAGATTCCTGTCAAGCCCCGCACACAGAGCACACACACTAACAGGGTTCAGTTCTTTGCCAAGATCTTTAGTGGAAAGCCAGGCAAGTTCAAGTCTGCTGCTAACAATCAAGTGCCAGATAAATAACAGAATCCAACTCCCAGCAATTAACAGTCCAAGTCAAAACCAGAATATCTCACGGAAACCAGATGCCAAACCCAAGGGAACAGATCAAGCCGTGGTCCAGGAAGCCAGTCCGAAATCAGGAGACAGAGCCAAGGTCACAGACAGGAACGTGGTTGCAAGTTCAAATGACGCATTGCTCCCACAGAGAACTCAAGGTGAGCTTACCAGCTTTATCCCAAAACAGGGAACACACCCTTACTCCTGGAAAGGCTTCTGCTAGTACTCAGGGCTTGCTGCCCTGATTCCCCATCTAGCATCAAAGACCCTTTCCCTAGCCCTCCTGGTAGCACGTCTTTGCAGAATCCTGCTCATGGCCCTTCTAGGGGGAGAAGATATGTTTTCAGCTGAGTCATCAGACTCAGCTGCCTGCTGATTTGAGTTGCAAGGCTCCTCCAGCAGCTCTTCACCATTTAACCCCTCAGAATCAGGTTCTGTGACAGGCAGGGTCCTGGTAATTCCCCTAAAATGTGCTTCCCAGACCTTTGCGTGGATACATATCTCATTGACAACTGGGTAGGTGGTCAACCCCCTTGTCACGATTTTCCAGAAGCATGAGGAATCCTTAGATCTAGTTGCAGCTATTAATTGTTGCCATAATTCCTTCTGGGCTTCAGCCTTCTTCCTCTTAATCAGGGATTTGTATTCCCTATTCAGTGTGAACCATTCAGGTGGAATTCTTTCCAGGGCCTGTTTGTAAAATCTATATTTATTCAATAACTCATGCTTCCTCTCTCTACATTCCCTATCGAACCATGGTTTTGAATAAGTGCTGTTTCGAGTCTTTGTCCTATTATAATTGGTCTCATGCTTTAAATGATACTGTAAAGAGTTTAACAGTTCTAGGTAGGTCTCTAGCACAGTTGTAACTGAATCAGCTGTGTTAATTAGATGACTCATCTGGATGTAAGGCTTGGTATTTAGTACTTTACTCATAGTGTCTCCCTGCCTGACTATTTAAGAGAGGCTCTGATTTCAGTTCCTGGGAGAATTGTGAGATCTTCTCCAGCAGAGATAACGGATTCTCCCAGATTAACCTCCAGCACCAGTGGTAAATGATCACTATCTATACGGTCATCAACCTTAAAATTTGATATTGCTCCTATCAGGTCCTGGGAGATTAGAGCATAATCTATTGTTGAAGCACCATTGGATGATATGAAAGTAAATTCTCCAGGCCTATCTCCCTTCACACTTCCATTTAAGAGAGCCAAATCAAGGGTTATTAATCATTTGCATGAAACATAACCCAGCATAATTACAACCCTTATCCTTAGACAATCTATAGGGCAGAGGATTACAAGTGCTGGTTTCGGGTAGTAACCTGTTATAACGTGAAAATAAGATTTCATCATTACAACGTATTCTTGCATTGCAATCACCCATCAGGATGAGCGAAGCTGAAGGATGAAGCATAATCAAGTTGACAATATAATATTCTAATGCAGCCCAAGCTCGTTTAGTGCACTCATGGGATTGCTGAGGTGGGAAATAAATGTCAATTAACAATAAAACACAGAGATTAAATTTCAATATTACAGCAATAGCAATGTTGGGAATGGGATCGATAGTAACTACACAAGCCTGTAGTTTGTTAGACATCATCACACACAATCCCCCCTTACAGCGACCCCCTTTCCCACTTGGAATTGCCTTAAGAACATGTGACATAAAACCACTCAATACCAAATCTTGCTGGGACCAAGTCTCTTGAAACAGTAAAATATCAAACTTCTCCACATACTCTCTAAAAGAATTATCAACCAATTTGGATCCCCACCCTGCAATATTCCAGGAGATAATTGAGTTCCCTTGGGAGCCAGTGGATTGTGAGGTCACAATGTTCCTTCCCCTTACATCCTTAGTAACTAGAGGTTCACAATCCACTCCATGGCTACTATAAGATTGAACAGTATTTTTGTCCCCATGTCAATTGTGAATTACACCTTCTAGTAACCCACTCTGGGTCTGTCCATGCCAGTAAATCTGTGAGGACCCATTTAATACAGGAGTATTTCTCTCATTTGTCCAGAGATTAGTGTCAGCTTTCTTATGTATTGCTTTCCTCCCATTTGCTCTCCACCTCCCAAGCCTCGTGTATGCTTTCCTGTTTCCAATTATGACTGGAATTGGATAAATCCTATTGTCAAGTTGTTGGCTGCTTGCTTCCATTTCAATTCTCCCATTCAGTTTTGGTTGAAAATGTCTCTTCACTTGATGGAGCTCTGCCACACAAATATCAGATCCATCTGAATTAGAGATAATCTGCTTCTGTAGATGGATCATATCTGGGGGCAATTTTGCATCTTTACAGGTCTCAGGTTCAGTTTCCCTCTTTGGTGGCCTTTTTGCCTCCATGTCCAGCTGTAAAGTAATCCTAGTAGCATCTCTAGTTTTTCTGGTATTATTGGGTCTATCCTCCTCCAATAATTTGAAAAGTGGTCTAAAGTTCATACCTTTCCTTGCCTTGCTCTGAGGGTAGCTAGCCACCTTCCTCTTACCAGTCTTGCCCTTACTTTTCCTTTTCCCCGTCTTATGGCTTGGTGGTGCACCTTTACTGGAAGTTTTATTACTCCTTTTCACAGCTGAAATTGTGGACGTTCCAGTTGGGGGCTCAGTAGGGACTTCTTTGGCAACTGAGGGAGTCTGGATGACTGCCTCTTCTTGAGCCTTAGAGACATTTGGAGGGATAAAGCTTTGCTGTGCTATGTTCTTTGGGTCCACACAAAGTAAAAGTTCCGCCAGAGAAAGACCAGCAATTCTGTCTATTGTATTTGGGGTCAGATTATAGTAGTTAACATTATTAGACCTTTGTGTGCTACTGTCCTCTTTTCTCTGCTGTTCAGTCTTCGTCAGGTAGCCTACTAAGACAATCATGAGCTCTTTAATATCAGTCTATGATTTCTGCTAGGTGAGCTAGGTGAGCTTGATTATGAATGCAGCAATCATCTTTTGTAGGAGTGTTGTTGTTTGAATCATTGGCAGACTTGAGACTGTCACTCTCTTGCACAAGCTGACTGTCCTTGGGCTCAGTAGTTCCCATCAAGGAGTAGCCTTTAACTGGATTCCACTGGCTCCACCTCTTAACCGGAGGGACACTTCTATGAGGCAAGGTGACTGGAGAGGAGTGAAAATCCATAAAGCCCAGCTGACCAAAATCAACATCCAGATTGCTAGACAGATAGCTAGTGTCTGGAGTCTGAGGATCAACTACAGCACTATTCGGTAGATCAATTGTAGGATTACCTAGTGGCTGTGAGGGGTCCGTCTCTGTGAGGTCAGTCTAATGGATAGTCAGTGATCTTGACCTGTGATCTTGACCTGTTTCAGAGGTTTCTTAACAGCACTCTCCTTCTCCTCAGGGTCTGTAGTTGCCTTCAGTGTATCGCCATGAGATGAAATGCTGTTATCTGGTGTTTTAAATAGTCGTTGGGATAAGGCCAATGAGTCCCCATAGCCTTCTGTTTCTTTAAGTTCACTGAATGGAGTGATAGAAGGGAGCAGTTTAATATATAGTGTTTAATATATTATTATTTGCCACCCAGAGATCACTTGGTAGTGGCGTGTTTAAAAAAATTCTCTAAATAAATAAATAAATAAATAAATAAATAAATAAATAAATCATTGGACAGTGCAAAGTTTCCCAGTTCCCCAACTTGTCATTGACAAACATCCAGGATGACAGCATTTTGGTCTACATTCAACATTTAAACGTCCTTCTCACAGACTTTAAAACCAGGTTTGAGGCTGTTTTGACTTTGGAAATACCACAGTGAATTATCAATACATATGGTGACAAGAATCAGATGTCATATTACAAGAAGAACTGATCAGCATCAGCATAAGCACTAACAAATAACTTAAGGTGCAGTTCAGAAAGGGGTATCAAGCAGTTCAGACTTCAGAAAGATATAGCTGTTGCTTATCCTGCATTATGGACTATCACAAGAAAGTTTTGATAGTTTTTTCCATCTTCATACCTCATGGAAAGGGGTTTTAGCGTGGTTGCCAAACTTCTCACACACAAAAAAAATTGCAAATCACTGAATGTGGAGATTTACAACTACACCTCACTAATTTGAAGCCAAATATCAGAGCATCAGACCCATCCCTCCCATTAACAGCATCATATAATATTTGTGTATTAATTTTATGTAAGAATTTTACTTGATTCTGATTTGTGTCATTCCAAATCTAAATATTTACTTGCATTTTGTTCATAAAGATATGAATAAAAATTGTACATATATTTCTCTTTCACAATTGTCCATATTATTTAAAAAAACCTATAAAAGTGAGCAGCACTGTGTCAGTGCTCAAAAACACATTTGAAGTTAATAAGTTTAGGAAAATTCAATTTTAGTCTATGGGGAATAAAATTGGCAAGTGATCTACAGGGTGAAAACATTTGGGAACATCTGGTCTAGAGCCTACCTTCTGTTTTTTCTTTTTTCTTTAGGTAAATCAACACACAAGGACATACAAAGAAGTTATAAGAATATCAGTGTGATAAATGTTCATGTAACTGAAAAGGGGTGCTATGCAAAGTTACTTTGCCAACTCTTCTGGAAGTATTCATTTGTTCTCCTGGTGGTCTTAAAGAAAGGTTACCTCTGCGTTACTCTGAAGAACATGAAATCTAAAGAATTTGGTGGAAACTAGCAATGGGATAGAAAAGACATATATGCTTTAAAATAATGTTAGTAGTAGAATGGCTGAGTGAGAACATACTTCCACCCAAGGGTTCAGCCAAATAAGACCAAAGAGTCCCTACACAGTTCTGTATTATCCCCTTTTCATGTAGATTCTTCACTCTGTTGAGGACTCTAGGAGTTCATCTCTATGATGTTTGACACAGATGTTGGTCTGTAAAGCTCTGTAAAGATCATTCTACTTTCAGAGCCCACAAAAACCAGGTAATAAGTATCCAGCTCAGATGCATGCATTACAAACCTTCCAACTTGAAAACAGCTCTTCTAGGCTTAAGTCATTTGCCAACAGTTGTGACCAAGATTATTTATTTATTTATTTATTTATTTATTTATTTATTTATTTATTTATTTATTTATTTTACAATTTATATGCCACCCACTACCCAAAGGTCTCTGGGCGGCTTACAGTTTTAAAACAGTTAAAACATCAAATATCAATAAATAATTAAAACAATAATAAAAACCTTACACTAAAATCATTACACTAAAATTGCCATCAGAGGACCCACAGTCTATATTGTGTCAATTTAAAAACTTCTGGAATAGGAAGGCTTTTACCTGGCGCCGAAATGTCATCAATGTTGGCGCCAGGTGGATCTCACTTGGGAGGGCATTCCATAACTTGGGGGCAGCTGCCGAGAAGGCCCTATGTCTACAAGCCATCCCTCTCACCTCCTTGAGGGATGGCTCTTCCAAGAGGGCCCCCTGGCTCAATCTTAATTGCTGGGTAGGTTGATATGGAAGGAGGCGGTCCTTCAGGTATCTAGGTCCTAAGCCATTTAGGGCTTTATATGTCAAAACAAGCACTTTGAATTGGGCTCGGGCTGCAACTGGTAACCAATGCAGGTTCCGTAGAATCTGTGTGATGTGATCCCTGGTGGCCCCACCGCTTACCAGCCGTGCAGCACGATTCTGAACCAGTTGCAATCGCTAAACCATCTTCAAAGGAAGCCCCACATAAAGCACAATGCAGTAATCAATATGGGATGTTACTAGTGCATGCGTAACTGTCATGAGGCTCTGCTCGTCTAGGTAGGGGTGGAGCTGGTATATTTTCCACAGCTGAAGAAAGGCACCCCTGGCCACTGAGTCCACCTGGGCTTCCAGAGTTAAACTGGGGTCCAGAAGCACCCCCAAGCTGTGGACCCTGTCCCTTAGGGGGAGTGCAACTCCATCCAAGACAGGAAGATGGCCCTCTAACCTGTCCGGCAAAGCACCCACTAACAGCACTTCCGTCTTGTCTGGATTGAGTTTCAATTTATTAACCCTCATCCAGTCCATTATCTGGCCCAGACATGAGTTCAGCACAAGAACCGCCTCACCTGGATTGGTAGAGAACGAGAGGTAGAGCTGGCCAGCCTATCCAGAAGGACACTACGGTCGATGGTGTCGAAAGCCACTGAGAGGTCCAGGAGTATCAACAGGGTTGCACTCCCCCTGTCTCTCTCCCGGCAGAGGTCATCATACAGGGCGACCAAGGCAGTCTCTGTTCCAAAACCCGGCCTGAAACCAGATTGAAATGGATCCAGAAAATCCATTTCATCCAGCAGCGTCTGGAGTTGCCCGGCCACCACCCGCTCCAACACCTTGCCCAAATAAGGGAGGTTTGCTACTGGTTGGTAGTTAACCACCAGCCCTGGATCCAGATTAGTTTTTTTAAGGAATGGTCTAATCACCACCTCTTTCAAGATGGTGGAGACCACTCCCTCTCTTAAGGAGGCATTAACAAGCTCCTGGACCCAGGTGTGAACCCCCTGGCAGATATTTCGATTAGCCAAGAAGGGCAAGGGTCGAGTGGCGTGGTGGTAGCATGGACAGATCCAAGCACCCTGTCCACATCCTCGGGTCTCAATAATTGAAACTCATCCAATAATACTGGATGCATACGGTGCACTGGACACATCCCTTGATCCTGTACCAATAGTGGAGTCCAATTCCCTACCAATCTGAGCGATTTTTTCCTCAAAGTGAACGGAAAACTCGTCACAACGGGCTGCTGAGTGGTTCAGAACTTCCACCGTATTTCTCAGTTGAAGAAGGTCCTGGACCACTCAAAACAGCTCTGCTGGACGGCAATCTGAGGAAGCAATGTGGTTTGTGAAATATTGCCTTTTCGCCAACCGTATTGCCATGGAATAGGCCCAGTAACAGGCTCTAAGCCGTGTTCGATTGGACTCACAGTGATATTTTCTCCACTTGCACTCCAGCCGTCTCCCCTCCTGCTTCATTGTCCGCGGCTCAGATGTATACCAAAGGAGCTGTCTGGGCTCTGTGTAAGGGGAGAGGGCGCTTAGGTGTGATCGTGTCAACCGCCCGGGACATTTCCCTATTCCATAGGGTGACATGAGCTTCGACAGGAGTGCTGACCATATCAGATGGATAATCCCCCAGAGTTTTCAGGAAACCATCTGGATCCATTAGTCTTCAAGGCTGGATCATTTTAATAGATCCCCCACCCTTGCAGAGGGTAGAAGCTAATAGCCTAAACTTGACCAGAAAGTGGTCTGACCATGACAATGGAGTCAGAACCAAACCCTCCACATCCAAACCACCATCCTCCAATCCCATTGAGAAGCCCAGGTCTAGAGTATGGCCCTTCTCATGCGTTGGGCCATTGACATATTGAGACAGACCCATGGTTGTCATGGTGGCCATGAAGTCCTGAGCTGCCCCATTCAAGGCTGCCTCAGCATGGATGTTGAGGTCCCCCAGTACCAACAGTCTGGGGGTCCACAACACCAGGTCCAAGACAACCTCCATCAGCTCAAGACTGTTGGTATGCAGCAGGGTGGGCGGTACACGAACAGAATCCCCAATCTGTCTCGTGAGCCCAACACACAGTAGAGGCCCTCCAGGTCTCCTCCAAGGAGATACGAAGTCTGGTCAAGGAGATAGAACTCCTATAGACTATAGCAACTCCCCCTCCCCGACCCTTCAAGCGACACTGGTGCTGGACCGATTACCCAGGTGGGCATAGCCGGGAGAGGGGAACACCACCCTCTTCTCCCACCCAGGTCTCAGTAATACATGCCAAGTTGGCACCCTCATCCAGAATGACATCATGGATGAGGGCAGTCTTATTTTGTATCGACCTAGCATTCAACTACAGCACTGTGTGGCATGTGGGCTCGCTAATATGGTCACCTGATTCCTTCTGGCTAGGGGTAGAACCAGAAGAGGGGATAGATGTAAGGTATCTAACCTCTCTTTTCCTACACGGGCACGTTCTACTCCTACCAGCATACCATCCCCTACCCAGCACAATTCCAATGGCTGCCCCCTCCATTGCTCTCCCCCCCTTCCTGTTCCCTCAGTTCCATTGGGGGTCCTATCTCCTATACTTGATGGCACCAAATATCTACCAATTCACCTCAACCATCCCACCTTCACCTCCCCATCATATCCATGAACATGCAATAGTCTGTGCCAAGGGGTGGCAAGAAACCAAAGCTTCGTTATAAGTGGCCTTGGGTGCGAATCCCTCCTCTTCGGCCCCTCCCTTCTGGTGTTTGGCTGGCTCTGCCCCTCCAAGTGTCTCTCTCACCTACACCCAGGGAGCAGGGAAAGGAGTAAGTGTAGAGTGAGGGTGGCTCCTTCAGGCCGAGTCCAGGGGCAGCAGCAGCAAGAGTGTTTGCTGGGTGTTGTTTGATATCACAAAAGCAAGATAAAGGCTTCAAGATTTGTACACACAGTAGTTTTTTGTGTGTTTCTTTGCATTCTGCTTTACCCAACTCCTCCTAGGCAATATTCAGTGAATACAGAGCCTCATTGTATAACATGACATGTTTAGGAATGCTAGCGGAGGGGAAAGTAGGCTATATTTTAGTGTAAACAAAACATTCTAGATGTGGTATTGGGAGACAAAACAACTTCAGTGAATTAGAGAATAGTTTATTATCAGGCATTAATGGATATGGTTCCACTAAAGATAACTTTCTAGCAAAACTGACTTGAAAGGACAGAAATATGAAGTTGTTCTGGTAGACTGGTTGTGTCCTGGCTCATCTCTTACAAATTCTCTAAAAAATTTACATTTAGACAAGATTTAGCGGCTACATGCTACTTATCTTACTTATAATATGTTTCTACTCACCAGTTCCACAGCTACAGTGAGGCAGGGGCATTGTTTATTAGTCAACTTAATTTTCACAGACTTGGCATTCTGTGCTGTTTTTAAAGCTCTAGAGAGGTTTTCAGATGTTACCTCAAGGAAAATTTCATTGTTTTCTGTAGCTACTCCTTCCATCTGAAATTCATCAAAGAAGCTCCCCTGAAAAAAAGAAAAATAGCTATGCTGTATGGCTCATAAACAAAATTAAGGAGAAAAGTAGCATAATTACAAAGCCACCCACCCATCCAAATAAAGAAAGGGGAAAGGGTAAGCTCTGAAGTCCTTCAGAATTTTGGCTCTGAATGGACATTGCAAAATGTAGAAAGGGGAGCATAAAAGTATATTTTGATCAGATAATGAGACTTGTAGCCCTTTGTCTAACAGAGGGAGATGGGGAATTGTCTTCAATAGAGATGGGGGTGAACCACCAAAATGCCTTAGACCTTAAGGCAGGTGGTAATTTCATCTCTCCTCCCTGTAGAAGGACGAGGCTGAAAAAGGGAAAGGACAACAGTGGACGTTAACAACTGGCTTTGGAGATGGTGCTGTCAAGAATGAATTGGATTCTTGGACCATGATTCGATATTTCATTCAGATGGGCTATTGGGCAAGGATGGGGTGATTTTATGATCTCACCACTGCTGGAAGTGATCCTTTTGCAAAGAGGCTTGAAATTTTAATAAGGAGAGCTTTAAACTGAGTTCTCAAGGGGAGAGAGAAAATTTTCTTAAAAGTAGAGATCCAAAAGGGGTTGTGGAGAATAACCCAAATGTTGAAGTAGGAGCAGGACAAGGAGTATTACATACCATCAGTGTGAGGAAAAATAGGTTAAGCAAAGGACTTGTAAGAAACACACGCAGCCTCAAATGTCTCTACACTAATGCACAGAGCATGGGACACAAACAAGAGGAGCTGGAACTCCTAATACAGCAAAATAAATATGAAGTAATTGGCATCACTGAAACGTGGTGGGATGAGACTTATGATTGGAATGTTGTTATTGTTATTGTTGTTATTGTTATTATTCAAAGGAACAGACCTAGTAAGAAAGGAGGAGGTGTAGCTTTATATGTTATGGACATACTGTATATACTGTTGAATAAATACAAGATATACAACAGGGAAAGCGGGGCTTCCGGTTTAATGGCCGACTGAACAAGATGCTAGGGGAGTTCCTCCGCGGAATCCCCAGAGCGCACAGGAGGTTTAAAGAGGTTCGCGAAGACTACGCAGCCTCCATTAACCTCGGGGGGGGGGCTGAGGGATTGGGTATCAGCTGTTGCCTCTTGCGACTCTTCTTTCACCCTGATCTGGAGGGGTTGAGGGGAAAGGATCGAGTTGCGGCACTTTACTATCGCTACTCCTGTGTTTGCGAAGTCTCAAAGTCTTGGCAGAAGAGCCATTAGCCTCCAAGGACTTTACAAATCGTTTCTATAGGAGGGAGAATCAACAGGCTGTTAAACGGCTAATTAGAAGATAAAGATCACACCCGAAAGAAACGTGAGTCTGCTTGTTTATATCGGAATCTGTTCGGAGCATGGTGGAAAGCAGCCGTAACTCCCCTTCGTGAATGCAAATCGAAACCAAGCGGTGGGGGCGGAGGAGACATCCCTTCATTTGCAAAGTGAGTTTAATTTAATATTTAAATTGAAGTGGAAGAATAATGGGACCTGGAGAAGCTTGATCGTGAAGTCTGTAGTTCAAGACTGGCGTTTTGAAGTCACCCCCTGCTCTTTTTTGTGAAGAGACGGAGTGAATAGTGAATAGAGGAGAGCGTGGGGGGTGGAAGGGGGATATTTTAAAAAACTCTGGTGTTTGAAGTTACTCCCCCCCTTACCTGATTTTACACTTCCAAAGACTTTTGATTAACAATTGAATTCCCCCTCCCCCTTTTTTTTCTTGCGGAGGACCGGATATTTAGAGGAATTTGAGTGGCGGACAAGGTGGTGTGATTTTACATTTCAAAGGATTTTACCAGAGCCGGCTGGAAAGCCATCCCCCCTCTTTCGAGGGGAATGTTTTGGAGTTGTTTTTTGGGAACAGCTTAGGAGTTACTACAAACTGGAGCTATTGTTATCTACTTTTTCCTAACTGGATTAGACCTTTTGAAGCGGTTGAAGATTTATATATCTTTTGGATGGGCAAAAACTTTGTTAAACAACTCTTTGTTACAGAGAAGCAAAACATGTGGTTTAGGCTGTGAAGAAGCCAAGAATTGCTCCAATTTTTCTCTCAACTCTTAATTTTTAAAGGTTTCTTTGTGGGTCTCATTTTGTTTATTCGATTGCAGTAGAAACGAACTTAAGTTGCTGCGTGTCTTCCTTTGAGGCTTCCTCTGGTTTCAAGGACATAAGAAAGACACAACAAGATAAGGTCTGTGCTGTGAGTTGGACTGAGAATCTCATTCCTTAGGTTGGAGCGCCATCTGGTGGATTTTAAAAATTATCGTATGGGACACCGGTTAGAAAATTCATTTCTTATGTTAGAGCGCCATCTGGTGGATTTGGAAAATTATTGCATATAAAATTCAATTTGAATGTTATATTGAATGGGAAAGTGTTTGACTATATAGAAAAATTGATAAAATTTGATAAATTGTTATAAATTTGATATTTGGATAATTTAAAGTTAGAGAGGTTAAAATGAAGTTAGAATAAGTAAATTTAACATCATTGATGGTAATTGGGTGAATATTAATCAACATCAATTAATGGAGTATTAATAGATTAACTCGATTGGTTGAAGGTTATTGTGGTTTATTGAATGAATTAACTTTAATACGTGGTTAAATTGTGTCCTATTGGAATAGAAGTTAATAAAAATTGTGATGGCAGAGAAGAAGAAGACAACACCTTTAACACAGAGAAGAGATTCCAGACAAGAGGAGGGCAAAGAATGGGAAGGATTAATGATACATATAAGGAGAGAATTTGAAAAAAGTGAACAAAGTATGGATCAGAAGTTGTCAGAACTAAAGGAAGACATGCAGAAACAAATTAAAGAGGCAGTTGGGGAGCTCTCAGCTCAAGTGAAGGATTTAACGGTGAAAACAAAAAATATAGAAGCTAAAGTGAAGAAAGTGCAGACAGAGGTTAAACAATGCAGAGAAGAAACAGAGAGGAATAGAACAGGAGTGTCAGAAGTAGAGATTACGCAAAGGAAGATGGCTGAGGAGCTTGCTTTTCTTGAAATGAGACAAAGGCAACAGAATCTTCGTTTCCGTTTGATTCCATGGGAGGAAGGAGAAGATATTAAGGCCAAAGTAATAACGGAACTGGCGAAGTGGCTTGGATGGCAAGAACAGGAAGTAGCTGATGCAATCTCCCAAGTGTTCAGAATTGCAGTCAGATCAAAGAAACTGAGAGCGAAGAAGACACCAGGCAACGTTATTGTGTCATTGACATCTATGGCCGTGCGAGATAGAATCCTGAAACATAGTTATGACAATCGGTTTGTGATTGATGGACAACAGATTCTGATATACAAGGAGATTCCTCTCCATTTCTTGAGAAGAGGAAGTTATAAATCTCTGGCAGAAACGCTGAGAAGAAATGGTTTGAGATTTTGCTGGGAGTTCCCAGAAGGTCTATCCTTCATTTACAAGATGAAAAGATTTAAAATAATATCTGAGTCGGAAATAGGTAAATTTCTGAGAAAATATGGAGAAGAGCTTGGGTACAGGAAACCATCGAAAGAGGGTGATAAATCACCTGAAGAAGAAGAAGAGGAAGAAGAGGAGGAGTTAGAACTCTCTGAGGAGGAAGAAGGTAAAGCGGATTTAGCTATGGCCAAAATTTGAATAGAGATTGATAAAAATATATTTAATTTGAAATTTACAATGGCGCTGAGAGTATTGACTTGGAATGTTAATGGTCTGAATGAAAAGACCAAGAGAAACAGAATTACGCATTTATTGAAGAAAGAAAATCTGGACTTGATTTGCCTGCAAGAAACACATGTTGCAATGAAACATACGAAGATTCTAAAAAACAAAATTTTGGGGCAAGAATTTGTATCGTCTGATAAATTGAAGAAAAGAGGAGTGGTGATATATGCAAAACATAAATTGGAACCTAAGTTGATTATGAAAGACGAAGAGGGAAGATTTTTGATGGTACAAATCACTTGGCAATCTGAAAATTTTTTTATTGTAGGCATTTACGCGCCAAATGAAAGGAAATTAGAATTTTACAGAGAGGTAGAAGAAAAACTGTTAGATTATATGGATGAAAAACTCTTTCTGATGGGAGACTGTAATGGTGTAATGATGCCAGATTTGGATAGATCTCAGAAAAAGAAAGGTTCAGAAGGGAAATTACCAAAATCTTTTTATGACTTAGTTGAAAATTTTGGATGGACCGATATTTGGAGATTGAGACATCCAATGGAAAAACAGTTTACTTTTTTTTCTGAACCGAACCAGAGTTGGGGGAGAATTGATTATATATTTGTCCCTAATGATATCTCACATAGAGTGACAAAAGTGGAAATTTTACCTAAAACGATCTCAGATCATAATGCAATGGTGATGGAAATTAAAACAAAAATGCAAGGATTATACCGTTGGAGGTTGAATGAAAGTTTACTGGATGAGACTGAGACTTTGCAGATAGCGAAAAAAACCTTCAGAGACTATTTGAAAAATAACTGGAGAAGAGAAACACCAACAAATGTGGTATGGGATGCTAGTAAGGCTGTTATGCGAGGCCTCTTTATTCAAAGAAATGTGTATCAGAAGAAACAGAAAGAAAAGAAGCAAAATGAGATTTTAAAAGAACTGGTAGAGACAGAGAAGAAACTGGTGGAGAAGCCAAAGGAACAGAAATGGATTCAAAAATTAAAGATGCTTCAAACTCAGTTGTCGATGATTATCAATCAAGAAATTGAGTGGAAGGTAAAGATGATGAGACAAAGAAATTTTGAATCGGCAAATAAAGTAGGGAAATTGCTGGCTTGGCAGCTGAAATGGAAGCAAAAACAAAAGGTTGTGAACAAATTAGTAGTAGACCAAAAATTAGTGGAAGATCCAAGAGAAATTGTAAAGGTGTTTCGGAATTTCTACAGAAATTTATATACGAAGAAAAAAGAGAATCCGGAACAGATTGACAGATATTTAAAAAAGAATGGATTGAAAAAAATCTCAACAAACCAAGTGTCGATATTGAGTGAGAAAATTACCCCACATGAAGTGCAAAGTGCAATAGAGAGGGCGAAAATTGGAAAATCACCGGGCCCAGACGGTCTGACTGCAAAATATTATAAAAAATTGTCAGAAGAAATGTTACCAATAATGGTGGAGGTTATGAATGAAGTTCTAGAAAAAGGAGTCATACCTAACACCTGGAAGGAGGCGTATATAACACTGATTCCAAAGGAGAACTCAGACACAATAGATGTTAAAAATTATAGGCCCATTTCCCTTTTGAATGGAGACTATAAATTATTTGCCGATGTTTTGGCTAATAGACTAAAAAGGGTTTTAAATGAGTTATTACACAAAGATCAAGCGGGGTTTCTTCCTGGCAGACAGATGAAAGATAACATGAGAAATATAATTGATATAATAGAGTATCTAGAAGTCAGGAAAGAGAAACAAGCTGCTTTGATATTTATTGATGCTGAAAAAGCCTTTGATCATGTCTCTTGGCAATTTATGAAGAAGAATTTGGAAAACATGGGAGTGGGAACAAAGTTTTGGAACGGTGTTAATGCAATATATAAGGAACAGAAAGCTAGTTTATTGATTAATAATGTGATAACAGAAAGTTTCCCGATTGGGAAAGGTACGAGACAAGGGTGCCCATTGTCCCCATTGTTATTTATTACTGTATTGGAAGTATTGTTAGTCAAACTGAGGGACATGGGGACAATTAAAGGTATATGTGTGGGGGATAAGGAATATAAATTAAAAGCGTTTGCTGATGATTTAGTTTTGACGTTAGAGAATCCAAAAGAAAGTATTACTGAGGTGATGAAAATAATTGAGGAATTTGGTAATCTAGCCAGTTTCAAACTAAATAAGAATAAGACGAAGGTCTTATTGAAAAATGTAACAAAGAAAGATTGCGAAGAATTTGAAAAATTGTCCGCCCTCTCAGTGGTGAAAAAAGTTAAATATTTGGGAATTAACTTATCTCTTACGAACTTAAATCTCTTTGAGGATAATTATAATATGGTATGGAACTCGATTAAGAGAGATCTGGAAACATGGAATAGATTGAACTTGTCGTTGATGGGAAGAATTTCGGTGATAAAGATGAACGTGCTACCAAGGTTGTTATTTCTATTTCAAATGATCCCAATACTTAGAGGAATAGGCCACTTTAAGGAATGGCAGAAGATATTGTCCAAATTTGTCTGGCAAGATAAAAGACCCAGAATAAGATTTAAATTACTAACAGATGCCAAGGAAAGGGGAGGATTTGCCATGCCAGACCTGAGATTGTACTACGAAGTGGCCTGCCTCGGTTGGATAAAAGATTGGATTACTTTAGTTGATGAGGATCTATTGGATTTAGAAGGTCATGATAACAGATTTGGTTGGCACGCTTATCTTTGGTATGACAAAGTGAAAGTACATAAAAGTTTTATGAATCATGTAATTAGAAAGTCACTACTTCAGGTCTGGGAACGGTTGAAACCCCTCTTAGAGAGACATACACCGAGATGGTTATCCCGATTGAGGCATTGGTGATCAAGAGGAAAGATAAAGAAGGAGTGGGGATCACCTATGGTGATGTGTTATTCTTTTCAGAAAAAGGTCCTAGACTGAAGTCTTATGATATGTTGAAAGAGAAGTTAACAGGCTGGTTTCAGTACCATCAACTAAATGACATTTTTCAGAAAGATAGAAAGGTGTCTGGGTTTGGAGAGAAGGAATCTAAGTTCCAAACCATAATCACGGGCCCAAAAAGAAATTGTTGACTAGATTATATAATTTTTTGTTGGAGTTGAATTTAAAAGATGAACAAGTTAAAGAATGTATGGTAAAATGGGCTATGGATCTGGGTCATAATATTGAGTTAGATGTGTGGGAAAGACTGTGGAAAAAGAATATGAAGTTTACCGCATGTACTTTGATAAAAGAAAATCTGTTGAAAATGATGTATAGGTGGTATATTACCCCAACGAAGTTAGCAAAGATGTATAGGATGAAAGATGACCACTGCTGGAAATGTAAAGAGAAACAAGGTGATTTTTATCATATGTGGTGGACTTGTGAGAAAGTGAAAGAGTACTGGGCATTGATATATGATGAACTCAAAAAGATGTTAAAGTGTACATTCCCAAAACGACCTGAATTTTTTCTGTTAGGGTTGGTGGATAATGAAATTAAAGGAGCAGACAGGACTCTATTTCTATATGCAACAGCAGCGGCACGAATGCTCCTGGCACAGAATTGGAAGACAACGTATATACCATCTTTGGATGAATGGAGGGCGAAAATATTGGACTTTACAGAGATGGCCAGACTGACGTGCAGACTGAGGGATCAAGACAACCAGAAGTTCCAAAAAGATTGGCAAAAATTTAAGAACTACATGGAGATTCATTGCAAGGAATTAAAGACTCTTACCGGATTAGGATAGAGCTCGAAGGATTACTACTTATTTTTCAAATCTTTTTTATAAGTATATAAAGGGGTTTGTCTGAAAGGAAGGCTAGGAGATGAATAACGCTAAAACCACGGGAAGAACAGAGGGAAGCCAAATTTTAGTGGTAGAATGATTTTGTATTGCTAATGTTTTGAACTTGACTTTTTTTTGTATACTAAAATTTTCTAATAAAAACGTATTTTTAAAAAAAAGATATACAACAGGGAAAGCAGGTTAAAAGTATTTGGATGAGAATTAAGAGTGAGAAAATGAGAGAGATGTCACTGTGGTGGTATATTATAGACCCCCAAGTCAGGCAGTCCAACTCAGCTTAGAATCCAAGGGCCAACAGATTCCTTGATGCCCTTGCAGACAATTTCATGGTCCAGAAAGTAGAGGAGGCAACAAGAGGAACAGCCATTTTAGATCTGGCCTTAACCAATAGGGAGGACCTCATAAACGGGGTAGAAGTGGTGGGATCATTAGGTAAAAGTGACCATGCCCTCTTGGAATTTGTTACACAGTTGGAAGGTAAAGCTAAGCATAGTCAGACAAGAATCCTGGACTTTAAGAAAGCCAATTTTTAAAACTTAGGGAATTATTGGCTGTAATTCCATGGACTGAAACCATAAAAGAGAAGGGAGTCCAAGATGGATGGTAGTTCCTTAAAAGCAAGATATTAAAAGCACAATCTAAAACTGCTGCCTTAAAATCTATAAGGACAGCATAAAGGGAAGAAATATTATACACAGCACATTTTTCAATTAGATGTTGAAGCACCAAACATTGATCTATAGTCGATCTGCCTTCTCTGAAGCCAGCTCGCTCTTCCATATGTGTTTTCTTGTTCCAACCAGTCTTGCAATTTCCACTGTAGATGCCTTGCATAAAGTTTGCTGATTGTATTAAGGAGACTGATTGGTCTTTAGTATGCGGGATCATTCTTTTTTCCTTTCTTATATATAGGTATTATAATAGCAAGCCCCCAGTCTTCAGGGATTCGACCATATCTGTCAATACACGTAAAAAGCGAAGATAGTAAGAGAGACCAAAAGTCCAAGTTGTTTTTGATGACCTCTGCTAGAATTAGGTCTTCTCCTGGATCTTTCCCTTCTTTCAATATGGTGATCAAGCCCTTAATCTCTGTCAGAGGCACAGTACTTATGAAAGGGATCTGGGAGTCTTGGTGGACCACAAATTGAACATGAGTCAGGTGTGTGATGCAGCGGCCAAGAAAGCCAACGTGATTCTTGTTTGCATCAACTGAAGCATAGTGTCTGGATCAAGGGAAGTGATAGTACCACTCTATTCTGCTCTGGTCAGACCCCACCTGGAGTACTGTGTCCACTTCTGTGCACCTAAATTTAAAAAGGATGTTGACAATCTTGAACGGGTCCAGAGGAGGGCAACCAAGATGATTAAAGGTCTGGAAGAAATGTCTTACAAGGAACAGCTTAGGGAGCTGGGAATGTTTAGCCTTACAAAAAGAAGGCTGAGAGGGGATATGATAGCTATGTTTAAATATTTGAAAGGACGTCACATCGAAGAAGGGACTGGTTTGTTTTCCATAGCTTCAGAGACTAGGACGCGGGGCAATGGTCTCAAACTACACGAAAAGAGATTCAATTTAAACATTAGGAAGAACTTCATGATGGTTAGAGCTGTCTGGCAGTGGAATATGCTGCCACGGGGGTGGTGGAGTCTCCTTCTTTGGAGGTTTTTAAGCAGAGGCTGGATGGCCATCTGTCAGAAATATTGTGATGAGGTTTCCTGCATGGCGGGGGGTTGGACTGGATGGCCCTCTTCCAATTCTATGATTCTTAAGGTCTCAAGAGGTTCTGAATAAGGATTAATATTAAACGAATCTTCAATATTTATTGAATATCGCAATGAACTGGTTTTTTTCCCATCTCCATCTCTAGTCTACAATCCTCAACCTGGTAAAACACACCTCTGGCTGATTTTCTGTGCTTATAGTCTCAATGTATATTTTAACTCCCATGTCTTTCAGCGTAGGGTGGAGATGAGTTTCAAATTTTTCCTGTTTTTCTCACACCTGCCTGATTTTGCAATATCTAGCCTGCTTTTTAAAATGTTTGGTGAAGCAATAAAACTACTGCACAACTCTGCTTTCAAATTTTTCCTGCTTTTCTCACACCTGCCTGGTTTTGCAATATCTAGCCTGCTTTTTAAAATGTTTGGTGAAGCAATAAAGCTACTGCACAACTCTGCTTTTTTAAATACGTAAATGCTTGGAAAACAGTTATGCTCGCAGTATCACTAACTACTAATCTGGACTTCATTCAAAATTCATTTTCTACAAATTTATTTCCTCTTTTGTTCTGAAAATAAAATTTCTACAAGAGAATCTGATGCCAGCAATAGCGATAATTATAACCATAGCAATGAGAAAGCAACTTAACTCTTAGGAAACTCAGTGAAATTTAAATACTCTTGCTTTTCTCAAGAACACACTAAGTTGCCAGCACTGAAATAAATGTAGTGATTATGAGCTTCCATAGTACACGATTTATTACTGGTGAGAGGTATTGAGAGAATTTTTTTAAAAAAATCCATATACAGTGGTACTTTGTATAAAGGAATTAATTTGTTCCAAATGAAATTATGTTAAGCAAATTTTCCTTTATACAAATTTCCCATAGGAATGCATTGAAAACAAAGTAATTCCTAATTGTGACCATTTTTGTGTTGTACGGATTCATCCCATAGGCGATTCTGTGAATTTTATGTTATACAAACCGTTTGTTATATGAGGGTCCAATGTATGTTATATTCTATCCTGGCTATCTATAAAGTTTTGTATAGATTGGTTCTCAACTTCCTTTGTATGGCAGTATTTGAAAAATGATAGCAGCAAGTCTAACTAAACTGCAAGCAATATGAGTCCTACAGTAACTACAAGGGCCACTAGTTGACTCACCAATTGGGCAACAATCCCCAGTTCAAATCTCAGCCACAGATTCACTTCAAACCCTAACCCCACTTCCAGCTGAGATCATTCTCCCATGTAAAACTACTATAGGGAAAAAGTTGTGGATAGCAAAACAGTTTCACCAGTCCCCATGCTCTAACAGGGATTCTGGAGCAATACATCTGTGGTAAGCAGGGATCTGAGACTGAGTACAAGGTTCTACATTAAGCACATACAGTTTATTCCCTATAAAAAAACAACCCGATATTCATAGCAGATGAATATCTGCTATGAAATGTATATCTCAGCTCATATTATATCTCACACCTCATTCTGCTGCTATATATGTCTGAAGACAAGTGCACATGTGCACGAAACGTCACATTAAAATATGAAAGTTAGTCTTTAAGGTGCCACATGTTTGTGTCTTTTGTTTTGTTTTGTTTTTCTTTGATTTTTGCCTGAAATTCTTGAAAAGACTAACACGGCTACCCTCTCTGAAACTTCTGCTTTGCAAACAAGTTTGCTCAACCCTTTGGATGCAAGACACAAGGGCACATGATCTAGTCATTCTATCCTGAGGACTGTACTATTTCTTCAGACTTGTTCTCCCTTTCCCATGTATATAAGGATCATAGTACAGGTCCTTTAAACATCTTTATCTTAAACAAAGGGATTGTCTGGTTTTCCGTCTTCAGGCACCATCATTTTCCTCTCTTGTTCTCACCTGATTGAGCTCACACCACATGCTGATGCCTCCATTTGCCACTTTGTCACTGAGTATGAAGTAAAGTTTGTCAACTGTGAGACGCAGCATACAGGTCTTGGCTAGTTTGGCAACTGTATTTATCACACCTGCACAAACAGTATTTTAAAACATTATTATACAATATTTTACAAATAATATTTTACAATATCTCCTGATACCTGAGGGAGGGCGGAGTAAAGCTTTTATGCACTGTGCCATAGATTTTTTAAAAAAACCACCAAAACAACCTGGAATTCCATTATCAAATATTTATGTATCAGGTTGTCCAAACAGTAAGTTGTGTGAAATTACTCTACCCCAATAATAGTACTATTGCTGCCTAACCTCTGAATATGTATCACTTAGTGCAGTGGTTCTTAACCTTCCTAATGCCGTGACCCTTTAGTACAGTTCCTCATGTTGTGGTGACCCCTTGCCCTGCTTGGAAGAGGCCCCAAGCCCCCTTTGGCAGGCCATTGCCACAGATGTCATAGAGAACTTCCCTCTACAGGCACCCTCAGCCAATCGCAGCCTCTTTTGTCATTGACTGACATCCCCTCCAACCTATCAAGCTGTACCTCAATCTTTCCCCCCCTTCCTCCTCCAGACCCAAGCCCTTTGTCCCTTTTTCTTCACTGGCTCATGGCGACCCCTGTGAAATGGTTGTTCAACACCCAAAGGGGTCCTGACCCCCAGGTTGGGAACTACTGACTTAGTAAAATGTAAAGAACTGGCATTTGCATAGCCAATAATAGAGCTTGGGGGTGGAGCCAGCATGTTTCTATATATGTGAATGTATCTGGATTAGTTCAAATAGAGAATGATGGATTTCAAGTTATAGTTAGATAGGGAACTGCCAATGCAGAGATAGGGATATGTAGATATGGCCATTAATACGTAGATACAGTAGGGCCCCCATATCCACTGATTCATTAACCACTGATTCAGTTATCCATGGCTGGCAGAGGGAAAAAATAATTCAGCAGCCCCAAAGCAAGCTACTGTCACAAAACAAAAGTTTTGGGTTTTTTGTTGTTCTCTTATCCACAATTTTAGTTATCCATGGGAAGGCCTGGAATTGATCCTCAGCGGATACCAGGGTCCCACTGTATTTAGATAGATAGGGTCTGGCTGCTATACAGTTGTATAGATAAGGATCTGATGGTATATAGAGTTATTGCTGAATGCATTTAATTGTGTTGTTTCAATGAACTTCTTTTGTTCATTTTAAAAGAACTTAACCTGTGAGATTCAATTGATTTCAGTTATAGTAATAAATTTTAAAGGTGGCAGTGTAAAATCCTGAACACGTGACAAAGACCATATGCTGATTTGTGGTATTAGGAACTAGGGACGTGCCTATTTATTTAATGGTAAAAGAACCTCTTTTCACACAATCTGAAGAGGAGGCGGCCCATGTAATTAATGTGCTTTTTTGCAGGAAACAGAAACGCCACCCAAGACCATGATTCTGTCAACACGTGCAAACTCCTGGGGAGAAAGAAGGAGCAATCACACTGCAGACGGGGGAGTGGGCGGGAGAAGAGTCGCCTGTGAATGCTCTCCCACTGAAAAGATAAACAAACAAGCTCCCCGCATTGAACATAGAGGACAAACGCTGTGGACCAACCCGCTCCTTCCCGGCCAAGGGTTCACGCCCTTAAGGCTCTTCCGTCTCAATCTTTCTGCAGGTTAGAAGCAAAAGTCAAGGACACCCGCCACCTTCCTCTTACAATTTTTATTATCTTTCTAGGAAAACCAAGTTACAGGCAGTACCCAGGTGAGCGCCTTCTTTGTTTCTCTACAGGCTGTGTGTCACCGTTCAGAAACTCAACGCAGAAAGCTTCCCCCCCTCCCCCCTCCCATCTGGTGGGACTTAAGTAACTGCTGATCCCCACACCCGCGGAGTTACGGGACGCTTTGCACGTTTGCTTCCCCGACGACGATCCACTTACGAGTGAACTGACTGAGGCACCTCACGTCCACCACCTTGGCTCTAAACCGCATGGCAGGCGTGGTGGTTGCTCTATGACCAGAAACCAAGGAAACAACCCCCCCCCCCGATTGTTCTCTACAAGGACCCTTCGACCATAGAGGCAGGAAAGGGGGAAAGAGCGTTCTACGTCGAGCTATCGTCACTTCCGGCTTCCGGGAAGGCTTCCGTCGGCGAGCCCGGAGCTTTCCTCAAAAGAAGCGGCTCAGTTGAGTGGCATCTGGAAGCCCCGCGCTCCCGCCACCCTTGAAGCTTGGGCCTCAGAAGTCTCGCAGTCGCGCCTGATCCATTGGCTTGGGTGGTTTTCCTCCCTTGCTTGGTGACGTCATCCCGATCCATTGCGCCCCTTCCATGGGCGTCCTTCCTTTCTGCTTTTACAGCCGGCGAAGTGGTCGTGCCACGCTCCACCGCCAGGGGTCGCAGTGCCACAGTCGGCGGGGGAAGAGAGGGTCCCACGAGCCCGAGAACGAGGCGAAGCGGGCGTTGCTTTTGTTCCCGACCCTTTGTCGCGTCCTTCTCTTACATATATTTCTCCTGTCTGGGAGATCTGACTGAAACTTTCAGATGATATCAGACAAAAACAGGTAAACACGCACATTTTTAAAACAAAAATATTGGTGCATCCTTAAAGACAAATTGCTATATTTTAATGTAAATTTTCATAGATCCAAGGCCACTTCCTCAGACTAAAGAGTAACACAGTATGCCTGTCAGATTTATACATGGTCCTGTGGCTTAGGGCCATACCTTTACACGTAAGAGAGATTAAAGTGACAACTGTTGGTTAGTAACAAAGACTGAATAATTCTACTTATCATTGTACAAGTATCAATAGCATTGTTGTCACATATAGCAAACGGGACCAGGGTAGGATTTCACACTTGCTAATGGCTTAGGAACCTTTCACTGATACAGGCTTGCATGTTTTATTTTGGATGCTTCTCATACCGGTCTGGTTCTGTAAGGTTTTCTCTAAAACAGCCACTTGCAGATCCTTCCAAGAGTGTCCAGATAGACTGTTTTGAAACTGATTTATAATTGAAACTAACATCTAAACTGGAATGGATAATGTAAAGGAGGTACAAACACAACAGAAAATGTCAAAACATAATAAAACATAATGTATTCATTGAGAAGGAAGAGCTAGCCATCAGACATGGGGCTTTGGCATTCCTGGGGGATGGATACTATCATCCTTTGAAGGGGAGGCATGGGATTGTGTTGGAAAATTTAACCTGTGTCACTGTATTAATGTTAATATAACATAAGAAGAGCCTTGCTGAAACAGGCTACAGCCCATCCATTCCAGCTTCTGTCTCATACAGTGGCTCACCATTTGCTTCAGGGTATTCCCAAGCAGATGTCTTCATCTGCTTATGATTCCACTAGATTGTGAGATATCCTGCCTCTCTCTCCAATCCAGAGGTTGTCCTTAGGCATCCATAATGATAGACATTGATACTCTTGTTCTCCATGAACTTGTCCAATCCTTTCTTAAAGCTTTTAAGGTTGACAGCTGTCATGATTTTTTCTGGCAGGGAGTTCCATAGACCAGTAATCTGGGTAAAAAAGTATGCTATTTGTTTGAAATCTGGCACCCAAAAGTTTCATGGAGTGCCCCCTAGTTCTAATTTTGTGTGATAAGAAGTTTTTCCTTATCTACTTTGTCCACACTGTGTATGATTTTATAAACTTCAATCAGGTCAACACTTAGGTGTTGTCATTCAAGAGTGAAGAGGCCCAACTGTTGCAGTCTCAGATGGTAAGGAAGGTGTTCCAATCCCCTAATCATTCTGGTTGCCCTCCTCTGCACTTTTTCCATTTCCATAATATCCTTCTGGAGATATGGTGACTAGAACTGTACACATTACTCCAGATGGGGCCTCACGATAGGTTTATAAAGGGGCAAAATGACACTTGCTGACTTATTTTCTATACCCTTTCTAATTATCCCTAGCATTGAGTCTGCTTTTTTCACTGCTGAGGCACACTGGGTTGACACCTTCATTGAGCTGTTCACCAGGACACCAAGGTCCCTGTCCTGGTTTGTTGCAGAGGGTTCAGAACCCATCAGTTTATAAATGTAATTGGTTCCCCACCCCCACCCCCCAAAATGTGCATCACTCTACACTTATTAATGTTGAAGCTCATTTGCCACTGGTTTGCCCAATTCCTCCAGTGTCATGAGATCCCCATGGAGCTCTTCACAATCTCTCTCAGTTTTTACTACCCTGTATAATTGGGGTCACAAAGAGTCGGTCACAACTGTAATGATACAACACACACACACACACACACATAATTTAGTGTCCTTGGAAAATTTGGCTACCTTGCTATTTACTCCTACTTTTAGATCATTTATGAAGAGGTTGAAAAGCAGGGGTCCCAGTACTGAAACTTGGGGACCGCAATCTTTACTTCCCTCCACTTGGAGAAGTGTCCATTTAGTGCTACCCTGTTTCCTGTCCCTTAGCCAGTTGCTGATAAAGGACAAGACCTGTCCTTTGATTCCATTACTAGCAAGTTTATTCAAGAGCCTTTTGTGCGGGAACTTGTCAGAAGCCTTCTGAAAGTCCAGATAAATAATGTCAACTGAACCTACCTTATCCACATGCTTGTTGACACTGTAAAAAAAATCCAACAAATTAGTGAGCATGATTTGCTCTTGCAAAAGCCATGTTGGCTCTCTTTCCTCAGTGCCTTGTCTTCTATGTGCCTATTAATTTTATCTTTTATGACCATTTCCATCATCTTACCTGGGACATGTCAAACTGACCATTCGGTAATATCCTGGATCGCCTCTGGATCCTTTTTTGAAGATGGGTGTTACATTCGTTACCTTCTAGTCATCAGGCACAACGCCTGATTTGAGGGAAAGATTATGCATTTTAGCTAGGACCTCAGCAGTTTCATCTTTAAGCTCCTTGAGAAACTTATGGATGGATGCCATCTAGTCCTGGCGATTTGTTAGCATTTAGTTTAACAAGACATGCAAGGACCTCCTCCCTGGTTATTTCTATCTGGATTAATTCTTCAGTTTCCCTCCCTACAAAGATAGGCTTTGTTTGGGGCATGTCTCTCTGCAATGTCTGTTTCCTC
This sequence comes from Phrynocephalus forsythii, assembly GCA_029282475.1. Classification (NCBI taxonomy): domain Eukaryota; kingdom Metazoa; phylum Chordata; class Lepidosauria; order Squamata; family Agamidae; genus Phrynocephalus; species Phrynocephalus forsythii. The sequence continues at coordinate 67,914,830 of JAPFRF010000009.1, forward strand.
TTTAATAATCCCTTGCCTTCCATTGTCATCTAATGGTCCAATGGCCTTCCTAGTTGGGTTCTTTCTTCTAATGTACTTAAAGAAGTCATTATTTCTTTGAGTGTTTTAGCTGTACGTTCCTATAAGTCTTGCTTTGCTTTCCTGATAGTTGCCTTGCATTTGTTCTGCCAGAATTTATGTTCCTGCCTATTGTCCTCATTTGGACAACCCTTCCATCTTCTAAACGGTTTTTCTTGCTTTTGATCACTTCCCGAACAGCTCCTGCAAGTCACATCGGATGCCCTTTTCCCTTTTGAGTATGCATTCAAATTGGGCCACCGTTATTGTTTTGGTACAATGCCTCCATGCTTCTTGGAGTGTTTCGACTCTCTCAATTTTCCGTTTCAGTTTCTTTTTTCCTCATCTTTGGGAAATTTCCTTTTTTCAAAATTTAAGATCTCTGTGTTATATTTTATCAGTTATTAGCAGTCTATGATTAAGTTAAAAGTAATTGTGTTTGTGGTCACTGTTCCCTATTGGATCAGTCACATTAATATTTTGCACTAGATATTATTCATGATCAAGTCAAGGATTCTTGTACCTCTAAACAGGTCTTCAACCAATGGTTCCAGGGAACAATCATTTAACATATCTAGGAACTTTATCTCTTTATCATGTGCTGAACAACAGTTCACCCAGTTTATATGAGGGTATTTGAAATCCCCCATTATAATAAGGCTTCCCTTCATGGATGCCTCCTTTATAACATTATCCAACTGCCAGTCTCCCTCAGGGGCTTGAATCCCTACTGTTAGACCATCCTTGTGGCCTGATATGCTTACCCACAGAGTTTCTAATGGTGACTCAAAATCACCCAGCAGATATTCCAGTTCGTATGATTTTATCACTTCTTTGACATATAACGCTACACCACCTCCTATTTGCTCCTTCCTGTCCTTTCTGTACAGTTTATAGCCTTGGATAACTATATCCCATTGGTTACAATCCGTCCACCAGGTTTCAGTGATGCCAATAATATCAATACCTTTATCTATTGCTAAGTATTCCAGCTCCCCTATTTTTTCTAGAGACTTCTGACATTTGGATACAAACATTTATATATGCTTTTCTGATGCAGTCCTTTGAGTCCAGTTGCATCATTAGACTGCCTCTTGCATCCTTTTGCTGGAGCACTGGTGACTAGCTCCTCGCTCTACTCAGTAATTTTTGCATCCTCCTCACTACTCAAGAAGACACTTTCCCGAACTGAATGCTGCCCAGCTCCTGTCGGCTTTTCCCCAGTTATCAGTTTAAAGGCTGCTCTGCAGCCTTTTTGATGTGGAATGCCAGCAATCATGGTTCAAGTGCAACCTGTTCCTCCTGAACAGGTTCGGCTTGTCTCAAAATGTTCTCCAGTTCCTGACAAATCTAAAGCCCTCCTCTCGACACATCGCCCCATCCACACATTGAAGCTTCTGAGCTCTGCCTGCCAGGTGGATTCTGCACAAGGAACAGACAGCACTTCTGAAAATGCTACTTTGGAAGGGTAAGACTTCAATCTTCTTCCTAACAACCTGAATTTGGCTTCCAGGACTGACTGCTTAGCCTTCCCAGCATCATTAGTAGCAATGTGTACCATGACCACTGGCTCCTTCCAGTTCTTTCTAAATATCTAGATTTCACGTGATGTCTGCACCTGGCAGGCAAGTCACTGTACAGTTGTCATGCACATCACAAATCCATCTCTCTGTATTTCTAATAATTGAATCACCTAGTTGTAGGAGCCTCTCTCCTGTAGCCTGTTCATCTACATGCACCTCATCAACTACAGTAATACCTTCTAAGACATTTTAATTGGTTCCAGGGGTCCATTTGTCCTAGGGAAAAAAAAACTTACATGGCATGTTTTTCCATAGCAATGTATTTAAAACCCATTAATCTGTTCCCTCTGGATTTCAATGAATTCCTATTGGAATGCTGTCTAAAGGTGGCCTCACAGACTGGGTCCTGGGGGTGTGGTGGGTGACACTGGGACTTGGGGGGCATACCCGTGGGACTCTGGGTGTCACCTCACCACCACCTTCATCTCCTTACCCGGCTGCAGGCCTCAAATGATCCGCCACTGTCATCGCTGCTCCACGTGAGGCCCACCACCCTGCTCCCGCTCAAGCCCAGGACCAGGAGACTGAAGGGGTTGCTGCTGCGCCATGATGCCCCCCCACTTTATTTATTTATTTATTTATTTATTTATTTATTTATTTATTTATTTATTTATTTATTTATATAGCTTGTATGCCTCCCACTACCCAAAGGTCTCTGGGCAGCTCACAATCAGAATGGACAATTAAAACATCAAAATACAATAAAATCACAACAATAAAAACATGTAAATGCAATAAATAAAATACATTAAAAACACACCACTAAAATTGCCATCAGGACCCACAACCATTAGTTAAAAAACTTCTGGAACAGAAAGGTTTTTACCTGGCGCCAAAATGTTATCAACATCGGCACCAGCTGAGTCTCATTTGGGAGGGCATTCCATAGTCTGGGGGCAGTTGCTGAAAAAGCCCTATTCCTGCAAGCCATCCCTTTCACCTTCTTAAGGGATGGCTCTTTCAGGAGGGTTCCATGACTAGATCTTAATTGCTGGTTAGGTTCATATGGAAGGAGGTGGTCCTTCAGGTATCTAGGTCCTAAGCCATTTAGGGCTTTATATGTCAAAACAAGCACTTTGAATTGGGCTCGGGCAGCAGCTGGTAACCAGTGAAGGTTATACAGAATTGGTGTGATGTGTTCCTTGGTGGCCCTACCACTCACCAGCCGTGCAGCACAATTCTGAGCCAATTGCAATCGCCGGACCGTCTTCAAAGGCAGCCCCACGTAAAGCGCATTGCAGTAATCAATACGGGATGTTACCAGTGCATGCGTAACTGTCATAAGGCTCCGTTCATCTAGGTGGGGGCGCAGCTGATATATTTTCCGCAGCTGGAGAAAGGCACCCCTGGCCACCGAGTCCACCTGGGCTTCCAGAGTTAGACCGGGGGTCCAGGAGCACCCCCAAGCTACGGACCCTGTCCCTTAGGGGAAGTGCAACCCCATCCAGGACAGAGAAGTGGCCCTCTAGCCTGTCTGACAAAGCACCCACTAACAGCACTTCCATCTTGTCTGGATTGAGTTTCAATTTATTAACCCTCATCCAGTCCATTATCTGGTCCAGACACGAGTTCAGAACAGAAACCGCCTCACCTGGATTGGTGGAGAACAAGAGGTAGAGCTGAGTATCATCAGCATATTGCTGACTCCTCAGCCCAAACCTCCTGATGACCTCTCCCAGCAGTTCCATGTAGATGTTAAACAGCATGGGGGATAGTATTGAGCCCTGTGGAACCCCATGACGTAAACACCATGGGGCAGAGCTACTATCCCCCAGCACCACCTTCTGGGGACGGTCAGCCAGGAAGGATTGGAACCACCGCAAAGCGGTGCCTCCAACTCCCAACCTGGCCAGCCTATCCAGAAGGACACTACGGTCGATGGTGTCGAAAGCCGCTGAGAGGTCCAGGAGTATCAACAGGGTTGCACTCCCCCTGTCTCTCTCCCGGCAAAGGTCATCGTACAGGGCGACCAAGGCAGTCTGTTCCAAAACCCGGCCTGAAACCAAATTGAAATGGATCCAGAAAATCCGTTTCATCCAGCAGCGCCTGGAGCTGTCCGGCCACCACCCGCTCCAACACCTTGCCCAAATAAGGGAGGTTCACTACCGGTCAGTAGTTAACCACCAGCCGTGGGTCCAGGTTGGGTTTTTAAACGAGTGGTCTAATTACTGCCTCTTTTAAGGCAGCAGGGACCACTCCCTCTCTTAAAGAGGCATTTACAGCTTCCTGGATCCAGGTGCGAACCCCCCTGGCAGATCTTTCAATTAGCCAAGAAGGGCAAGGGTCGAGCAGCGTGGTGGTGGAACGGACAGATCCAAGCACCCTGTCCACATCCTCGGGTCTCAACAATTGAAACTCATCCAATCGCACTGGACCTAAGCACGGTGCACTGGACACATCCCTTGATACTGTACCAATAGTGGAGTCCAGTTCACTGCGAATCTGAGCAATTTTTCCCTCAAAGTGAACAGCAAACTCCTCACAGCATGCCGCCAAATGGTCCTGGGCCTCCACCCTATCTCCTGGCTGAAGAAGTTCCCGGACCACCCAAAACAGCTCCGCTGGACGGCACTCTGAGGAAGCAATACGGTTGGCGAAATACTGCCTTTTCGCCAACTGTATAGCCACGGAATAGGCCCGATAGTGGGCTCTAAGCCGTGTTTGATCAGACTCACTGCGATATTTTCTCCACTTGTACTCCAGCCGTCTCCCCTCCCGCTTCATTGCCCGCAACTCAGATGTATACCAAGGAGCTGTCTGGGCTCTGCGTAGGGGGAGAGGGCGCTTAGGTGCGTTCATGTCAACTGCCCGGGTCATCTTCCTGTTCCATAAAGCGACCTGAGCTTCGACAGGAGCGCCGACCATGGCAGCTGGATAATCCCCCAGAGCTTTCAGGAAACCATCCGGATCCATTAGTCTCTGAGGGCGGATCAACTTAATGGATCCCCCACGCTTGCAGAGGGTTGGAGTAGCTAATAGCCTAAACTTGACCAGGAAGTGGTCTGACCATGACAATGGAGTCAAAGCCAACCCCTCCACATGCAAACCACCATCCCCCAGTCCCGTTGAGAAGACTAGGTCCAGAGTATGGCCCTTCTGGTGTGCTGGGCCCATGACATGTTGAGACAGCCCCATGGTTGTCATGGCGGCCATGAAGTCCTGAGCTGCTCTAGTTAAGGTAGCCTCGGCATGGATGTTGAGATCCCCCAGTACCAACAGTCTGGGGGTCTTCAACACCAGGTCCGAGACCACCTCTGTCAGCTCAGGCAGGGAGACTGTTGGTACGCAGCAGGGTGGGTGGTACACCAACAGAATCCCTAATCTGTCTCATCAGCCCAACACACAATACAGGCCCTAGAGACCTTTTCCCAAAGAGACAGGAAGCCTGGCCAAGGAGATAGAACTCCTGTAGACTATAGCAACTCCACTTCCCCGGCCCACCGGGCAACACTGGTGCTGGACTGAGTACCCAGGAGGGCATAGCTGGGAAAGGGGAACTCCACCTTCCTCTCCCACCCAGGTCTCAGTAATACATGCCAGGTCAGCACCCTCATCCAAAATAACATCATGGATGAGGGCGGTCTTATTTTGTATTGACCTGGCATTTAACAACAGCACCGTGTGGCTCGTGGGCTCGCTGACATGGTCACCTGATTACTTCTGGCTAGGAGTGGGACCAGAAGAGGGGATATATGTAAGATATCTAACCCCTCTTCTCCTACGCAGGCATGTTCCACTCCTGCCACCATACCTTCCCCTACCCAGCATAATTTCAATAGCTGCCCCCTCCATTGCCCTCCCCCCTTCCTGTTCCCTCAGTTCCATTTTGGGTCCCTACCTAATGGCAAAAAACAAACAATAACAAACAAAACAAAAAACAAATGCACCCAACAATTCGACCTCATCAGCCCACCTCTTCCTCCCCGTCAAATCTGCACTGCATCTAAAACTTTTTTTTAAAGGCAGTGAAGCACACTGACAGGACTTGAGGAGGCACAGCGAGGGTTATGCCGGCTGGTTCAGATGGTCCGAGGACGCCAGATGTTGATGCTGGATTACAGCCAGTTCAGGAGGCCTCACAGGTATTTGTGCTCTCACACAGCCCCTCCCCTCTTGACGCTGCAGACTCTCCCCACTGAGCTTCTGCCACCAGCCCAGCAGAGAGACGCAGGTGGATGTCAGTCTGGAAGGGCTGTGGAGCACACTTGCCAGCACTCAGCAGTCTTCAGGGGGCCCAGCAAGGGTTACACTGGCTGGCTCAGATGGTCCGAGGAGGCCAGATGCTAATGCAGTCAGAAAGCAAGGGCAGCTCCTCCAGGCCTCGTCCAGCAGCAGCAGCAGGAGTGTTTGCTGGGTGATGTTGTGGCTGCCAGGAAGTTGAGGTCAGTTAAAAAGCCTTAGGTGGGAGTCCCTCCTCTTCAGCCCCTCCCTTCTGATGTTGTCTGGCTCTGCTCCTCCATGTGTCTCTCTCACCGACACCAGAGTAGCACGAAAAGGAGCAGTCAGAGAGCAAGGGCAGCTCCTCCAGGCCTAGTCCAGCAGCAGCAGCAGCAGGAGTGTTTGCTGGGTGATGTCCCACTTGGGCACGGTGGTGGAAGAGATGCCCATGTGGACCGTCACGGTCAATGTCCCAGGTGGGTAGCATAGGCTCCACTTCCATTGCCACTGCCTTGGGTGGCGCAGGTGCCTCTTTCGCTGCTCCGGATGTCCCAGATGGGTGGCGCGGACACCTCTTCCTTCGCTGCTGGCGAAGTCTACCACCCCGCTACTGCCCAAGCCCAGGACCAGGAGACTGAAGGCATGCCGCTGTGGTGTGAGCCCCCTCACTGCTTTGTCCAAATTGGCCACGGTGGTGGAAGAGGCACCCACGTGGACCGCCACTGTCAATGTCCCAGGCGGGTGACATAGGCTCCACTTCTGTTGCCGCTAACTCAGGAGGCACGGGTGCCTCTTTTGCTACCGCGGATGTCTCACATGGGCAGCGTGGATTCCTCTTCCGCCGCCGCTGCTGCTGCTGTCCTGGGCAGGTGGCTTGGGCGCCTCTTCCTCCCCGCATCCGATGTCCCAGACAGGCAGCGTGGTGCACTACCACCGTTCCTGCCCCCCACTGCCACTCGCCATCCTCTGTCGGCAGCCACAGCATTGAGTGGCCACGTGGGTGGCGGGGGGGGGGGTCCTGGAGGGCCTACCTGGCCCAGTTCCTGGAGGGCTTGTCTGATCCAGCTTGGTGGGTGGCCACAGCACGCTTCCCACCCTGCAGCCCTGCGGAGAAGCAGCTGGGCTGCCACAAGGTTTGGGGAGGTGCACCGAGGAGGCACTGCAGCCACAGGGGAGGGGAGCAACGGGGGCGACAGAGGCCAGGCAAGCCCCAGCAGGCCTCCAAAGCTGGGGAGAGTGCCACCAGTGGTGTAGTGGGGCAACCCCCCAGAATGCACTTCAGTGCAGGGCCAAGTGGGTGGCGCTGCTTGTGGGGGGAAGCCACGGGTGGGCCTTGCTATCCCCCTTGTAGCTGGCTAGGGTGGAAAGAGGCAGGCTGGCCTGATTGAGGCTCGGTCAGCTTCAGGGGCAGCCCCCACCTCTCCATGTCTCCCAAATCTCAGGGCAGCCCGCCTGGCATCAGGTGCCAATGGAGCAGTGGTGCCGCAACACCAGGCAAAGGTAAGGTCTATCCCCCTCCCAAAGTCACGGTGTCACCCTCCCCAGCCCCAGAACCCTGCAAAGCAGGACCCAGTGATCCTCACCCAGCCAGGCTGGGCAAGGAGCAATTTCACCTCAGAAGACTAATGTTAACCTGGAGGAAAAAACCATCTTACGAGTTTTTCCTATTCCGGGAAATTGCATTCATCCTAAGAATTTTTCATCCTAAGGGGCATTAGTCTTACGAGGTATTACTGTATATTGAGAGCTCTTCAGTTTGTTTCTGTTGTTTGTTTTCCTGTGTCTCATCAGGTGTGATGAGGGAGAGATCCCCAGGTGGAACCAGTTGTTCCTCTTTGCATTCTTCATCAGGTGTGATGAGGGAAACAGCCTCAAATTGAATCCTTAAATTGATTCTGTAATTTGAGACTCTCAGAGCGATCCGCATTCTACTTCTTCGGGTCACATTCCTCCATGCAGCTACCTTCTGAGTTAGCGAAGTGACCTCTTCCTCAGAAGTGTGCCCAGTCTATTCTTGGTCAAGGATAGTCTGCTCTGCTCTGTCCAAGAACAGCTCAAGCTCGTTAATTTGTTGCTGGTTAGACATGCGGGCCTCTAGCTGCTGGAACTTCTTTTCTAGTAGTGCAACCAACTTGTACTTGCTGCAAGAGCAGTTCTCCACACAACCAGCCTCAACCTTCTGGCATTGGCAGAACCTTGAAAAGTTACAAATCCCATAATCACTGTGGCCTTGAGGTTTCTGGGAGTTGGTCAATTTTACCTGATCGATCCCTGCATCTCTGACCCTTTGCAGTAAAATTATTTTCCACCCTTGCTTTGAAAGCAACTTTCCCATTTTGTGCAGTTTTAAAACTGCTACCTTCTTATTTCTCAAACACTCTAGGTAAAAATTTGCAAATAGCTCACCGTGTTGTGGATGACAACAATGCTACTTTTTATCCAGTAATAAAAATGAAAGATTAAATAATTTCCCATACACTTTACCACTGTTGTTCTCGCAGTTTTTAATTGAAGTAGAGGCATAGCAAACGCACATTAGCCTTGTATTGTGTTGTTGTGACATTATGCTACCATTCATAGACTACCTATCTATATTCTAAATCTCCATGGACCCTAAAGCGATAAATGCACGTATAGTTGGGATGGCCCCAGTTGCTTAGCACTTTGAGTTTCACATGGCTCATAAATTCAGAAGATCCATTCTGTAAGAGAAAGAGAGTGCATATTTTAATTCTTACTACTAAGTTGGGTAACTAAATAGATTTGTTTACACAGTATATACTGATACACAGTATATTGAGAAAATAGAATATGATTATCATTTTGGTCAAATACCTTTTGGATTATCCTTTTGTTCAAAAATAGCACTTATTTAGCTTATTTATATCCATCATGTTCAACGTACCCTCAGTTCAAAGGTTTGAATTATATCTCCTTCAGTGTCATAAACAAACAGGCCCAAAAAAGTTCCCTCTGCCTCTTCTTCTTTTTTCAGTCCCTTGAAAGCCAGAAGGTTGGTGAGAGAAAGGGCGTGATATCAACAGTGAAGAAATTGGTTAGATTAAAAAAACATTATTGTACAGAATAACCCATGATAATCATAGAATTGTGATGTTGGAAGGGGTCTATAAGGCCATCAGGTCCACCCCATCCACCACCCACTCAATCTAAGAATACCAATCAAAGATATCTCCTAGGTGGTTGTTTAAATTTCTCTTGAATGCCTCCATGGTGGCTGAGGTGATTGAAACTGGAGTTCTACATCAGGGAGTCACACTTTCCCCCTTCTGTCATCCACCATTTAATGAGATTTAGAATCCCTAAACAGCAGCCTTGTGCAAACCTCCTCTGTGGCTTAGCTAGTTTGGGATTGGACCAAGAGGGCACCACCAGTAATCCATAAAACAACAATGCTTTGTTGTACACAATATATAATTACAACCATTTGTTTGGAAATTGTTTCTCTTACCACCAATGAAATCAAAGTTTTGTTGGGTTTTAATAATTATGCACTTTATATTAAACAAAAGGAATCTATGGGTAATAATTCATAATTGCTTCTTATGAACAAATACATCTTGTATGAATACTGAAACATGATGCTCACATAAATGACAAAATCTTTAGGAGCACTAGAGATCTCTCCTGTGGGTGAAACTTTCTTAGAAATATGCTCAATTGTAACTGCTCTTGGGATAATTTTCTGGGCTAGCCTTACAACCGTTTCACCTCGTTTTCCAGGGAATGACCAGCAGTTTCCAGGGTAATAATTAGGCTGTAAAAAAATAGAAATTCTGCAAAGAGTCATATGTACCATGCAAATTGTAAACATTAAGGTCAATGGTGTTAACAGGACAATTAACTTTATGATAGTTCTAATGCTAGAAAACCTTCTAGAAAATAATCTGAAGTCATTAAAAAACAAAATCAGCTTTAACTAAAACTGGTTGTCAGACTGGCTGCCTACTCTTTCAGGAGCAACATATGGGGAAGAAGTTGAAAATGCCATTTCCTCCAATGGAGGTGTATATCTTCCTCTCCAGAACAGAGATGCATAGCAGCAGCATACAAAAGAATATGGACAGCCTCTGTTAATGATTCAGTTCCTGAAAACCTACACAGAAGCTTTGACTGGCATGTATTGGGCCCTGGTAGTCCAACGTTGATTTCCATTGCACAAATAAAACAAATGGCAGGTAAATCTGGAGTCTTTTTAGTGACTGTAGAAGTTTGCTTTTTGTTTTTGGAGTTTCACTTCCTGATCTGCTGCTTATTTACTTAGAATGATAAACAGCTCATTTTCCCTTCAGTGCCACACACAAAGGAAGAGAGACAATGATAATAAATAAAGGGAAAGAGATCTTTCTTGAAACAGGAAATAGATAAATGTAAACATTTTTACAGATAGTATGAAACAGAAGGTACAATAGAGCAGTGTTCCCCAACCCCCGGGCCGTGGACCGGTGCTGGTCCGTGGATGAATCGGCACCGGGCCGCCGCCGCGCCACCCCCCGCAATCGCCCCCCCCGCCGCCGCGACCCCCCGCAAGCAAACCCCGCCGCGCCGCCGCCGCGACCCCCCCACACCGTCGTCCCGCCCCGCCGCCCCACCGTCGTCCCGCGCGCGCCGCTGCCGCACCGCCCCCGTCCCGCCGCCACCGCCCGACCCCCACAATCGCCCCCTTCCCGCCGCCGCTCGACTCCCCCCGCCGCAATCCCCCACAATCCCCCGCCCGCCGCAATCCCCCTGCAATCGCCGCCGCCCCCCGCACCGTCCCGCCGCCGCGCGCCGCAATCGCCCCGTCCGCTGCGCCGCCCGACCCCCATAATCGCCCCGTCCCGCGCCGCTCTCGACCCCCGCCGCCGCAATCCCCCATAATCCCCCGCCGCTGCAATCCCCCTGCAATCGCCCCGCCGCGCCGCCGCGCGATCCCCCGCAATCGTCCCGCGCTGCCGCCGCAATCGCCCCGTCCCCTGCTGCCGCCGCCACAACCACCACTGTCGCCCCGTCCCGCCGCCGCCGTGACCCCCCCCGCCGCCGCCCATTGCCCCCATGTCGCCCCCCGCATGCCGCCCCGTCCCTTCGCCGCCGCGACTCCTCCGCCTGTCGCCCCGTCCCGCCGCGCCGCCGCGACCCCCACAATCGCCCCCATACCGCGCCCCGTCCCACCATCGCCGCCACCGCTGCGACCCCCCGCAATTGCCCCCGCCCCGCCCGGAAAGAAAGAAAGAAAGAAAGAAAGAAAGAAAGAAAGAAAGAAAGAGAAGGGAGGGAGGGAGGGGGAAGAAAAGGGAAAGAGAAAGAAAGAAAGAAAGAAAGAAAGAAAGAAAGAAAGAAAGAAAGAAAGGAAGGAAGGAAGGAAGAAAGAGAAAGAAAGAAAGAAGGGAGGGAGGGAGGGGGGGAAGAAAAGGGAAAGAGAAAGAAAGAAAGAAAGAAAGAAAGAAGGGAGGGAGGGGGGAGGGGGGAAGAAAGAAAGAAAGAAAGAAAGAAAGAAAGAAGGGAGGGAGGGAAGGGAAGAAAGAAAGAAAGAAAGAAAGAAAGAAAGAAAGAAAGAAAGAAAGAAAGAAAGAAAGGAGGGAGGGAGGGAGGGGGGAAGAAAAGGGAAAGAAAGAAAGGAGGGAGGGAGGGAGAAAAGAAAGAAAGAAAGAAAGAAAGAAAGAAAGAAAGAAAGAAAGAAAGGGGGAGAAGGAGGAAGGGAGAGAGAGAGAGAAAGAAAAAGAAAGAAGGGAGAAAGGAAGGAAGGAAGGGAGGAAGGAGAGGAAGAGGAAGGAACAAAGAAAGAAAGAAAGAAGGAGGGAGAAGGAGGAAGGGAGGAAGAAAGTAAGTAAGTAAAGGAAGGAGGGAGGGAGGGAAAGAAAAAGAAAGGGAGAGAAGGAGTGAGGGAGAGAGGAAGAACGAAAGGAGGAGGAGGAAGGAAGAAAGAAAGAAAATGAGGAAGAAAGGAAGAAAAAGAAAGGGAGGGAGGGAGGGAGGGAAGGGAGGAAATAAAGAAAGAAAGAAGGTAGAGGAGAGGAGAGAGGAAGAAAGAAAAAAGAAAAGGGGGAAAAAGAAGAAGAAAGGAGAGTGGGAGGGAAGGAAGGAGAGAAGGAGGGAGGGAGGGAGAAAGAAAGAAAGAAAGAAAGAAAATGAGGAAGGAAGGAAAGAAAGAAGGGAAGGAAGGAGGTAGAGTAGGAGGGAAGGAAGGAAGGAAAGAGAGGGAGGGAGAGGGAGAGAAATAAAGAAAAAAGAAAGAAGGGAGAGGGAGGGAGAGAAAGAAAGAAAGAAGGGAGAGAAAGAGGAAGGAAGGAAGGAAGGAGAGTGGGAGGAAGGAAAGAAAGGGAGGAAGGGAGAGAGAGAAAGAAAGAAAAGAAAGAAGGGAGAGGGGGAGGGAGAAAGAAAGAAAGAAAGAAAGAAAGAAAGAAAGAAAGAAAGAAAGAAAGAAAGAAAGAAAGAAAGAAAGGAGGGAGGGAGGCCTCATGTCAAGGAAGGGCAAAGGGTCCCAAGACCTCACGGCGGCTGGGTAGCCCCCGGGGGAAAAATGCGAGGAAGTAAAAACAGTGTTTCCTTGCAGCGATGCCAAGGACTCATCGCACAACACTGGCTCTTCGGCTTGAGTAAGGAGATGAGCACCGCCCCCTAGAGTGGGAAATGACTAGCACGCATGTGCGTCAGCGGCCGGGGGGGGGCATTTACATTTTTTATCTTATTAAATCAAAACAAGCGGGCCAGGGAAAAATTATCAAGCATTTACCGGTCCACGGTGATAAAAAGGTTGGGGAGCACTGCAATAGAGCATACAACTAAGAGGCATATTAAGCATGAGAAAATAGGGCCTAAATGGCAGAGCTCCATTTTGGGCATAGAAGAGAGAAGAACAAGTCAGAATTTAGTAGTTTCAGGTCCAGAAGGAAAAATCCAAGCTCATATGAACTCTAATTTTATGGATAATAGAGGCAGTTACTGCTTTGTTAATTATATCAAATTGAGAACACATTGCAACTGGAGTCCTGTAGATAATTGTGACCACATCGGTCACAATTCCAAAATTCAGAAATGCAATGTAATGAAACAAATAGGAAACACCCCCTAGGACTGTGATGGCGAACCTTTTAGAGACTGAGTGACCAAACTGCAATTCAAAACACATTTATTTTTCACAATGTGCCAATATGGCAATTTAACCTGAATACAGTGGTACCCCGGGTTACAAATGCTTCAGTGCTACCCTTTGGAAAAGCAAGGACTGAAGAGCAGGGCTGCTACCTTTTGGGAAAGTGATGTGTGCTTTTGAATTTCCAGCAGCCACAACCTGCTCTTCGATCCTCGCTTTTCTGAAGAGTAGCACTCCAACCACCTCTTTGCCCCGGGCAGAGAGGCAGATGGGGCACTACACTGTCGGGAAAGCCAGGGGGGATAGGCAGTGGCTTGTGGGCTCATTCGTAGCCCCTGCTTACTCTCTAGTTACAACACTTTTCGGATGCCCAGAGCAGTGTGCCTAGAGAGTAAACTGGGGCTACGAACAAGCCCACAAACCGAGGCCTCCCCTTTGCCTGGCTGTCTGCACAGAGCACAGTGGTGTGCTCTGAGTGGAGGGGGCAATGTTGTGGCTGTGAGAGGGTGATGCCACATGCCCACATAAAGGGCTCCACATGCCACCTTTGGCACCCATACCATAGGTTCACCAACACACTGCCCTAGGATTTACAGTACTTGTGCCTTGGGAGCTACAAACAATGACAAATGCTTGGGATAGCAGAGACCAAAATGGAATAAAATAATAAAAAATGAGAAGTGAAGGTTTTCTTTAGATTCATTTTTACCTCAAGAATCACATCTGGAGGCTTGACGAAGGGCAGCATAATGAATGACTTCCAGAAATATTTTCCTCCATCATGGCGGTAGCTCCTGGTGGTTCTAGACTGAACAATGCTGGCACCTAAAATTGAACAGCTGTAAAATAAGACTTTTATACTTTTAAGGTGATATCTAGGCACAGAACCCCAACACTGTTTGTCAAAGAATACTATCTAGAACAGTGGTTCCCAACCTTAGGTAACCCAGGTGTTCCTCAATGGCAGCTTCCGAAAGCCCCAGCCAGCACAACTGCTGGTGAAGGCTTCTGGCATTTGCAGTCCAAGAACACATTGATTACTCTGGTAGGGAACCACTTATCTAGAGAATTTTAAAAAAGAATTCCCTTTCCAAAAAAGAGAATCACAGAAATATCAGATTTCTACTTAATTTCTACAGATTTCCTTATTCAGTTTACTTTGATTTGGATTTCCTTATTTGAACTACCTCTGTTTAACCCATGTATGTAAAATCACCTCATTGATATTCCAGCAAATGGCATTGTGAGTTTTATGAAAAGGACTATAAATCTATAATTAAAATACAAAGAACATCCTGGAAGTGTGAGAAGTTTGAATCCTTGGAAAACTGGAATAGTTATTCTTTTACTGCTTGGCGACTTGTTTGGTATTGCTGCTAGAGTCTCTGCTGACTTCCATTTTGCATTTGAATACCCACTGACTATGCTGTTAGCTGGTACCATTGCTCCGCTGTAGGTTATTATTGGGGGGGGGGGGTGTTTCCTGCTACTGCTATTCCTCCATTCTGTTTTTTATTATTGTTATTATTATTATTATTATTATCATCATCATCATCATCGTCTTCTTCTTCTTCTTCTTCTTCTTCTTCTTCTTCTTCTTCTTCTTCTTCTTCTTCTTCTTCTTCTTCTTCTTCTTCTTCTTCTTCTTCTTAACAGAGCTGCCAGGTGTTAAACTGGAGTTGGCCTTCTGCAATGATTGAGCTCTTTCCAAGAGCCTAGGACAGGGATGGCGAGCCTATGGCACACGTGCCAAAGGTGGCATGGAAAGAGCTTTTGCCTGGCACGCGACATGTTCCTTGCTCCCCCCACTTCCTCCTCCGCTGGACCAGCCATGAGGAATTTGTGGAGGGGGAAGTGGGGGGGGAACGGAGCATGTCGGGTGCCAGACCAACCCTACTGTCGCCATTGCCATCGCCACCCTTGCCGCCGTCCCCTGCTGCCCCTGACCCCGCCTCCGCCAACCTCATCCCTGCCCCTCCCACCACCACCGCGCCGCTAACCCTGACCCTGTCGCCCTTGCTGCCATTAACATCACCCCACCCCTGACCCCCCACTGCTGTCAATCCCAACCCCCTACCCCTGTCGCCATCACCATTGCCCTTGCTGCCCCTGCTGACGCCGCCTCCGACGCCATTACTGCTGCCATCCCTGCTCCTCCCACCGACGACGACAATTACCCTGACCCCGCCCCCTCCGTCACCCTTGCTGCCTTCGCCCCCTCCCCCCCGCTGCTGCCGGTCTCGACCGCCGCTACTGTCGCCACCGCCACCAAGTTTGGGCACTCGGTGGCAAAAAGGTTTGCCATCCCTGGCCTAGGATGACTGGAGATATCTTCATAGAATATATGCTGTTCCTAATAATGTTGCCATTAGTAGTTGAGCAATGTTGATCTTGTCAACACCGAGAGGTTTCAGATGTTGATCCAGGTCTTTTGGGATTGTACCAAAGGTGTCTATTAGTATTGTTCTTGATTTCTTATTCCATAGCTTTTCAATTTCAATTTCTATATCCCGCCATTTGGTTCTCTCTTCTAACTCTTTGCCACTGACTCTTGTGTCTCCTGGTATTGCCACATTGATGATTTGAACTTTGTTTTCTTGCTTACTATCATATTTCATATACTATCATATATCATATCTTACATACTATCGTGATGTCTGGAGTATTGTGGACAAAGGATCTGTCGCATTGGATTCTGAAATCCCAGAGCACCTTGATGACTTCATTTTTTGTTACCTTTTCTAGCTGATGTTCCTACCAGTTCTTGCTTGATGGTAGGTTGAAAATTTTATATATGTTCCAGTGGAGCATTGCTGCTACTTTATTATGATGGGCTTGTGATGAAATCTGGAAAATTCATCTTTTGGATCTGTCCTGGACTCCTGTTACCTGTATACTCTGTTGATCCTGGCCATGTCTTGTCACATGCTATCATTTCTTTGAAGTCTGAGTTGGGAAAAGACACTGACTCTCTCAACTGGGAGCACAAATGTTGTGTTTTCTCATCAGCCAAAATGCTTGATGTGATTGGCAAAATGTTTGATGTGATTGTAAAATAGCAAATGGGAGATACCATGTATTACCCTGTATTACCTCTTTTGAATATCAAAGTTTATCTTCATCAAAGATGTTATGAAGGGATAGCAAACGGATAAACAGGGTTTTTACAATGTATTTCCCTTTAGATCAAATGGTCCCCTGGACTTGAAAGGGTTACACTTAGATGTCAACAGATGACTCCTGTCTGTTAAAGGACCCACTTGTCAGAATACACATCCTATTCAGATGATGGAACACTTGAGATCAATAGGCATGCATCGCCTTTTGTTCCCTATCAAAAGTAGAAGGTATTTCCAGGTAATTATGCTAATCGATGAGAGAATCTCCACCTGCCTGAAGCCTATTTTGCATTTCTGAAGAACAAAGGCAGATTCGGGGTCTATAAGAATTGGCTGGTTAATCCAGATAGAGAGCTTCGCGGGGGAAACAGCTGCAGCTATGTAACTTCTGTGTCAGGCTGGCTCTTTGAGCCAGGGGAACGCCAAGAGATCTTTTCCGTTCCAGGTATATTAGCCAGAATTAGAAAGCGTTATTATTTTAATTTCTGGAATGCAAAATTTCACGTTATCTTCTTGAGACTGGTTTTCTGTTTTAAAAACTACTTTGTAAGTTTGTTTTAGAAATCTGCTTTTGTTTGTTAAGCTCCAGAATCTGTAACTTTTGCCAAATGATGCTGGCAAGAAGAGATTTTTGTTTTGTTTTTACTCTTGCTTTTCCTTTTTAAAATAAAGTGTTTTTCTTCTTTACCTTTTTAACTGGAATCTGTGTGTGTGCCTGAGAGGAGGGAAGTCATTGCTAAATTACCCAGTGTCTTGGCCAAGGCTGGGCACTACTGACTTTTCTGTGAGCAAGGAAGTTTCTTTTGATTGAGCTCTATGGGACTCGGAATTCCGAGGCTCCCAGGTGGAGGGCGTTCAGGGGAGACAATTCCCTTTTTACTAGGGCAGAAAGGGACAGCGGCTCACCTTTCCCCGTATGAGTTGTGTCGCTAGGTAAACTGAGGAACCCTTCCTGAATTGTCCTGGGGCGTGCCGAGACCCCAAATTATTATATTTTTGGTGGCAGTGGAAGAATGGCATGTGTTAAACGCCCCTAAGGCGTGACAGGGCTAAATAATCAGTCTGAACAATTTTGGGAAAACAGCTGCTGATGTGATCTACAGTTTCATCCTTTTCTTTGCACAATCAACATTTACTATCTTTCGATGATTTATCAATTTTCACCTTTATGGCATTTGTTCTTAAAGCTTGATCTTCAGCTGCCATGATTAGTCCTTCAGTTTCTTTCTTCAATGTTGCTTTTCTTAACCAAAACCATGTTTGTTCTTGGTTGATCTTGTCATTGGTGTCTCTTATGAACTGACCTTGCAGTGCTTTACTATGCCAGATCTCTATTCAGCTTTGCATTTGTTGACTTTTAAATTCTTGCTTAGTTTCTGGATATTCCTTTATTATGCTATTGATTTAAACACAGCATTTTCACTATGGTGGGGATAGTCAAATATTCCTCATTTATCTTCTTCAACAGTTTGATGAACTTGCAAGAGGCCTCTGCTCCTATTTTCCTTGGCAAGTAAAGCCTACTGATATCACTTTGTGGATGTAGTTCATGGTTTAATGTCATGACTTTTCTTGTATTTTGATCTAATGCTTCTAATTCTGCCTGGGTCCAGTTTATAACACCTGGTGTATATTGCAAGAATGGACTAGCCCATGTGTTTATAGCTTTGATGGTATTATTTCTATTTAATTTTGATTTTAGTGTATTTCTAACTCTTCTGATGTATTCTTGGCTAACTTTATTCTTTACTTCTTTATGCCTGATGTTATCTGTGTGTAGTACCCAAGATACTTATATGATTCTACTTCATCCAATGTTTTTATAAAATTATTAGCCTTAGCAGTTCCTTCAGTCTTTACTATCTTTACTCTGATGATGCTGAGGGTTGCACACTTGTCTAATCCAAATTCCATTGCAATGTCATTGTTGAAAATTCACATTGTATTGAGTATTGACTCTATTTCTTGTTGTGATTTCCCAAACAGCTTCATATCATCCATATATATCAAATGTTTTATTCAGCTTGATGTTTTTGATGTATTTTGATATGTTTTTGATATTTGTCTTGTTCAATATTTTTGTGAGTGGAATTACAACAATTACAAACAGCAGGGGTGATAATGAATCACCTTGAAATATTCCTCTCCTGATGTTGACATGAACCAATTTGTTCACCATTGATGGTTAGCTTGGTATTCTACTTTATCATTGTTGCCTTGATAAATTCTTGGATACTTCCATTAATCCCTGCTAATTTGAAACTTTTCGTTATCCAATCATGTGGAAAAGAGTCAGATGCTTTCTTATAATCAATCCATGCAATATGCAAGTTGGTTCTGCGTCTCTTATAGTTTTCAATTACCATCTTTTCAATAAGTAGCTGATCTTTAGTGCTATTCTTACAATTGCCCTTTTGTTCAAAATGATATAAATTGTTTCGTATTGAGTGACTTTGGATGGTATCTGCAATTATTCCTGTAAGGAGTTTTAACACTTGGTATAGGGCCTTTGCTCAGATCTTTCATATTAACCATTGATCTATTTCACCTTGCTGGATTGTTTGGCCAGATTGTTCAGCGAGTCTTGAATGCATACTGGTTAGATATATCAGCCAAAATCCATGCAATTCATCTTCTCAAGGGGCAGTCTAATTCTTAATTTTCTTAGTTCTTGCTTTTACCATTTCTGTTGTTGTTGTTGTTTGTTGTTTGTTGTTGTTGTTGCTGCTGCTGCTGCTGCTGTTGTTAGTATTAGTAGTGTTAGTAGTAGTATTAGTAAACTATTTATTAGTAGTAGTAACGTATTTTCGAAGTAGGGAAGCCTTTCTCTAAGACCAGATATAAACAATGCCAATATTAATGTGCTATGCCAGCCTGCTGTAGATCTGCTATCTCAAATGAATGTAAACATAGGCCTAAGGCACATTCCATCTAAGAAGCAAGTGAACTTTAATTGGTCCAGAAATGACATGTGATGTTTTTTCTCAAGCTGAGAAAGTTTGTGAGAGAGGCAAAAATATTCTTCCCAGATTCTTGCAAAACTAATGGACTATGCTAGTTATGTAGTTTCAAGTAGAATTAGTGAGGCTTTTGCCTCTGAAATTTGCATTAGATTTCTTTAAGTTAGGATGGGAAATCATGTCATTATTCTCCAGTAAGAGAATATTCCTGTGTAAGTCTTCTTAATAAATAAATGCTTTTGTATTCTTGTTCAAGTGAAGGTGCCTATTGAATAATTATTCTGGTAAGTGGAATAGCTATCACAGCTAGGCAGGGAGACGTGAGAAAGGATCTACTGGCCTTATGTTCTCCAGATTCCTACTTTCAGCAGCTGAGGTTGATTGATTGCAGATGGGATGTGCGTAGAGGGACAGCCCGTATTCTGATACATGGTGGCAGCGGTGGGATGATCTCCCATTAAAAGCCTGCTATGAGACTGTAAAGCTATCAAGCAGCTCAGTAATTATTTTGATTTATGGCTTCTGAGAAACCAGAGGATAAGGGCAGCCGGCACTCACAGAGAAGCCAAGCTGGTTTTTAAGGCACCAGAAAAGTAAAGTGGAGTTTTGGATGTGAAATTTAAAGAGTATTACATAGTAATATGCAGTAATATTGCATTTTTGTCAGATAGGGATGACACTAGCCATAAAACTAAGCCTGGATTTATCAGTTGTCTCAGAAGGGCGCTCCTTGGCATCATCCAGGAGTTGCAGCCAAGTCATAGCAACTTTCGAGATTAGCTCACATGCACACAGATGGTGGAGTTTTCTATCGATAGCTGGGGGTGAGTGCTTTCCTCTACAACTCAGTGACTTTATAAATCAATCAACCCCTGAGAGTGCAGACGGCTCAGAAGTTTCTGAATGCCCACAAGTAGGGGAAGAATATCAATCTTATGCTGACTCCTTATCTGCATGAAAGGACCCAGCAAGCCAGAGGCTTTTAGCATGCCATAGCTTAGCATAGGCTAACCCTGGCCCAGTTAACAGCATGGGTGCAGTTTACTAGCAGAGAAGGCCCTTTTATTTATATGGACAGGGTTCTTGTATCATCCATCATGGCAGACGACTCTGATCAGGCAGAGCCAGTCGGACAGACAGAGCCCCCTCCACCACAGCCACAGGAAACAACTCAGCTAGAGAGATATTTAGAGCACTTGGCTCAATTACAAGACAGCAAGAGAGAATAGAAGAGAAAAGAGAAAGAGAGTTGCAGACTGAGGAACAGAAATTCAGTGAATGAATTAAAGCCCAGAAACTTAAAGAAAAAGAAAGGTAGAAGAGAGAGGAGGCCGCTTTTTCTTTATCAGAGATTGATCTTAAATGCCTTCCTGTTCTGCATGCTAGTGAAGATATTTTGACTTTCCTGGAAAATTTTGAACTCTGTGAAGGAATTAGAAGTGGAAGAAAGTCTATGGCTTGGCTTGCTTCACACTCAACTGAGTGGACGCCTTTCTAAGTTACTCATTGAATGCACAGACAAAACATGGGAGGAATTTAAAGGGCTTGTGATGAGGAGATTTGCTTATACACAAGCAGTCTTGCATTCAAAACTGAGGGCTGTGAAATGGGACCAGAAACAATCTATCTGCTGCCTCCTGAGTGGCAGTAAAACTTTGATAAAGCAATGACTAAAGGCAGCTGATGCTACTATGGAACAAGAAATTATAGATCTGCTAGCTACTGAACAATGAGGGTGCCCCCCCCCGAATTGCGTATAGATATCTTGACCCAGGAGCCTGATTGTGCTATGAATTTTGCGCTGACTGCAGATTAACTTTTGAGTTTTAAAAAGTGTTATTTTCCCAAGACTCCACACCCAACCTCTGGGAGGCACAGCCAACCTCCACAGAAGTCAGAAACTGAACTTAGAAAATTTGAGTTAAGGGAGATGAGATTCCAGAAACAGCCTTAGGATAGCAGGTCCCCCAGAAAGTCATGTACCACTCTTTCTTTGGAGGACATTGTCTGCTTCAAATGACAACAAAAAGGACATTACAGCTTTCAATGTGAAAGAGGTCCTAAGGAATTACCACAGACACCCCCCAAGCCAGCTAAAACTCCGTTCAAGAAGCCCAGGAATAGTGCTCTACCTTCTCAATTGCAGCCAAAAATGAAAGGCATTACTCTAAATCAGCCTGAAATGGGGTGCCCTGATGCTGATGCGGACATGGACATTTCCCCTGAGTTCAACGGGTAGGAACTTAGCAGTGAAATCCAACCCCAGGGAGCAGCTTCAGCATTCCAGAAGGTTCTACCTCCTACTGGGAGAAGGAGGGGTGATTCGCCCAGTACTACATCAGCTTCTCACTTGGTTCCAGAATCTGCTAATCCTGTTATATTTGGTGTGACATCTGCTGGTGGAAGTGGTGTAATGCAGGATGATCTGATAATTTGTGATCCTGAGAAGTTCATCATCCCACAACAGCTAAAATGGATGCAAGAGTCTTTTACCCAAGAGGTTATTGTTAAAAGGGGGCTGATTGTAGCGATACTGGCATATTTAGTTACAGGGGCTGACATGAGCTCTATCAGTTCTAAATTTGTTGATGAGAGTTATTTGCTAGATAAGCATTGTTTTGCTAGACATCCTTATCATTCTAAGGAAAAACAGACACACTTGGCTCCTATTGCTAAAATTCATTTGAAATATAAACAATTTAAAAGGTAAATTTTTGCTCTTGTTCATAATCATCAATGCTCATCAATACATTTTTAATTGGCGTATATTTACTTTACAGGAACCACTTGGCTGAATTGCTGAAGATAAAATCAGATGTTGCGAGTCAGTTGAAACCTGTTCAGACCAGGTCTCAAACAAAAGTTCAATCTAATGACGATTGTGTACAGGTGCCAACTGTGATGTCTGATTTGTCTAATGATAATGATGTTAATGGTGTTGCAAATGTTGAAAATTCTCAATCTGATGCTATTGTAAGTCAACCTGAAGTGCCTATTGTTAGCCAAAATGTTACTGATGTGAATGATGACAGTGAGGTTATTGAATTTTCATGTACCACGTGTATTTATATGGCAAAAGAAAAAAGCAAGGATTAGAAATGTTTATCTACAGGACAGAACAAAAACTGGTGGTTTTGCCCTGCCCAACTTGGTGCTATACTACAAGGCTGCAGCCATGACTTGGATTAAAGACTGGATTCTGATGTCGAATAATAGAACACTGCAGCTTGAGAGTCACGATTTGGATAGGGGCTGGCATCATTATGTATGTCATAAGGGCAATATACCTACCCTTTTCAAAAAGCACTGGATAAGGAATGCCTTAGTTAAAATATGGTTAATGATAAAAAAAACAATTTTTCCCTAAAGCACCAATGTGGCTATCCCCGTTGGGAGCCGTTACCAGCCGCCATACAAGTGCAAGCCCTAAATTCCAACTTACAGACAACTTCTGAATGCTGACCTCTCCCTAAAGTCACTAGGAAAATTAGTATCAGAAGGTTATGAGTTAGACTGGTGGAAGTACCAACAAATATATTCACACTTTAAAAATCTCATTAAAGAGGGGGGAATTATGACTAATGATACTCCACTTGACAAAATACTATCCTCTGGTGATTCAAAGCTTCTCAGTAAATTTTATAGTATTTTGTTAAATGAAAAAATGATCGACACACTGGTGAAATATACTATGATAAGATGGGCAGAAAATTTTGGTTATTCTATTCATTTAAACAAATGGAACTCTTTGTGGAATACAGTCTAACTCTTTAAATCTATAGCCTTTAAGGAAAATTGTTATAAGATGTTTTATAGATGGCATCCCCCCCACCGTTTATCTAAGATGTATAACTGTTCACCCAAATGTTGGAAATGTAAACATGATAGCGGCACCTTTTACCATATGTGGTGGACATGTAAAGAGGCAAAGGCATACTGGACAATGGTAAAATTATTTTTAGAAAGATTCTTGAAGATTAAGTTAGAGCTTAGACCAGAATTTTTTCTATTAAATATAGTAGATATTAATATCTCATATGACCAGAAATATGTACTTCATCATGTAATAGTTGCTGCAAGGATACTATATGCGAAATCTTGGAAACAACCAGAAGTGCCAACAGAGAGAAGTTTCCACGAAAAGATAAGAGAATGCATTGAAATCGACAGACTCTCCGGCTATCTAAAGGGAGACTACGATGAGATTTGCCGGAAAAGATGGCAAGAAGTAACAAACCTACAGTGGTACCTCGTATAACGGGAAAAAAATCCGCCCCCCTCCCCCCCATGAGCCCCTCGGAACTAAGTCCTCCGGGACTCCGGCAAGAGGCGAGGGAGGGGGGAATTCCCGGCACACCCCACTCCCTCCGTTATACAAGGTACCACTGTATATATACTGTATATATACCAAGTGGCGCACCCCCACTCCCTCCCCCCACCCCCACGGCCACCTCCGCCCACCACCTGTGGCCGCCCGGGAAGAGGATGCGGGGCGGTCGGGGAAAGAGGGGAGGGGAGAGGAGGGGAGGATCTTCCCTGGCAGGCAAGGTGAAAGGGAGGCGCTCTCTCTCTCTCTCTCTCCCACACCTCCTGCAACAGCTCGTCCACCTGAGGCTGCAGCACGGCGAGCAAGGGCTCGGCGCCCAGTGGCGGCGGCGGCGGCGGTGGCAACTGGAGCAGCTGCTCTCCGGGGGTCCCGGCGCGGCTGGCTAGCTCCTGCTTGAGGGCCACCAGCCGGCCCTGCAGCTTGTTGGTCTTGGCGCTGAGCAGAAAGCAGGCGCCCACCGAGAGGAGCGAGAAGAGGAGCGCAAGGACGGCGGGGCCCCTGCCCACGCCGCCCGCGCACCGGCAGCCGCCGGGAGGAGGAGGAGGAGGCGAAGCAGCAGCGGTGGCGGCGGCGGGCGTCCTCTCTCGTGGCTCGCTCATGGTGTGCGCGGCGGTGCTCCCCGGGTGCCCAGGGTCCCCCTCAGGCGGCGAGGAGCGTGCGTGTGGTGGTGGGGAGGGGGCGTGCCTCTCTCGCCCTCATTCTCTCTCCCCGTCCCTGGCGCGCTCTGGACGCGCTGGGCAGCGGCAGCCTCATTCCCGGGCAGCCGGCTGTGGAGAAAGTGGAGCAGGAAGTGTTGGGAGCGTGGCCTCTTTCCCTCGCATGGCCCTCCAGCGGCGCGCTGAGGGAGGCGGGGGGAGGGGGAGGGGGCTTGAGTCGTGGTGGGTGCCGAGCCCCCTCAGGGATGGGACCAGCACTGCCTTGGCGGGAGGAGCCTCGCACACCTTCACGCAGAGGGGCAATAAGGGGGAGGGTGTCTCTCTCTCGGGCTCCTCCTCATTACAGCACTGTACTCTTGACTGCATTGGAACGGATTAAATCCACTTCCAATGCATTCCTATGGGAAATTAGGGTTTGTACAATGGAAAACTTGTATAACGTAATTTGATTTGGAACGAATTACTTACGCTATACAAGGTACCACTGTATTAGTATTGTGATATTATTTGGTGATTTGTAAATATGTCAAATCGTTATTTTTGGCTTGATATACTCAATGAAATTTTATACTGTATTCCCCCCCTCCACATCTTCCCCCTTCCGTTCCCCCCTCAAAAACCCAATAAAATTATTCAATAATAAAAAAAAAGAATTTTCATGTATCAGACCTGATATTTAGGAAAAAACAATTGTCATGTCCAGCATTATTTATTTATTTATTTATTTATTTATTTATTTATTTATTTATTTATTTATTTATTTATTTTTGCATTTGTATACCGCTCCCATTTCCCAAAGGAACTCTGGGCAGTTCACACAATAGGCTTAAAACAGACAACAATAAAACAATATAAAATAGTAAAATAGTACTCGGCAAGAGGCAAAAACTTAACAACCATGAAAAAAGAGAAGGGAAAGAAAACAACAACAACTTGGTACCGCGTTAGCAGTCACCAAAGGCATCCCTGAACAGCCAGGTTTTAAGGGCTTTCCTGAAGGATGCCAATGAGGGAGCCTGGCATATCTCACCTGGTAGCTTGTTCCAAAGCGATGGACCGGCCACCGAGAAGGCCCGTTTTTGAGTTACTACCCTACGGGCCTCCCTGGGGGTGGCCACCCAGAGTGAGAGAGCCATAGAGGAACGGGTGGGTCGGGCCAGCTCTGATCGTAGGGAGATATGCTCTGCCAGATAATCAGGACCCAGGCCATGGAGGGTTTTGTAAACCAAAATCAACACCTTGAATCTTATGCGGGAGGCAACAGGCAACCAATGCAGGCAAGCCAGAATGGGGGTGATGCGGTCAAACCTGCCTCCACCAACCACCAACCTGGCCGCCACATTCTGTACCCACAGAAGTCGCCGAACAAGGTTCAAGGGGAGCCCCATGTAGAGAGCATTATAATAGTCTATCCTCGACATGACCAGCGCCTGCACCACTGCCCTCAGGGAGTTCCCATCAAGGTACGGGCGAATCTGGGCAATAAGCCTAAGATGGTAGAAGGCCGACCTGGTCACGGCTATCACCTGGGATTCCAGGGACAGATCTGGATCCACGATGATGTCCAGACTCCTCGCTCGTTCCGCCAGCTGGAGGGCGGACCCACCAAAGCTGGGAAGAGGACCACAGTACCCATCTGGGCCACCCCCGAAGAACAGAACCTCAGTCTTCCCAGGGTTAAGCCTGAGCCTGTTAGTCCTGGTCCAGTCCAATACTGCAGCCAGACAGTGATCAAGGGTCTGGACGGCCTCCACTGCAGAGATGGAAAAGGAGAGATAGAGCTGCGTGTCATCAGTGTACTGGTGACAGCAAACTCCAAAACTCTGGATGACCTCAACCAACGGCCTCATATAGATGTTAAAAAGCATTGGAGAGACAGCCCACAGGAGAGTGCCCACGGGGATGACAAAACACCCCCCAAGCTCACACGCTGAGTACGGCCCTCCAGGAAGTAATGGAGCCAGACAAAGGCCAGACCCCCAATCCCCACCTCAGAGAGCCGACCCAGGAGGATACCGTGGTCGACAGTGTCAAAGGCCGCTGACAGGTCAAGAAGGACCAACAGGGTAGAGCAACCCGTCAGCCCTCCTCAATAGGTCATCCTGCAGTGTGACCAGGGCAGTCTCAGTCCCATGACACGGCCTAAACCCAGATTGGAAAGGATCCAAGACATGGTTGTCCTCCAGGAACGACTGGAGACGCAGGGCGGCAACCCGCTCGACAACCTTGCCCATAAAGGGAGCATTGGCTATAGGATGATGATTAGACATATTGTCTACAGCCAGGCCTGGTCTTTTGAGAATGGGCTTCACTACCGTCTCCTTCAGACAACAGGGAAAAATCCCGTCCCTGAAGGATGCATGGCGATTAATGAAGCCCATTCTGGCATGCTCCCTCAGGTAGTCTTAATCAGCCAAGAAGGGCAAGGGTCGAACGGAGAAGCCGCTGGCCTGCAGTGCCCCAGGGAGGCCTCAGATGGAGAAATAGGCCCAAACTCAACAAACCTGGGAGACCGAGGCGGAGCGGCGCCAGCCATACGTGAGGGTAGATCAGTGCAACTGGCGTCCAGATCAGAATGGATGGCCTCTATTTTAGATTTAAAGAAGACTGTAAATTACTCACTAGTGAAATCACGAGGAGGAAGCCCCGGTGGACCAGGATTGGTGAGGTTCCGAACCACCCGGAACAATTCTGCCTGGCAGTTCGAGGCTTCATCAATTCTCAGGGAGGCAAAGGATCTCCTTGCGTCCCTGATCGCCCGGGAATAGCGACTGGCCGACGCCCTAACCGCAGCCCAAATCAAAGCCATCTGATCCTTCAGCCATCTGCTCTCTAGCCCCCTCCACTCTTGCTTCATCACCCAGAGCTCCACCGTGAACCACGGGGAGGAGCGGGCTCAGCATCGGATGAGGCACTTGGTGGCGATCCAGTCAACAACCCTGGCAACATCTTCATACCACCTGTCCACCAGAGTTAGCCAGATCGTCAACCAGACCATCCGGTAAGCCCCCAAAGGACTCTGAGAACCGCACAGGGTCCAGGAGCCTTCGGGGACGGGCCCAGATGGACGGGCCCCGCTCCCCGCAGGGCGGGGCAGTGATTGATAGGGAAAAGGTCAGCAGATAGTGATCTGACCATGACACGGGTCGGGAGCACAAGTTCCCAACGCCCAGATCGGAACCCGCAGAAGTGGAGGCAAAAACTAGGTCCAGGGTATGTCCCCCCCCCCCTCTGGGTGGGACCGATGACAACCTGGGCCAGGTTCATAGAGACGATGGACTCCATGAATTCCAGAGCCACTCCTGACAGCCCAGGCCCGGCATGCACATTGAAGTCCCCAACCACCAAAAGGTGGGGGGAACCTCAGAAGTGCCGCCGAGATGAACTCGGAGAGCTCTGGGAGGGAGTGTGCAGGGATGCGGGGAGTGCAGTTCCATTTTAATTACAGTCACTCCCTCCCACCATTTCGCGGTTCAGGTACTGTGGTCCCACTATTAGAATTCCAATAAAAGAATTGTTTATTGGAATTCTTTTTAATTACTCCCTGCCCACTTTAGATAATCTGGGGAGCTGTCTAGCAAGCAAGCAATGCATATCAAGACTAAGTGTGTGGCTGCTGGCTGGATAAGCTTGGATGCTGCAAGGGGTGTGTAGCAAATCAGGTGAGTAGTGTGTGTTGCTTCATTTGTACTGAATGCAAATCATTCCCATCTTCTTGGTATTTTTAACTGTGTTGATCAAGTCAAGCATAGGAGGAAATGACTGGTAGGGGACATGGTGATCATAATAACAGGAGGATTGCAATACCAGCTCCCACATCCATCCTGCTTAAGAGGTGGCAATCTGGAACCCTTTATCACAATCCCCACCTTTTTCTTCTTGAAGGGAGCAAGCAGATGGAAAGCAGATGTCTCAGGATTAGGGACATCAGTGCTCAAGAGGTTGTCTTAGGAGGCTAGAGTAGAGATGGAGATTATCTTCAGTTGCCAGCTGGACACCCATCCCTTATTTGCCCCTGAGAGGCCTGGCTTTAGTTGTGATAAGAACGGCCAGAGGAAAAGAGGAGTGTCCTTCTCTTCCTGGCACAAGGTGGTGGATTACTTCACTCCTATGGTTACAAAGTGGTTGGGGCCTAGGCCTCCAGTGTTTTGTGTGAAGTGGAGGAGATAGTGCCAGTGCCTGCTCCTTCTGCTGCCCATGGTCTAGCAAGCCCTGAAAACACCTAGAAACAGTTCCATTTCAATTACAGTCCCCCCCCCCCCCGACATTTCACGGTTCAGGTACTGTGGTCCCACTATATCGCGGATCGCAGTACCTGCACCTTGGGGCCGCATGAGGGGTGGTGGTGGGGAGTGATTGCATCACCCCACGCCACCCCGGCCCCTCCGAGAAGCCTCAGAGCCGCACAGGGGGCGGCGGGGAGCAATTGCATTGCCCCGCCCTGGGCCCCTCCGAGAAGCCTCGGAGCCACGCGGGGGTGGGGTGGGGTGGCAGGGACCAATCACATCACCCTGTGCTGCCCCCTGGGCCCCTCCAAGAAACCTGGGAGCCACACGGGGGGGGCGGGGAGCGATCACATCACCCCATGCCACCCCCCGGGCGCCTCCAAGAAGCCTCGGGGCCACGTGGATGCAATGAGCCAATGCATTTCAATGGAGACATTTTCCCCATTGGAATGCATTGAGCCAATGTATTCCAATGGGGAAAATTATCTCCATTGAAATGTATTGAGCCAATGCATTTTAATGGAGACGCCGGGACAGCGATGGTAGGTCAGATCCCCCTGCTGCTGCCAGAGCGCACCGCCCCAAGATTTCTTAGACCAGTGTGCGCTGGCGGCAGCAGGGGGATCTGATCGCCCCCAGGCCCCATCCGACCCACTTCCGCATATCGCGGATTTTCAGGCATCGCAGGTCAGGTGGGTCCCTAACCCCCGTGAGAGGCAGGGGATTACTGTACTAGCATTCAGGTGGATTGAATTGGTGTCCTAAAGCATTCCAGTCTTTGTATTAAGTGTCAGGAAACTGAAATTATAGTAGTACTGACTTTAGCAACATTAGCTAGGCCAGTGGTTCTCAACCTTCCTAATGCTGCAACCCATTAGTACAGATCCTCATGTTTTGGTGACCCCCAACCATAACATTATATTAGAATTATTATTAGCATTGTTCTATACACTTACACGCAGGTACACACCCATATGTGCACACCTTTCTCCAAATTTTATTTTCTCTCTCTCTCTCTCTCTCTCTTCTTCCCCCTCCCCCTCCCTTCCCCCTGGCCCTGCCCCTCCCCCTCCCCCTCCTAATTCTGTGAATTTCTATTTAAGGGATGCCATGAGGAAAGCCAACCCCTTCCTTTGTCTTATTTGCAAGATACATCTGAAAATGAAGCAGCCGCCAGAGGAAAAGCTGGGAGGGGGCTTTTTGTGCCCTCCAGTACACTTAAACACACACACACACACACACACACACACACACAGAGAGAGAGAGAGAGACAGAGAGAGAGTCCCTGCCAATTTTAGAGCGGGGGGAGTGAATCATTTCCATGTAGCTTCAGGAGTTACTAGAAGGGTGACGGGGGGGGGGGGGAGAGGGTGGCAACAGCAGCAACAAGCACCTACTTGAGCCTGTTTGCAGTCACCAGCACAACCACCATCCACACACCTGCACACATATTTTCCATGCAAAAGGCAGACATGCCTGGAGACGGATAGAGGAGTGGTGTCTCGGTTCCTAAGACCATCAGAAATAAGTGTTTTCAGATAATCTTAGGTGACCTCTGTAAAAGGGTTATTCAAGTGATCCTGACCCACAGATTGAGAACCACTGAGCTAGGCCACAATGTAAGAGACAGTTTCATTCAGTAGTTCTGCTGTTATCTATGGACTGTGTCAACAAGAGCTCAGTGGAAATCCAAGAGAAATCCTATTGGATTAGTATTACATGTGATTGTTTTTCCCATGACATCGAATTGTGAGCAAAGCTGAGAGACTGAGTTTTGATTCTTCTTCGCCTGAGAACAGATAACAGCAGCGAGAAGATGTCGGCTAGAAAATATTAGAAGGCTTTTGGCCTTGTAGTCTTTTTGAAGTAATATAGTAGTAATAGTAAATATTAAGCTTTGTTATTTTCTAGATAGAAGCAAATATCATGTGTAATCCTCATTAACTTTTAATAAATGAATTTAATCCTAAAAGATGTTTGGATTCTGTGTTGATAAGTTATATAGAACATTACAGCATTAAAAAGGCTTGAAGACTTTTAAAAGAACTTATGGAGTTTAGCAACATCCAGACCTTTGCAGTAGAATTTCTGAGGAAGAGTTACAGCAGAGGGTGGTCTGGGGAGAAGTTATAGATAAACTCACCCAGGGAAGCAGTCTGGGATATCGTTACATTAAGGTTTGATAATACCTGCACATGGAATTGAGATATTGATAATATTTGCAGCACTAGTACCTGCTGATCTGAGTGCATAATCAGGCATTTGAACATAATCTTCATCCAGCTTTTCCATTAATTTTTTGAACATCCTTTCAACACTCTGTTAGTGAACAGATAATTTAAAAGTCAGCCAGAATCATTCAAATTTACAATGACACAGAAAGAAGCACAAGCAATAATAATGAGTCACTGTTGCAATTGTCCTGCATTGTATTAATTCAGTTAGTACAGGAATAGCAATCCTGTACCATATGTATGCCAAGTGGCACACATACTTGGAAATATGGAGATGGATCCTTGCGACTCACTGTGACATGGACATAGGCCTACACCCCTACCTAGTGACTCAAAGGTCCAAAAAATAAGGAAACACTAGAGAGGAATAGTGTTTACCCTGCCCAATATTTTAGCATCCAGTGAGCATTTCCCTCCCAATCTCCTGCCAACCTCCCTTTGCCGTTGCCTATTACTCCACTCAGCCCAAGCTGTATAATGCACAAAGTGCACCATGGCTACTGAAGTGTGTGTTAACAGTAGAATTTTTCAGGATTTCATTTTTATACTTTTGTGCTACTGTTATAGATTCATTGCCTTTAATTTTAAGTAGCACACAAAAACTAGGACATTTGTCTAATAAATTTCATTACTTCCTCTTACCCATGTTGCAATGCCTCTGCTGGTATATTGCTCTAGTACTTCCCTGAAAGCTTGAAGAGTCATATCCTTCATGTTTGACCTTAGACCTTGAAGCTGGGATTGTAGCCTTCCCACTTGCTCTTTCAGAGATGGAATTTCAAGTGCTTTTCTTTCCAAAATGTGATTAGTATTTCTAGAGAAAAATCATGAAGGAAAGGGATGCAAAGTACTGCTTCGTCAGTTCTGCTATGGAGGTAATTCTAAGGAACAAACTTATCTACAGAGATCTTATTTACTTCAGAAGAGCTTGGCAGTTAATTATTAGAACACCAAAGTCTACAAAAAGATTCTTCAGAAGAAGCTCATATTAGCTGAAGTCCTGTTGAATAAAGTCCACCTGTACAACAGAAATAAGCAGCAGCAGGCAGCTGCTGATTGAAGACTTCCTTTTTCAGTTTTTGGGTTAAACTGACTTCATCTCACAGCTTGTGAATCATACATCCTCCTCACATTTGAAAAAAGTATTTAATCAGCTGCAGTCTCTGCAGTCTCTCACTGATGATGATGTCATTCCCACTGTACAAGTAGAACAGGATTTTGACCACTAAGTATTCCTATCAAATAATAGTGAAGTGAGAAGTAAATTGCAGTTTGTTTTAACCACAGTTTATTAAACAAACCAGGACTCAGTGTGCAAAACAGCAGTGGAACCATATGAAATTCCCTTCCAGCAGTTAAGGAGTAACATTGCTTCACTGCATCACCACTTCTCTGATGATCAGCTACCATAGAGAGAAGGGAGCACAACAGCATCCTGAATCTCAAGCATTCTGATAAAGAACCCGAGGCCTACCGGACAGAAATAAAAGGGCACATTTTCCTTTGGGACATATCTTTGTAGACATATCTCTGTTATGATATAACCAGAACACTGTCACTCACAGTAATTTGTCAGGAAAGTAGGGGATTAAGAAAAGCACTGAGTGTCCAAAACTAATACTAGCATGTCAAAAGGTCATAGATGTATAATCTGAGGAAGGGAGTTAAGTAAAACATGGTATGTCATACTGGTGGGAAGACATGGGTGATGGGCAAGAGTGAATTCTTTTTTTACATAGTTTTTTAATTTCTCATTAGTAAATGCACAAGTATAATAGAACCAACAAGCAAGTAAACACTATCATAAAAAAGAAAAGAGAAAGAACAAGAACATATTACGTCTTAATATGTTTTGTTTGGTGGGCTTACATCATTGACAGTTCATTCTAGATTAACTTCTCATTTTATGATGAAACTATACTATTCAGCCATTCATAGAGTAAATCCCAATTAAGGAAAACAGCCGTCTTCTTGTCATTTTAGCCTATTTATTAATCTGTCCACTTTGGCGCATTCTAATTCTAATCACCATATCCTCTGCTGGTGTTTTTTTCAGATTCCCAAAACTGGGCCCACGTTAATCTAGCTGCAGTTAAAAGATGTAGTATCAGATATTTATTTTGTCTATTGACAGATTCCAGTAATATACCCATCAAAAATACTTCTGGTTTAAAGTTTAGATTTTGTTTTAAAATCGCTTAACCAAAGTGTGGATTTTTATCCAGTAACATTTTACCCTGTCTCAAGTCCACCAGGCATGGTAGTAAGTCCCTTCATGGTTCTCACACTTCCAACACTTATTAGACACATTAGGGAACATTCTTATTAGACATATTTTTAGCCAACCTAATTGGGGGTAAGTGCCACTAGTAGAAAAGTTTGTATAAATTTTCTGTATATGAAGTGGCTAGGGTTATCTTACAAAGTTATTAGACCACAGTTTCTATCATTTTCCTAATTCTGTGTTGTGGCCAAAGTTTTTGGACTACTTTATCATAGTCTTTTTTATTTCCTCATCCTGTGCATCCCATTTTAATACAAGTTTATAAATTATTTGAATTTGTTTTACTTCCATAGTAATATTTTGTCAAATCCTTGTGCTTTTACATCTTGATTATAAATTGCTTGTGGAAGTCAGTTCTTGGTTCTGTAACTGAGTTTTCATTTTTAGAATCCCTTCATAGTTCAGGAGCTTATTGTAGGTAGTTATCTTTTCAAATTTTAGTAGGTTTGGGTATGTGAAGGCTTCCATTGGCAAGATCCATCTCAGTATTTCCACATATATTTTAGATTTCACTTTTCCATAAGTCCTCAACAGAGATTTTCTTATTATATTACTTTCAAAGGATTTATGGATTTTGCTTTTCCCATACTATAAGGCATGCCATGCCTAGTTGTAGATCATGTTCTTCTAAATACAGTGTTAATTCATTTTCAGGGTATCCTCGGAAGTCAAACTACTCATAAATCGAACAGTGGATTCCCATAGGAATGCACTGAAAATCAATCCATTCCGGAGGAAATGAATTTCAATGCATTCCTATGGAAAGGCTGTCCCAACCCCCCAACCCCCATCAAGGGCAGCCAAAGGCTGCTTTTCCCAATCCCACCACACAGCTGACTGTCAAAATCAGCTGGGGTTGTGTGGAGAGCAGCCTTCTCCCTTCCTTTGATTGAAGGAGCAGAGGAAGAGGTGTGCCTCTCTTTCAAACCACCCAGAAGGTACGAACATGTATCCACCCCACAGATCTTCTGGGACGTATTCATGTTTGTGCGGCTCAGGTGGGTTGGAAGAGAGTTGCACCTCCCTTTCAACCTGCCCAATTTGCATATCCATGCAGATTCCTGGGACAGGTGCATGCATCCACAGCTCAGGTGGGTTGGGAGGGAGGCACACCTCCCTTTCAACCCACCCAAACCACGCGTGCATGCATGGATCCCTGGGATGGGTGCATGCACGCATGGCTTGGGTGGGTTGGGAGGGAGGCACACTTGCCTTTCGACCCACCTGAGCCATGTGAACATGGATACTATTAATAGCAGTTGAGCCCGGCAAGATTCCTAGAGAGGAAGGAAATAGGGGAGAGGCAAGATTGGTCCTCCTGCTCTTGCTTCTCCTTCTCCTGCCCTCCCCACCCCATTCACCCCATTATAACCCACCTCTTACTGTATAAAAATCAATTGTAAGTCAAATAATTCATAATACAGCAGTTTAAAAAATGAACCGATTTCCACTCTTAAGTCGGATGTATCATGTCAGGGTACCACTGTATAAGATTTTTTTGTTTCTTGGAAATATCCAATTTGGTAATCCAAATCCCCCTCTTTCTTTAGCATCTTGTAGCATCTTTGATGGGTAGATTTTGGAAAAGAAAAAGTAGTTTCGGTAAAGTAGTCATTGTTGCAATTTTTCCTAAGAAATAGAGTTGTAGCTTGCCCCACCTTTCCAAATCTTGTTTAATCTGTACAATTAATTTTGAATAGTTATCTTCTTTCAGTGTGAAGCATCTTGCAGTAATGAATATCCCCAAATATTTTACTTTTTTGGCTACTTGGATATTAATAATTGTCATAAATTGGGTTTTTTGTTTTTGTTTTTAACTAGAAATTTAGAGCCTTTGTACACGACCCCTAAACTCTGCAGCAAATGGCTGCCAGCTCCAGAGCTTACAATTGTTTCCCCACCAGCTCCAGAGTTTGCAGGAAATTAAGTGCGACCACGCCCACCTAAGTGCGTCCCAGCGCACTTTTCTTGTACCTGCTCTAGGAGGGTGAAAATCCCCAGGTCCGGATTTAATCTGGTGAGTGTGGGGCTCTCCTCACTTCTGTTTGGTTTTTTTGCCTCCCACTCCTTTAAGAGAAGGGGCGGGAGGCAAAAAAAAAACAAAACAGAAGAGAAGGAATCAGGACAACGACGGGGCTCCGGGCAGCTTCGGAGGTGAGCCTGCATTTTTTCCTCTCTTTTTTCCTCCCTCCCCTCACGCAGACAGGAGCAAGGAAGTGTGGCGGGGTGGGGACGCAGAAAGAGCAACGAACCCCCAAGATCCCTGGTCCGAATTTAAGTGGCCAGCGGATCTTAGGGGTTGTGTGAAAAGGCCCTTAGTTTTCTCTCAGTTGATTTTCATTCCCATTGCTTCACCAAATTTCTCAATTTGTTCAAGTAGAATTGGGACTGATTCCAATGGGTCTTCAAGAATAAAGGCCAACTCATCTGTGATGGCTTGGAGTTTATAGGTTTCATCTTTAATCCATGTTCCCTTTATGTCTTGGTTTTGACATTATTTGACTATTTAGTGTTTCTAATGATAGAATAAACAGCAAGGGGGAAAGGGGATATCCTTGTCTTGTACCTTTCTTAATCTCAATTTTCCCCATTACTTCTCTATTAACAATTATTCTTGCTATCTGGTTTGTATAAACTGCATTTATAGCATTTAGGAAGTTTGGTCCAGAGTCCATCATTTCCAATTGTTTCTTCATAAAATCCCAGCTCAGATTCTCAAAAGCCTTTTGTGCATCCAAGAATAATAGTGCCATTTGTGTACCCGGCTGCACTTCGTAGTATTCCAAAAAATGTACTATTATTCTTATACTACTTTTTAGTTTTCTTTTCAGAAGAAAGCCATTTTAGTCTGAGTGGATAAATTCAACCAGTTTTTTTTAAAAAAACATGTCAGCCATGATAGATGCGAAAATCTTGTAATCCACGTTGAAGAGAGATATTGACTTATAGTTTCCTATCTGTGACAAGTCTGCTTCTTTTGGTATTATTGTAATATTAGCTTCAAGCCAAGATTTCTTAGAATTTTGAGAACTTCATTACAAACATTATTTAATGGTGCAGATAGCACTTCATGAAAGGTTTTGTAAAATTCAGTGGGAAGTCTGTCGGATCCTAGCTTTACCGCTTTTTTGTTTGTTTATGCTTTCTATAATTTCCAGAGATGTGAGTTCAGCATTCATAATCTTCTCAAGTTCATCAGGTATTTTAGGGAGCTTTGCTTTTTCCAGAAATTATCTTGCTTTTTCCTTGTCTCCTGCTTGTTCTTTATAAAGATTGCTGTAGAATTCCACAATTATCTTCTGGATCTGAGTTTTTGTGTTTAAATAGTTCCTTGTTGGTCTTTTAGTCTATTGATGTCTCTTTTCTCTTTGTTTTCTCAATTTATATGCTAGACACCTTCCCAGTCTGTTTGTGTTTTCAAAGAAGTTCTGTTTAACAGCTTTTATGTGTTGCACAGTTTCCTCTAAGTCCATAAGATTCAATTTGTTCTTGAGCAAATCCATTTCTTTTTTTAATTGCACCATTATTAGTGTTGTTGTTTTTTTGAAGCTCCAATTCCAATCCTTTATACTGTTCTTTAATATTCTCACATAGGAGTCTTCTCTTTTTGTTTCTTTTAGCTATATAGGATAGTGCTAAGCTTCAAAAGATCACTTTGGCTGCATCCCAAATCATCTGTAGTGGAACTTCTTGTTTTGTATTTTCTTTAGAAGTCCATTTTTTTGCTTTGTCTAAAAATTCTCGTTCATTTCATTTATTCAAGAAACCTTTAATGGCATAAAATAGATTAAAAACAAAGGTACCAAACAGTGGAATAAGAGACTAAAAGATAAATAAATGAAGAGATGAAAGAGGTCAGATTAGTGACCATCCTTGGTCCTGATCAAATTATTGGTATATAATACAGTGGCCAAGTATTCAGCCACTGAGGTCGTCAATTCAGAAGATTTGTCCTCAAGTAAGTGCTGAGTTATGCTCTCTGGGGATCCAGAAAGGTTAGAAATGAATGGGTCCAGAAACCGAAGGCAGAGCTTGTGATGGGTAGTGCAGGAAAGAAGAATATGGGAGGTTGTGTCAGGTTCCAGTAGACAATGTTTGCATATTCTGTTTTCAATTGGTACATTGTGATATCTTCCAGAGAGAACAGCTGAAGGAAGGATGTTCAATCTGGCAAGCATGAAAGCCCAGCGCTGGCAAGGATTAATAAGGTATTCCATATAGTTCGCTCCTAGTCCTGATTTTGGCATCAGACCATAAAAAAGAGGGAAACAAGTTGAGTTGAGCCCTGCTGCAATGGACTGGCTCTGAATATCCCAGATTCTTTGGCGCACAATTTTAAAGATTCGGGATTCTTCACAATTAGTTAAAGAGTCTAAATTAATTCCGGTGTGGTCAACTTTAAGCTTGAAAGGTGGGATCATATGGAGATGTAGGAGTCCCTTAATAAATCATATAGTGCGGAGTTGGAGTCAGCATGGAAATGGAGGTGCAACCAGTACTTAATAGTTACTGTCCAAGCAGTTGTTAATGGCAGGTGGAGTCCGAGTTTATTGACGATTGTACGTTAATCATGTTTGGGACACCCTGGATGTGACAGAGGAAGATAGCTGCAGTCTGATCTTTTTTTAGGCTGGCAGCTGCAATCCAAATTGGATTCCCATATAAAAGCTAGTTTAGAATCCTCATCTAGAAGATCTGGAAAGCAGCTGGTACATATTGGTTCCCACTGTGGAAGTGGAACTGAGAAACGGCAAGGATATGGTTCTTAGTGACTGTTACAGCTGCCTTCTGATGGTGGGACCAGTTGAGTTGATGGTGGAAAAAGGAAGCCCAAGTGTCTGAAGGATCTCACTTGTTCAACTTTCCATAAGTTGGATTTCCAAGTTTTCGAGAATATCAAAATTTTGGATTTCTCGATGTTGATGGTCAAGTTGTTCTTACAGCAGAACTCAGAGAAAGCAGACAGAAAGCGCAGGAGACCTGGCCTGGTGAGAGAAAGGAGAACAGTGTCATCAGTGTAGAGTAACAGGGGGACAGGGAGTTGATTCATATGGGGAGTATGGCCATCAAATTTGGCTAAGTAATCTAGTAAAACAGACATGAAAAGATTAAAGAGGGCAGGTGCAAGGAGGCAGCCCTGTTTCACCCCTTTGGTGACTGGGATCTTTGTACTTAGAAGTCCTTCGTGGATTAAACGAACCTGGCAGCTATTCGCTGAGTGGAGTTGACAAATAAAAAATAGCAGGCAGGAGTTAATTCCCATGTTGGCAAGTTTGGCCCACAAGAGAAGTCTGGTGATAAAATCAAAAGCTCCTCACAGGTCTAGAAATGATGCATACAGTTTGCTTTAGAGATGCTGGGAGTATTTCTCTGCCAGAAATAATAGAGTGAGAGCATGGTCAAATACAGAGTGCCCAACACGGAACCCATCTGTTCTTTGCCTGGGAAGTTGGAATTGGACATCCAGTCAGACAGACTATATAAAAGATGTTTAGAGTAGAACTTCCCAGTCACTGAGAGTAGACTTATGGGGTGATAGTTACTGGGGATTTCCGGGTTGTCTTTTTTGAAAACCGGAATAATGATTGAGGTTAACCAGGAGTTTGGAAGTATCCCAAAATTATCAACAAAGGTGAAGAGACAAGATAGTGGTTCAGCCCACCAGAGTGGGTTGGCTATTTTAAGGCTGGAAGGGATACCATCTGGGCCAGGTTCCTTAATAGGCTTCATGGTGGCTATAAGTTCAAGAATTTCTTCTTTAGAAAATGGAGGCCAGGCAGATTCCTCAGGAAGAATTTGTGGATCGGAGGGGAGGTCTGGAAATACTTAATCCAAAAAAAGTTTGAATAGTATACAGTCCAGTCAGAAGCAGAGATTGGCAAAATAAGAACTACATTAGAAAAGTAGTTTTCTCACGAAACCAGAGCCCAGAACTCTTTCATGTTCTTACGGCGAGATGCATGTAGTAGTCTAGACCAGTTGTTTAATGCATGAGTGTGTGTTTTCTCTACCAATAAAATTTGACATTCCTTCTTGGCTTTGAGGTAGAAGGCTGTTAACTTGTTGATAAATTAGCGAAGATTATTCTGAGCAGCCCAACATTCATGACTGAACCAAGAAGAAGCCCCTTTGGATACCCTAAATGGGAGGAGAGCTGCTGGTAGGTTGAAAAGGGAATTGATACCTGATTCATATGCCAGAATGGCTTTACTGGAGAGTTAGCTAAGTCGAATTGTTTGTCTTAGATGTAAGGCTACAGCTGAGGTAGACCAGTGTACAAATGAGTTCTGGAGTTTGTTGGACCATTTTAATCTTCAGTGCTGAGAGCAGGGGCATTCAGGTGGGGGGTCACTCTCTGAACGGACGCCAATCTTGAAGTCAACAATCTTGAAAGGCAAGTCAGTCAGTTTTAAAGGCAGGAAGGACATAGACAGTGAAACCCTGAAAACAAAAATCTTTCAT
Source organism: Phrynocephalus forsythii (assembly GCA_029282475.1). Classification (NCBI taxonomy): domain Eukaryota; kingdom Metazoa; phylum Chordata; class Lepidosauria; order Squamata; family Agamidae; genus Phrynocephalus; species Phrynocephalus forsythii. The sequence goes on from JAPFRF010000009.1 coordinate 67,953,986, forward strand.
AGACCATGTTTCTTGGAGGAATATAATGTGAAATGATCTCAAATAATTAAGAAAGTCTGGGTTGTAAGTATTCCTCTCCCAGCCAGCAATGTTCCAGGATGTGAATTTTAAGATGGAGCAAGGGTCACATGATGCTGGCAAAGAGGCCAATGGTCACTTGTTGGGCCTGGTTGTATTGCTTTCATTATGTGACTCAGTTCATGCATTGCCATTAGCGAGTGTTCTAGAAGGGGAGAGAGCAGTTGTGGAATCTGAAGGAATCACTGAGGGGTTTGGCAAACTAGCAGTCATCCTGGGAGGGCCAGGTGGCAAGGAAGCTTCGAGCCATGCAGGTGCAGAGCTGTGGTTGTTGATGTTCAGCATCTCAACGGCTTTTTACTACTCATTAATAACCCAAATAACCCAGTAATACCCAAACGAAAACTTAGTCCAGTTGTTGTAACTAAAGTTGTTAAATGCTTTGCAAAACCCATTTTCTTCAAATAATATTCATATAAAGTTAGATTTTCAAAGTCTCCATTGGTTCTTCAAATTATGTGGGTACCTTCCAAAAAAAGGAGAGAAGCTGCATCCCAAATTTGATTTATAATCAATTTGAGTTTAAAAACAAAGAAATTGTAAATCCAAGACTCCGAATGGGTCTTTTAAATCCTAAATCTAGTAAATTTTTAAAAATCCAATAGATAGAGAGGACAGGAGATCTAGCCCAGTAGCAGTCAAATTATCCAGTTCACTTATCCAGTCCACCAGTAATCCAGTCAAGTCTAATTCATGTATTAAGATTACAGTTCCAAGACCCCAACTGGGTCTTAATAAATCTATTTCCAGTCTCAATGAGTTTGTTCAAGGAAAAAATAAAAAAATAAAAAGGAAAAAGGAAAAAAGGAAGAGCGTATCACCCAATCGAGTCCAAAAAAGTCTGATTTCAAAGAGCTCCAATTCAAGAAGCTTCAATGAGGTCCAATAAAGGAATTTTAGTTGAACTTAAAAGTTCTAACGACAGCTAGCTAATTCAAAGAGAGTCTAAGCAGAAGAGTTGTCCAAAAAGAAGTACATCCATGCAATAAAGGCAGAATTTCTAGTGACCAACACAGGGTGCACTGTTTCGCTCAGTTTGATTTATTATCCTCTGCTGCCTTCCAGTGATTTTTGAAGACACACAGATGGGTATCCATTGGACTTTCACGAGGCTCCGGTGATTGCTTAACAACAAGAAAGTCGTTAGGCTCCTGCTCTCCACCTGACCGGGTGGAGCCGTTAACCGGCCCAGTTCCCTCTAGCTGCCCAAGTCATTAAAGTAATAGACAGTGTGATGGACAGAGGGGAGGCAGGTGGGTGCTGTGTGGCTTCACGAAGCACCACTCGAAGAACCACCTTTACAGATAAGTAACTGGTTATTCTCCTTCGTGGCCTTTGTGAAGCCACACAGATGGGAGATTACAAGCATTACTCACAGGATGGAAGGCAGTCATGCTGTCACAGTAGACAAGACCGCCTTCCCAAATCTGGTGGAATAACAACTCTGGGTATCCATCCTGTAATGCTTCACGAAGGTCATGGGTTCAGACCACGTAGCCGAAGAACAAATATCCTGTAAGGGCACGCCTTTCAAGAAAGCAGATGAGGTCGCAACAGCCCTAGTTGAAAGAGCTTTAATTTGGACGGGTAGATCCCTATGAGCAAATTCGTAACACAACTGAATACTGGAAGTAATCCACCTAGAAAACCTTTGCACTGAAACATGAGATCCCTTCGAACTGGAGTCATAACAATCGAAGAGTTTCTGAGTACCCCTAAAAGATTGGGCCCAAGAAACATAAAAAGCTAATGCTCTTCGGACGTCTAACAAGTGGAATTTCCCCTCAAAAACAGTCTGTGGATTCGGGTAAAAGGTAGGTAAAATAATAGGTTGGGACATATGAAAGGAAGAAATAACCTTAGGCAAAAAAGCAATATCTGGATACAGTATTATTTTCTGTGGATGAAATTGCAAATGGGGGGGGGGTCGCATCTTAGCGCACACATCTCTCTGGCACTTCTAGCGGAAGTGATAGCAACCAAGAAATCCACCTTCATGGTGAGAAATCTCAAGTCAGAGGTAGCTAGAGGTTCGAATGGGGGACTCATGAGTCTGTTCAGAACCAAAGTCAATGACCATTGCGAAGGAATTAGTTTCGTATCAGGATAAAGATTGTGTAAGCCCTTCAGGAAAGCTTTCAGTCTGGGATGCTTGAAATAAGCCATGGCTGGCGAAGATTCTGGTTAAGCCAACATAAACGACAAAAGATGAACCTTAAGAGAGGAGATGGTGAGACCTTGCTGTTTTAGAAGCAGTAGATATTGTAGCACATAAAGTAGAGACGGTTCCACAGGCGGAAAATTTCTAGTCTTGGCATATTTTACAAACCGAGTCCACTTGTAGAAGGCTTTCTAGCTTCTGCAATGACATCATCTATGTCGGTGGTCCCCAACCCCCGGGCCGCGGACCGGTGCCGGTCCGTGGACCGGTCGGCACCGGGCCGCCTGGGGAGGCCGGGGAGGCTCCTCCCCTTTTCCTCCGCCGCCCTCCTCCTCCTCCTCTTCTCTCCCGCGGGCGGCCGGTGGAGGAGGAAGGCTGGAGGAGCGCAGGAGGAGCCGCCGCCTTTGCCTTTGCCTTTGCCTTTGCCTCCCTCCGCTGCCCGGCGGCGGCGGCGGCGGCGGCGGCGGCGCATCCTCCTCCTCCTCTGCCCTCCTCCTCCTCGCCCTCCACCAGCAGCAGCAGCAGCAGCAGCAGCCACGGCGGCGGCGGCGCATCCTCCTCCTCCTACGCCACCCTCCTCCTCCTCCTCTTCTCTCCCACGGGCAGCCAATGGAAGAAGAAGGCTGGAGGAGCGCAGGAGGAGCCGCCCGCCGCCCGAGGGACAGAGAGCGCGGTCATGTGGCTGCTGCCCCGGGTTCCTCCGCCGCCTTCGCCTTCGCCCCCGCCGCTGCGCTTCGCCCTGGCCCTGACGGCAGCTGCGCCGGCCGCGCCGGGCGCCGAGGGCAAGCCAGAGGAGGAGTCGCCGCCGCCGGGCACGACGCCCTCAAAGGGTAGGAAGAAGGGGCGGGGAACCCCGTTTGGCCCGCTTGCCCCTCCTCGCCTTCTCCCGGCCCCTCCCCCCCTGCCCTGGGGGCCGGGCGCGCGGGGGCCAGCGGGGAGGAGGGGGCGCACGCGGGAGGCGCGAGGAACGGGGGAGGGACGAGGGAAGCCCCCGCCAGGCCCCGCTGGAGGAGAGGAGAGGAGAGGCCGGGGTGGGGGGGGCGGGAGCCGGAACACCGCCGCCACCACCACCGCTCCGCTGGGAGAGGGAGAAGGAAGGAGCGGCCGCTCCCGTCCCCCGCCCCCCCCCCACAGAGAGGCCGGGCCCCCCGAGCACCCCCAAGTGGAGTGTGTGTGCGCTGGCCATCCGGCCGGCCAGCACAGAGACGCCACCCCCCACCGGCCTCCCTCCCCTCCCCCCTCCCGCTCGCCTGCCCAGAGGCCGCAGCCGGAGGCAAGGTGACGCGGCGGCGGCTCCGGCCCGAGGGCGCCACCCGGACCGCCGAGCCGCCACTGGCGCCGCCGCCAGCAAGGGCCCCCCCGCAAGGCACACACGCCAAGCCCCCGCTCCCCTCCTCCTCCCTCCCCCATCCCCCCCCCCCACACACCCTCCCCTGCCCCCGCCCGACCCCCCCGCCCCCCATCTCTCCCCACCCCCACCCCCAGGCCACGGAAAAATCATCAAACATTTACCAGTCCGTGGGGACAAAAAGGTTGGGGAGCACTGATCTATGTCTTTCGAACTCTCCAGGCAACCAGACATAGACGGTGAAGGTCCGGATGAAGGATGGTTCCCGACTCCCTCGTTATTAGGTCCACTCTCGGAGGGAGATGAAAATAACTTGCAGACATGGTGAGTAGTGGTGCAAACCAAGGTTGTCTCAGCCACCATGGTGCAATTATGATATTCGCTCGTTCTGTATCTTTGTCACCACCTTGACTATTAGGGGAATTGGAGGGAACGCATACAGTAGGTGCTTCCTCCAATGGAACATGAACGCATCCCCTAAAGAGTCCTTCCCTTTTCCTTCTCTGGAGCAGAATTTGTTGCATTTTTTGTTCATTTGCATTATGTTATGTAGTGGAAGTACAGACAGTATTGCCGGGGAGGTAGGGGTTAATTGTGGCAGACCAGCTGCAGATAATTAACAGCTACCTTCTGGCAGCGTCTGTATAAATACGCATGTGTGTTCTTCTTAGCCTCGCTTTTTGTCTTGTCTATCCTCGTTGTTGTGCAATAAAGCTATGTTGATGGAGGTCCCGGTGTGGTGAACCCACTATCTAACACATTGCAAACAGGTCTATGTGCGGATTGCCCCAAAGGTGTACCAGTAGACTGAACATCTCTGGATGCAGTTCCCATTCGTGAGATGTCAACATGGTCCTGCTGAGCTTGTTTGCAGCTACACTGTCCACTCCTGGGAGATGAATGGCAATCAGGTAAACGTGGTGTTGCAAGCACCATTCCCAAAGCTGTACTGTGAGGAACAGGAGCCCTTGAGAATGAGTGCCACCCTGCTTGTTGATATAATACATAGTTGTTGTGTTGTCTGTGACAGTTTGTATGGCTTTCCCTGATAGGAGTGGGAGAAAGGCCCTGAGTGCTTTGATCACCACAATCAGTTCTAAGTAGTTGATGTGAAGAAGCTGTTCCAAGGGGGACCAAGCTCCATTGATGGTGTGGTGTAGACAGACCGCTCCCCAGGCATGCATGCTCACATCTGTGGTCACTTGTATTTGCGTAGTTAGTGGTTTGAAGGGTCTTTCCATGCTCAGGTTTGAAGAAGTCCACCAAGCTAACTGGTCTGATAACTCTGGAGTCACCTGAAGTTGTTTGTCTTGGTGATCCGAGAAGGGATTGAAATTTGAGAGGAACCATGATTGAGCAGACCTCATCTTCAATCTTGCATGAGGTACAACAGACGTTGTCAAAGCCATAACTCCTAACAGTTGCTGGACCTTGTAAGCTGGAACAAAGTGGTTTGCCTGAAACATTGGGATGAGGTCTCTTAGGTCTTGCAGTCTGCTCTCTGGAGGTTATGCTCTCGATGTCATTGAATCTATCTCTGCTCTGATATAAGATATCCTTTGGACTGGTTCCAATTGGGATTTCTTTATGTTGACCTTTTAGTCCCAATAGATCCAATATGTGGGTCACGAAGTGAAAGTCCTTTTGCGCCTTCAGCCTTAAAGGGGAGACTATCAGCCAGTCGTCTAAGTACGAGTAAACATTTATACCGCAGGTTCGAAGGTATGCGGCCACTGGCGCCATCATCTTTGTGAACACCATCGGAGCTGTTGCAATGCCAAATGGAAGTGCTTGATATTGGTGAGTTATGCTTCCTATTGCAAAACATAAGAATCTTCTGTAGTCTACATGGATTGAAATGTGGAAATAGGCATCCTTGAGGTCAATGACTCCAAGCCAGTGCCCCCTTCTTAACAGAGGAATCACCTTTTCCAGAGTCACCATTCTGAAGTGACGTTCTGATATGTTTGTTGAGAAATCTGAATTCTAGGATAGGACGCAGGGTCTTGTCCTTTTTCGGAACTGTGAAGTATTTTTAGAAGTGACATTGACCCACCAAAGATTGTGGGACCGGTTGAATGGCTCACTTTTCTAAAAGTGAGGACACCTCCTGGGTTAGGCAAGGAGTGGGATCTCTTGAAATGTAGTTTCCCACAGGTGGGATTGAGTGTAGTTCTAGGTGGTATCCGTGGGATATGATGGATAATACCCAACGGTCTGTGGTGATGTTTCCCCTTGCCGACGGCAAGAGCGGAGCATATTGTTTATAGCCGGAGGTTGTCGGGTTTGATGGCTTAAGGGTAAAGTCCTTAGTCAGTGGGCTCGACATACCTCCAGTACTGTCTGCTGATTTCAATGCCGGCAGTCAGCTCGGTATGGACTTCGAAGTTGGTGATCGGCTTGGTATGGAATAGAATTTCGAACTCAAACTCAACTTTTCCCTCTTATGTAGCAATAGGAGTTGCTTCAAGTCCTTTTTCGGTACTTTGGAAGATGTTTTTGAAGTCTGGGAGCTCGGAGATGACTTTTTGGAGGAATGGTCCCTCTTCATTTGAGGGGCTAAGGCCCTTTCCAGCAAAAAGCTGTTAAGCCAGTTTCTATGATTTTTTACCGCTTGGGCGCTAAACCGTTTGCAGAACTCACAGGATTCCGGCTGGTGTCCTTCTCCCAAACATTAAAGGCACCCTAAGTGGCCGTCTGAGTGGGTAATTCCCCCACACACAAGAGGTGCACCTCTTGAATGGTTTTTGAAATGCCATAAAATTCTGAGGATAAATATCTTTTTTGTTCAACAGGTTTGAAGAGGAGAGATTCCCTGAAGCACCTTCCCACGCGGGCAGTTAGAGGGAACTGAGGTGGTTAAGGGCCGTGCCCGGTCACGTGGAGAGGAGGAGCCTAACGACTTTCTTGTTGCTAGGCAATCACCAAAGCCTTGTGCAAGCGTAAGGGAAACCCATCTGTGTCGCTTCATGAAGGCCATGAAGGAGAACTAACTGCTATTCAAGGAAGTAATATTTGTTGCTAGTGACAGAAGTTTGATTTGCAGCTCAGCAGGCACAGATAAGCTGCTAGGGAGTCTTCTGGATTCAAGAGTGAATTCTTGATAGAGTGATTAAAAACTCTCCCTCTCATTTAGATTCCTTCTGCATCTTGGTTAAGAATGAACCAGTTACTTACCTGTAAAGGTGGTTCTTTGAGTGGACCTTCGTGAAGCCACACAGATGAGTTTCCCAAGCACCCTTGCGCAGAGGTCGGACTTCCCTAGCAATAGGAAAGTTCATTAGTCTCCTCCCCCTCACACTGGGCATGTGTGAGCGGTTCCCACCCAAACGCCTCAGTTCCCTTGTAACCGCCAGCATGACAGGTAAGTACCAGACACAGCGTGACGAGTCGAGGGGAGGCGGATGGGCAGGAGGCGAATTGAGGGGAGGCAGGAACCACCTTTACAGGTAAGTAACCGGGAATGTTTAGCCTTTCAAAAAGAAGACTGAGGGCGGATATGATAGCTATGGTTAAATATTTGAAAGGATGCCATATTGAAGAGGAAACAGGTTTGTTTTCTATGGCTTCAGAGAGCGGGGATGACAGGAAGATGGAGGTAACTGTGGGAGATCTGGAGGAGGGGGTGAACCAAGGTTGCTGAGGCCACCAAGGGGCTATTATTCCAGGCAAATTTTGGATACTACCTTGTTCAGGAGTGGGATCGTGGGGTAGGTGTAAAGTAGGTGGTTCATCCATGGCAACATTAGTGCATCCCCCAAAGAGATGAGACCTTTCCCTGCCCTCGAGCAGAAATGCAGGTTACTCACCTGTAACTTAAGTGGACCTCTGTGAATCCACACAATGGGTCTTCGCGCCTGCGCACCTGAGTTACTGGTCTTTCCAAAGCTCAAGGCGTATAAGCTCCTCCCCTTCGTGCGCATGCTCACCCATCTCCCACCTTGCTGACTCAGTTCCCCTCTAGTCCGCCACTGACCCATATAGAGTCCAAGAGCCATGACAGAAAGAGGGGAGGCGGGTGGGTGGTGTGGATTCACAGAGGTCCACTCGAAGAACTTAAGTTACAGGTGAGTAACCTGCATTTCTTCTTCGTGGACTCTGTGAATCCACACAATGGGTGACTGGCAAGCTGACTTACTGGTGGAGGGTAGTCCTGGTAACACAGTTGTCAAAACTGCCTTGCCAAATGCGGCCGATCTCTGTGTCCGGACGTCTAGCCTGTAGTGTTTCAGGAACGTGGACGGTTGGGACCAGGTTGCCGCTTTATATATGTCTTCCAAGGGCACTCCTTTCATGAAGGCAGTGGAGGAGTCTACTGCTCTTGCGGAGTGTGCCCGAGGTGTGACAGGTAGGGAGACATGCACATTAACGTATTCCATTTTGATAGTTGTGGTGATCCATCTGGAGATGGACTGAGGGCATACTTGGTGACCTCGAGATGGTTCAGAGGTCCTGATGAGGAGCCTGTGTGTTTTTCTTACAGGAGCTGTCCTGGAGGTGTAAAAGAGGAGTGCTCTTTTGACATCAAGGGAGTGGAGTGTCCTCTCCAGGTGGGTAGTTGGGTTCGGGAAGAAGGTTGGGAGGATAAGTAGCTGCGACACATGGAACGAAGACACTATATTTGGCAAGAAAGAGATGTCTGGACGGAGTTCCACCCTGTCGTGATGAAATTTCAGGAACGGCGGGTCCGCTTTGAGCGCAGCAAGTTCTGAAGCTCTTCTGGCGGATGTGATTGCCACTAGAAAGCTGTTTTCAGGGTAAGCAAGTACAGAGATGTGGTAGCCATGGGTTCAAATGGCGGCTTGGCTAGAGAGTTAAGCACCAAGGAAAGAGACCACTGTGGTGTCAGGGCTCTGTGCTGTGGACGTAGGGTGGCAATGCCTCTTAGGAACCTCCTCAGGTTAGGATGTGTGAACAGAGCTGCGGCCCCAGACTCAGATGGCTGATGTGCCACTATGGCTGCAGTGTAGACTCTCAAGGTAGATAGGGAGAGTCCTCTGTTGAAGAGCAGGAGAAGAAATTCCAGTATGACTTGGATGTTGGTTGGACTCGAGGGTTGAGAGTTGGCTCGAGTAAAATGCAGGAAGGATGCCCACTTATGTGCATAGAGGGTATTTGTAGACTTGTTTCTGGAGTTTGTCAGTACCTCAGCGATTATTAGTGAATGTACCATGCTGTTAGGTGGAGAGTCAAGACGTCTGGGTGTCTGACTTGGCCCTGGCGTTGCGTCAGGAGATTGGGCATTAGCGGCAGCCTGACGGTGTCAATCGCCATCGTTGGCAAAATTGGAAACCTTGGTTGCCGTGGACACCACGGTGCCAGCAGGGTGACATGGGCTCCGTGGTGTCTGATCTTCATCAGGGTCCTCTGAATGAGAGGTATTGGTGGGAAAGCGTAGAGGAGACCCTGGGGCCATTTGGTGGCAAAAGCATCTCCCTGTGAGTGCTTGCCTATGCCTGCTCTGGAGCAGTACCAGCTGCACTTGGTGTTGGCTGGAGACACAAACATGTCCATGATCGGGGTTCCCCACCTGGTGCAGAGGATGTGGAACACCGCTTCTGAGAGGCTACACTCATGGCTGTTGTGAGTGAGGTGACTCAGTTGGTCTGCCACAACATTGTTGCATGATGCAATGTGTATGGCTATCGGGTGAATGTCCTTGGTTATGCACCATCGCCAAAGTTTGAGGGTGAGGTGCAGAAGGGATTTCGAATGAGTGCCTCCTTGCTTGTTCAAGTAATAGAGTGCCATGGTGTTGTCGTTACTTGGACCATTTTGTGGGCAAGGATGAGTTCGAATGCTTTGAGGGCTTTGAAAATGGCAAGGAGTTCCAGGTAGTTGATATGCTGGATTCGCTCCTTGGGTGTCCACCTCTGATGGATAGAGAGGTGGTTGCATGTGGCGCCCCAGCCGGTGGTACTGGCGTCCGTCGTTATCTGGATGGACGGGTAATATTGTTTGAAAGGTCCTCCCGCTTTGAGATTGCGGGAGGACTTCCACCACCTCAGGCTGATGAGAAGGGTGGAGGTGACCCTGAGCCGTTTTGGAGGGTTGTCGCAGTGTAGGCGAAACCTGATCAAAAACCATGCCTGTAGTGATCTCATGCGGAGTCTGGCATGTGGTAGGATGGCTGTTGTGGAGGCCATCAGGCCTAGTAGGCATTGGGCTTGAAGTGCCGACACCTTGGTGGAGGTTTGAAATGGCTGTAGAGACTGTTCGATTGTCCGTGGACGATCTGTAGCTAGATATGCCTCTGCCTTTTGCGCATCCAGGAGTGCTCCTATGTATTGTACCGACTGGCATGGAGCAAGGATGGACTTCTTCTTGTTGAGGCGAAGTCCTAAAGATGCTAGGAGTTGTATGGTGAGGTCTCTATCCTTCTCTGCCTTTCGTTTTGTAGGTGCCACCAGGAGCCAGCCATCTAAATATGGAAAGACGTGGACTCCCTGGAGCCTGAGGAAGGCCGCCACCAGTGCCATGCACTTTGTAAACACCCGCAGGCGGAGGAGAGACCAAAGGGCAGGGCTTTGAACTGGTAAGTTGAGCCTGCCATCCGAAATCAGAGGTATTTCCGGTCTTGAGGGGCTATTGAGAGATGGAAATAAGCATCTCGTAGGTCTAGGACTACGAACCAGTCTCCTTGCTGCAGCATGGGGATTATGGTGTCTAGTGTAGCCATGCGGAATTTCTTCCTTCGAATAAAGGTGTTTAGTCTTCGAAGGTCTAGAATGGGACGAATGCCCTCGTCCTTTTTGGGTATTGTGAAGTATCGAGAGTAGAAGTCTAATTGATCTCCTGATGGTACTAGCTCTATTGCTTGTTTTTCTAATAGAGCTGCGACTTCCTCCCTTAGTACTTGGGAGGGTGGCGTGGAGATGACTCTTCCCACTGGGGGCCGATGGTGAAATTGAATTCGGTATCCCCTTTCGATAATTGACAATACCCACACATCTGTCACGATGCTTTGCCAGGTTGGTAGGAAGGGAATGAGCCGGATATTGTGGTGTGGCGGAGCCGGGTCAGGACAACTGCTTTTGCTTGTGGTTGAACCTCCTGGCTTGCTGTTGCTGCCGTTGTCTTGGCTGTGGTGCCGGGCGTTGGTATGGACACTGTTGGTATTGCGGGCTAAATCGTCCCTGGGTTCTTTGATCTATCAGGGACAAAATCTCCTCATTTGAGGCCTGCGCTTTGGCCTTGTGCTATTCCGGAAGATGTTGTATGAATTCAGGAAAAGTAAACAGGAGGTAGCGCGTATAAGCCTCCGTGGCACATAGATAGTTCAGTGCTCTCAAGGAGAATGAGGCAAGGGAGTAATGATGCCTGCCAATGAGATCTAGCTTCCGAGCTTTCTTGTTGCTCAGGGTGGTATTTGAATGAGACTTTCCTCTATTTTGTGTGGCATCCACTATCACTGAATTAGGTAGTGGGTGCTTCATAAGGAAGTCTGTGCCCTCACCATGAGCCTTGTACAGGCTGTCGATCCTCCTTGGAATCAAGGGATTGGAAGAGGGCTTTGCCCAGGCTTCTTTAGCTTTATCCAGCATAGAAGGGATGAATGCCATCCTCAACGGAGGTGGCCTGGTTTTGTGTAAGTGGCCAAAAAATTTACACGCATCACTGGCTGTTGGAAGTTGCACTTGGAGTCCCATGAACTGTGCAATTTTATGTTCCATCTGTGAATAGTTTTTAAAATCTTCTATTGGTGTAAGAGATGGTTTTTCCTGTATATCAGTTTCTGAGTGCTGAGATTTTGAGAGAGTCGATCTATGGGAGATTGAGAGGCTGCTCCCGTGTCGGACTCATCAGTTATTGGACGATCCATAGTGGCTGGTGAATCTGGCAACTGTGGTTGTGGTACCTGAGGAGCCACTGACTGTGGTGTGATGTCAGTAGGGACCTGCTGGTACTGAATTGGGAAGCCTGCTCCTGTGATGGTGTCATTGTTAGACACCAGAGGGCGCTGAGCTCTAGGCTTTGGTGTACCCCTTCTGCGCCTTCTAGGTTTGGGGGAGGCGGAAGAAGAGGTGGTAGTGGAATCGGTGTCAGATGAGCTAGACACCATACGTGCATGACTTCGCTTCTTTTTTGCATGGCGTTTGGACTTGTGACGCCGTGTTGCAGGTGATGAGGAAGACGACTCATGACGTCTGTGGCGTTTGCCCTGCCGACGTCGTGATTTGCGACGTCTGGGAGAGGGCGAGGAGGTGGTGTCATGGGTCTCTGCCCGTACCCGTTTCCTGCCCCTATCCGGGGACGCCCCAGGCTGCTGGCCTCTCAGATGTTGCCCGGCATCATGGGCTACTCTGTCCTCTATGCCTTGTCTCGCAGTGGGCGATCTTTGTATGCCCAGGCATCTTGGGGGGGGGGGTCCATCCCCTGCTCTTCCATGTCTGAGTGCTGAAGAGCTGAACTAGTGGAGGCAGCCTGTAGATTTTGGAGGTGCGACAACGGATTATAGTTGAATGTGTCCGTGTCCATGTCAAGGACAAGTTGGCCTGGCGGTAAGCCCGATAGAATCATAGGGTTATGAGGGGGTTCACGGGTACCCGTCGCCTGATTTTCAAAGGCATAGGACCACGGCTCGTCTCGGGTGACATCAGGAGACTGGGCGCCGACCTGTGCTGAGCTCGGAACCCCCTCTACACCGCACGACTCGGTTGGAACGAGCGCGGGTGGTTTCGGCGCCGCCACCGTTCGCACATCGGAGGATAAGTCCTTTGATCTTTTCTCCGGAATCAGAGCTGGCTGAATATGTTTTTTCTTCCCTTTTTCCATCGTCTTCCCCTTGTTTGAAGACTTTGATTTTGAGGAAGTGGAGGGCATAGATGCTTCTGGGTGGGTTTCCATGGGTTTAAGGGATTTTTCCCAGAGATACGCCCTTAAACGTTCAAGGCGGTGTTTAGGGGGCCGGTTTCGTTAGCTTTTTGCAATGTGGGCAGAGTTTGGTTTGGTGAGCCTCTCCCAGGCAATACAGGCACAAACTGTGTCCGTCAGCTAACGGGATTCTGTTTGAACAGGCCTCGCACTGTTTAAGAAGTGCTGCCGTGGCCATACACCGCCGACGCGCCCGCAACTACGGGGGGGTGTCCACCCCTCCGCCCTAGGGGCGAGCGCCCAAAATTAAAAGTTAAAATAATAACTTTGGAGGGGGGGTAACTTGGGAGGAAAATGAATAAAGAAATAAAATAGGTCTGAATGAATAAGTTTCACTTTCCTTAAGTTTTGCAGGAGCTCGGAGCCATGAGACCTCGCTCAGCGGTGGCAAAAAGGAACTGAGTAAGCAAGGTGGGAGATGGGTGAGCATGCGCACGGAGGGGAGGGGCTTATACGCCTTGAGCTTTGGAAAGACCGGTAACTCAGGCGCGCAGGCACGAAGACCCATTGTGTGGATTCACAGAGTCCACGAAGAAGAACTGTGTGTATTTTGAGTTCTTTCATGTGGCAAAGAGGACTACTTGTGGTGTTTCCTATCAGCCACAAAGATGACAATACGTGGGTTGGTGAAGTTTGTCAAGCCCCGCACACAGAACACAGAGCAAGCCAAGTTCAGTTCTTTGCCAGGAACTTTAGTTGTAATCCAAATAAAGAATAAATACAGTCCAAATCACAGCTAAAATACCTTACAGAGCCAAATTCCAAATTCCAGGGAAACAGAGAACGCCGTAGTCAGCAAGCCGGTCCAAGGTCAGGAAACAGAGTCAGGGGAATACACAGGAACATGGTGACAAGGTAAGTGACGTGTTGCTCCCACAGAGGGTTCAGGGTAAACTTGCTAGCTTTATCCTAAAACAGGGAGCACACCCATATCTCTGGCCAGGCTCCTGCTAGAACTCAGGGCTTTCAGATCTAATTCTACACCTATCATTAAAGATCCTTTCCCTGGCTCTCCTGTTAGTTCTCCTTTGCAGGATCCTGTTCCTAGCCCTTATAGGAGGAGGAGATGTGCCCTCAGCTGCCTCCTCAGACTCAGCTGCCTGCTGAGTTGAACTACAAGGCTCCTCCTGCTGCTCTTCAGCATTTAAACCTTCACATTCAGGTTCTATGACAGGCAGGGTCCTGGCACTATCCCCCTCCCCATGGTTCCCCTCTTCCTATGGGCCAGGTCTATCTGGATAATTATCATGAAATTGCTGAATCAACTCTGGCGCGTGCAAGTTAGATGCCGGTTCCCAAGATCGATCTTCTGGTCCATACCCTTCCCAGTCCACTAAGTATTGCAACCCCCCCCCCCCGATGTATCCGGGAGTCCAAAATTTGGTGGACCTCATACTCCTCTTCTCCTTCTACTAAGATCGGTGGAGGAGGTTCAGGATTTGGTGGTCGGTTGGGGTCAGGATCTGTAGCTGGGACCAAGAGGGAACGGTGGAACACGGGATGAATATGGAGGGAAGCAGGTAATTGTAGACGGAAAGCCACTGAATTGATTTTTTCTAGGATGGGGTAAGGGCCGATGAAGCTAGGATCTAGTTTTCAGGATCGCCCAGGATGTCTCAAATATCGGGTAGAGAGCCAAACTTTCATACCTGAATTTAACTGTGGACCTTCCTGCCTTTTCTTATCCGCTGCCTTCTTATATGCTTCCTTAGCATGATTGAGTTGCTCTTTCAATAATTCTTGAATGCCATGAAGTTCCTGAATGTAGGCATCAGTAGCTGGCACAGAGGTGGAAGGAAGGGTGGTTGGAAAGTACCGAGGATGATAACCATAGTTGGCCATGAATGGGGTTTGACGAGTGGATGAATGTACAGCATTATTGTATGCAAACTCAGCTAAAGGCAACAAATCTGCCCAATTGTCCTGTTGATAACATGTATAACAACGTAAATATTGTTCTAAGGTGGCATTAGTACGCTCAGTCTGACCATCTGACTGGGGGTGATAAGCGGATGACAAGTGAACTTGGGTTCCTAGTGCCTTGTGCATTGCTTGCCAGAAACGAGAGGTGAATTGGGGTCCACGATCCGAAATAAGGTGTTCAGGTAAACCATGAAGTCTGAAGAGGTGTTGTAAATAATGATGAGCTGTTTCTGCTGCAGTAGGAGATTTAGGACAAGGAACGAAGTGGGCCATTTTGGTGAATAAATCTACGAAGACCAGGATGCAGGTAAACCCTTTTGAGCGAGGAAGATCCGTGATGAAATCTAGGGAGACAGCATTCCAGGGACCAGAGAGTGTTGGCAAAGGATGTAACAGACCCGAAGGTTTAGTCACCACATCCTTTGCTCGCCGACAAACTTCACAGGAACCCACATATCGGGCAACCTCAGCACGGACCTGTGGCCACCAGAACTCTCTTGTGAGAAGATGCAGGGTTTTGTAAAGTCCAAAGTGTCCAGCAGGTAAAGAATCATGAGAGAGATGCAATACCTGGTTACGAAGGGGACCAGCAGGAACATATAACCTTCCTCGATGTAGTAATAACCCCTGTTGTGCAGAAAACTCTCCATGCTCCCCATTTTGAAGTTCCTGAAGACGTTGATGAGTCCATGGATCGCAAGCTTGAGATTCCCGGATTTCTTCTGCCAAGCCGGGACATGGATTCGTGGCTGCGAACACAGAGGGAGGCAAGATGGGTGCTACTAATGTCTCTTTCACTGGTGCCGCATATTCAGGTTTTCTAGATAATGCATCAGCTTTTTTATTCTGAGCCTCAGGAATATACTTGATACGAAAATCGAACCGGGAAAAGAATAAAGACCACCGGATTTGTCGCTGAGACAATCGCTGAGCTGTTTGTAGGTGTTCCAGGTTTCTGTGATCAGTTAATACTTGAACAGGGTGTCGAGCTCCCTCAAGGTAATGCCTCCATACATCAAAAGCTGGTTTGATAGCCAGCAGTTCACGCTCCCAGATCGTATAAGTCTTCTCTGCAGGTTTTAATTGCCGAGAGTAGAAGGCACAGGGACGCAGGGTTTGGGAGGGATCATCTTGATGAGATAATACTGCTCCCAGGGCAACACTAGATGCGTCAGCCTCCACTATGAACGGCAGTTGTGGATCAGGGTAGCGAAGTAAAGGCTCCGAGGTGAAGCAGGTTTTCAAGGTAGAGAAAGCCTTCTCTGCTTCTGGAGTCCACCGGAAAGGCTCTTTGGGACGAAGGAGACGGTTTAAAGGTGCAGCAATGTCGGCGTAAGCAGGAATAAACTGACAATAGTAGCGAAGCCAAGGAACCGTTGTAAGTCCTTACGATTTTGTGGTTGCTGCCATGACAACACAGCCTCTACTTTCTTAGGATCCATGCAAATTCCCTGAGGAGAAATTATATGCCCCAGGAATTCACCTTCTTCAATGTTAAACTCATATTTTTCCAGCGTAGCATAGAGTCCGTTTACCCGGAGACGCTGCAAGATCTGACGAATATCTTGAACATGCTGAGCTGGGTCAGCAGAGTAAATCAAAATGTCATCTAAATACACAATCACACAATGATCTAGGAGATCCTGGAAAATGTCATTCATCATCCACTGGAACACACTGGGTGCATTGGTCAATCCAAAAGGCATTACTAAATGTTCATATTGGCCGTACCGGGTCCGGAATACAGTTTTCCACTCATCTCCTTTGCGAATACATACCAAATTATACGCCCCCCCCGAAGGTCCAGCTTAGTATAACACTTAGCCCCTTTTAACCGGTCCAAAAGTTCAGAGATTAGGGGTAAAGGGTACCGGTCCCTAATAGTGATCTTGTTTAGTGCTCTATAATCATTACAAGGACGAAGCTCCCCTCCCTTCTTCTTTACAAAGATCACTGGTGCTGACAATGGTGATTTGGAAGGCCGTATGAACCCACGTCGAAGATTCTTGTCCAGGAAAGCCCTCAAGGCTTCTAATTCAGGTTCGGACATGGGATAAACCCGTGCCACAGGAAGAGGTGCCCCAGGAATCAGATCAATGGCACAGTCATAGGGCCGATGTGGAGGTAACTTGTCAGCCCCCTTTTCCTCAAATACATCTGCAAAGTCTTGGTATGCCTGGGGCAAGACAGGGTCAGATGTATCATGAGCAGATGCCAGGACAGTAGAAGAATGTTGCTTTGAACAAGGAACCTTGAAATATAATTCCCCTTGCACCCAATCCACCAGTGGATTATGAGCTCACAACCAGGAAAGTCCCAAAACAAGAGGAAACCGGGGCATCCGAGTTACATTAAAGCTAATCTGCTCATTATGATCCATTACCTGAAGAGTAAGGGGACAGGTTTCCTGAGCTACCGGCCCAGAACGAAGTAACCGACCCTCAATGGATTCCACCAGCAAAGGGGTGTCCTTATTTTGTACTGGAATCCGATGGTATCGCACAAACCCAGTATCCACAAAGCAGTGAGCTGCCCCAGAGTCTACCATAGCATACACCAGTATCTCCCGACCATCAGGGAGCCCTAGAGTCACAGGTATCAGAAAAGGTCCTTGAGGTGTGATAGTATTGCCTAGGAACCTTTCAGTATGCTCCATTCCTCGGGGTTCCTTCAAGGATGGAGCTGCCCTTTTACTGCTGGAGAGATAGCAGCACTTAATGAGGAACGCTTCAAAGGGCAATTAGAAGCGAAATGTCCTCCTCCCCCACAGTACAGGCAGAGATGATGAAAGCGTCGTCTTGCCTTTTCCTCTGGGGTGAGGCGTGGTCGAGCAGCTTCCAGTTGCATAGGCTCTGGATCCACTTCACGGGCCTCCCGGGATTGCAGATGAGACACAGCTGGCAGAGGTTGCTGTTTGCAGTTCTGGCCTCGGGAGAGACGACGGCTTTCCAGGCGTCCATCTATTCGCAGGCACAGGGTAATGAGTTCCTGCAATGTGTTTGGTTGTTCCACCCTACAGAGTTCATCCAGCACTTCCTCTTCCAAACCTTCCATATACTGAGAAATCAGTGCCGGCTCGTTCCACTGCAAAACCTGAGCTATCAAACGGAATGCAGTAGTGTAATCAAACACCGAGTCTTTGCCCTGTTTCAAAGCTCTGAGTCTCCTGTTGGCGGTAGCAGCCTGCACCGGGTTCTGAAAGGCTGAATAAATATGGTTCAGGAAAGCCTGGTAATTATCCAGCAAAGGTGAAGCACTGAGGAGTAAAGGAGACGCCCATTTAGCTGCCTGTCCCTTCAATAAACTGATGATAAAACAGACCTTAGACCTATCAGTGGGAAATTCTTGAGCCCGCACCTCAATGAACAGCTTGCATTGAGCCAAGAATGCAGGGAATTTGTCTAATTTGCCTTCAAACCGGTCAGGAGGCAGCAAAGGGCAACGAGGCTGTAATGTTGCTGAAGCTTGCTGCAATTGAACAATTGCCTGAGACAAAAACAGTACTTGGTTTTGCAAAGCTTCCAGTGAAGTCATTTCAACAGCCCCCTCCATCTCCATTCTGCTTGAATAAGTTTGGTGGGTGGGAGCAAACTGTCAAGCCCCACACACAGAACACACAGCAAGCCAAGTTCAGTTCTTTGCCAGGAACTTTAGTTGTAATCCAAATAAAGAATAAATACAGTCCAAGTCACAGCCAAAATACCTTACAGAGCCAAATGCCAAATTCCAGGGAAACAGAGAACGCCATAGTCAGCAAGCCGGTCCAAGGTCAGGAAACAGAGTCAGGAGAATACACAGGAACGTGGTGACAAGGTAAGTGACGCGTTGCTCCCACAGAGGGTTCAGGGTAAACTTGCTAGCTTTATCCTGAAACAGGTAGCACACCCATATCTCTGGCCAGGCTCCTGCTAGAACTCAGGGCTTTCAGATCTAATTCTACACCTATCATTAAAGATCCTTTCCCTGGCTCTCCTGTTAGTTCTCCTTTGCAGGATCCTGTTCCTAGCCCTTATAGGAGGAGGAGATGTGCCCTCAGCTGCCTCCTCAGACTCAGCTGCCTGCTGAGTTGAACTACAAGGCTCCTCCTGCTGCTCTTCAGCATTTAACCCTTCACATTAAGGTTCTATGACAGGCAGGGTCCTGGCAAAGTTCCCATTTGTGGAATGTGGAGACCTTTCTGCTGAGGGCATCTGCCTCGACATTCTCCTTTACAGGTAGGTGCATCACGATTGGGAAGATGCAATATGAAAGATACCTCTCCCAAAAGGCAAGGGACATCTGAAGGAGCTGCTGTGAATGAGTTCCACCCTGTTTGTTTATGTAGTGCATGGTGGTCGTGTTGTCATTGTCCACCAGCACTACATTGCCGGAGAGGTGATGGAGGAACAATTGGCTTGCTTTGAATATTGCCAGGTGTTTTATGTGCAGAGCTCTCTCCTGTGCAGACCAGATATTGTGTGCTGTCATGTCCAGATTGCTGGCACCTGTTGTCAGCTGGATTGTGGGAAATGGGGATCGAAAAGACTGACCCATGAGAAGATTGGACCTGCTTGCCCACCAGGTAAGGTGTTGGTGGAGGGCTGGAGGTACCTGGGGCAATTTTGAGGGAAGATCTCAAAAGGGGTCAAATTGCGAGAGATACCATGCCTGTCGCAGCTTCAACCTGGCGTATGGGACGACCAACATCATGGACTCCGTATATCCCATGAGTTGTTGAACAACCAGTGCTGGGACTTTTTTGTTGGGCTGAAAGAGAGGTAGTAGGATGTGTATTGACTGTATGTGATCGAGCAGTGGAAATGCCATGTCAGGATCACCCCTATGTAAGTAACTGCCTATTGGGGGACAAGGATGGATTTGTCCCTGTTTACTTGAAGACCCAGGCTAGAAAGTGTCTGGAGCACGAAATGAATGTTCTGAGTGGATTGTTGTTTGGAATCAGCCACCACCAGCCAGCCGCCTAAATATGGGAAGATGACAACTCCTCAGGTACAGAGGTACGTGGCCACTGGAGCCATGCATTTGGTAAAGACGCTTGGGCCGGTGGCTAAACCAAATGGCAGGGCAGAATATTGAAAGATGTTGCCGTCGACCGCAAACATGAGAAACCTGCAGTATGATGGGTGGATTGAGACGTAAAAGTAAGCGTCCTTGAGATCCACCACACCAAAGCAGTCTCCCGAACACAGAAAAGGTATCACTTTCTCCAGAGTCACCATGCAGAATTTTGGGACATCCAGGTATAGATTTAGGTTCCTTAGGTCAATAATAGGTCCATAATGTCTTCCATGACATTATCTGTTGATGGGTGAAACAGGTCATCACTTTCAAATGGCAGTTGTTCTACATGTGCCTTGTGATCCTCAGTCAGTCCAATGGAACGTAACTATGTGTGACGGTGGAGGGTAACAGAAGCACCAAGGATTTTAGAAGTGCAGTCAAACACATCTCGAGGATCTCATCTGCTGTGTGGTGAGGGCCATTGCCTCTTCAAATATTATAGTGGCATCAGAGCACTTGTCTTCCGGGATGAGCTCAAGGAAGGCTTGCAAATGGGTAAGGAGCTTACGTTGGTATGCTCCCATGCCTCCTTGATAATTGGCTATTTTAAAAAGGAGTGAGGGAAAGGCATATATACTTCTACCAAGATTGTTCAAGTTACGTCCTTAACATAAGAACATAAGAACATAACAACATAAGAAGAGCCATGCTGGATCAGGCCAAAGGCCCATCTAGTCCAGCTTCCTGTATCTCACACCGGCCCCACCAGATGCGTTTGGGAGCGCATGAGACTAGATATCTGTCTCCTGATACCATTCCCCTGCATCTGGCCCTTGAAGTACCCTGGTTTTAAGCATGGAGACTACACATCTCCATCATGGTAACCTGTGATGGACTTTTCCTCCAGGAATCTGTCCAATCCCCCTTTGAAGGCATCCAGGCCAGATGCCATCACCACATCCTGTGGCAGGGAGTTCCATAGACTTACAACGCGCTGGGTGAAAAAATATTTTCGTTTGTCAGTTTTTACTCTCCCAGCCCTCAATTTGAGTGTATGTCCCCTAGTTCTGGTATTTTGTGAGAGGGAGAAGAGCTTCCCTCTATCCACTTGACTCATGCCCTGCATTATTTTGTACGTCTCCATCATATCCCCCCTCAGGCATCTTTTTTCCAGACTAAAGAGCCCCAAATGTTTTAGACTTTCTTCATAAGGGAGGTGCCCCAGCCCGGTAATCATTTTAGTCGCTCTCTTCTGCACCTTTCCCAGTTCCACTATGTCTTTCCTGAGATGCGGTGACCAGAATTGTACACAATACTCCAGGTGGGGCCTTACTATTGCTTTGTATAATGGCATTATAATGTTGGCTGTTTTATTTTCAATCCCCTTTTTGATAATCCAAAACATGGAATTGGCCTTCTTCACCGCTGCCATACACTGGGGAGACACCTTCATGGAGCTGTCCACCAACACACCAAGATCTCTTTCCTGATCCATCACGGATAACTTAGAGCCCATGAGTTGATAGATGAAGTTTGGATTTTTTGCCCCAATATGCTTTACTTTACATTTGGTTACATTAAAACTCATTTGCCATTTCTCAGCCCATTCCCCCAGTTTGGAGAGATCCTTCTGGAGCTCTTCACCATCTTCTCTGGTTTTTACCACACTGAAAAGTTTTGTGTCATCTGCAAACTTGGCCACCTCACTGTTTATCCCTGTCTCCAGGTCATTTATGAACAGATTGAAAAGCACCGGACCCAGGACAGAGCCCTGGGGCACACCGCTTTTCACTTCTCTCCATTGTGAAAATTTCCCATTGATACCTACTCTTTGTTTCCGGGATCTCAACCAGTTCTCGATCCATAACAGGACCTGCCCTCTTATCCCCTGACTGTGCAATTTTCTCAGCAGCCTTTGGTGAGGGACTGTGTCAAAAGCCTTTTGAAAATCCAGATAGACTATATCCACCGGTTCACCCAAATCCATGTGCCTGTTGACCTTTTCAAAAAATTCTAAAAGGTTTGTCAAACAAGATTTACCCTTACAGAAGCCATGCTGATTTTCTCTCAGCAAGGTTTGTTCTTTTATGTGTTTTAAGATTTTCTCTTGGATGAGGCTTTCCACCATCTTCCCTGGGACAGATGTAAGGCTAACTGGCCTGTAGTTTCCCGGGGCCCCCCTCCTTCCTTTTTTAAAAATTGGTGTGACATCTGCTATCCTCCAGTCCTCCGGCACTGTGGCCATTTTAAGAGACAAGTTGCATATAACCGTTAAGAGATCTGCAATTTCATTTCTCAGTTCCCTAATAACCCTTGGGTGGATGCTGTCTGGGCCCGGTGACTTGTTAATCCTCAATTTGTCAATTAGTCCTAAAACCACCTCTCTTTTAACCTGTATTTGATTTAGTTCTTTAGTCAAGAGGGGTGGCTCAGGCAGCGGAATCCGCTCAAGGTCCTCTGTCGTGAAGACAGACGCAAAGAAGTCATTCAATTTTTCTGCAATGTCCAAGTCCTCCTTAACCTCCCCTTTTCCTCCCTCACCATCCAGGGGGCCAACTGGTTCTCTGGCAGGTTTTCTACTTCTAACATATTTAAAGAAGCTTTTGTTATTACCCTTTATATTGCTAGCCATGTGTTCCTCAAAATCTTTCTTTGCCTCCCTTATCATCTTCTTACATTTCTTTTGCCAGAGTTTGTGTTCCTTTTTATTTTCCTCATTTGGGGAGGATTTCCATTTACAGAAAGACCTCTCCTTGTGCTTTAGAGCCTCTCTAACTCCACTCGTTAACCATGCCGGTGTCCTCTTGGACTTATATGAGCTCTTCTTTCTTTGTGGTATGCACTTGTGCTGGGCCTCTATTATTGTTGTTTTAAACAGGCTCCATGCACTCTGAAGAGATTGGATTCTTCTAACCTTCCCCTTCAATTTCTCTCTAACTAGTTTCCTCATCTGAGGGAAGTTTGCTCTTCAAAAATCAAGGGTTTTTATGTCTGATTTGGTTGACACTCTTCCTCCGACATGCATGGCAAAGAAAATTGCAGCATGGTCACTGTTCCCCAGTAGCTCAGTGACATTCACATCCCTGACCTGGTCCTGAGTATCACACAGTATTAGATCCAGTGTTGCCTGTTCTCGGGTGGGCTCCATGACAAGCTGCTCTAAGGCACAGTCATTCAGCAAGTTGAGAAACCCAGTTTCTCTTTATTGCCCCGAGCTCGCATTGGCCCAGTCAATGTGGGGATAATTGAATTCCCCCATGATTACTATCCTATCCCTCTTAGCCACCTCCATGATTTCTGTCCTCATTTCAAGGTCCCCCTCAAGTTTTTGATCTGGTGGATGATAGAATACTCCAACTATCACATCACTCCTTGGACCTGGTAGTTTAACCCACAGTGATTCTATGGTGGAGTCAGACCCTCTGTCAATCTCCATTTTTCTGGATTTTATCCCTTCTTTGACATAGATGGCCACTCCTCCTCCAACCTGCCCCTCTCTATCCCTCCTATAGAGTTTATAGCCTGGGATTGCTGTATCCCACTAGTTCTGCACATTCCACCAGGTATCCGTTATGGCTATTATATCTATGTTATCCCTAGCTGCCAAATGTTCAAGTTCTCCCATCTTTGCTCGGAGGCTTCGAGCATTGGCGTGAAGCACCTGTACAGTGGGTCCCGCAACAACAGCTGCTGCCTTGTTCTCCCCCCCACAGCTTTTATTTTCAGTAGACAAACTATCACATTCCGTTATTCTCCCAGTGCTAATACCTGCTATGCCATCTCTATGTGATTCTCTACCCTCTCCAACCTCATTCCCTGAGGATGAGGTGTTCCGAACCGGATGCCACTCAGCTCCTGTCGGCTTTCCCCCAGTTATTGAGTGCCAGCAATCTGGTCCCATCATGATTCAAGTGCAACCCATCCCTCCTGAACAGGTTTGGCTTGTCCCAAAATGTTCTCCTTCCTTCCACGGTTATGGAGGCTGAGGTCCTTCCTGAGATGGCGGGATTGGGAGTTGCTTAGATCTGTACTGGACTTGAGATGACACCACTACAACTGAATTTCATACCAGATGTTTAGAGAGACAGGGTCCCTTATCATCATGGACATGGTAGAGGCCCTCAATACATCTTTATACTGACAATGATGAGATCTTTTTGAAAGATTCTTCTGCCATGGATAGAAAGAAGGAAACATGGCCAGATGCACCTAGGAGGAATCACCGGTGGAGATTTTTCCAAATATGTGGTCCGTATGACAAGGCTTAGGGTGGTGTGTGGGCAAGTCAATGGACTTGGCCATGTGTAGGACGAAATCTGAATAGTTGTGCATGGCTTCGGAAGAAGAAGGTGGAGTGCGTTCTTCCACATCTGAGTTGGGAGAGGTCACCTTCAGCCTCACCCTCAGATCCTGAAGAGGAAGCAGAGTTCGATCCAGGAGAAGTAGTAGTGTGACTCCTAGAAGGCATCGACGTTGAATCTGACTGGAGAAGCCATTGAGTACCATCAAAATTAATAGAGAACTTCGGCATAGGTGGAAGTGACATTGATGCAGGTAGATGCATCGAGGTAGAAGGCTGAGCAGAATGGTGTAGTGACACAGCGGACTTCATAGATGGCACAGTTACGGAGGCTGAGGTCTTGCGCTTTTTCTTTTTCGGTAGTGGTAGATGAGTGGTCAACACCAAGGACGGAATCGAGGGGTGTTGTGGGGGTTGCTGTTGCAAAGAAGGGATTGTCAGTATCGAAACAACTGGGGCCAACATCTAAGGTCGACAGTGCGAGCAGAGCTGGTTGCTGGGGGAACTCCGACAGAAGCAAAGCAGGATTAACTGAATAAGGCAGTTGACAATGTGCTGCCTTGTGGCCAAGTCACAGTTGAAGCTAAGGACGTTGATACCGATAATGCAGTCAAGAGGGAAGTGGACACTGAAAAGATTTCGGCATGGAAGGTGAGTTGACCAGGTGGGCTCAAAAGGAGAGGTAACGACAGAGGTGGTAGGTTCGGAATCGAAGTGGTTGGAGTTGAAAGTGGTATCGACTGGTCGGTGCACAGAAAAGGGCTGGGCTCAGAGTGGATGGTAGGTACCGGAGAAGGTAAGTCAGCCCGTACCAACGCAGGGGTCGAAGAGACTTGGGTTTGTTTTGTAGTCTCAGTTTCGATGCGAGCGATGTTTCTTTGCCTTCTGGGCAAAGTGCTCCGAAATTGGCTGAGGAGCAGGTGCAGCCACAGTAGGCAAGGCAACTGCTCCCTCTGGCACCGAAGTCACCCTGCTGGGCAGAGGAGTCAAAAAGGCAGGGAGAGTTTCGGGTGCTGAAACCGCAGTCGAAGCCTGTGTCAAGATCGAGAGTGCATGGTGAATGAGCTCAGGTACTGACTGAGCTTATGTAAAGAAACTCAATATCAAGGAGATATTTGGCAGTTCCTCGGTGTCACAGAGTTCTGATGCCGAAGACGATGAGGACTCAGATGGAAACAAAGGCTCATACCCTGGTCAGGGTTGAGAAGAAAAAGCCAGTTGGTCAGGGTCGAGGACAATCACGTCGGAAGCCGTTGATGTAGAAACAGTCTTCATGTGATGGGTCGATGTCAATGTCTATGTAGACAAAGGTATGTGCTTCAAGGTTGAAGGTGGATGTTTTGAAGTTGAAGACGATTTATGTGGGCAGTCGAGAAATGGTAGTCTTTTTTTAAAAAAATTAGGTGTTGGAGCCAATTTTGCATGCTTTTTCAGGTTTGAAGCAGATGAAGAAGCTTCAGAAGAAAGGAAAGAAGCCACTTCCATCGACCCGGGTCGATGTGCGTTCTTGAGTAGATAAGCGTTAAGCCAAAATTGATGTTTTTTTATAGTCTGGGCCCCAAAGTTCTTACAGATATGACAAGAATCAGGTTGCTGGGACTCACACAGACAATACAGACACTTTTGGTGTGCTTCAGAGTGTGGGATTACACAGGGCACTTCTCCAGATACTACATTGTTACAGGTGATGCAGTGTTTGAACAGAGGTTGAAAGGCCATAAAAAAATTCCAAAAGCAGTAACTTGAAGAAAAGATGGAGACTAATGAAGTGTGACCTCTTAGCATGGCAGTAAGACAGAACTGAGGTGTTTGGGCAGGAACCTGCTCGCACATGGCCAGTGCGGGGGGGGGGGGGAGACTAACGAACTTTCCTATTGCTAGGGAAACCCAATCTCTGCGCAAGGGCGCTTGGGAAACCCACCTGTGTGGCTTCACAAAGGCCATGATGAAGAGCCTTATGGTACAAAGTTTGAGAATGTTTGAAGTAGAGAACAAGAATCCTCTCTGATTTCTTCTGCAGTCTTGGCATGATCTAAGACTCTAAGGCAGGGATGGCGAACCTTTTTGGCCCTGAGTACCCAAACTCGGTGATGGGGACGGCGGCGGTGCCGGGGGGGTTGGGATTGGTGGCAGCAGGGGGGTTGGGGGGTGAAGGCAGTGGGTGCCGTGGTCAGGGTAATTGGTGATGGCAGTGGGAGGGGCAGGGATGGCGGCAGTGATAGTGGCGGATGCGGGGTCGGTGGTGGCAGGGGCGGCAAGGGTGATAGTGATGGGGACGGCGGCAGTGGGGGGGTCGGGATTGGTAGCCGCTGGGGGGCAGGGGCTGGGGTGAGGGTGAGGGCAGCAAGGACGATGGGGGCAGCGGGGTCAGGGTCATCTGCGGCGGCGGGGGAGGGGCGCCACCTCAAAACACCAAGCCTTGGCTGCCTCCCGGAATCCGTCACGCCTCTCCCGGGGGGGGTGCATCGGCCGCCCGCCGCCCGCAGGCCCCTCGTCGGGTGACCCGGGGAGACGGCCTGAGGAAAAGCCTGCAGCATTCACCTCCCTCTGGGCTGGTTGGTTAGCTGGCCGCCCACCCGAGTGAGACGCTTTCCATGGCGGCGGCAACGGCACCCGGGCCTCTCCTCTCCCGCTGCTGCTGCTTCTCCCCGGCCCTCCCACCCGTCTCCCGGCTGGCCACCCTCCCTCCTTCCCTTTAGTCCGCCACCAGGCCGCATCACACCCCATCCATCTGGATCCTCCCGGCGGAAGGTGTGTGTGTGTGGGGGGGGACATGAGAGAATTGGGGCCGAAGCCAGATTCCTGTCAGTGATGGTGGTGGCAGTGGCAGCGGGGGAGGCGGTGATGGCAGTGGCGATGGGGACGGCGATGGTAGGGTTGGTCTGGCACACAACATGCTCTCTGCCCCCCCCCCCACTTCCCCCTCCACAAATTCCTCATGGCTGGTCCAGCAGAGGGGGAAGGGAGGGCAGGGAGCATGTCACATGCCAGGCGAAAGCTCTTTGCGTGCCATAGGTTCGCCATCCCTGTTCTAAGGCAAACATATTTTTGGAACCCTGTAAATGCTGAGGGGGGAGTATAAAGTTTTTATGAGCAATACCAGTGTATGACTGGTATCAGCTTGCACAGGGATACATTTATGCAAAAATATTTTGGTCAATGGATGCAACAAGTAATAAAGATGGTGGAAAGCCTCATCCAAGATAAAGTTTTAAAACACAAAAAAGAACAAACCTTGCTGAGGGAAAATCAGGATGGCTTCTGTAAGGGTAAGTCTTGCCTCACAAACCTTTTAGTAGTCTTAGGTCAACAGGCATGTGGATGCAGGGGAATGAGTTACTTGCCTGTAAACATAGTTCTTCACGTAATCCTCTGTGAATTCACACTAATGGGTTTTAAGTGCATGCATGCAATGGTCTCAGAACATTCTAAAGCTTAAGCAAAGAGACTGTTAGTCTCCTCCCCCTCCTACTGCACATGTATTGGTGCACAGCTACCCAGCCCTCTCAGTTCCCCAAGCTGCTAATAGGAGATCAGTAGGTTGCAGTGTGATGCCCAGAGGAGAGGGGAACAGGTACATGAATTCAAAGAGGACTACTCAAACTACTTTTACAAGTAAGTAACCCATTCTTCTTCGTGGCCTCCATGAAATCACACTAATGGGTGAGTAAAAAGCTTACTTACCAGGTTGGTGAGCAGTCACGTGAGAGTAACTGACAGGACCATCCTTATGAAAGCTGCAAAAGATTTAGCACGGGTGTCCAGAATGTAGTGCCGGATGAACGTGGATGGCTGGAACCGTATGGCAGATCTGCAGACCTCAGGGAGAGTACATCACTTAAGAAGGCTCTGGAAGCCATGATACTTCATGTAGAATGAACTTTAACAGGATGCAGCAATGGCCACTTTGCCAACAAGGAACACAGCTTGATGGTGGAAACCACTCATTGAGCAAAATGCTGAGTAGAAACAGGACGTCCCTTAACTGAGAGATCATAGCAAAGGAAAAGCTTCAGAATTGACCGAAAGGAAGCAGTCCTAGAGATATAAAAGGCTAGAGCCCTTTGAACATCAAGTGTATGCTAATTCCTTTCCACTGGTGTATACAGATTTGGGGAAAAGGTAGGAAGGATGATGTCCTGTGAGAAATGGAAATGGGAGATCACTTTGGAGAGGAAAGAGACATTGGGATAGGCAACCACTTTGTCTGAAAATTTGAAGGAGCGTTGAGTCGTGATGGAGCACAAAGAGTTCACTTGCACACTGGGCAGAAGTAATGGTGAGCAGAAAAGCCATTTTTAAGGTGAGGAACCAGAGATCACACATAGCAATAGATTCAAAGGGAGGTCTCATGAGGTACTTGAGGACAAAAGAGATAATTGGGGGGAGGGGCAATAGTTTGTTGTCCAGGAAGGTATTATTGAGGTCTTTTAAGAAGAATTTGAGGCAAGGATGGCAAAAGAAAAGTGTGGCCTCAGATCCGTCAGGTTGGTGAAAAACAATGACAGAGAGGTAAATCTTAATGGATGAAGAAGAGAAGCCTTGTTGGCTTAATTGGAGAAGGCCAGAAGGTTCTTGGAAATGGCAAACAAAAGGAATCATTTCCATTTATAGCCATATGAACAAACAGTAAATGGTTTTCTGGCAGCAAAAAGTATGTCCTCGATGGCTTTGGAATCCGCTACACAGTTAGCTCGAGGGTTGTGAGGTCTTGGTGGAAAATTCTCCCATTGCCTTGCGAGAGGAGGTCTCGTTGGAGAGGAAGCTTGATGAAGTCTGACACCATTTGAAGAAGGGGGTAAATCATGCCATCTGGGCCAGCAGGGAGTGATGAAGATCATATTTGCATGTTCCTGTCTGATGCTCATGATGACCCGATGAATGAGTGGGAGAGAGGGAAGACATAAATAAGGTAATGACACCAGTGGAACATGAAAGCATCCCCTAGGGGGATGTGCAGAATGCACCTGGTGGGGTGCTACTGCCATTCTTTCTTGGTATACAACTGATGCTTCTGATCTTGAAGATTCAGGAAGACGCTCAATGAAGGGTTGTAGTTTATTCAAGAGGACTCGCTGGTAGGCACCCATCACTCCTTGATAATTGGCAACCTTAAATGTGAGGGCAGCAGTAAGATGTCTAATGAGGGCATCCAATTTTCTGCCCTCCTTAGTAGGGGAGACTGGAACCTGCTTGGCCCTAGAGTGCACTTGCAAGGCAGCCACTATAATCGAATTTGGATATGGATGTTTGAGAAGGAACTGTGACCCATCATCATGGACAGAGTAAAAATTCTCCACATGTTTAGAAGAGGATGAGGATGAGGATGGCTTTTGCCATGAGTCCTTTGCTACAGCTAGAAAAGAGGAAACAACACTGAGATTAATGGGTAATCTGATCATAAAGATGTTCTGAGTGGCGAGGGGCAGGTCTGTGAGTAATCACATTAAGAGACAATGCCATCCAGACTACCAAGTCTGAGTATGTTTTAAGGTTTTCAAATTCCCAACTTCTGAGCCAGGAGTAGTTACCACAGCAGATGTATCCCCAGACTCAAGGTCAGAGTCATAGCAGGAGGAGCTAGAAACAGAATATTGAGGTATGGTCTGCTGTTGAGGAGCTGGATCCAGGGAGTGCACGAACATTATTGGAGCTGAGGGAAGGGGGGGACTTACAAAGGTTGAGGATTCCTCCATTGGGTGGTATCTGCTACAGGATATTGAATGGTGTGTTACTGTAGCTGGCTAAATCCATGAGCTTTTGGATCCGAAAAAGGATAAGAGCTTTGTGGAATCTAAAGTGTGGAAGCTGTTCGGTGGTTGGATCCAATGGTGGGGAGCCATCAGATGTGAGATAGTCAGACCCAAAACTGTCATGGGCATGTCAGACAGGTCATGAGGACCTAAGAGACCTTGTAGTACAGGCATGTCCAAACTTCGGCCCTCCAGATGTTTTGGGCCGCAACTCCCACAGTCCTTTGCCATTGGCAATCTAAGCTTAGAATTCTGGGAATTGTGGTCCAAAACATCAGGAGGGCCGAAGTTTGGACATGCCTGTTGTAGTACATGATTCGAAGCATGAATCCGAGGATGGTTGTGAGACTGGTCCGGCACCAAACGGTATGCCCATTTGAGTGGTACTGGTTGCGGGTCATGGCTATGCCAGTGACACTTAGTATACTTCCAGGCAACTGGCTCCGGAGCTGAAGGCCTTTCAGAGGCAGATACCAATGGGTGTGCATACACACCTAAGGAACCCGAAGACTGAGGAATAGACTGGCCTTGATATGCCACTGGTGCTGTCAAAATGGAGGCTTGGAAAGCAAATGCAGCATGAGCCTGGAAGGCATCTGAGGCTGGAGGTAACCAGGAAGCAGACAATGGGACTTGAGACTCAAGAGCAGCTGTGGTATAAGGGGCTGAAACCATGCCCTGAAGTTGAGGAGGCATCTGAGTGGTCACAGAAAAGCCCTTTTGCACCACAGGGGAGGGTGATAGGAGTGGTGACGGCATAGACTGACCATACAGATACAGAAGCTGCCATGAAAAGACCTGTGGTTAGGTAGATAGATCTTGCTGAGCCAAGGTAAGTAGCCAGGATGGCAGAACAGCTGAATCCGAGGCAGCAGGTCCCGGGTGGACAGAGGAGAAATCCGATGTAGAGGGTGGAGCACCCAAAGAGGCTGAAGGATGTCTTTGTCTACAGGAGGATGCTGGAGACAAGGGAAGCAAATTGAGAAAGAGTCCTTTGAGGCAGCTATTATCCTCTTCTGGAGGTGATTTCGAAGATGAACTCGAATCAGAGTCTGAGGATGCTGGTCTCTGAACAGGAAAGACGTGACTGAGGGGATTTGGCATCAAAGGTGGAACCAAAGGTGAAACAGGAGTCAGATGTGGGGTGTGTGTGCCAAGATAAACAACATCGGCAGATAGATTTGCTGAATTCAAGACCTTGGGTTTGGAATGCTTTCCAGACTTCATTTTTTTCTCTTTCTTCAGTTTCAAAGAGGGTTTACAAAGCTTTTTAATAGGTAGATCAGGAAGTAGGAAGTAGGTTTATTATTATGGACGGCATCAAAGCCAAACATAAGATACAATAGAATAAAATAAAATAAAATGTAATATGCTTGACATTGGTTGGAAGTTTAAAAAGAGTGACATATATAACATATAAAGCATAAAAATATTTTAAGACAACAGATGTAGCAATATATAGCAATATAAAACCAAGGTTTAAGAATGTAGCAATCTATTCTGGCTGCTCTGAATATCGCCCAAAATTTCACCACCAATTCAGTAGCAATCCGATTTTGGTTAATTAGCAGTTGGTTACAATAGCCCAAGTTCAATTGGCCTGCCGTATCTTTTAAAAGAGGTGTGATGTATTTTGCTTGAATCTTATTGTGCCTACTACATCTGAGCATCATATGCTCGATGGATTCTATTTTGTCAGAACCCAAAGACAGTGTTTCTGTTCCCTTGGGACACTCTTAAATCTACCTTCCAACACCCCAGAAGAGAAAACCTCACACCTGGCCAAAATAAAGGTTTTCCTAAACATATATGTCTCTAGTTGTGGTAGCTAGGCCAAGGGGAGCAGGAAATATTTATACATATCCAGGACTCTATAAAATTGGGGCAACTACTAAGATCAGTCTGTCTCTCCAAGTTCATTATTCTCTGTTTGAGGACTGATTTCGCTTCACCTCATAGCATACTCAAAATTGCTTGAGAAGAAAGACCTATAGCTTGCAATTCATTTAGGACCAATTTTAGCCATTTAGATTGGAAGTTGCCCCCTAAGAGTAGCTGAATTAATCCCTGCAGTTGAAAATTTATTTTAAGGCAATACTGAAGGGATGCTATTGAAACTTTAGCTGTAACTGATAGCAAGCCTGTCTCTAAATGAATGTTTGCATTCATTACACATCTTGGGACTTGAAGGATTGTTCTAAGGAATTTAGATTGGACCCACTCTATGAGGTTAAAAACTGCATCTATTATGGCTGAGAGATTGAAGAAATATCTTACTCAATTCATCCATTCAGATCAAAATGGTTTCCTTCCAAAAAGACTATTAAAAACAATATAAGAATAATACTTGATATATTGGAATACTATGAAGCTCATCCAGATAAACAAAGGGCACTGTTATTTTTAGATGCTCAAAAAGTCTTTGACAACCTAAATTGGGACTATATGAAGAAACAACTGGAAATGATGGTCTTCGGCCAAAAAAATTTGAACATGTTAAATTTATTTTATATTTATTTATTATGAAATTTGTATCCCGACCAAATAGCGGAGGAGAGAAGGGACGCAAAATGCAAGGGAGAAAGGGAAAGATACAGAAAATTGAATGCAGACTTCCAAAGAATAGCAAGGAGAGACAGGGCGGCCTTCTTGAATGAACAGTGCAAAGAAATAGAGGAAAACAACAGAAAAGGAAAAACCAGAGATCTGTTCAAGAAAATTGGAGATATTAAAGGGGCATTTCGTGCAAAGATGGATATGATAAAGGACAAAAATGGTAGGGACCTAACTGAAGCAGAAGAGATCAAGAAGAGATGGCAAGAATATACAGAAGAATTATATCAGAAAGATCAGGATGTCCCTGATAACCAAGATAGCGTAATTGCTGACCTGGAACCAGACATCCTGGAAAATGAAGTCAAGTGGGCCTTAGAAAGCATTGCAAACAACAAGGCCAGTGGAGGTGACGGCATTCCAATTGAACTCTTTAAAATCTTAAAAGAGGATGCTGTAAAGGTGCTGCATAAGATATGCCAGCAAATTTGGAAAACCCAGCAGTGGCCAGAGGACTGGAAAAGATCGGTCTACATCCCAATCCCAAAGAAAGGAAACGCCAGAGAATGCTCCAACTATCGCACAATTGCACTCATTTCACATGCTAGCAAGGTTATGCTCAAAATTCTACAAGGCAGGCTTCAGCAGTATGTGGAAAGAGAGCTTCCAGAACTACAAGCTGGATTTCGAAGGGGAAGAGGAACTAGAGATCAAATCGCCAACATGCGCTGGATTATGGAGAAAACCAGAGAGTTCCAGAAAAACATCTACTTCTGCTTCATTGACTATGCCAAAGCCTTCGACTGTGTAGACCACAACAAACTATGGCAAGTCCTTAAAGGAATGGGAGTGCCTGACCACCTTATCTGTCTCCTAAGAAATCTATATGTGGGACAAGCAGCAACCGTCAGAACTGGATATGGAACAACTGACTGGTTTAGAATTGGGAAAGGAGTATGACAAGGCTGTATACTGTCACCTTGCCTATTTAACTTATATGCAGAGTACATCATGAGAAAGGCCGGTCTGGATGAATCACAAGCCGGAATTAAGATTGCTGGAAGAAATATCAACAACCTCAGATACGCAGATGATACTACTCTAATAGCAGAGAGTGAGGAAGAATTAAAGAACCTCTTAATGAGGGTGAAAGAGGAGAGTGAAAAAAATGGGCTGAAGCTCAACATCAAAAAAACTAAGATCATGGCCACTGGTCCCATCACCTCCTGGCAAATAGAAGGGGAAGAAATGGAGGCAATGGCAGAGTTTATTTTCTTGGGCTCCTTGATCACTGCAGATGGCGACTGCAGCAACGAAATAAAAAGACGCCTGCTTCTTGGGCGGAAAGCAATGGCAAACCTAGATAGCATCCTAAAGAGCAGAGACATCACTTTGCCAACTAAGGTCAGGATTGTTAAAGCTATGGTTTTTCAAGTAATGATGTATGGAAGTGAGAGCTGGACTATAAAGAAGGCTGATCGCCGTAGAATTGATGCTTTTGAGCTGTGGTGCTGGAGGAGAGTCTTGAGAGTCCCCTGGACTGCAAGGAGATCAAACCTATCCATTCTGAAAGAAATCAACCCCGAATGTTCACTGGAAGGACAGATTTTGAAGCTGAGGCTCCAGTACTTTGGCCACCTCATGAGAAGAGAGGACTCCCTGGAAAAGGCCCTGATGCTGGGAAAAATCGAAGGCAATAGGAAAAGAGGACGACAGAGAATGAGATGGTTGGACGGTGTCATTGATGCAACCAAAATGAATTTGACAAAACTCCGGGAGGCAGTGGAGGATAGGAAGGCCTGGCGAGCTCTGGTCCATGGGGTCACGAAGAGTCGGACACGACTGAACAACTGAACAACAACAACATCCCGACCATCTTCCCGTAGGAACTCTGGGTGGCTAACAATGGGCCGAACAATTCAGCCAACAACAAACAACATAATCATACAACACAACAATTTAAAAACAAAATGCGCACCCTAGACGTAAACATAAGCTAAACTTAAGGGGGGCGAACTAAACTAAATCACCAAAGGCCTCGCGGAACAGCAGTGTTTTTAATGCTCTGCGAAAGGCCGTCAGGGACTCTGCAGAGCGCACTTCGCTCGGTAGATGATTCTACAGAGATGGGCCGGCCACCGAGAAGGCCTGGTTCCTGGTGGAAGTTTTCCGGGCCTCTCTAGGGGTGGCCACCCAAAGCGAGTGCGCCCACGCCGACCGAATTGGACGGACCGATGTTGATCGCTGGGTGATCCGCTCTGACAGGTAGTCTGGGCCCAAGCCATGGAGGGTTTTATAAACTAAAACCAGGACCTTGAATCTGATCCGGGATGCAACAGGAAGCCAATGCAAGCGGGGTGATGTGGTCGTGACGGCACACACCAGCCACCAGCCTGGCTGCCGCATTTTGCACCCACTGCAAACTCCGGAGGAGAGTTAAGGGCAACCCCATGCACAGTGCGTTGCAATAGTCTAGCCTCGAAATCACCAACGCTTGAACTACGGTCCTCAGGGAGTCGCCGTCCAGATATGGGCGAATCTGGGCAATTTGACGAAGGTGGTAAAAAGCGGTTCTAGTCACGGCAGCCACTTGGGCTTCCATGGAGAGGGCCGGATCCAGAACCACACCCAGATTCCGAACCCTGTCCGCCAGCTGGAGGGAAACACCCTCCAGACTGGGGAGGGGGCCTCCATATCTGGACGGGGAACTCCCGAAGAACATCACCTCGGTCTTCTCGGGGTTGAGTTTGAGCCTGTTGGCCCTGATCCATGCCATGACCACGTCCAGGCACTGGTCAAGGGTCTGGACAGCTTCCACTGCAGAAGTAGAAAAGGAGAGATAGAGCTGCGTGTCATCAGCGTACTGGTGACAACAGACTCCAAATCTCCTAATGACACCAGCCAGCGGCCTCACATAGATGTTGAACAGCATGTGCGAGAGAGACGAGCCCTGCGGAACCCCACAAGGGAGTGTCCACGGGGCCGACAACTCTCCTCCATGCTGCACATACTGGGGCCAGCCCTCCAAGAAGGACTGGAGCCAATTGTGAACAGTGCCCCCGATACCCACCTCGGAGAGCCGGTCCAGTAGGATACCGTGGTTGACGGTATCGAAGGCTGCTGACAAATCCAGGAGAACCAACAGGGTAGAGCAACCCCTGTCAGCCCCCCGGATTAGGTCATCTTGCAGCGCGACCAGAGCTGTCTCGGTCCCCCGGCCAGGCCTGAACCCGGACTGGCATGGATCAAGGCACCGCTGTTCCTACAAAAAAGAATGAATCTGAATGCAATTTATTCTAAGCAAACTGCAAGAATAATCATCTATGGAGAAATGATATGAAGCATTGAAATTACAAAAGGAACAAGACAAGGATGCCCACTTTCTCCATTGTTTTTCATCTTGGAATTGGAGAAGTAAGAAGTAATAGAGAAGTAAGACAAAATCAAAGATTTGAAGGCAGACACATTAGAGATGAAATTTATAAGTTACAAGCATATGTGGATGATTTAATATTTATTATTTATCCTAGAAAATCCTTTGCAATCTGCCCCAATTTTATCTGAACAATTTGAAGCATATGGGGAAATAGCTGGATTGACTATTAACACAAAAAACCCTAAATTTATAGTTAAAATTTAACTCAAAAGCAAAAGGATAAACTTACTATGAACACAAATATTCAAATAACCAAGAAAATAACATATTTGGGAATAATCATTACAGCAAAATGCTCTACACTCAAAGAAGACAATTACAGTAAATTGTGTGTACAGATTAAGCAAGTCTTAGAAAGATGGTCTAAACTACAACTTTCTTTTTTAGGAAAATTTGCTACATTTAAAATGAATATTTTGCCTAAAATACACTTCCTCTTTCAAAATTTGCCAATTAGAGCTTAAATTTTTTGAAGAGTTAAATAGTGCTGTCTCAAAATTTATATGGCAAAAAAAGAAACCAAGAATTAAGCGTAAATTATTACAAGATGAGAAAGAAAGAGGAAGATTTGGCCTCCCAAATTGGACTCTATATTATCATGCAAGTGCTTTAACATGGATAAAGGAATGGATACTTCTAAGAAATAAAAGACTATTGTATTTAGAAGGTCATGATCTGCAGTTAGGCTGGCATGTATTTTTATGGCATGGAAGGACAAAAACACATTAATATTTGGAAAGAAACTTAATAAGAAATTCACTACTAAGAATTTGGGAAAAGGTCAAATTAAAATTTTATGTGAAGATACCTAGATGGGTTTCGCTAATGGAAGCATTTACCTATCCAAATTTCCTAAGAGTGGAGAAAATAGTCACCTATAATGAGCCCCCAGCTCCTTAAGCCGTTCCTCATAAGACATAAGTTCCAGACCTTTAACCATCCTGGTCATCCTCCTCTGACCTTGCTTGAGGTTGTCAACATTTTTTTTTTAAATTGAGGAGTGCAGAACTGTACACAGTACTCCAGGTAGGTCTGAACAGAAAATAATAGAGTGGTACTATCACCTCCCTCACTCTAGAAACTATGCTTCTGTTAATGCAACCAAGAATCGCATCATATTTCTTGGCTGCCGCGTCACTCTTCTGACTCATGTCCAATTTGTGGTCCACCCAGACTCCCAGATCCCTTTCACACGTACTATTCTCCAACCAGGTGTCTCCCATCCTATATCTATGCAATTCATTTTTTTCTGCCTAGATGCAGCACCCTACATTTCTCTCTGTTGAAACTCATTCTATTTGCTTTGGCCCAGCACTCTAATCTGTCAAGGTCATTTTGGATACTCTCTATTCCTTCTTCCAAGTCATTAATAAAGATGTTGAATTGCACCAGACCCAGAACAGAACCCTAGGGCACCCCACTGGTCAACCCTCTTCATGTTGAGAAGCCATTTGCAATCGCTATTTGCCTACTATCAGTCAACCAATTACAAATATACCCAACAGTAGCATTATCTATCCCACAGTCTACTAACTTCTTTGCAAGTATGTTATCAGGAAGGTCTTACTGAAATCAATATAAACAACATCCACAGCATTCCCCTCCTCCACCAGGCCTGTAACTTTATCAAAGAAAGAGATCAAATTAGTCTGACATGACTTGTTTTTGAGAAGCCTGTGTTGACTTCTCTTAATGACAGCATTGCTTGTTATATAATATAATAATATGTCAGGTCTGTTTAATAATCTGTTCTAGAATCTCTCCACGAATAGATGTCAAGCTGACTGGGTGGTAATTATTTGAGTCCTTTCCCCCCCCCCACCCCGCTTTTGAAGAAGGGGACATCCTTTGCCTTCCTCTAATCTATGGGGACTTCCCCTGTTGTCCAGGACTTCTCAAAGATTATTGGCAATAGTTCAGAAATTATTTCTGCCAGTTCTATTAATATCTTTGGGTGTAGTTCTTTTGGCCCCAGAGACTTAAATTCCTTTAAGGTTTCCAGGTATTCCTGTACTACCTTCTATGCTGTAATTTCCACCCTACCTCATTTACTCTTTGACCCAACTGAACTCTTTTTTCCTTTCTGGAGAAAATGGAGGCAAATGTGTTTAGTAGTTTTGCCTTTTCCCTGTCTCCTGTTAGTAATTGTTTAACTTCACCATGCAGAGACCCTACCATTTCCTTAATTTTCCTTTTGCTGCAGACATAGCTTTTTTAAAAAAGCCTTTTTACTATCTTTAATCTCTCTGGCAAGTCTAAGTTCATTCTGTGCTTTAGCTTTTCTTACCACCCCCTGCATATACTGTCTATTTGCTTATATTCCTCTTTGGTGCATTCCCCATTTTTCCACTTCCTGTACATATTATTTTTTTATATATATATATACTTAGCTGACTTGAAAGTTCTTTAGCCAACCATTGCAGTTTCCTTAGACATATCCCATTTTTCTTGTTGAAACCATTTTAGATTGTTCACCCAAATCCACATGCTTGTTAACCTTTTCAAAAAAATCTAAAAGGTTTGTCAGGCAAGACTTACCCTTACAGAAACCATGCTGGTTTTCTCTCAGCAAAGTTTGTTCTTCTAGGTGTTTTAAGATTTTCTCTTGGATGAGGCTTTCCACCATCTTCCCTGGGACAGATGTAAGGCTAACCGCCCTGTAGTTTCCTGGGTCCCCCCTCCTTCCTTTTTTAAAAATTGGTGTGACATCCACTATCCTCCAGTCCTCCGACACTGTGGCCGTTTTAAGAGACAAGTTGCATATTACCATTAAGAGATCTGAAGTTTCATTTCTCAGTTCCTTAATAACCCTTGGGTGGATGCTATCTGGGTCCAGTGACTTATTGATCTTCAATTTATCAATTAAACCTAAAACATCCTCTCTTTTAACCTGCATTTGATTTAAACCATGGCTTCTGCCTTATCGAAACTTTATCAATGTGTGAAAATTCTGTCTCACAAGAAGTAGTAGTGTAGAGGTACTTGTGGTGTATTAGCATAAAATATATTAAATGCATTCTTACATTAGGGACGTGAGATCATTTGTTTCTCCCTATGCAAATGGAGAAAAAAAAGGTGAATTACAATTTCAACACACCATGAGACTATTATGCAAATGCAGGCATGTAACATCAATAAGCTCTCATATTTCCCATTACTGAACATGCTATAAACATTTGAACTAGGGTGAATGGCCTGGTATCAACTAGTGCTGTGGTATTTTATTTACTTACTTACTTACTTACTTATTTTGTTTTCTAAACCCAATGTAATTCCTATATCCTTGCCCATCTTAGAACACATTTTCATACTTTTTATTTAATTTCCTTTTTATCCCATCAATAATCTATATATATCTTTACTTATATCTATTTCATATAATACAAAAGATAGAAATAACAAAATACAATATTGAAATAGCCTATCTGATCTTAGTAGTATATTCAACCCTAATAGTATAATTCTCTAGTTAATTAAACAGCTTAAAATATATTTTGACTAACTTAATAACAAAATCCATTGGTACCTCGTGTTACGAATGCTTCACGTTGCGAAAAGTTAAATTACCAATAGAAATCCATGGGTATAGGAAATTTTTGAGTTACAAAAAAATCCTTGGTTTTTTTCGAAAGTGAAAAGGAAATGAAAGATTCCTTTTCAAAATGGCTCCTGCTTGTTTGCAATAGCAATAACGCCATCTTGTGGCCACTTGACTATAGTGCTCAATTGGGAAGTAGGAGCCATTTTGAAAAAGAGAACCTGAGAACCAGGGCTTCTGTTTTTTAATGACCTGCACAAAGTACCCATTTGGAAATATCTGGCACCGTATTGGGGACTTTGGGGGACCTATGTGGTGGATTTCTTGCCACCACCCAAATACAGTACTGCAATTAGGAAGAAGGAGACATTTTGAAAAGGGAAGCTGAGAACTGGGGCTTCTTTTTTTATAACCCTGCCAAATTGCCCGGTTTGGAAATACTTGTCACTGTTTTGGGGACTTTTGGGAATTTGAGTGGATTTTTCAAGTGGTTATAAGGTAGGTTGCTCATCTTGTTGTTTGATAGCCTGTTAACTGTGCTTTTTCTTGGATGCAGAATGAAATGAAACAGTACATTCACATATTAACATATACAGTGGTACCTTGTATAAAGGAATTAATTCGTTCAAAATGAAATTATGTTAAGCAAATTTTCCTTTGTACAAATTCCCATAGGAATGCATTGAAAATGGAGTAATCCCATTTTTATGTTGTATGGATTCTCCCCATAGGCGATTATGTTAAGCAAATTTCCCCTATCTCTGGAATTTTTTATGTTGTACAGATTATATGTTATACAAACTGTTTGTTATACAAGGGGCCACTGTACTATTTAAGATAACTTGATTAATGACTAATTTTTTGAAGTCACCTGGATAAGATCACATATGGAGACGTCTTCCCATTCTTTCCCAAATAGCTGAAGTTTACTTCTATCAAAGAGTCCCATGTAGGTAGAACCTATTAGTAATTTAAAAACCCTTGTGTTGAAAAAACTTTAATTTCTTTCATGCCATCAGATTACCCCTTGCTTTAGGCTCTTACACACCATATCAGCATGTTTCTGCATCTTAAACCAAGTAAGTGTGACTCCATACTTATTATATTACCTGTTTCTTTTATTTTCCTAACGTATATTGCTTCAAGTTTCATTTCATAATGAAGGCCCAAAGTCAAACATATGAATGTTGATGCTTGGAGCTTGTCCATCAATGAATAACAAAACTGCACTGTAGCTAAATTGTTCATTAGCTCTACTGGTAACCACTATTGTAGTAAATTGGGGGTTTTCTTAATGCTATCTGTGAAACTCACATCAAACCATAGTTTCAGATCTTGGTAAAACAGTTACCAAATATTACAGTCAATTTAATTGTTCTTAATGCAAGTACTTCTAGACTCTTAACTATATGTGTTGGTTCGTATAAGGGATTTCACAAATCTCCTTGGCTAGGGTAGAAACTTCAAGGTCCCATTAAACATGTTTTCATTGCCCCACAAAACATAAGAACATAAGAAAAGCCTTGGTGGAACAGGCCACAGCCCATCCAGTCCATCATTCTGTCTCACACAGTGGCTCACCATTTGCTTCAGGGTATTCCCAAGCAAATGTCTTCAACTGCTTATGATTCCACTAGATTAAGAGATATCCTGCCTATCTCTCCAATCCAGAGGTTGCCCTTAGGCACCCATAATGATAGCCATTGATACCCTTGTTCTCCATTAACTTGTCCAATCATTTCTTAAAGCTGTCAAGGCTGCCAGCAATCACCACTTCTTCTGCCAGGGAGTTCCACAGACCAATGATCCTCTGGGTGTCCATACTGTGTATGATTTTATAAACATCAATCAGGTCATCTCTTAGGTGCTGTCATTCAAGAGTGAAGAGCCCCAACCTTTGCAGCCTCAGATGGCAAGGAAACTGTTCCAGTCCCCTGATCATTCTGATTGCCCTCCTCTGCACTTTTTCCATTTCCATAATATCCATCTGGAGGTATGGCAACCAGAACTGTACACAGCACTCCAGATGGAACCTCACCATAGATTTATAAAGAGGCAAAATTACACTTGCTGACTTATTATTTTCCATGCCCTTCCTAATGATCCCTAGCATTGAGTTTGCTTTTTCACTGCTGCGGCGCACTGGGTTGATACCTTCATTGAGCTGTCCACTAGGACAGCGTTTTTCAACCGCTGTTCCGCGGCACACTGCTGTGCCGTTGGACCTTGGCTGGTGTGCTGTGGAAAAATTCTTCCCACACCAGCAAGGCAGCGGTTGTGTAGTTCCTCCCCAGGTCCTGGGGAGGAGATCGGACTACCTTTCCCGGCGTGCTTTGCTTTGCGCGCCAAGGAAAGGCTGGCCGTGGGCGGGGAAGGAGAAAAAAAAGGAGGAGGAGGAGGAGGCTGACTGGAGAGCGAGAGAGAGCTGGGAGACCCACGAGGCCGAGCCAGGTAGGATCCCCCCGCCCCAGGCACACAGCACCCCCAGCCACCCCCACCCAGCACCTGCGGCCGCGCGGGGAAAGAGTGGAGGGGAGCAGCCGCAGGCTGCCTTTTCCTCCCGCCGTTGCGCCCTCCTGCCTGCTGGCCACCTCCGGGGGTTCCTCTCACCTCGCCCGCGTGGAGGAGAAGGAGCTGCGGGGCGGCGATGCGGACCGGCTGCCTCCTCTTGCGGGGCCTGGAGGGCGGGCTGGGCGAGCAAGTAGCAGCAACTCCGCCTCCTCCTCTCCTCCCCTTTTGGGCCAATGAATCAGAGTGGCGGCAGCGGCGCGGGCTCCCGGTGTGTGCGTGTGTTTCTGTGTCTCTGCGCGCGCGCGCGCGGCCAACCCTGTTCCTGTTTGCTCAACTTCTCCTCGTTGCGCCTCGGCCGCGCGGAGGGAAGTCCGCCTGCTGCTCCCCTCGGCGCTCCCTGCCTGCACAGCCGTCGTTGTGTGTGTGTGTGTGTGTGTGTGCGTGCGTGCGTGTGTGTGTGGCGGCGGTGGTGAAGCCCTCCACAAAACCACCTGCAGCAGCAGCACCGACGAACCGGCCCTTTCCTGTCCGCCCCCTCCCCCGTTCC
Source organism: Phrynocephalus forsythii (assembly GCA_029282475.1). Lineage (NCBI taxonomy): Eukaryota > Metazoa > Chordata > Lepidosauria > Squamata > Agamidae > Phrynocephalus > Phrynocephalus forsythii. The sequence goes on from JAPFRF010000009.1 coordinate 67,996,009, forward strand.
CCGCACTCTCCTCGTCTGGTGGGAAGCGCCTGAGCGCCTCGGAACCGCCGCCGCCGCCGCCGCCGCCGCCGCTGCCGCCGAGGACGGAGGGTTCTGTTTTGCTTTGGGAAACAGCAGCGGGGGGGGGAATTGGTGTGTTGGCGGCTGCGGTGCCGGGGGGAAGGGGGGGGAGGAATTTTTTAAACATTTTCTAATGGTGGTGTGCCTCGGGATTTTTTTCATGAGCCAAGTGTGCCTTGGCCCAAAAAAGGTTGAAAAACACTGCACTAGGACACCAAGATCCCTTTCCTGGCTTGTTGCAGAGAGTTCAGAGCCCATTAGTTTATAAATGTAACTGGTCCCCCCACGTGCATCACTCTGCACTTACTAATGTTGAAGCTCATTTGCCACTGGTTTGCCCATTCCTCCAGTGTCAAGAGATCCCTCTGGAGCTCCTCACAATCTCTCTCAGTTTTTACTACCTTGTATAATTTGGTGTTGTCAGCAAATTTGGCTACCTTGCTATTTACTCCTACTTTTAGATCAATTATGAAAAGGTTGAAAAGCAGGGGTCCCAGTACAGAACCTTGGGGGACCCCACTCTTTACCTCCCACCACTTGGAGAAGTGTTCATTTAGTGCAACCCTCTGTTTCCTGTCCCTTGGCCAGTTGCTGATCCAAGACAAGACCTTGCTATGATTAGCAAGTTAATTCAAGAGCCTTTGGTGTGGGATCTTATCAAAAGCCTTCTGAAAGTCCAGATAAACAATGTCAACTGGATCTCCCTTATCCACATGCTTGTTGACACTCTCAAAGAATTCCAACAGATTAGTGAGACATGATTTGCCCTTGCAGATGACATGTTGGTTCTCCTTCAGCAGCACCTTCTCTACTATGTGCCTGTTAATTTTATCTTTTAGGATGGTTTCCATCATTTTAACTGGGACACATGTCAAACTGACTGGTTGGTAATTTCCTGGATCACCTCTGGATCCTTTTTTTGAAGATTGGTGTTACATTCGCTACCTTCCAGTCATCAGGCACAGCACCTGATTTGAGAAAGATTATATATTTTGTCTAGGACCTCAGCAATTTCATCTTTAAGTTCCTTGAGAATACGTGGATGGATGCCATCTGGTCCTGGTGATTTGTTAGCATTTAGTTTAACAAGAGATGCAAGGACCTGCAAGGACCTCCTTCCCTGGTTATTTCTATCTGACTTAATTCTTCAGTTTCCATCCCTACAAAGATAGGCTCTGTTTTGCACATGTGGTCTCTGTTTTCTTCAGTGAATACTGAAGCAAAGAATTCATTGAGTCTCTCTGGAATCTCTGTTTCCTCTTTAATAATCCCTTGCCTTCCATTGTCGTCTAATGGTCCAATGGCCTTCCTAGTTGGGTTCTTACTTCTAATGTACTTAAAGAAGTCCTTATTATTTCTTTGAGTGTTTTTAGCTATACGCTCCTCCAAGTCTTGCTTTGCTCTCCTGATTGTTGCCTTGCATTTGTTTTGCCGGAATTTATGTTGCTGCCTGTTGTCCTCATTTGGACAAAACACTTTTGTAAAACCACATTGGCTGTAAGTTACACATTTAAAATCACATGGAGTATGAGCAACACCGTGAGTAGGAATGCTCCTTGACCCCCAAATACTAAGGATACTGTCCTCAGCATACCTGCAGGGAATAAAGAATGCAGTTTGAAACATACTTTTTAGCAAGCCAAAGGGCACAGTGAGACTTTCTTCAGAATAGACAGAGGGTGATGCTGTAAAATTAACTGAATTCAGTTAGATTTATCCAACAGCAGGGGTAAATGATACTTTATAAAACATAAAGGTTTTAAAAATCACAGCTGGTTGTCTATTTCAGGCACTTTTGTTAAAAAGTAAGTTTTAAAATGGGAGCTGCAGAATGAAAAAAGAGGTGGAGGTTTCATATTCTACCTCTAGTGATATAGATTGGAATACTGTTAGATGAAGGGTGGCAAGTCATTCAGCATTCCTCCAAACACCTTACAGTATGTTGAAGCATAAGATTCCTTTAGCTGGGAACAGAGGCAATATGGGAATCCCACATCAAGGAAGCTGGGTTAAAATTTAATGTATACACTAGATTGACCAACTGCAGCCAAATTAGCAGTACTGCCATCAGTATTGCCATTACTAGTTATTTTCCACAGCCCAATAAAAATATATGTCATGCACATGTGACCATAATTTTTGGAAGTTTTATACAGTATGTGTGTTTTCTGTATACTACAACTCTGTGGTATCCAAAGAGCCTGCTGAAGAGATATACTAGCTAGTTTATGTTTATAATTTTTAAGTTGTCTTATAAAGGCATCACTCCTGCTTTGCCTAGGAAACATGTACAAAGAACACATGGCTATTTTAAATTAGTGAGATATGTCTATGTAACCACTTTCTGGCAAGATAGGTTCTAATGTACATTAGTATCAATCAAACTTTAATTGGAAAAAAATCAATTTTTTTCTTTGCCTGGAAGGATGAAGCTCACCGAAAAACAACAGGAACACGGTCACCCAAAACACAATTTTCTGAGAACAGCTCCAACTGTTAAACAACAAAGAGATGGAATATAATGTCAGCAGTAATCAAATAAACCATCTTAAGGCATGGATCGATACCAAATCCACACTAGTGTTTCTGCTATGGGTATGATGTGCTGCTTGCTGATATTAGATAAGTATGAATCTGTCAAGGTCCTCTTGGATTTTCATTCTATCCTCTAGGGAATTAGCAACCCCTCCTGATGTGGTATCATCAATATTCTATCAAAGAAAGAGATCAAAGTAATCTGACAAGAAACCCATTGATTTCTCATAATGACAGCATTGCTTGTTAAATAATTACTGACAGTCTGCTTAATAATTTGCTCTAGGATCTTTGAGGAATTAAAGTCAAGTTGACGAGCCGGTAATTATTTGGGTCCTCTTTTCCCCGTTTTTGAAGATGGGGGCAACATTAGCTCTTCTCCAATCGATAGGGAGTTTCCTTGTTTTCCAGGAATTCTCAAAAATTATTGCCAATGATTCTGAAATTACTGTACTTCTGACAGTTCTTTTAATATCCTTGGGTGTAATTCATCTGGCCCAGGTGACTTAAATTCATTTAATGTTTCCAGGTGTTCCTGTACTACCTCTCTACGTATTCTATGTTACAATTCCCATCCTACCTCATCTACTCTTTGTCCCAGTGGATCTCTTTCTTCCTTTTTGGGGAAAACTGAGGCAAAGAAGGTGTTGAGTAGTTCTGCCTTTTCTTTGTCTCGTGTTTAGTAACTAGTTATCATCACGACGCAGACAGCCTATCATTTCCTTATTTTTCCTTTGCTGTGGACATAACTAAAGAAACTCTTTTTACTATTCTTAATCTCTCTGGTAATTCTATTATGTGATTTAGCTTTTTTTTAACCATCTCACTGCATATATTAGCTGTTTGCTTATATTCCTCTTTGGTGCATTCCCCATTTTTCCATTTATTGTAGTTTTTCTTTATAGTTAACCCAGTTGAAAGTTCTTTAGTAAACCATTGCACTTTTTAAAGATATCTCACTTTTTCTTCTTCTTGGAACAGATTTAGATTGTGCCTTTAATATCTCACTTTTAAGTCAAGTCAAGTCGAGTTTATTGCAGCTATAAGCCCATAAATTATTAAAAGAGATGCATAAAATACATAAAGCATAATATAAGGGTGAACAGTGTTCATACCTCAGAGCTCATTGTACATGCATCAGGATATCAAGAGTATTCAGCAATGAGTAGGTTGCCCAGAGTGAGTCATCTTACTCCCTTCTATAGCTGTCCTGCCCGTTTTTTGTTTTAAAAAAAAAAAGTATTGAGAAATCTCGCCACTTGCGAAGTTGTGTGGGAATCAATGTCTTATAATAATAAGACCATGTGGTGTTGCACGGGCTTATCATCTAACTTCTGTATAATAAAACTTAAGAATTTTTCCCTAGCTGTACTATGTAAAGGACAGTAAAATATTATATGTGGAAGGGATTCTACTGACTTCTTGTCACACTCACATAAGGGGGACACTGAACCCTTGGAAAATCTATGTCTCCGCACATTTGAGGGAAAAACATTAAACCTCGCACTAGTAAACATGAGATGATGGGATATAGAAAAGAGGGGCGACAAACATGATGGAATACAGCGTGATGGGACTATGCCAAAATATCAGAGGGAACAAACGACCCCACCTAAGGAGTGGTTAATTTGAAGTTCAATGTCGTTCATTCTTTATCTCACTTTTAAGGAACTCCCATCCATCTTGGACTCCCTTCTCTTTCAGCATTTCATTCCATGGAATCAAAGCCAATAATTCCCCAAGTTTACAAAAATTGGCTTTCTTATCTGACTCTGCTTAGCTTTACCTTCCAACTGTATAACAAATTTCAAGAGGGCATGGTGATCATTAACGGCTTCTCTTCAGCTTGTAGATATGTGACTAGTGGGGTGCCCCAGGGTTCTGTACGGGGTCTGGTCCTATTCAATATTTTATTTATTTATTTATTTTCACATTTATATACCGCACCTATTCCCAACCATGGGACTCAGGGCGGTTCACAACAGACAATATAAGACAGTTTAAAAGTCAGAACATCACCTAAGCAAAGCATTATATCTTTATTAATGACTTGAAGGAAGGAATAGAGAGTAGGCTGATCAGATTTGCAGATGATACCTAATGGGATTGGGTTCAACAGACGGAAATGTAGGGTGGTACATAGATGTAAAAAGAATGAATTGCACAGATATAGGATGGGAGACACCTGGCTGGAAAATAGTACCTGTGAAAGGGATCTGGGTATCTTGGTGGACCACAAATTGAACATGAGTCATCAGTGTGATGCGGCAGCCAAGAAAGCCAACACGATTCTTGGTTGCATCAACAGAAGCATAGTGTCTAGATCAGTGGTTCTCAACCTGTGGGTACCCAGATGTTCCCGGACTGCAACTCCCAGAAACCCCTTCCAGCACAGTGAGTGGTGGAGGCTTCTGGGAATTGCAGTCCAGGAACATCTGGGGACTCACAGGTTGAGAACCACTGGTCTAGATCAAGGGAATAGTACCACTCTATTCTGCTCTGGTCAGACCTCATCTGGAGTACTGTGTCCAGTTCTGTGCACCTCAATTTAAAAAGGATGTTGACAATCTTCAATGGGTCCAGAGGAGGGCATCCAAAATGATTGAGGGTCTGGGGAAAAAAGTCTTAAGAGGAACGGCTTAGGTGGCTGGGAATGTTTAGCCTTACAAAAAGAAGGTTCAGGGTGGGGATATGAAAGGACTGGTCTATTTTCCATGGCTTCAGAGATTAGGATGCGGGTCAATGGTCTCAAACTATAAGAAAAGAGATTTAATTTAAACATTAGGAAGAACTTCATGACAATTAGAGCTGTTCAGCAGTGGAATATGCTGCCAGGGAGGGTGGTGAAGTCTCCTTCTTTGGAGATTTTTAAGCAGAGGCTGGATGGCCATATGTCAGAAATACTGTGATGGGGGTTCCTGCATGGCAGGGGGTTGGACTAGATGGCCCATGATGCCTCTTCCAACTCTATGATTCTATGATTCTATGACTCAAAGATAGGGAGTTGAATGTGCAGGAACATGGCATCTCTCCCCCCTCACCCCAGGAACCACCTAGCCACCTTCCCTGCTTTTTCCCCATGACTGTAATTCAGCCAGCTGTGAGTTTTCTTTTCTTTTTTTACAGTAAAGTAAATGACACAGTGAACCAAAAGTGCATCTAACTAGCATGGTACACACAATACTGCCAATGCATCTCATTTATCTAGAATGATAGACTACTGCTATACCAATTGGGAAATATATTTTTAAAATTAAGTGATAAAGAAAATGAAAAGAAAGGTGTCAATGGGAAATTTTCACAATGGAGAGAGGTGAAAAGCGGTGTGCCCCAGGGCTCTGTCCTGGGACCGGTGCTTTTCAATCTGTTCATAAATGACCAGGAGACAGGGATAAGCAGTGAGGTGGCCAAGTTTGCTGATGATACAAAACTTTTCTGTGTGGTAAAAACCAGAGAAGATTGTGAAGAGCTCCAGAAGGATCTCTCCAAACTGGGGGAATGGGCTATGAAATGGCAAATGCGTTTTAATGTAGCCAAATGTAAAGTAATGCATACCGGGGCAAAAATCAAAACTTTATCTATCAACTCATGGGCTCTGAGTTATCCGTGACGGATCAGGAAAGAGATCTTGGTGTGTTGGTGGACAGTTCCATTGAAGGTGTCTCCCCAATGTGTGGCAGTGGTGAAGAAGGCCAATTCCATGCTAGGGATTATCAAAAAGGGGATTGAAAATAAAACAGCCAACATTATAATGCCATTATACAAAACAATAGTAAGGCCGCACCTGGAGTATTGTGTACAATTCTGGTCACCGCATCTCAAGAAAAACATAGTGGAACTGGAAAAGGTGCAGAAGAGAGCGACTAAAATGATTACTGGGCTGGGGCACCTCCCTCATGAGGAAAGGCTAAAACATTTGGGGCTCTTTAGTCTGGAAAAAAGACGCCTGAGGGGGGATATGATTGAAATATACAAAATAATGCAGGGTATGAGTAAAGTGGATAGAGGGAAGCTCTTCTCCCTCTCACAAAATACCAGAACTAGGGGACATGCACTCAAATTGAGGGCTGGGAGAGTAAGAACAGACAAAAGAAAATATTTTTTCACCCAGCGCATTGTTAGTCTATGGAACTCCCTGCCACAGGATGTGGTGATGGCATCTGGCATGGATGCCTTCAAAAGGGGATTGGACAGATTCCTGGAGGAAAAGTCCATCACAGGTTACAAACCATGATGGAGATGTGTAATCTCCAGGCTTAAAACCAGGGTACTTCAAGGGCCAGATGCAGGGGAGTGGTATTAGGAGACAGATATCTAGTCTCATGCGCTCCCAAACACATCTGGTGGGGCCACTGTGAGATTCCGGAAGCTGGACTAGATGGGCCTTTGGCCTGATCCAGCATGGCTCTTCTTATGTTCTTATGGTCTTATGTAAAGGAGGGGGTTTCCGCTAAAATGTTACAACCAAGTCCGGAGCTGGTGGGAAAACAATTTTAAGCTCCGCATCTGGGAGCCCCTTACCTCAGATTTTAGGGGTCGTGTAAAAGCGCCCATAATGTGCCACAAGGTTGTCACCTCAGATCATAATGCAAAAAGCTCCATTTGGTATGAACATAACATCTGCACAGGCTACACTTTTTAATAATTAGAAGTGTGCCAAATCATGCAAAACCAAAACAACTGGTGATGTGCCAGAAAGGAGTGGAACAGCTCTAAAATGAGAAGGATGAGGTGCTCTAGGCCAAAATTTGATTCCAACCATAGTCTCACTTGATACTATTCTTTGTCCATCTCAGGTTGCAAGATTTTGTTTTTCCTTCCTGCATAGACATTCATGTGGTTTTTCTACATCCACTGTTTTCTAATAGAAAGTGGGACAAAATGATGGTGATCCTCAGCATCACCTGGCTGTTCACTTTTACTAATCTTGCAGTAAAAGCTAGATACAGTAACATGATTGGATGCCCTATCTTTCCACTAATTTTCAATGTAGTGAGGTTTCAGGTTAATACTTCATTTAGGAATCTAAGTGTAATCTGTGCCTCAGAGCAAATTTTCTAATTTTTCTGGCCATAAACCAGGAAGTGAATATAAGAGCATAAGAAGAGCCATGCTGGATCAGGCCAAAGGCCCATCTAGTCCAGCTTCCTGTATATCACAGTCGCCCCACCAAATGCCTCTGGGAGCGCATGAGACTACATATTTGTCTCTTCATACCACTCCCATGCATCTGGCCATTGAAGTACCCCAGTTTTAAGCCTGCAGATTACACATCTCCATCATGGTTTGTAACCTGTGATGGACTTCTCCTCCAGGAATCTGTCCCATCCCCTTTTGAAGGCATCCAGGCCAATTGCCATCATCACATCCTGTGGCAGGAAGTTCCACAGACTAATAAAAACACACTGGGTAAAAAAAATTTCTTTTGTCTGTTCTCACTCTCCCAGCCCTCAATTTGAGTGTATGTCCCTTAGTTCTGGTATTTTGTGAGAGGGAGAAGTGTGTCCCTCTATCCACTTTACTCATGCCCTGCATTATTTTGTACATCTCAATCATATCTCCCTGTTTTCCAGACTAAAGAGCCCCATATGTTTTAGCCTTTCCTCATAAGGGAGATCCCCCAACCCAATAATCATTTTAGTCACCAACACACCAAGATCTCTTTCCTGATCTATCACAGATAGTTCAGATAAAGTTTTGATAATTTTTTTTGCCCCGATATGCATTAGTTTACATTTTCCTACATTGAAACGCATTTGCCAGTTGGCAGTCCATTCCCCCAGTTTGGAGAAATCCCTCTGGAGCTCTTCACAATCTTCTCTGGTTTTTACCACACAGAATGGTTTCGTGTCATTTGCAAACTTGGCCAACTCACTGCTTATACCTGTCTCCAGGTCATTTATGAAAAAGCACCGGACCCAGGACAGAGCCCTGGGGAACACCACTTTTCCCCTCTCTCCATTGTGAAAATTGCCCATTGACACCTACTCTCTGTTTTCTCGATCTCAACCAGTTCTCAATCCATAAGAGGACCTGCCCCCTTATCTCTTGACTGTGCAATTTTCTCAGCAGCCGTTGGTGAGGGACTGTGTCAAAAGCCTTCTGAAAATCAAGATAGACAATATCCACCAGTTCATCCAAATCAACATGCCTATTGACCTTTTCAAAGAATTCTAAATGTTTGTCAGGCAAGATTTACCCTTACAGAAACCATGCTGATTTTCTCTCAGCAAGGTTTGTTCTTCTATGTGTTTTAAGATTTTCTCTTGGGTGAGGCTTTCTACCATCTTCCCTGGGATAGACGTAAGTCTAATGGGCCTGTAGTTTCCCGGGTCCCCTCTCCTTCCTTTTTAAAAAATTGGTGTGACATCCACTATCCTCCGGCCCTCCGGCACTGTGGCCATTTTAAGAGACAAGTTATATATTGCTGTTAAGAGATCTGCAATTTCATTTCACAGTTCCTCAATAACCCTTGGGTAGATGCCATCTGAGCCCGGTGACTTATTGATCTTCAATTTATCACTTAATGACTTATTGATCTTCAAGTGGAGGCCATCTGGAGGCCCTCTTCTTGATGTAATAGAATAAATACAAATATACCTGTATTCCTTCCTTTCCAACTCATTTAAGTTTTAGTTATTTTGGTGCTGTCCTTGTATATGTAGATTGCTATATTTATTTTGGTTTTGCATGACTGTTGCATTTAATTTATTATTGTGTTCTTTGTTCATTTTGTTGTGAACTGCTGAGAGTAACCCTGGTAGCTAGATGGGTGGTATAGAAGTTGAATGAATGAATGAATGAATGATTATTTTCTGGTCTCATGTAGCCCATTATTTCATGAGCACCTATTCCATTATGTAGGTTTCCAATTTCCTGCTCTTCCATTTCTACATAACTAACCTCCCCTCTTTTATCTGCCACATGGTAATTTATCCCTTTTATTGACTAGTTCAGTGATGGCAAACCTTTTAGAGACCGAGTGCCCAAACTGCAATTCAAAACCCACTAATTTTTTTGCAAAAGTGCCAATACAGTAATTTAACCTGTATACAGGTGGCTATGAAGGGGCGATGTTGGGTGCCCACAAAAAGGGCTCCGAGTGCCACCTTTGGCAAGCCGTGCCATAGGTTCGCCTTCACTGGACTAGTTAGATTTAGTAGAACTAGCATGCAGATTTAGAGGTCAGTGACCATGTGGACTTACCAAGACACTTTTCTGTTTTATAACAAATATGCATGCATATATTTTGAACACAAAAGCTGTTAAAATTAATCCTGTGCTTCAGAAATTATCCTAGTAAAAACCCCCACAAAACAGCCCATGATGTGATTAAAAATATATTCAGCTTAGTGCCAATGTCTAGCACATTGGTTCAGCATTTCTCACAATGTACATTCTGAACCCCAGATAAAGACCAAGTTCCTGGATAAGTCACAAAGAGGTTCATGCCATGAGCATTTTTCCTTTCACTAGGGTGATAACAAATCATCATTTTTGTAAGGTTCTTCTAAGAGACAATTTTCTTGACTGTATTTCTTTTCAAACTTTTATACATTCTATTTAGAATTCAATAAGCTGTGTAACAGTGATAATATAACATTTACTTTCCCTTCTGCAGGTTCATCTTTGCAAGCTCAATTTTGAATTAGTTATAAAATCAGGAACAGAACAAGCTGTGCGACCATGCAACTGCCCTTACACATGTTGTTATTGCAACTGGATTTTGCCCGCAACTTGTACATACAAACATATATATCTATGAACATATAATATACATACTCTTCTGTGCGAAGCAAAGTAAAAAGTAAAACATAAGTTTCTTTCAAGTTAGCTACTGAGGTGACATTCTTGCATTAACAACTTTAGAAGGAAAACAGGGCATGAAACATCTTTGGGAGAGTCATGCTTCAAAACTCAATATATTTGCTATGTAATTATTTAGAAAAGATTACTGTTCACATTTACCTTGATAAACTGCTGTAGTGTTTTTTCACCAAGCAAAATGGAGTTATTAGGCTCAGCACTATCAAATTAGATATGAGTCTGATTATACTTTCTGGAAAATACATGAGATTACAATTACATACAGTGTATGTTTACATGGCATTACAAAGCACAAGACATACAACATAATGGCATTTGGTCAAATTCATTTTAGAAATAAAGTTATGGTAAATTATTATGCCATAATATTGGCTAAATTATCTCAGGAAAATTAGAAACTGATGTACTAAATTAACTGGGATTTATTGATTTATTATTTTTATTTTATACAAAGTAGAAAGGAAATATCAAGGGGGTAGGGTGGACAGAAGGGGGTAGTGTAAAATGAAAAACAAGGGAAGAGAAGGGGTTTGGGAGGGAGATGAATACAATAACATTCTTAATGTTAACCTTATTCTAGCATATTACATTATAGAGTGCATTAGCTCTACTGTCAAATCACTGTTGCTCTTGTTAACTTTTTTCTCATCTATTTCCATTACAATTTTCAAGTTGTCCATTAAAACATATTACAAATCCCCCTATTTATCAGTTCCCAGCTTTCACATGCTTTTCCCATTAGTAAGTCTTTTAACTGGGAGGTACAGCTTGATTCTCAGAGCTCTGGAAGAAGCAGCTGGCAACACCAAGATGTAGCCCCGGCTCCCAAATCACTGGGATGTGAATGCACTTTTTTGGCTGGTATGGCTGGTTGATACCATATTTATATATTTATGAAAATTACTGAAATATATCAGAATGTTTTTAAAATCAAAATCTTAAAGATTGGAAAAACAAAAAAATCTCCCAGAAAAAGAGGTTACTTACCTATAACTCTATTCTTTGAGTGGTCATTCTGTAAATTCACACACTTGGGTTTCTTCTACAGCTGTGCAGAATCACTCAGAGATTTATAGAGATTTCAGCCAGTCATCTGCAGATCTCCCCCACCTCAAATATGCATGCTCTCACCATGCCTTCACTTGTATGCCACTGTCAAGAAATCAAGATAATGTGACTGACAGTGGGGAAGGCTGGGTGGGACATGTAAATTCATAGAATGACCACTTGAAGATGTCTGTGAAGATTCTCAGTCATCCAGGTGAGTTTATCTGGAAGTTGAGTCATGGCTACTGGACTTCTTTTTTGAGAGATAGAAACGTTTCGCTGTTCATCCAAACAGCTTCATCGGTCTGAATACAGCTAGATGGAGGATTTGCACTAGCTGTATTCAGACCGATGAAGCTGTTTGGATGAACAGCGAAACGTTTCTATCTCTCATAAAAGAAGTCCAGTAGCCATGACTCAACTTCCAGACCACTTGAAGAACTCAAGTTACAGGTAAGTAACCTCTTTTTCTTCTTTGTGGTCTTCTGTGAATACACATACTTGGTAACTAGCAAGCTTATTCACCAGGGATGTCATGGTAAAACTGGGGCAAGAACCGCTCAACCAAAAGTCACTAACAGCCTGGTGGAAGTTCTGTGAGTGTCCAACAAGTGCATAGCCCCTTCTGGGTCATTTGATGGTGCCTGAAAGAACAACAGAACGATGGTCTGTGTAGGGAAACATGAGTCAGCAGTGTGACTCGGCAGCCAGGAAAGCCAATGCGATTCCTGGTTGCATCAAAAGATACATAGTGTCTAGATCAAGGGAAGTGATAGTACCACTGTATTCTGCTCTGGTCAGATCCCACCTGGAGTACTGTGTCCAGTTCTGTGCGCCTCAATTTAAAAAGGATGTTGAGAACCTGAAGCCAGTACAGAGGAGGGCAACCAGGATGGTTGAAGGTTTGGAAGAAATGTCTTACGAGGAACAGCTTAGGGAACTGGGAATATTTAGCCTTACAAAAAGAAGGCTGAGAGGGGATATGATAGCTATGTTTAAATATTTGAAAGGATGTCATATTGAAGAGGGAAGAGGTTTGTTTTTCATGATTTCAGAGACTAGGACTCGAGGCAATGGTTTCAAATGAGAGGAAAAGAGATTCTATGTGAACATTAGGAAGAACTTCATGACAATTAGAGCTGTTCAGCAGTGGAATATGCTGCCATGGAGGGTGGTGGAATCTCCTTCTTTGGAGGTTTTTCAGCAGAGGCTGGATGGCCATCTGTCAGAAATACTGTGATGGGGGTTCCTGCATGGCAGGCGGTTGGACTGGATGGCCCTTGAGGTCTCTTCCAACCCTATGATTCTATGATAATATATAAATCCACTGCAACCTTAGGCAGGAATAAGATTTCTGGATATTGTGTCACCTTGTTTGCGTGAAACTGCAGAAATGATGGGTCCACTTGGAGGGCTGCTAGCTCACTAGCTCTACATGCCAATGTAACCATGATGAGGAAGACTAGACTATGGGTGATACCTTCATAGGCTGCTGGACAAATAAGAACAAAAACATTGCTGTCTTCAGTTTCACAAGCTGTCTGATGCCTTGGCAGGGGTTCAAATGGGACCCCTTGAGGATCAGTAGCAATAACCACTGCAGTGTGATCCTAAGCCTGACGGATTGCATGTTGTTCAGACCGCCTTTAGAGTTGGGTCATGGAAAAAGTGATGCCACCAAGGTTGATGGGCCACTATGTCTGCCATATAAACTTTGAGGGTGGCTAGGGAGAGGCCTTGCTAGAAGAGATGAAGCAGGAATTATAGGAGCCCTGAGAGAGGGAAGGGAATATGTGCAAACCGGTGCTGTTGTGGAAATCACAAAATCACTGCTATGGTGTTGGGATGATCCTCCATGCTGTCAGATGCAAGAATTGCAGGTCAAGGTGCAGGATCCTGGTGTGCTGCTCAGACAAAAAGTTTGGATGCAACAGCAGGCTCACAAAGTCTGATGCGAGGTTCCAAAGAGTCGCAAACCAGAGTTGATATGGCCACCAGGGTGTGGTCAGGATGGTGTCTGAATTGTCCTGCCGGATCTTGACAATGTCCCTCTGCAGAAGCAGTGGGAAAATGTACAGGAGAGACCGGTATGTCATATTTATTTTGCTGTATTAGGAGTTCCACCTCCTCTTGTTTGTTTCCCGTGCTTGCATTTTAAAGCCTAGACTTCTGTGCTCTTTAAATCTTTTCCTTCCAGAAGCAAGGAGGAGCAAGGAGGAGGGGTTTCAGAGCCTTTACAAATTTCTGGAAACACGTGAGGAAAAAAAAGGAAAAAAAGAATAATTATAAATATTTATATAAAAAGAGAAGAGGAGAAAGACAGATACCTTAATAAATTGACAATATTGACTTATAAGTAACTCACCTTATTTAGTCAATATGGAGGGTCAGGGGGCAGATGTAGTTACTTGTATCATCTGTGGCATGTTTGTTTTCTTGCCAAAACAACTACCAGCTTACACATGCTCAAAGTGCATGCTAGTAGCCCTCTTGGAGGACAAGGTCAGGCAGCTGGAGGCCGGTTTTTCTAATCTTCGCAAGGTTAGGGAACAGGAGGGTTTTTTGAGTAAGCAGAGAAAAAATTTGCCAACACAGGGGGCAGGGGTAATCTCAATCAGGATGAGGGCATTTCGTAAATACAGGAGACAGACACTTGGAAGAATGTCACAGTCAGAAAGGGAAGAACTAGAAAACAGACAGAAAGTTTGCAGTCGCAAAATAGATTCCAACCTCTCTCCCTTATTAACCAGGAGAAGGAACTGCACCAAGAGCAGCCTCAAGACCATGCGAATCCTACAGCGCACCAGGAGGCATCTCCCAAGCCTTGGAGGAGGCGGGTGGTTGTTGTTGGGGATTCCTTGCTTAGAGGGACAGAAGAGGTCATCTGCAGGCCTGACAAAATGAACAGGGAGGTCTGCTGTCTCCCTGGAGCCAAGATTCAGGATGTAACGGAGAGACTGACGAGACTCATCAAGCCCTCTGATTCTAACCCCTTTCTCTTGGTCCATGTAGGAACTAATGGTACTTCAAAATGCAGCTTTCAGGATATCGCAAAAGCGTACGAAGAGATGGGTAGGAAGCTGAAGGACCTGGGTGGACAGATGGTAATCTCATCTCTCCTCCCTGTAGAAGGATGTGGCCCACGAAGGGAAAGAACAATAGTGGAAGTGAACAATTGGCTTCGGAAATGGTGCCGGCAGGAACAATTCGGATTCTTGGACCATGGTTTGCTTTTTCATTCAGATGGGATATTGGGCCAGGATGGGGTGCACCTCACCAATGCTGGTAGGAATCTTTTTGCCAAGAGGATTGCAGATTTAATAAGGAGAGCTTTAAACTGAGTTTGCAGGGGGAGGGATAAAATTCTATTAACGGTAGAGATCCAGAAGGGGTTGTGGACATTAGCCCAAATGTTGAAATAGGAGCAGGACAAGAAGTAGTTCAGACCATCAGTGTGAGGAAAAACAGGTTAAGCAAAGGACATGTAAGAAGCATATGCAGCCTCAAATGTCTCTACACCAATGCACAGAGCATGGGGAACAAACAAGAGGAGCTGGAACTCCTAATACAGCAAAATAAATATGACATAATTGGCATCACTGAAACATGGTGGGATGAGACGTATTATTGGCATGTAGTCATTGGAGGGTATAACCTGTTTCAAAGGAACAGGCTGAGTAAGAAAGGAGGAGGTGTAGCTTTATATATTAAGGACATTTATACTGCTGAAGAAATACAAGATAAACAGCAGAGGAACCATGTTGAGAGTATTTGGGTGAAAATCAGGGGTGAAAAAACCAGGAGGGATGTCACTGTGGGGGTATATTATAGACCCCCAAGCCAGCCGGAGGAGTAGCATGGTGCCTTCTTTGAACAGATGGCCACACAGTCAAAAGGGAAAGATGTAGTACTAATGGGAGATTTTAACTATCCTGATATATGCTGGCAGTCCTACTCAGCTAGGAATGCAAGGTCTAACAAATTCCTTACTGCCCTTGCAGACAGTTTCATGGTCCAGAAGGTAGAGGAGGCAACAAGAGGCAAAACCATTTTAGATCTGGTCTTAACCAATAAGGAGGACCTCGTAAATGGGGTTGAAGTGGTGGGATCATTAGGTAAAAGTGACCATGCCCTCTTGAAATTTGTTATATAGTTGGAAGGTGAAGCTAAGCATAGTCAGACAAGAATCCTGGACTTTAAGAAAGCCAATTTTTGTAAATTTGGGGAATTATTGGCTGTGACTCCATGGAGCGACACACTGAAAGGGAAGGGAGTCCAAGATGAATGGGAGTTCCTTAAAAGCAAGATATTAAAGGCACAATTTAAAACTGTTCCAACAAGAAGAAAAAATGGGAGAGGTCTAAAAAACCCCCAATGATTTACTAAAGAACTTTCAACTCAGCTAACTATAAAGAAAAACAAGTACAAGGAATGGAAAAATGGGAAATGCACCAAAGAGGAATATAAGCAAACAGCTAATATATGCAGGGTGGTGGTAAAAAAAGCTAAAGCACAACACAAACTTAGACTTGCCAGAAAGATTAAAGATAGTAAAAAGGGTTTCTTTAGTTATGTCCACAGCAAAAGGAAAAATAAAGAAATGATAGGCTCTCTGTGTGGCAATAATAACCAGTTACTAACAGGAGACAAGGAAAAGGCAGAACTACTCAACACCTTCTTTGCCTCCGTTTTCTCCAAAAAGGAAGAAAGAGATCTGCTGGGACAAAGAGTAGATGAGGTAGAATGGGAATTGCAACATAGAATAGGTAGAGAGCTGGTACAGGAACACCTGGAAACATTAAATGAATTTAAGTCTCCAGGGCCAGATGAATTACACCCAAGGATATTAAAAGAACTGGCAGAAGTAATTTCAGAACCATTGGCAATAATCTTTGAGAAGTCCTGGAGAACAGGGGAAGTCCCCATCGACTGGATGAGGGCTAATGTTGTCCCCATCTTCAAAAAGGGAAAAAAAGAGGACCCAAATAATAACCGCCCAGTCAGCTTGACTTCAATTCCTGGAAAGATCTTAGAGCAGATTATTAAACAGGCAGTATGCAATTATTTAACAAACAATGCTGTCATTACAAGAAGTCAACACGGGTTTCTTTAAAAATGTCATGCCAGACTAATTTGATCTCTTTCTTTGATAGAGTTACAGGCCTACTGGATTAGGGGAATGCTGTAGATGTTGTTTATCTGGACTTTAGTAAGGCCTTCGATAAGGTTCCCCATGGTGTTCTTGCTAAGAAGTTAGTAGAAAGTGGGATAGATAGTGCAATTGTTAGTTAGATTTGTAATTGGTTGACGGATCGCACCCAAAGGGTGACCATAAATGGCCTCTCTTCAGCTTGGAGAGACGTGACCAGTGGGGTGCCCCAGGATTCTGTTCTGGGTCCAGTGCTGTTCAGTATCTTTATTAATGAGTTGGAGGAAGGAATAGAGAGTACGCTAATTAAATTTGCAGATGATACCAAATTGGGAGGGCTTGCTAATTCCCTAGAGGATAGGACGAAAATCCAAAAAGACCTTGACAGATTAGAGTGCTGGGCCAAAGCTAACGAAATGGATTTCAACAGACAGAAATGTAGGGTACTACATTTAGGAAAAAAGAATGAATTGCACAGATATAGGATGGGGGATACTTGGCTGGAGGATAGTACCTGTGAAAGGGATCTGGGAGTCTTGGTGGACCACAAATTGAACATGAGTCAGCAGTGTGATGCGGCGGCCAGGAAAGCCAATGCGATTCTTGGTTGCGTCAACAGAACCATTGTGTCTAGATCAAGGGAGATGATAGTACTACTCTATTCTGCTCTTGTCAGACCCCACTTGGAGTATTGTGTCCACTTCTGTGTGCCTCAATTTAACAAGGATGTTGACAACCTCGAGCGGGTGCAGAGGAGGGCGACCAGGATGGTTGAGGGTCTGGAGGAAATGTCTTATGAGGAACGGCTTAGGGAACTGGGAATGTTAAGCCTTTCAAAAAGAAGACTGAGAGGGGATATGATAGCTATGTTTAAATATTTGAAAGGATGTCATATTGAAGAGGGAATGTTTGTTTTCCATGGCTTCAGAGACTAGGACTCGGGGCAATGGTTTCAAACTACAGGAAAAGAGATTCCATTTGAACATTAGGAAGAACTTCATGACAGTAAGAGCTGTTCGGCAGTGGAATATGCTGCCATGGAGGGTGGTTGTCGGTCCCACAAGATCATAAATGGATTTCGTAGGAAGTCCCTACCCTGGAGCAGTAGTGGCAGCAGTTCTCCCTGGAGACAAATACATCCACTTTAAGCTTACTCCAGCTGTCGCAGAGCTCAGCAAAGATTTCCTAATGAAGAGACCATTTGTGGGTGTGGTCAAAAAGCCTGCTGAGGCTATTGTTCAGGCTGTTGTCCTGTGATGCCATATGGACCGCCATTAGAAACACATGATGGGTGTACACTGTTTCTAAAATTGCACTGTCAACTAGAGAAGGGAAAATGAATGCTTCCCTCACTTGTTGATGTAATAGCCAACTGTTGTGTTGTCTGAGTGTATCTGGATTCTGCAACCCATCACCAATTACTCAAATGCCCTGAAGGCCTTTGACAACAAGGCCCTGTCTATTACTGAGTCCAATATTGCCCCAATGTAAAGAACCACTCGTGATGGTTGTAGTTTAGACTTGCTGAAGTTCACCTTCAGGGCAAGAACTTTGAGTAGTGACAGGGTGAATTGGACGTCCCTCTCTGCCTGGCCTCGGAAACAAGCTACCAGCAGCCAGTCATCAAGGTATGGGAAAAATTTGATGCCCCTGAGGTGACAATAGGCCACCACCAGTGCCAGACACTTTGTAAATACACATGGAGAAGCCAAAAGGGAGTGTCTTGAACTGATATGCAGTGTTGCTGATCTTGAACCTGAGATATTTCCAGTGGTCCACTCTGATGGTCGCATGGAAGTAAGCGTCTTTCAGGTCTATGATTATGAACCACTCCATATCTTGCAGCAACTGCAGAATACTCTCCAGTGTCACGATGTGGAAGTGCTTGGTTGGGATTAAGATGTTCAGTTCCTAAAAGCTCTACTATTAGACACAACTCACTGTCCTCTCTTGGGGATAATTAAGTACTGTTGGAAAAACCCACCGTGTTGGTGAAAGAACAGAGCTTTATTGCATCTTTCTGGAGGAGGGTTTATACCTCCTGATGTAATGCATCTGAAGAAGGTGTCTGCACCATGTGGCTGTCTGGCAGTAATGTAGTGAATTTGATTGCATTCCCTGTGGCTACCATTGTCAGGACCCAGCTGTCCATGGAGATGGCTCTCCAGGCAGCTAAGTTGAGGGAAATCTTGTGGTAAATTGAGTCCATATGGTGGGAGGAGTTTTAAGTCTACCATAGTCAAAGGTACTGCTTTGGCTTCCTTTCAGCCCCTCAAGCTGACTGTAGTGTGCATTGGCGGCCTTCTTGAGGCCTATGCTGGTATAGCATGGTTGCAAGCTGAAACCTTGAGCAATCAGCAGGCATCCCGTATGGTTGGTAAGCATGCTGGTGCCTCCAGTACTGCCTGGGCCCCCATAATAGCCCTCTGTGTTGTAATCCCACATTGTTTTCCTCATCTTCTGGGGACTGTCCAGAATTTCATCTGTACTTGTGTCAAAGAGGCTGATGCTATCAAATGGCAAGTCCTTGATGCGGTTATCCTCTGTGATATTGGCTAAACTCAAACAGGTGTGGCGGCACAGAGTGATGGCCATCATAGACTGCTTGGCCATCTGGTGATGTGCAGAGCTACAATAGGCCCTCTGCTGGTTCTCCTCTGGCAGCATATTAAGGTAAGGGAGCACCTTGTTCCAAGTGTAGCGGTGGTACACCCCCATAACTGATAGCATGAATGACCCCAATGAATAGAAGCGGCAACCAAAGCCATCCAGCTTCCACCTCTCCTTGTCACTTGGGGCTGAGGCAAACCTGTTCCGTGACCTGTTCTGGGTCATGTTCACAATCAAGGAGTTAGGCAGTAGATGTTTTAACAAAAACAAAGTGTCTGCCCCATGGGTTCAATGCAGGTTCTCAACCCTTCTTAAGACCTATGCCAGGGAGGACGCTGTTCCACATGACTCCTTCACTAATTTTAACACAGATGGAATAAAGCCAAGATGGACTGGAGGCATCTAGTCCTGGATAAGAAGTGGTGACAACTGTCAGCCTTGACTGCTTTAATAAAGGATTGTACAAATTCATGGAAAACAAGGGTATCAATGGCTATGATTATGGATGCCGAAGGACAACCTTCGGGTTGCAGAAATAGGCAGGGTATCTCTCAATACCAATTTCAGGGAATCATAAGCAGGTGAAGACATCTGCTTGGAAATACCCTGAAGCAAATGGTCAGTCACTGTGTGAGACAGAATGCTGGACTGGATGGGCTGTGGCCTGTTCCAGCAAGGCTGTTCTTATGTTCTTATAATTTCCTGGTACAGCTTATCCCACTCAGACAGTGCCAGGTGCTCGACCACATGGTCCATGACCTTCACAATCTAAAGTGAAATCTGCACATAGGACTGCAAGTCCTCTAAGGGTGATGGTGTGTGGACATCCGCTACATCGGAAGCCTGTATTGGGTAATTGATGGGTGAATCAAAGTCCATGTCTGCCTGTGGTGAGGGGTCTCCTTCAAGGGTCACTACTGACCACTCAACAACAACCTTACATGATTGATAATAAATGTCATAATAAATGTCCCTCCATTCTCAGTATTGGAGTTGGTGACAGCAATGACGGGGGAAACAGCCTGTAGCCGTAGACTGGGGCCAATCACTATTGGTGATGATATCAGGCATCTGGGTAGTAATACTTGTCATAGCATATTGACCAAAGGAGGTTTCTGCCTTGACTCTGAGTTTCCAATCTTCTTGCCGCTCCACCACATAGTGAGTCTTATGAGCACTCTTTCAAGGAGCTTGCTCTGCAACAAATGATGTTGAATCCAACATCTGCTCCGATACTGAACTCCTGTGGGAATGGGGACTCAACCACACCTGCAGCACTACAACTGCCATCAGAAGAATCACTGAACTGCGTGCATGGTGGCAAAGGTCAACCTGACAACAGGCCCATATCGTCTCTTGAGGGAGAATCAAGCACCACTGTAGGTTGTTCCTGACAGATATAAGTGAGAAAAATATGTTATATTAGACAGAATAGGTTTGTCTACAGGTGTTTCATAATAACATTTAATTGATTTGTAAAATGGAGTCCAATATGTAATACTAAGTCATTGTAACACAGGTGTATAAGTTTTCTAATTACTTTCAGGTGTACAAAGTAGACAAAATGAGTAAAGCTGATGCAAGGTAGATGTAATAGCATGATGTAACCTGTTTCCTGATTGGTTATCATGAGTATAAAAGAACTCCAGAAATCAGTAGCCTTTGGATTTTGGTGAGAAGGTACCTATGTTGCCATCCTTTATGCTGTACTATGATATGTTATCTTTATGTATTCTGTAATGTTGAAACTCTGTTATATTTGTACATATGTAATATAGCTGAGTCTTAGCTTCTGCTGGCAGAATAAATTGCCAAACTCTGTCAGGGTTATGGGCCCAGAAGAATTGGAGCTTCAAGGGCAAAGCAAAGCAAAGCAAAGCAAAGCAAAGCAAAGCAAAGTCTTCTGCTTATATAGCGCCCCATACCACTTTAAGTAGTCTCTGGGCGGTTTACAATTTTAATTACAGTGTGCAGGCTACACATTCCCCCCCCCCCCAGCAAGCTGGGTACTTATTTTACCGACCTCGGAAGGATGGAAGGCTGAGTGAACCTTGAGCCTGCTACCTGGGATTGAACCCCAGGTCATGGGCACTGTTTCACCTGCAGTACAGGCATTTAACCACTGCGCCACAAGGCTCTTACTGGTGTATCTCAGAGGCAAGATATCCAGCAGGAATGCTGGCTAGCCCTTCAAGCTGTACATCTAAGAAATACATCTGGCTCCAAGATGGCTTTGAACTATACAGAACATGTATAAAGGAAGGAGGTTCTGTGCTAAACCATGTAAGGACAATGACCAGTATTTTTAAACAGCTTGCTGAAGTAGGCATGGAGCATGATGAAGAGTATCAATGCATCATTATTTTGTCCAGGCTAGACCCAACTTATTCAATAGTCATCGAAATGGAGTATTTTAACATTAAAGATTTAACTCTTATGTGAGTTTCAGGTTGTTTCAAGAGGAGCAGTGAAGGCTTGAAAATAAATTAAATAATTTGTCTATGTCTAAAAAGCATTCCTCAGAAGCTGAAGTGGTAAGGGAGTTCATACAGGTGGTCAGAAAATGGTTCAAATGTGACTCCACCTTCAAAGAAATTGCAATAAATCAACTGGGGAGATAGCGATAATAGGACTTGCCAACTGCTTGGAAGAGCAAATGGAAGTCTGAGATCCTGGTGAAGATCTGAGGATTTTCCAGAGTGTGTCTTGGCATTGCTGTGAGTATCTACGTGTAAGAGCAAACAGGTTTTGAATGTTTTCCAGTTTCTGTGGCTTGTAATGAAAAGCAGTGAGTCAGAGAATTACCTGTCAAGGTCCAAAGTGATGCTGGGTTGGCAGATGTCCATAAACCTTGCAGCGAGTCATAGGAAGACTTATCTGGCAAGGTCAAAGGAGAAGCTGAGTTGACAGATGTCCATAAACCTCACACCTTGGGTGGAAACAGATAATAGCAGCAAAAATGCAGGCTAGTAGGATTTAGATAAGCAACTTGCCTCTTATATACTTGTCTGATGGTAATTATATGTGTTGGTCATATAAAATGAGTTTTTCTTAATTTCACAAGGCTTATGGGACATTGTAGATGACCCTCCAGATGACTTGGACCGTGAAGAAAAACATTTGGATCAGAAAGCCATGGCTGCAATAATTCTGTCTGTAAGATTCACAGCTGGTGTATGTCAGAGGCAAGACATCCAGCAGGAATGCTGGCTAGCCCTTCGAGCTGTACATCTAAGAAATACAGCTGGCTCCAAGATGGCTTTGAACTAAACAGAACATGTATAAAGGAAGGAGGTTCTGTGCTAAGCCATGTAAGGACAATGACCAATATTTTTAAACAGCTTGCTGAAGTAGGCATGGAGCATGATGAAGAGTATCAATGCATCATTATTTTGTCCAGGCTGGACCCAACTTATTCAATAGTAATCAAAATTGAGTATTTTAACATTAAAGATTTAACTCTTGCTTATGTGAGGTTCAGGTTGTTTCAAGAGGAGCAGTGAAGGCTTGAAAATGAATTAAATAATTTGTCTATGTCTAAAAAGCATTCCTCAGAAGCTGAAGTGGTAAGGGAGTTCATACAGGTGGTCAGAAAATGTTTCAAATGTGACTCCACTTTGCACCTTCAAAGAAATTGCAATAAATCAACTGGGGAGAAAAAGTCAGGTCATTATGCCTCTGTCATAGATGATAAGACTAATGTAAATCAATGTTCCAGTGATGGAAAATTATTGTTGATTCTGGTGCCTCTGCACACTGTGTTAGAGGTAAGAAAATTCCTAAAAACTAACTTGTTTTGATTTTCACAGGGTCAATAGCTGATGGGACTCAAGCCTCAGTGAAAGGTAGTGGCACTTTATTTTTTCATTGACTGAAATGTTTGTTTGGAAAGGTTCTGTATGTACTCTCTCTAAAGTGGAATTCACTAAGTGTGTCAAATTGATTGAAACAAGGGTTAAGATTGTAGGAACAGGCAATTTCTCTGAAAACCTTTTTGTATTGGATTCTGAGCAAAATGTCAATACAATTCAGAATATTCCACTGCATGATAGGTGTATACATATTTTGCATAGAAATGTAGGGCATGTTAGTTTTCCTGGTTTGCAGAATATATTATCATGTGTTGAAAATGTTGAAGTGAAGAATTGCAAAAGATAGCTGGACTGCAACGAGTGTAAGCCGGTCAAGAGCAAATCAACTCCTGTAGCAAAGTTTAGTAGAAGAATATCTACCAAACCATTTCAATTAGTCCACATGGACATGATTGAACCTATGCGCCATCTATTGGCTGCTCAATGTTTTGTCTAACACATGATTCTTTTTGTGTGTGGGGGGGTATACATACTGAAGTATAAAAGTCAAACTTTTTCATTTTAAAAGGAATAGTTAGCAATGGATGAGAAAATGTATAACCAGAATGTAGTATCTGTTCAAACAGATTAGGGAGAATTCCTGTCCACACATTTCTCTGATTGACTTAAAAGGAAGGGTCTGTGTCACAGGATGATTAACCCATCAGTTGTGGCAGAACATGGGCTTGCAGAGAGATGTACAGTACCCCCCCCCCCGCCTATTGCTGGGTTTAGGGACCCTACCCAACCCACGAAAATTGAAAATCCGTGATATGTGGATACAGGTTGGGTTGGGCCTGGGGGTCTAGCTGGGGGCTCTTGTACTTACCCCCGGCCTGGCACTGCCCCAAATGGACTTGCAAGGGCCTTCCTGGGCCCCTCGGAGGCTTCAAAAGGGCTTCCCCGTGAACTGGAAGTGGCTTCTGGAAAACCGGAAGTGACCTCCAGATTGCCTGAAAGCACGTTTGGGTCCTCCAAGGGACTTTCTAGGCATGTCGGAGGACTCAGAAATTCTTTTCTGTGAACCGAAAGTGAACCACAAGTCACTTCTGCTTTCGTTGCCTTGTCCCCCTCCTCCTGGCTGCTTGGATCTTTTTACTTGCAGTCACCAGGCATTGCAAAAAGATCGAACAGCCAGGAGGAGAAGGGAAAAGAGGGCAATCTCTGCCTCTGTTGCCTCTCCCCCCTCCTCCTCCTGGCTGTGTGGGTCTCTTTGCACTGCCCAGCGCCTGCAAGTGAAGAGATCCAAGCAGCCAGAAGGAGGAGGAGAAAGAGGGGGATCCCCACCTCTGTCACCTTGCCCCTTCCTCCTGGCTACTTGGATCTCTTCATTTGCAGCCGCTGGGCATTGCAAAGATTTCAAAGCAGCCAGGAGGAAAAGGAGGAGGACAGGGGCAAGGTGACAAGTCAGCCACTCCCCCTTCGCCTGGGTCTCTGTGCCAAGCCGTTTCGGTGCAGAGACATGGGCAAAGGGTATGTATGGCTGCCCTGACAAAATATAGGTCTCACCTCACTCTAGCACAGGCCCCCAGGTCATTGACCTGTACCACTTTAAGTCTCAGGTTTCGCTGCTACCATTCAGGGTATCCCAGTTCAATAACTGAGTCCCAGACAAGATGAAATGTGGTAAAATAAAAGGAATGTTTATTGAATACAGAAAGATGTTGAATTCAGTTCCACTTGTGTACAATTACTTCAAGTTATTCAAAGCAGGTCACTCAAATACTGTTCTTGTTCCCTCACTCAAACATGACAGTATCTTAACTGTCCTATCTCTTCTTCAAGATGTGCTTGTGGAAGGCTACTGGAAGGCAAGATGGCAGATAAGTCCAGATAAAACATGGTAGGGCAAAAGGGGGATTGGGAATACTAATCTCTACTACTTTAAATGTTAGCGTTGATGTCATACCCTCTCACTCAAAGTCAATTATGGTGATATTAATTAAATACAAACAGACAACCTGTGTTATTATAAATGTATATCTTACACCAATTAAAATTAAACAACAAATCAAGACTGAATGGAGAAATTTAGAAGCTTATCTATGGCAAATAATTATAAAATATCCTAGGGCATTTCTTATATTGGGAGGAGACTTCAATGCATGGATAGGAAGGGATGATAGTAATTTTTATAAAATATATAATTTATGTCCCTCTGAAGGCAGGGAAAACTTGCTTTCGCTGCAAAGAAGATCCATATATTTATGCAGATGATTATACTAAATGGATCGTATTCTAAGGACCACCCAGCTGAATATACGTATTGGTCTGGTGAAAGAATAAGCCTTTTAGATTACATAATAGTCTCAGAAAACATGGTGGCCTCTATTAAATCCTTTGAAGTTGGTGAATGATCTGCCTCTCAATATTCTTTTTGAGTTATCGGGCTCTAGTCCTTGGGTCAATACTCAGTATAAGGAAGTCTTGCAGCCAGGTGGAAATAGAGTGAAAGTGGTTAAACTGAATAAAAATGTTGACTGTAACTTAGTACAACTGATCGGTTCAGAGCAGATGACTAAAACCTTAACAAAAGCCTAGGACCAAGAAAATGCAGATGTCTTGAGGGTTATGAAATTTTAACTCAGGACATCTCTTGGGTAATCAATGAAGAGAACTCTATTGTCACTAGAATCAACAGTCAGTGAGAAACCAGCTGGTTTGACAGGGACTGTAGAGAAGCCAAAAGAGATTTGAGGAGAAGCTATTACATTTATAGAACCAAGACTGAGGAAATTACACTTATTGACCTGAAACAACAAAAGGCACAGTATAAGTCTCTCTTACGGAAAAAGAAAAAAGAAGCATTAGATAGAGCTTGGAGACAATTAAGTGAAGCAGTTAGGCTAAAAAATTCCTCCTTCTGCAGACTTGTTGCTGATTGCCCCAAAAGCTCCCATCTGGCAGGGAATTCATATATTCTACCTGAAACATGGGAACATTACTTTTTAACTAAATATGCCAACCTAGATAGAGAGGAAGAAAGTAACACAGAGATAGGAGAGGTAGCTCTGTGGTCCCCCAGTTAGTACCACGGAGGTAAAACATCTGATCCAAACCCTGAAGTTAGGTAAAGCACCTGGCATTGATATGATTACACCTGAATAGATTAAAAATCATTTAGAGTGGTGGGTCCCGGTAACTGCAGCTTTATTCACAGCTATTGATAAACCTGGGAAAATTCCCAAAGACTGGGGGACAGCAATCATCATTCCTATTTATAAAAGAGGTAACAAGGATCTACCCTCAAACTATAGGCCAATTAGTTTACTTAATGCGATAAAGCACCTTCAGTGGAAATTGAAGGATTGGGTAGACCAAGAATGTATTTTGGCAGAGAACAGGTAGGATTTAGAGAAGGTCATGCAACCTTGGACCAATGCATGATTTTAGATCACTTAATATCAAAATAGGCTTCTAAAAATGTAGCGTCCTTATATACAGCTTTTATCGACTTTAAAGCGGCCATCGATTCTATCTCTAGAAACATCCTATGGAGAAAATTAAGAAATACTAATATAGATAAATGCTTATTATTCCTTATTAGAGCATTACACAATAACACTGTAGTCAGAATTAGAACTAACCTTCAAGGTCACCTTACAGCACCAGTTAAAACTGAAAAAGGGGTTAAGCAGGGCTGTATATTGGTGCCCTTGCTATTTAACTATTATGTAAATGATCTAGTCCCTATCCTAAATGATTTGAACTTTTACCCTCCAAAGTTGGCAGATAAGCATGTTTCTATTTTACTGTATGCTGATGATGTAGTAATTCTCTCAAGAACCCCAAATGGATTAAAAAGAATGTTGCGGACCCTTGCTGATTTTTGTCAATAGAATCTCTTAGAAATTAACTATGATACAAACCAAGGTAATGGTGTTTGCAGTAAGACCTAAAGAATACAATTGTGAACTAAATGGGGTGCGTATTGAGCAAGTACATAATTATAAATATTTGGAACTCATAATACAAGCTAACAGAAAGCGAAACACACATACTAAAGAGATGGTAGCTAATGCCCGGAAAAGTATTGGAGCTATATTAAAATTTTTCTGGACATGGGGTGGAAGAAATGTGATAGCTGAAAATCGGCTCTTTTCAGAGGTCTTAGCTCAGATGACAGATGGAGCCCCATACTCTGTTCCAGCCAACCTGGCTGCCTTGGAAAAACAGCAATCCAAATTCTTAAGAACTATATTGCAGCTTCGTACAAGTGCATCAAATGCAGCCATAATATTAGAAACAGGACTGGTAACAGTTGAAGCCAGAATATGGATAGTGGCTATCACGTACTGGTTAAAGCTGAACCATAACACCACAGGTTTAGTGTATTTTGCACTGCAAGATACCTTTGCCCCCCCCCCAGAAGATACTGGAACACAAGTTAGGGTACTATGGATTTTTGCAACATTATCTCTTGTCAATGGATATGACCCAGGCCAAATCTATTGTAAAGCAAAGGATATTAGATGTAGAAAGACAGCCTGACCTAAATAAAGTGCAAGGAATTATAAGATCAAATTCTTTGAATAGAATCCTACCTATTCCATATTTAAATGACTTAGAAAGTTTAGAATCTAGAAGAGCCTTTATGTTATTACACATGGACCTATTGCCCTCTGCGGTATTACTAGGAAGATATAATAATATTCCCTACAAGAGTCGATTGTGTGTTTGTGGTGAGGGAACCATTGACATGCTGAGCCATGTGCTCCTGGACTGCAAAATATATAATCATATCAGGGAATGGTTTATCAAACCGATTATATCTTTCTTGGAGGGTAGAAATAAGGAAGAATGTTTACAGAAGCTTTTGGAAAAAAGAGTAAAGAGATTGCTAAAAAGTGGCCAGTTTTGGAAAGATGGCTATAAAGCTAAGAATTAGCTGGATAAGCAATCAAGAGGGAGCAGGAGGTATTTGAAGAAATACAAGGTATTAAGTTACTTACATACAGTTTTTCTTATCGGCTGTACAATTATGAATATGGTGATACCATTTTAGAGATTTTTTTAGCATTTTTGTATACACTTTTAACTTGAATTTTAACTTTTATATTAAACAATAAGGTATAAATACAGTCAGCTTATACTGTAATCCTCTATGATTACGTGTTGCCCTTGAATATAGATATTCGGATATTGACTGATTGCCATACTGCTTTTATTGTATTTGTATTTGTATATAGCTATAATGGCCATTGGCTATAATAAAAACTAATTTGATTTGAAAACCAATGTAATCCGTTCCCTATTTTTGACTTTTCTGACCTCCAGAATGGATTAATTGGTTCTCCATGCATTCCTATTGGAAACCATGTTTTGCAAGAAGATTTTTATGCAAAACAAAAGGTCCTGTGGATTGAAGGTGAATTGGAATAAGTCTGAATGTATATTACTAAACTATCAAAAGGAATAAATAGAGATGCTTAAGAAAATATTTGAATATAAGTTAAGAAATAGTATTAATTATATGAGAATAAGACTAACATGAGATCTACAGGAGATGCTCAAAATAAAGGACACTTACTAGAGAGGCCTTGGAACTGGCTCCAACTCTGGCACTTCATTCCATCTGCTGTGACCAGCTGAGCCAGCCAGCCCAGCCATTCCCGGAACCCAAGACCTGTAAGTGTCTGCCTGCTTGCTTGGCAGCCCTCTCAGGGTTGAAAAATCACCTGTGCCTCTTTCTGGGCTTGTGAGAGAAGCTCAGAGGGAGAGTCTACAAAGGCTGCAGGGGAGGGGCTGCGCAGAAGGACACTTACTAGAGAGGCCTCGGAACTGGCTCCAACTCCGGCACTTCATTCCATCTGCTGTGACCAGCTGAACCAGCCAGCCTAGCCATTGCTGGAACTCTTCAAAGCCCCGTCAAGATGGCGGGCGGCGGCAGCGGCTGTTTTGTTGGCTGCACTTCGCATTTTTAATTATGCTGCCCTGTTTTTATTTTCATGCTTAATTTTTCTCTGGGCCTGCCAGGGCTTTGGAGGGGATTAAAAGGGCTCACCCGGGGACCCTGAGGACGCTGCTACTGGTGTGAATGCTTAAGACCATCGCCAGGGAATTACTCCTCAGCGGAACGGGTATGGGCGTCCCTCCCCCCACCCAGTCTTCCACTCACTGTCTCACCTCCACCTGTTCTCCGCTTGGCCCCTCTTCTCCATCTTCTGCCTGGGGGCTTGCGGCTTCATCGGAGGCTGCTGCCGCCGCTGCCATTTCCCCAGCGGCCTGCTGCTTATCACCACCAGGATCAATCTGCCTTGAGGCCGTCACCCGTGCCACCACTTGTTCTTCCTGCGGCCTGCCGCTGTCATCGCACCGTGGAGGATTGGGGGTGCAGAGCTTCCGCCTCCCCCCATTCACCTTGGAGGCTATGGAGGACTGTGGGGAGTTAGGGGGCGCGGAGTTCCCAGAGTGCCTGCCCTATATGTGGTGGACCGCGGGGGGGGGGTTGGAGCAGTTCATCTTGCTCCCCCCACCACTCTGTCCCTCTCCACTATGTGGGAGCCTAGCTGGAGGCAAATGGACACAGCGGCCCCTGTGCATTGAACTGTCTGGGGGCACTGCTCGGATCCGAGAGCAGCAGTTTGTTTCCCCCCGTGGTGGTTCCTGCTGTGGGACTAGCCAACTTCCATCTTGGCATGCCGCCCTATCCTCCTGTTCTGGGATTTCAGACTCGAGGGTTGGACACTCTCACAAGTTCCTGGAGGAGCACTGGAGGCAGACTTTACCACCAAGGCTGTGATTAGAACACCTGGCTGTCCTGCTGGCTGACTGATAACATTACTACTGCCTTTTCCAGCCGCTCCCTCCCATTATGACTTCTCTGAGCTCCCTCCTTTCTTCCCCATCCCTTCCCTTGTACATCTGCTCTGGCTGAAAGTGCCCACTACTATGCTGTATTTATTTTATTTTGTTTTGTGTTTGTTATTTTTACTGCATTTGTATTGCACTTGTTAGTTGTTTTTTATTTAGTGTTGTTACTACTCTAGGGTTGCTGTATTTTGTACTTTGTTGTTGATTTTTTTTAGGTCGCCATGTTGGCAGGGACCTGTATCTCAGTGGTGTCTGGCCGTGGGAGGTACGCTCCGGGTGGAGATCGGTCGGGTAAGAAGAACTCGGGCCAGGCACTTATTGCCTGTCCCCCATTCTGATCCCTTCGCTCACCGCCACGTACCTGGCTGCCATCCCTCCAGCGCCTCCAACCTGTCCTGCCTCCTGGTTAATGCCAGGTCAGTTCACAATAAAACACCTCTCATCCATGACACAATTGTGGATGAGCGAGCCGACCTGGCATGTATTACCGAGACCTGGGTGGGCGCTGAGGGTGGGGCTTCGCTCTCCCTTCTGTGCCCCCTGGGTTTCAGGCCCAGTGGGTGGGCAGATCAGAGGGTAGGAGTGGCGGGGTGGCCATTGTTTACAGGGAATCCCTTCACGTTAGCAGTTCTGCGACAATGGTGCATCCTGGGGTAGAATGCCTCCATCTACCGGTGGGTCAGCGAGATACATTTGGCATTGTGCTGTTGTACCGTGCTCCCCGCAACCCAGATCGACCAGCGGTCAACATTGGCCCGACCGACCAGGTTGTCGCGGGCGCACATGCTGCGGGTGGCCACGCCCAGAGAGGCTCGGAAGTCCTCCAGTCGTACCCGAGCCTTCTCTGTGGCTGGCCCTACCCCTTGGAACCATCTCCCCAGCGAAGTGCACCTTGCAGAGTCCCTGCCAGCCTTTCGGAAGGCATTAAAAACTCTACTTTTTCGAGAGGCGTTCGGTGACTAGTAATTTTCTTTTTTTTAAACCCACCATCTGCTACTTGTTACTTGCTAATTGTCATTTTTCTTTTTAATTACTATTATTATTTTATTTGTTCTGTTAGATTACCGTGGTTTTAAACTGTTTACTTGTTGTCTGATTGTTTATATTTTTTGATGTAAACTGCCCGGAGTTCCCCTGGGAAAACAGGCGGTATATAAGTACAATAAATAAATAAATAAATAAACCCAGCACAATCCCTTCCAGAGATCGCGGAGTTCGTCTTGGCTGCCTTGTTGAGGTCCCCTCGCCTCATGGTGGTTGGGGACTTCAACGTGCATGCCGAGGAGGAACTCTCTGGTGCGGCTCTGGAATTCATGGAATCCATGACTTCCATGAATCTATCTCAGCATGTTGTGTGCCCCACTCATAGAGCTGGCCATACCCTAGACCTGGTGTTTTCCTCCATGTCGTCAGATTCTTGTCTGAGGGTCAGGGGTATTTTGCCTCTGCCTGTGTCATGGTCAGACCATCACCTGCTAAACTTTTCCCTGTCCATCACCCCCCCCCGCCCCACGGGGAGCGTTGGCCCTATATTTGGGCCCGCCCCCTGGGCTTCTGGAACCTGCTAGGTTCATGGAAGCCTTCTGGGAGCTTCCTGGTGGCCTGGCAGACGATCCGGTCGATGCCCTGGTGGATAGGTGGTACAAGGGGACCACCGGGGCGGTGGACCGGATCGCCCCCAAACACCTCCTGCGATGTGGAGACCGCTCCTCTCCGTGGTATATGGATGAGCTCCGGTCGATGAAACAAGAACGCAGGAGGCAAGAGGTCATTTGGAGGGCAAACCGGACAGAAGATAATAGGGATGCTCTTAAGCAGCTGACTGGCTGCTATCTTTGCGCGATCAGGGACGCTAGAACATCCTATGTCTCCCTGAGAATTGGGGAGGCCTCGAACCACCAGGCAGAGTTGTTCCGGGTGGTTCGAGACCTCTCCAATCCCAGTCAACTGAGGCCTCCTCCTAGTGATTTCACTAGTGAGCAATTTGCAGCCCATTTTAGATCTAAAATAGAGGCCATCTGTTCCGACTTGCCCCCCAGTTGCCCTAGTCCATCCCGTGAGAACCCTGGGGCCTCACCCCTCTGCCCTCCCCTCCTGGATGAGTTTGGGCCAGTATCTCCAGCAGAGGCCTCCAGAGCTATGGCCTGTTGCTGGCCGGCAGCCACTCCCTTTGACCCTTGCCCAGCCTGGCTTATTAAATCTGCCGAAGGGAACATGCCTGAGTGGGTTTCTGCTATTGCCACGCCCTCTTTCGGGGAGGGATGTCTCCCTGCCCGTTTAAAGGAGACTGTGGTGACACCCACTCTGAAAAAAACTGGCATGGCTTCAGACGATTTATCCAGCTATCGTCCGATAGTACCTGGAGGAAAATCGTATCCTGGATCCCTTCCAGTCTGGTTTCAGACCTCTTCACGGGACCGAGACTGCCCTGGTCACTTTGCAGGATGACCTCCTCAGGGAGGCCGACGGGGTGTTCCTCCCTGCTGGTTCTCTGCCTTTGATACCGTCGACCACGGTAACCTGCTGGTCCAGCTGGCCGAGGCAGGAATTGGGGTCAGGCTTTGTCCTGGCTCCGCTCCTTCCTTGGCAGCCGGACTCAGCGGGTTCAGCTGGGTGATGACTTGTTAGCTCCTTGGACTCTCCCTTGTGGGGTGCCCCAGGGGTCAGCAATCTCACCCATGCTGTTCAACGTTTATATGAGGCCGCTGGAGATTTGGAGTTCGCTGTCATCAGTACGCTGATGACACGCAGCTCTCTCTCTACTTTTCATCTTCTGCAGAGGAGGCAGTTCGCTCCCTTGATCTGTGCCTGGAGGCAGTTCTGGAATGGACCAGAGATAACCGGCTCAAGCTTATTCCGGAGAAGACGGAGGTTCTGTTCTTCGGGGCGGCCTCGTCTGGGTACAATGGCCCCCTCCCTAAACTGGGGTGTGTTTCCATCCAGCCTATGGACAGGGCCAGGAATCTGGGCGTGGTCCTGGATTCAGCCCTTTCCCTGGAAGCCCAGGTGATGGCTGCTTCCAGGGCTGCTTTTATCCATCTCCACAGGATCGCCCAGATCCGCCAGTACCTCAATGAGTCCTCTCTGAGGACAGTAGTGCAGGACCTAGTGATCTCGAGGATCGACTACTGCAATGCCCTTTACGTGGGGTTGCCCTTGACCCTGGTCCGGAGGTTACAATGGGTGCAGAATGCAGTGGCCAAGCTAGTGGTGGGTGCTTGTCGATTCGAGCACATCACCCCGGTTCTGGCTCGCTTGCACTGGCTCCCTGTTGTCCTCCGGATTAGGTTCAAGGCCCTGGTTTTGATTTTCAAAGCCCTCCACGGCCTGGGACCAGAGTATCTGGCAGAGCGTATCTCTCAAAGATCAACTGGGACCAGACCTACGAGATTGGTTCAGGCGCGCTCACTGATGGTGGCCACACCCAGAGAGGCGCGGAAATCGCGTACGCATGACCGCGCCTTTTCTGTGGTGGGCCCCCTGCTATGGAACCACCTACCCAGTGAGCTGCACCTGATAGAGTCCCTGCCCGCCTTTAAAAAGGCCCTGAAGACTTATCTCTTCAGGGAGGCGTTCGGCGACCTTTCTGTTTAGTTTTCTTTTTTTCTTTCTTTTCCTTTGCCCACGTTTATTTTGTTTCAGGTATGCCTGCCATCTTGCTCCCGTTTTACTTGTTTGCTTCTGGTTTACCTATTTTTTTTATTGTAAGCCGCCCAGAGTTCCCTTTTGAGAAGGTGGGTGGGGTATAAGACTAATAAATAATAAATAAATAAATAAATAAATAAATAAATAAATAAATAAATAAATATAGTAAAAATCAAGAAAGAGATACAGTCAGGTCCATAAATATTGGGACATAGACACAATTCTAACATTTCTTGTTCTACACACCACCACAATTGACTTGAGAGGAAACAAACAAGATGTCCTTTAACTGCAGACTGTCAGCTTTAATTTGAGTGTAGTTACAGCCAAATCAGGCGAATGGTGTAGGAATTACAACAGTTTGCAGATATCCCACCCACTTGTTAAGGGACCAAAAGTAATGGGACAGAATAATAACCATAAATCAAACATTCACTTTTTAATACCTGGCTGCAAATCCTCTGCAGTCAGTTACAGCCTGTAGTCTGGAATGCATAGACATCACCAGATGTTGGGTTTCATCCCTAGTGATGCTCTGCCAGGCCCCTACTGTAACTGTCTTCAGTTCCTGCTTGTTCTTGGACATTTCCCTTCAGTTTTGTCTTCAGCAGGTCAGGTGATTGACTTGGCCATTGCATAACATTCCACTTCTTTCCCTTAAAAAACTCTTTGGTTGCTTTAGCAGTATGCTTCGGATCCTTGTCCATCGACACTGTGAAGCGCCGTCCAGTGAGTTCTGAAGCATTTGGCTGAATATGAGCAGATAAAATTGGCTGAAACAGTTCCAGATTCATCCTGCTGCTTTTGTCAGCAGTCACATCATCAATAAATACAAGAGAACCAGTTCCATTGGGAGCCACACATGCCCATGCCATGACATTACCACCACCATGCACCACTGATGAGGTGGTATACTTAGGATCATGAGCAGTTCCTTTCCTTCTTCGTACTCTTCTCTTTCCATCACTCTGGTCTTGATCATGGTCTCATCTGTCCATAGGATGTTGTTCCAGAACAGTGCAGGCTTGTTTAGATGTCATTTGGCAAACTCTAATCTGGCCTTCTTGTTTTTGAGGCTCATCAATGGTTTATATCTTGTGGTAAACCCTGTATTCACTCTGGTGAAGTCTTCTCTTGATTGCTGACTTTGACACACATACACCTACCTCCTGGAAAGTGTTCTTGATCTGGCCAACTGTTGTGAAGGGTGTTTTCTTCACCAGGGAAAGGATTCTTTGGTCATCCACCACAGTTGTTTTCTGTGGTCTTCTGGGTCTTTTGGTGTTGCTGAGCTCACTGGTGTGTTCCTTCTTTTTCAGAATGTTCCAAACAGCTGTTTTGGCCACGCCTAATGTTTTTGCTATCTCTCTGATTGGTTATTTGTTGTTTTTTCTCAGCCTAATGATGACTTGCTTCACTGATAGTGACAACTCTTTGGATCTCATCCGGAGAGTGGACAGCAACAGATTCCAAATGCAAATAGGACACTTGAAATGACCTTTTATCTGCTCATTGTAATTGGGATAATGAGGGAATAACACACGCATGGCCATGGAACAGCTGAGAAGCCAAGTGTCCCATTACTTTTGGCCCCTTAACAAGTGGGTAGTATATTTGCAAACTGTTGTAATACCTACACCATTCACTTGATTTGGATGTAACTACCCTCAAATTAAAGCTGACAGTCTGCAGTTAAAGCACATCTTGTTCGTTTCATTTCAAATCCATTGTGGTGGTGTATAGAACCAGAAATGTTAGAATTGTGTCAATGTCCCAATATTTATGGACCTGACTGTACATGAACAGGTGAAAGAAAGAACATCAAAAATTTAAAATTCTGATTTATTTTAAAACTGAATGTTTTAGTTTAGATATTACCATTGTAATGGGATGATAAAGGATTGCAATAGAGGATAAAATGTTTTGCAATTGCAACAATAAAATTAGGATTAATAAGAATTTATGGCATGTGCCGCAAAAAGAGAGAAGTTTAAGTTTACCAAACATATAGCTAATCAGTTAACACACATTCAAGAAACAATAGTCCTAATAGTAGAAAGCTCCATAGAAGGAGAGTAAGAGATGAAAATATTTTTTAAGGAAAATGTTAAAGAAGAGTTGAGAAATATAATCCATTCTGGAAACATTTGATGGCATGTTAGAAAAATTATAGGGGGAAATTAAGTCCACCATTGTCACCTTTGACTCAAGTAAGAGAAATATTAATTTAGATAATTAAAAGGCAAGTTAAATAAGGTATTGCCACATAAAGTTATAAATTTACAGGACTAGATGAAACAAATGCAAAATAGGGAAAATATAAAAAAGAATTTAGGAGAAGAAATTTCCTGGTTAAACATTCTACAGCTGAAAAATGAACCAAAGAATGGAAAATGTAAAAAACTAAGTTTGAAGAAATTATAGAAAAGAGAAGACACAAAATAAAGAAATTAAAAAGGAATGGTATGTGAGATATATAAATTATTAATATAAGAGAAATACAAAGAGAATACTGTATTTTTCACTTTATAAGATGCAACCCCTCAAAAGTAAGGGGAAATGTCTGTGTGTCTTATAGAACAAATACAGCCCTTTGGATTCAGCCACCACCGCCAGGCACTTCCACTGCAGTTGCCACTGGGTCTGGAGATCTCTGTGGCCACCCACAGCTCCTGGCAAGTGAGAAAGAGAGGATGCCCCTCACTGTGGATGTGCCCATATATCTGGTATTGGGGGGGGGGTGGCAGCAGCAGTGGAAGTGGCGTGAAGAGCCATAGCCGGTCAAGCCTGGTGAAAGTGAAAGGCACGGGAGGAGGGTAGGGAGGAGACAAAGGCTGGTTGGCAGCTGAAAGGAGAGGATTTGGGCTCCCATCCTCCCTAAGTGAAGGGAAGGAACCCCGGTCTTCTTTCCTGCCCAACGATTTGGCTAACAGCTGGACAGCTGCACCCACACCACCCCATCTCCTGGAAACAGGCAAAGGGAGAACATGTCCTGTCAGCTCCAGATGCCAGAGATTTAATTGTGCAATGTATGTACCCATGCATGAAAAGGCAAGGGTGGGGGAGAGAAAGACTAGCTTGACTAGCTACCGCATGACTAGAAATGGTTTGAAAAATAAGCAAGGATGTTGAAAACAAATTAAATATACAGGTACCTCAATGAATGAATGCCTATGTTTATGTAATTTTCGGTTCATGAAAGGAAATCTATTGGAAATAATGCTTCCATTTATGTAAGGTATTGTGAAAAAAGTTCCCAGGATGCATTGCGCCCCTGTGCATTTCCGGTTTATGAAGTTTCCAGATTATGAAATATCTCAGAGAACAGATTAACTTTGTCAACCATTGTACACCTATAAATGTAAAGAAAAATAAAACAAATCCCTGACCTGCACTCTTCTTTGAAAACATTCCTGCCTGTGCCTGGTGCAAGGGACACCTTCCTTCCTCTGTCCTCCCTCTGGAACATTCCAGAAAATCAACCACAATCCAGCAGGGGGAAAGAGCCACAATTGGCTCACTTGTGATCATGTGACCATGATCATGTGCTCATTTTGCAAGACATTGCTCAGTGATCAAGGGAAAATTGATCAGAAATGTTTGCGTGTCTTGCAAAAGAGTTGTAAACCAAGGCACCGGTAAACCAAGGTATTCTTGTATAATGAAGAAATATCCCCAGTATGCTGGAGGTGTAAAAAGGAGAAAGGGTTGTGCTTGTGTAAAATAAGGAAAAGGGAATGAATGGATAGCGATTTTTAAGGACATTCAAGAAATAATAGGGGAAAGGGTTCAAATGTCCCTGGAAGCAATACTGTTAAATATGATCCTGAACACACAAATGAAGACAGAGGAAGTGGAGTTTGTAATAATAATGGTAATAGTGGCAAGGATAATTTTCTCTAAAATTGGATATCAAACCATCAAAGAACATTGGAGGAATGGCATAGGAACTACGGAATATGGCTATTAATGATAAATTGACTTCTGAAGTTAAAATCAGGAAGGGACTGAAAATACCTAATGGTTTTAAATTAACATGGGATAAAATTTTGGTACACATATTTCAAAAAGACAAAGGGTACACAAGAATAGTCAATGTATTTCTTGAGAGACGTGGAAAGGTCTATATCTTAAGGATTTTAAGCACACATTAAGTCCAGGTTGGGGAAAAGATAGGGAACTAGGAATAGAAGGGAACCAAGAAAATAAAGAAAATAAAGTTTTACTTTTACTGCTCTTTCTCAAGCAATGCTCTGGTGTCAAAGTGACTCAAGCGGCGGCAAGAGAACTGAAGGGATGTGGTGCATGCATGTATATTTGAGGCAGAAGAGGTTTGCAGGTGATTGACTGAAAGTTCTGGAAACCTCTGAGTGACTGCACAGGTGCAGAAGACACCAAACTGTGTGTATTCACAGGAGACTACGAAAAACAAGGTATTTATTGTCTTGATCCAATGCCTCAACCCGTTCAGTAAACATTTTTTGCTGCACAGCTTTATTCACTTACATGGAAGTGAGACCAACTGAATGCATGGAATTTATTTCTGAATAGAGTGGTATCTCATTATAAGCAGCTCTACTTACAAGAAATTCTACTTATGAGCATCTGCTCTCCACTCCGCACTATAGCTGATTTTGACAGGTAGGACCTGTCAAAGTCACCTGTCACTGCGAAGCGGAGAGCAGTGTTCACTGCTCATCGCCACCTTGTCCTTCTTCTTGGTTGCTTCATTCTCTGCAAAAGAGATCAAAGCAACCAAGAAGAAGGATGAGGGGGGCATTGCACCTCCCTACCAACACAGCCAAGCCACCCGAACATGCACCTGACCCAGGGATTGGTGCATATTTTCATGGGTCGGCTGGGGGAAGGTGGGCTGGCTTCTTCTGGAAGGCACAGAGCAACATGGTCCGAAGGGGCTGGACTTTACAGGCCGATTCAAACAAAGC
Organism: Phrynocephalus forsythii; assembly: GCA_029282475.1. Taxonomy (NCBI): domain Eukaryota; kingdom Metazoa; phylum Chordata; class Lepidosauria; order Squamata; family Agamidae; genus Phrynocephalus; species Phrynocephalus forsythii. Next base: position 68,034,492 of record JAPFRF010000009.1, read on the forward strand.
TGCATGGTATGGGCACCTCCCTCTTGCTTAAAACCATCACCTCTCTATTGGCTCTTGCGAAGCAAAGCTCCGGGTTGGCCAGCGATGGGTTAGAAGAGGTTAATGCAAAAACAAATGCTCTCCATTAGGTGGGTGTGGAAGAAAGTTTTTTTTTTTGGGGGGGGGGAGAATTTTAAAAATGTCCCACTAGGTAGATCCAATTAAGACCCAATTGAGGGGAAATGAGATCACTGTACCTAGTATTCCTCTTGGAAGGCACACAGCCTGGCATCCATCTTGCCATGTGAACTTTTAAGAACTCTCTCCTGGCAAATTACATCCCTTGCCATGTTTGGACTTTTATACCTGCTTTGAAAAAGAGGGCTTGTGCTCTCGAAAGCTCAGCAACCTTTTTTTATTTTTCTACTAGCAGCCCATGAAGGTATCACCCATAATCTAGTTTTGATTTTGTTTGTTTTAATGGCTGCATGGCTCAAAACAACTTTTTACAAACATGTTTGCGTCCCAAGGATCGCTAGGGGTTGCGATGGCAAGCGGGCGGGTTTCAAAGGACTAGAGCTGAGCTGTCATTGTCTCTAGCCCTTTGAAGACTGCACTCTGGCCACTGTGACCCCCTTGGGGTGGGGGGTGGGTTTCAAAGTGCTACAGCTGATGACAGCTTGGCTCTAGCCTTTTGAAACCCATGCACTGACCACCGTGACCCCCTCACGGTGGCAGGGGGTGATCTATGATAAGCCAGAGAGACAGTAGGGGACAACACATATTGTACCAACACAAAAAGTGGCCTATTGTTTCACACAAAAGTGAAAGGGACAAGTTTGATTTTGTTCATCAGATTCATTTTAAACATGCTTAGGCCTCAAAACAATCAATTTATAAAAATCTGTGAACAATTTAACTTACTTTTTGGTTGGCATTGATGATTATCTGCACAGGTGTGAGGTGCTCTTTGTCCTTGAGACACACTATAAAATGGGGGAAAGAAAAGCTTTGCTTGAACTGATGAATAAAGAACAAGAATTGTCCAGTGGTATGACATCAAAAACCCACCTAGAGCTGCATTTATGGCAGAAGTAACAAACTTAAAGTAACAAAGCAGAACATTTGATGTTTGGGTCAGTATCATTAGATTTATTTAGCTAACATATACCCCTGACTACGAGTTTCTCTTAACTGTGATGTTTCCAAATTTGTCCAATTCCGACCAAACCCATTAAAATAAATGGAATCAATGTCTGTTGGTGTGTGTTGTCAAGTCATTTCTAACTTACAATTTCATAGAATCATAGAATAGTAAAGTTGAAATGGGACTATGAGACCATCAAGTCCAACCACTTGCTCCATGCAAGAATACAAATCAAAAGAATCAAAAGTTCCAAATTTCTCTTGAATGCCTCCAGTTTTGGAGCCCTCACCACCTATTGGCAGTTGGTTCCACTGCCACACTGCTCTAACAGTTAGGAGGTATTTCCTCATATTCAGCCAATAGCTGGGTTCTCATAGTTTGAGCCCATTGTTGCACATCCTGCACTCTAGGATGATTGAGAACAGATCCTGCCCCTCCTTTGTATGACAGCCCTTCAACAATTTGAAAAATGCTATCATATTGCCCTTCAGTCTTCTTTTCTCTAAACTAAACATGCCCAGTTCTTTCAGCCTTTCCTCATCGGGCTTGGTTTCCAGTGCCCTGATCATCCTTGTCACCCTCCTCTGAACTTCTTCCAATTTGTCAGGATCTTTCTTCAAGGGTGGTGTCCAGAACTGGATAAAGTACTCAAGCTGAGGCTTAACCAGTGCTGAACAGAGGGACGCAAAGATCTCACAGGAGGTGAGGTGCTCGTCCACATAAATTACTGACCACCAAAAGGTCCTATCAATAACAACTCTGCTTATATCTTGCAAACAAAATGTTGCCTTCAACTTTTCCTAATATTAATGTGTTTTTCAGTGAGTCTTGTCTTCTCATGATATGCCCCAAGTGCAATAGCCACATGTTAGTCATTTTTGTTGCTAGAAAAACATCAGGCTTCATTTTATCAAGTACCAATGTATTTATCTCTCTGGCAGTCCATGGTATCTGTAAAGCTGTCCTCTTAACACCAGACTTCAAATACATTAATTTTTTTCCTTTCAACTTTCTTCACTGTTCCACTTTCACATCCATATGGAGTAATTAGAAATATAATAGTACAGAAGATCTTGGCCTTCATCTCTCTCTTTTTAAGATTAATTTTTAATTTAACAAACAAACAAAAATGGAACATAAAACAAACATATGGCATAAACATAAACAGAATAATACTGCACTGCTCACCCCAATACCAGTCATTACTGCAAAATATATATCTATATATTTTCCAACAATGTTTAAAACCCTCCTCATTTTTCCAGAAATAGACTATTTACCCACATCAAATGGATATTTTATTTATATAAAAATTATATTCAAAGCTCTTCTAACCAAATTTGACATTCACTTTCTTCCTATGAAACCACACTGATCATTTTTCACATATTTAGCCATAAATTTTACTTATTCTACTTACCAAATTCACTGTAAATATCTTGGATCATCAGTCATATTATGAACCACCCAGTGTGGCCTTGCAGATGGGCAGTTACATCAACCAACCAACCAACGAACCAATCAATTAATTAATCAATATTAGTCTATATGAATTAGAATCATAGAATCATAGAGTTGGAAGAGATCTCAAGGGCCATCTAGTCCAACCCCCTGCCATGCAGGAACCCCATCACAGTATTTCCGACAGATGGCCATCCAGCCTCTGCTTAAAAACCTCCAAAGAAGGAGACTCCACCACCATTCGTGGCAGCATATTCCACTGCCGAACAGCTCTAACTGTCATGAAGTTCTTCCTAATGTTCAAATGGAATCTCTTTTCCTGTAGTTTGAAACCATTGCCCCGAGTCCTAGTCTCTGAAGCCATGGAAAACAAACCTGCTCCCTCTTCAATATGACATCCTTTCAAATATTTAAACATAGCTATCATATCCCCCCTCAGCCTTCTTTTTGAAAGGCTAAACATTCCCAGTTCCCTAAGCCGTTCCTCATAAGACATTTCCTCCAGACCCTCAACCATCCTGCTCGCCCTCTAGAATTGGGATCTCCAGAATCTTTATGTGGCTTCAGTATTATAATTATCATTGATTGCTTCCAAGGAGGTAGAATTTCTTCTCCTTCTAATATTTTGTTGACTAGCATTTCTTTCTTTCCTTCGTTCCTTCGTTACTTCCTTCATTCCTTCCTTCGTTCGTTCGTTCCTTCGTTCTCTTTCTTTCTTTCTTTCTTTCAAATATGCTCTTAAATGTTTTGGAATATTATCCACTTTCAATCTACTTATTATCTCTAAAATCTCATATTCTGTTATTTGTAATTACATCCTGTCATATTTATGTAAACATTTTATTTTTAAAATATATTCAAATCCATCCTCTATCTCTATGCTTCTTCACAGTCAAACAATGAGATTAACACACACACATGGAATCAAGGAAACAAATACATTAAAAGAACAAGATCTAAGGGTAAAAGAATTAGAGGATAATATCACGGAGTTAGAAAGGATATTCATTGGTAATAGGGCAGGCATGTCCAAAGTCAGGCCCGGGGGCCAAAGGCGGCCCGTTTTCAAATTCTGAGTGGCCCGCGGCTTCTTCTCCCCACCGGCTCAGCCTGTCACGCATCCCCACCAGTTGGCCCCTCCCCATACCGGATGGAGGCATTAGCTTGCAGTTTTATGGTTTGCCAGCCCTCCCTGCCTCTGCCCACCCCCCCCAGCCACCTGCCCAGCCTACTCACCCCCAGCTCCATTGCTGCAGCATCCTCCCTACCGCCTTGCATATTATAGAGACTTGTCCAAAGTCCAGCCCGGGGGCCAAATGTGGCTGAATGGTTGGCCCCAACACATTTTCACCTCACCAAATCTGGCCCTCCTTCCAAAACGTTTGGACACCCTTGTAATAGGGAATGTAAGGTTTTGGCAGAATTACAAGCCAAAACGAAAGAATGGTAAGTAATTCATTTGGAGGGAGTACAGAAAAATTTAATGTAACAAAATATTTTGAGTTTAGCAATAAACGCTATAAACTGTTTGCAAATTTGTGCAAGCTAAAGAGCCTAAAGGAAACATGGGTGATAAAGAATGATAAAGATAGTTGTAATAAAATGGGAGAAAAATTGATACCATTTCAAGAGTTTCTTCAAAAACTGATTACTAATACTAATCCATCTCTAATGAAATTAAAAAGAGTATATAAAAATGAACTGTATTAGAAAAGTTCCAAAAGAATCACAGAACCATGGAGCTGGAAGGGTCTTATAAGGCTACCGAGTCCATCTCCCTGCTGAGTGCAGTTAATAGAACAACCAGTTTCTGAAAGGGAGACTGAAGAGATAATAAATTATACAGTTTTCACCAAATTACAAAATTATACGGTTTGCAAAAAATTGAGATGAATGAAATTTCTGGGAATAGGGTTATTTCACAAGATGGAAATTCCCTATGGGATATTTCACAAGAAGAAAATCAATTCCGCGTTTTGAAACAAGTTACCCAGGATTACCTCTTTTAGCACAGGGCCTGAAGGGAAACAGTTTCTAGCCTCATAGCAGGGCTCCCAGGAGCGCGCGCCTAACGGTGCATGAAATCCTCTGATTTTACTCTTTATATACCAACAAGCAGAACTTGGAAAATAGGAAAGACAAATAGGAAGGCATATTTTGCACTTACACAAAAGTTTACAGGGACTTGTTAGAACTTGCTCTTTGTCAGGCCCCTGCCAGAACCTATTGCAGATGCTGAAGAGTTAATGCCTGAAGAAGCCCCAGATGGGGTTTCAGTTCCTCCAGCAGCTGCACAGGAGAGTGACCCAGCATCTTCAGGAGATTCTCCACCCCCACAGAGGGCTGCTTGTTGAGGGTAGCGAAGACTAACAACCAGGAGAAGCAGAGACAAGCTTTATCTGAGCCACCAACGCCTACATTTAGGGAATCCTGAGTTTTGATGGGGTTAGTTTCTGGGGAAGTTATGTTGCTCTCTGGAGACATAAATTAAGCATTCAGGACTGAGGCAGATTGTGGGAGCAACGTGTTGATACGACAACTTGCTACTGCCTTCCTGCTTGATCCTTGTTCCTGCTTTGCGTGACCCTGGACCTAGTCTCCCTTGGCTCTGGACTTTCTCAGTGGACCTGGTGTAAGCTACCATTGGCATTCTGGCTTTGACCTTTGAACTGTTTATCTTGGACTCTGCTTTGCTTTCTGAATAGGCGTGACCTTGCTATAGTTTTCCTGGCCTCTGATTTGCTTCTGATTTACTGTATTGGGGTGTGGCTCTGAGTTTCCAGTAAAAGCCTGAACTTACCTGTGTGTGTGAGTCTGTGGGTCGTGACACTCCTTGGGGAATGGGCAACCTGGGGCAGGGCTCCAAGGAGCAAGAAGGAAACTGGAGGAGTAATACCTCCTTAAAAAATCTTGGTCCAGCTGGCCCCGCCTGTAGTACCTTGTAAGGGCCCACACCCGGGGTTACAGGAGAGGATGGTCGATGGTTTTGAAGGCGGAAGAGGTCTTTATAGCCCCAAATGCAGAAAAAGCAGAAGAACCACCCTTAGGAGAAGGAAACTCTGATTTCAAACCTCCACTGCCTTGTGGCTATATCCATAATTGGAAAAGGCTTCAGGAGTCAAACTCGAGGTAAAAACTGGAGCCGGAGTCCCGGAGAAAGTTCATAAGACCATAAGAACATAAGAAGAGCCATGCTGGATCAGGCCAAAGGCCCATCTAGTCCAGCTTCCTGTATCTCACAGTGGCCCCGCCAAATGCGTTTGGGAGCGCATGAGACTAGATATCTGTCTCCTGATACCACTCCCCTACACCTGGCCCTTGAAGTACCCTGGTTTTAAGCCTGGAGATTACACATCTCCATCATGGTTTGTAACCTGTGATGGACTTCTCCTCCAGGAATCTGTCCAATCCCCTTTTGAAGGCATCCAGGCCAGATGCCATCACCACATCCTGTGGCAGGGAGTTCCATAGACTAAACAAGCTGGGTGAAAAAATATTTTCTTTTGTCTGTTCTTACTCTCCCAGCCCTCAATTTGAGTGGATGTCCCCTAGTTCTGGTATTTTGGGAGAGGGAGAAGAGCTTCCCTCTATCCACTTTACTCATGCCCTGCATTATTTTGTACGTCTCAATCATATCCCCCCTCAGGCGCCTTTTTTCCAGACTAAAGAGCCCCAAATGTTTTAGCCTTTCCTCATAAGGGAGGTGCCCCAGCCCAGTAATCATTTTAGTCACTCTCTTCTGCACCTTTTCCAGTTCCACTATGTCTTTCTTGAGATGCGGTGACCAGAATTGTACACAATACTCCAGGTGCGGCCTTACTATTGTTTTGTATAATGGCATTATAATGTTGGCTGTTTTATTTTCAATCCCCTTTTTGATAATCCCTAGCATGGAATTGGCCTTCTTCACCGCTGCCACACATTGGGGAGACACCTTCATGGAGCTGTCCACCGACACACCAAGATCTCTTTCCTGATCTGTCATGGATAACTCAGAGCCCATGAGTTGATAGATAAAGTTTTGATTTTTTGCACCGATATGCATTACTTTACATTTGGCTACATTAAAACGCATTTGCCATTTCATAGCCCATTCCCCCAGTTTGGAGAGATCCTTCTGGAGCTCTTCACAATCTTCTCGGGTTTTTACCACCCGGAAAAGTTTTGTGTCATCTGCAATCTTGGCCACCTCACTGCTTATCCCTGTCTCCAGGTCATTTATGAACAGATTGAAAAGCACTGGTCCCAGGACAGATCCCTGGGGCACACTGCTTTTCACCTCTCTCCATTGTGAAAATTTCCCATTGACACCTACTCTTTGTTTCCTGGATTTCAACCAGTTCTCAGTCCATAAGAGGACCTGCCCTCTTATCCCCTGACTGTGCAATTTTCTCAGCAGCCTCTAGTGAGGGACTGTGTCAAAAGCCAGATAGACTATATCCACCGGTTCACCCAAATCTACATGCCTGTTGACCTTTTCAAAAAATTCTAAAAGATTTGTCAGACAAGACTTACACTTGCGAAGCCATGCTGATTTTCTCTCAGCAAGGTTTGTTCTTCTATGTGTTTTAAGATTTTCTCTTGGATGAGGCTTTCCACCATCTTCCCTGGGACAGATGTAAGGCTAACTGACCTGTAGTTTCCCGGGGGGCCCCCTCGTTCCTTTTTTAAAAATTGGTGTGACATCTGCTATCCTCCAGTCCCACGGCACTGTGGCCGTTTTAAGAGACAAGTTGCATATTACCGTTAAGAGATCTGCAATTTCATTTCTCAGTTCCGTAATAACCCTTGGGTGGATGCCATCAGGGCCCGGTGACTTGTTATCAATTAGTCCTAAAACATCCTCTCTTTTAACCTGTATTTGATTTAATTCTTTAGTCAAGAGGGGCCGTTCAGGCAGTGGAATCTGCTCAAGGTCTTCTGTCATGAAGACAGAAGCAAATAACTCATTTAATTTTTCTGCAATTTCCAAGTCCTCCTTAATCTCCCCTTTTCCTCCCTCACCATCCAGAGGGCCAACTGGTTCTCTGGCAGGTTTTCTACTTCTAACATATTTAAAGAAGCTTTTATTATTACTCTTTATATTGCTAGCCATGCGTTTCTCAAAATCTTTCTTTGCCTCTCTTATCATCTTCTTACATTTCTTTTGCCAGAGTTTGTGTTCCTTTTTATTTTCCTCATTTGGAGAGGATTTCCATTTACAGAAAGACTTCTCCTTGCGCTTTAGAGCCTCTCTAACTCCACTCGTTAACCATGCCAGTGCCCTCTTGGACTTAAATGAGCTCTTCTTTCTTTGTGGTATGCACTTGTGCTGGGCCTCTGTTACTGTTGTTTTAAACAGGTTCCATGCACTCTGAAGAGATTGGATTCTTCCAACCTTCCCCTTCAATTTCTTTCTAACTAGTTTCCTCATCTGAGGGAAGTTTGCCCTTCAAAAATCAAGGGTTTTTATGTCTGATTTGCTTGACACTCTTCCTCCAGCATGCATGGCAAAGGAGATTGCAGCATGGTCACTGTTCCCCAGAGGCTGAGTGACATTCACATCCCTGGCCAGGTCCTGAGTATCACACAGTATTAGATCCAGAGTTGCCTGTTCTCGGGTGGGCTCCATGACAAGTTGCTCTAAGGCACAGTCATTCAGCAAGTCGAGAAACCCAGTTTCTCTTTCTTGCCCGGAGCTCGCATTGATCCAGTCAATGAGGGGATAATTGAAGTCCCCCATGATTACTATCCTATCCCTCTTAGCCACCTCCATGATTTGTCTCCTCATTTCAAGGTCCCCCTCAAGTTTTTGATCTGGTGGGCGATAGCATACCCCAACTATCACATCACTCCTTGGACCTGGTAGTTTAACCCACAGTGATTCTATGGTGGAGTCAGACCCTCTGTCAATCTCCATTCTGCTGGATTTTACCCCTTCTTTAACATAGATGGCCACTCCCCCTCCAACCCGCCCCTCTCTATCCCTTCTATAGAGTTTATAAATGACTGTATACAATCATGTTCTGGCAACTCCTGTGATGCAGCTGGAACTAATCATATTGGCTTTGCTGTTCCATTGGACCACTCCAGCTACGTGGAGAGGGGGGTTTCGCTGCCTGGGTAACAGCCCAATCTCCATATTGAATTACCCAGGCCTTGTGCCCTGGAGAGGACCATTAACAGCAAATAGTGGGGGAACAGCACAGGAAGCGGCAGCTACCTGGGTTTAGGCGTATCAGGATGGAAACCGGCAAGCAAGTCGTTCACACCATGCAATAAACAAAACAAAAAAATCAAGCCGAAAGTTGGGCACTTGGAATGTTAGGACAATGAATCCTGGCTGTTCAGACTATCTCCGAGAAATGGACACTGTACAAAAGACAGCTTTCATCGACAGGGAACTGAGCAGACTGCAGATGGACATTGTTGCTCTCCAAGAGACAAGGCTATCTGACTCTGGATCTGTCAAGGAGAGAAATTTTACATTATTCTGGCAAGGAAAACCATCAAACAAGTCTAGGGAATGTGGGGTTGGCTTTGCTGTTAGAAATACTTTAATAGGTCTCATTATCTATCCTACTTACTGTAGGAAGTGAGAGAATCCTGTCCATGCAGCTACACTCTACAGCAGGGTTTGTTACACTTATCAGTGCATACACACCAACATTATCATCTCCAGCAAAACTTAAAGACAAATTCTATGATTATCTGGATGCCACTATCAAGAAAATCCCTGTGACTTTAATGCCAGGGTTGGAGCTGATTATAGCTCCTTGCCCACCTGCCTAGGTCAGTTCGGCATTAGGAAGATGAACGTAAATCGCCAACACTTGCTAGAATTTTGCTGCTATTATGGTCTCTGTGTCAGCAATACCTTCTTTAACACAAAGCCCCAGCACAAAGTCTCTTGGAGACATCCAAGATCAAAGCACTCGCATCAGCTCGACCTGATTCTCGTCAGGCGCTCCAGCATCTCTAGCGTTACAATTAAACACAGCGATCAGAGTGCCAACTGAAACACAGACCACTCCCTGGTGTACAGCAAAATAAAACTGAGAAGAAAGAGATTGCACCACCTGAAGAAGGAAAGACCAAAAATTGATACAAGTAAGAGTTGTAATCAATGAAAAGTGGAGGAATTCTCCCATGTGCACAAGGAAGCTCTTCCGGGCCCTGCTGAAGAAAATGCATCTAAACGTTAAGAATACTGTTTATAACACTGTTTATCAGTATTTGGCAAAGAGACTCGAAAGACAGCAGATTGGTTTGAAGCCCACTCAGAGGTGCTGATACCAGCTATTGAGGAAAACAGGAGAGCCTTGACTGCATATACAGCTTGCCCCAGTGAGCGCAACCTACAGGCCCTGCGAGCTGTTTGTAATAAAGTCCAGCAGACAGCCAGGAAATGTACTAACGACTACTGGCTGAAGCTGTGTTCTCAGATTCAGATGGTAGCCGAAACAGGTAACATCAAGGGGATCTATGATGTAATTAAACAGGCCTTAGGACCAATCCTCCCCACATTACCATTTCTGCAAAAGAACTGGAGGTTGTCCATGAATTTGTGTATCTTGGCTCAATTATCTCAGATACACTCTCACTAGAGACTGAGCTGAATAAATGCATAGGTAAAGCAGCTACTGTTTTCCAGACTAAGAAAGAGATTATGGCTCAATAAGAATCTGACAGAACATACAAAAATTCAGGTCTATAAAGCTTGTGTACTGAGCACACTTTTGTATTGCAGTGAGTCTTGGACCCTCCATGCCCGACAGGAAAGAAAGCTGAATAACTTCCATATGTGCTGTCTTAGGCGAATATTCAACATTACGTGGCATGGCAAAATTTCAAGCAGCATAGTCCTGAAACAAGCTGGAATCTCTAGCAGGTGTAATTTATTGAAACAGAGACGTCTACCCTGGCTTGGACATGTTGTGAGAATGGACAATGGCCGGATCCCAAAATATCTTCTGTATGGAGAACTAGCGCAGGGAAAGCGTCTCAGAGGGAAACTGCAACTGTGGTATAAGGATATCTGTAAGAGGGAACTGAAGGCCTTGGGAATGGACCTCAACAGATGGGAAACCCTGACCTCCGCTCACAGTGTCTGGAGGCAAAATATACAGCGCGGTCTACATAAATTCTAAGAGGAATTTGTTCAAGAGGCAGAGGAAAAGAGGCAGGCATGGAAACAACGAAACCCGAGGACTGGGCAAGAAACAGAATATACCTGCCCCCAGTGCGTAGAGACTGCCATTCCCAAATTGGTTTATTTAGTCACACTAGGTATTGTTTTTAGGATCTCTACTCCAGGCATGATACCATAGTCTTTCAAGACTGAAGAATGCCAATGATGATGATGACCCAGGATGCATTGTGCCCCCGTAGTTTGTGGAGGGGTGGGAAGAGTTTTTTCATCAATTTTGGAGCCATTCTGGACAATGTTTTGCAGTGGTTTTTGGACTTTTAGAGGTTGGAAAGGTAGGGAGCTGATGTTTCCTTGGTTTCTTTTGTATTTTTGCATTGTTTTTCATTTCACTTTTGGCAGGAACAATCTGGGTTTTTTCTTGGGGTTTGCTTTTGATCATCTCTGCATTGTTTTTCATTGCACTTTTGGCAAGAACGACCTGGATTTTTTCTTGGAACTTCTTTTTCCCTTGTTTGCATTGTTTTTCATTTCACTTTTCTGGCAGGAGCAGGCTGGGGATTGTCTTGCTGCTTGCTTTTGATCATCTCTGCATTGTTTTTCATTGCACTTTTAGCAGGAAAAGCCCAAGGATTGTCTTGCTGCTTGCTTTTGTCCATGTTTGCATTCCACTGCAGTGTGTGTGTGTTCTGGGGGAAGGGTGTGCTGGCTCTACATGCCTTTAAAGTGCACTTTATAAAGAGGATTGGGGGGGGGAGAGCTTATTTTGGCCTTTTTTCCCGACCTCTGGAGCGGATGAATCAATTTCCCATTGATTCCTGTGGGAAACCATGTTTCGTAAGGTGAATTTTTGGTAAAACAAATTAACCTGTAGAATGAATTAAATTCATCTTATGAGGCACCATTGTATGTAAATTTTTTAAAAAAATCAATAAAAGAATTGAGGAGGCGAGGAATTCTCCAATCCTGGAAACCATCTATGATTATATTAATTTTAAAATCAGAGAAAGATGCTAGAAATATGAGTTCTTATATCACTATTTAACCAAAATGCAAAGATATTTATGGCAATTTTGGCTAACAAAATGAAAGTGTTACCCAAGATAAAATTTCTATTTTGGATACTACCCTTTTAAATTACTGCCAATCTATGATTAATGAGTTCTGCAATGGAAATATGAGAGCAGAAATAAATTAAAAATATTTGTACATGCCACAGAAAGAGGAAGGTCTAGGATTATCTAATAGTAAAATGTACTATGTACTATAAAGAATATATTGGGTAAGGAAGGGCATATTCTGCAAAGATAGCCCTGTTGAACATGATTAATAATATGCAACTAAGTAAGGAAGAAAGAGACCTAATATGTCTTGTAACTGTAGAAAGGCTAATTATGGGGGGGGGGCATTGCAAGTTAGTAGTGAACTTAAAAGAGAAGACTGGTACAAAGAAATATGGAACATGGCTATCAATGACAAATTAACTTGTGGCTTGAAAATAGCTAAGATGTGTATCATACCAATAATCCATTCTTGACATACATATTTCAAAAGGAAAAGGAGATACTCACAGTACAGATTCAATATATTTCTGGGGTGACATTACAAAAGGATATAATAAGTACGTCATTAATAATACAAACTGTTTTGGAATAGTCTCGAGAGTAAAAGGGACACCATCACATAAGATTATGTAGTTGTCTTTCTTTTTCTATTTGTTTTTTTCATTCTTTATATTTTCCTTTTTTTTCTTACTTTCCTCATTTTGAATTAATGAAGTTATGTGAGATATGTTTCAATTCATGTTTGTAGTGTATAATTTTTTAAAATTAAAATTTAAAGTAAAAAAATGAAAGAAGTTTAAATGCAAAGTGACTAAATGTATTAAATACTTGGGTATAGATCTCACAAAAATTAGACATGACGTAAAGAAAACAAATCTGGAGAGAACAAATAAATAAAAGATTAGTTAAAGAACTATAAAAGATTGAAATGATCCTGGTTTGGTAGGATTTCACTTTGCAAAATGAAGAAATTACCAAAATTTTTTGTTTGTTTTGGATATCCCCCTTAAGTTCTCAGAAAAGGAATTAAAAGACCAGGCCCCATAGTACCTGCTTGCCAATCTTCAAATTCCCAGCCACTCATTTTATATGAACATCAAGTGAGAGCTACATTGAGGGCTGTGAATCCCAGTAAAGCTGCAGGCCCAGACGGGGTCCTAGGGATAGTAGTAAAAAATTATGCCGATCAGTTAGCAGGGGTCCTGACAAGAATTTTTAACATCTTCCTGCAAATGGCTTGTGTTCCATCATGTTTGAAAGCAGCTACCATTGTCCCAGTCCCAAAGAAAACAGCAGTTAATTGCCTAAATGACTACAGACCTATTGCATTAACGTCTGTAGTGATGAAATGCTTTGAAAGATTGGTTCTCCAATACCTTAAAACATGTTTTCCACCAGACTTTGATAAACATCAGTTTGCCTATAGGAGAAATAGATCAACAGATGATGCCATAGCTACTGCCTTACACCTTGCAGTGAATCATCTGGAGAAACCTGGAAATTATGTTAGGATGCTTTTCATTGATTACAGTTCAGCTTTTAACACCATCCTACCAAGCATTCTTATTAAAAAGCTGGCTGATTTGGACCTTTCTTCTACCATCTGTGATTGGATCAAGGATTTTCTAAGGGACCGCTCACAAACAGTGAGGGTTGGGCCTTTTACATCTACTTCCCTGAAGCTTAGCACCGGCTCCTCACAGGGCTGTGTGCTTAGTCCCTTCCTGTATTCACTGTACACATATGACTGTGTATCATCTGATCCATCTACTGTGATTATTCGCAGACGATACCACCATAATGGGTCTTATTACAGGGGGAGATGAATCAGCATACAGGAATGAGGTCCAAAAATTATCCACATGATGCCTAGAAAACAACTTGCATCTAAATATTACCAAGACAAAGGAGATGGTGCTGGAGGAAGAGAGAGGAACCAGCCCCATTGTACATCCAGGGGGGCTGTGTGGAGAGAGTTTCTTCCTTTAAATTTCTGGGAGTTTAGCTCAGTGAAGATCTCTCCTGGGGAATTAATACAACCAAAGTAGTCAGGAAGGCCCAGCAGAGACTGCATTTCCTCAGGGTCTTGCGTAAAAACAAAGTGAAGCAACAACTGATTATCTCCTTTTACCGGTCCACAATTGAAAGCATCCTCACATATTGCATTACCGTTTGGTATGCTGGATTGACGGCTGATGACAGGAAGACACTACAGAGGGTCGTAAGCACAGCTCAGTATATCACGGGCTGTCCCCTGAGTGCACTGGATGACATCGCTAGGGATCGTTGCCTCAGGAGGGTTGGAAAAATTCTTAAGGATAACTCACAACCCGGTCAGCACCTCTTTACCTTGTTACCATCAGGCAGAAGATATCGCAGTATAGCCTGCCATAAAAACAGACTGAAGAACAGTTTTTATCCATGGGCTGTCAGACTGCTGAATAGGAAATAATCCCAGGACAAGTATAGAAGAACTGACCTGCAGGCTGGCGCATTCTGTGTCAAGTACACAGGGTGCAATAAGACTGAGTGGTTGCCAGTGGGATGGGGAATAGGATGGTGGTGGGGGTGGGCAAGGGAGACTCAGCTAATTTCATTGTGCACATGTTGTACATTGACAATAAAGGTATTATTATTATTATTATTATTATTATTATTATTATTATTATTATTATTATTATTATTATTATTATTAAAAGACATACAAAGGATAAAGATATTTGGTATTACTCATAATAAAGGGGGAAGTTGGAAATACTAAATATTAGTAATTACTATGCAGCAAATCAGTTAAGAACCATCCCAGATATAATAATACAAAGTGAGGAATTAGTATGTTGCGACATTGAAGTGCAGGAATTTTATGAATTTGGAGACCCACAAAGAGACATATTGGATTTTTTTTAATAAAACACATTGAAAAAATCATCAAAAAGACTGAAAATATTTTTATAATGTACTTGAGATTTGGAATAAATAAAAAAAGAATCTACACCCTGGAATCTCCCCTTTAATGCAGATGGTTGAGTTAGAGAGTTTTCCAAATTATGGGATAAAGGTTTCGACTGACAAATAAAAAGAAAAAATATATAAATGGAAGGATTCAAAGGATAAAATAAAAAATAAGGATCAATTAAGAGTTATGTTTGCAGAAGAAAAGTTAATACGAATAAAACTCTGCATGTACAGTGGTACCCTGACTTAAGAGCAGCTCGACTTGAGAGCCGACAACTGTTGGTGTTTTATCTGCCGCCTTAAAATTTTAGATATTGTCTGCTCGACTTACAATTTTTTCATTGTTTTTATTTTTTAACTTATTTTTTCAATTTTTAGATAGGTACCCCGACTTAAGAGTAATTTGACTTAAGAGGATGAATTTGGATCAAATTAAATTTGTACGTTGAGGTACCACTATATAGGAAAAAACTGAGTTACGAAAAATGCCTGTTTTTTGAGTTATGAAAGGGAAAAGAAAAGGAAAGATTCCTTTTCAAAATGGCTCCTGCTTGTTTACAGTAGCAATATTGCCATCTTGTGGCCAGCAGACTCCAGTGCTGCAGTTAGGCAGAACATGGAGCGATTGGAGCTATGTTTACACCCAAGGATATTAAAAGAACTGGCGGAAGTAATTTCAGAACCATTGGCAATAATATTTGAGAAGTCCTGGAGAACAGGGGAAGTCCCCATCGACTGGAGGAGGGCTAATGTTGTCCCCATCTTCAAAAAGGGGGAAAAAGAGGACCCAAATAATTACCACCCAGTCAGCTTGACTTCAATTCCTGGAAAGATCCTAGAGAAGATTATTAAGCAGTCAGTCTGCAGTTATCTAACAAACAATGCTCTCATTACAAGAAGTCAACACGAGTTTCTTAAAAAAAAGTCATGCAAGACTAATTTGATCTCTTTCTTTGATAGAGTTACAGGCCTAGTGGATTAGGGGAATGCTGTGGATGTTGTTTATCTGGATTTTAGTAAGGCCTTCGATAAGGTTCCCCATGGTATTCTTGCTAAGAAGTTAGTAGAAAG
The DNA here is from genome assembly GCA_029282475.1 of Phrynocephalus forsythii. NCBI lineage: Eukaryota > Metazoa > Chordata > Lepidosauria > Squamata > Agamidae > Phrynocephalus > Phrynocephalus forsythii. Next base: position 68,050,297 of record JAPFRF010000009.1, read on the forward strand.
TGGGATAGATAGTGCAATTGTTAGTTAGATTTGTAATTGGTTGACGGATCGCACCCAAAGGGTGACCATAAATGGCCTCTCTTCAGCTTGGAGAGACGTGACCAGTGGGGTGCCCCAGGATTCTGTTCTGGGTCCAGTGCTGTTCAGTATCTTTATTAATGAGTTGGAGGAAGGAATAGAGAGTACGCTAATTAAATTTGCAGATGATACCAAATTGGGAGGGCTTGCTAATTCCCTAGAGGATAGGACGAAAATCCAAAAAGACCTTGACAGATTAGAGTGCTGGGCCAAAGCTAACGAAATGGATTTCAACAGACAGAAATGTAGGGTACTACATTTAGGAAAAAAGAATGAATTGCACAGATATAGGATGGGGGATACTTGGCTGGAGGATAGTACCTGTGAAAGGGATCTGGGAGTCTTGGTGGACCACAAATTGAACATGAGTCAGCAGTGTGATGCGGCGGCCAGGAAAGCCAATGCGATTCTTGGTTGCATCAACAGAACCATTGTGTCTAGATCAAGGGAGATGATAGTACCACTCTATTCTGCTCTTGTCAGACCCCACTTGGAGTACTGTGTCCAGTTCTGTGCGCCTCAATTTAAAAAGGATGTTGACAACCTCGAGCGGGTGCAGAGGAGGGCGACCAGGATGGTTGAGGGTCTGGAGGAAATGTCTTATGAGGAACGGCTTAGGGAACTGGGAATGTTTAGCCTTTCAAAAAGAAGACTGAGAGGGGATATGATAGCTATGTTTAAATATTTGAAAGGATGTCATATTGAAGAGGGAACAGGTTTGTTTTCCATGGCTTCAGAGACTAGGACTTGGGGCCATGGTTTCAAACGACAGGAAAAAAGATTCCATTTGAACATTAGGAAGAACTTCATGACAGTTAGAGCTGTTCGGCAGTGGAATATGCTGCCACGAATGGTGGTGGAGTCTCCTTCTTTGGTGGTTTTTAAGCAGAGGCTGGATGACCATCTGTCGGAAATATTGTGAAGGGGTTCCTGCATGGCAGGGGGTTGGACTACATGGCCCTTGAGGTCTCTTCCAACTCTATTATTCTATGATTCTATGATATATAAGATGGGGGATACTTGGCTGGAGGATAGTACCTGTGAAAGTGATCTGGGAATCTTGGTGGACCACAAATTGAACATGAGTCAGCAGTGTGATGCGGCAGCCAGGAAAGCCAATTCGATTCTTGGTTGTATCAACAGAACCATAGTGTCTAGATCAAGGGAAGTGATAGTACCACTCTATTCTGCTCTTGTCAGACCCCACCTGGAGTACTGTGTCCAGTTCTGTGCGCCTCAATTTACCAAGGATGTTGACAACCTCGAGCGGGTGCAGAGGAGGGCTACCAGGATGGTTGAGGGTCTGGAGAAAATGTCTTATGAGGAACGGCTTAGGGAACTGGGAATGTTTAGCCTCTCTAAAAGAAGACTGAGAGGAGATATTATAGCTATGTTTAAATATTTGAAAGGATGTCATATTGAAGAGGGAACAGGCTTGTTTTCCATGGCTTCAGAGACTAGGACTTGGGGCAATGGTTTCAAACTACAGGAAAAGAGATTCCATTTGAACATTAGGAAGAACTTCATGACAGTTAGAGCTATTTGGCAGTGGAATATGCTGTCGCGGAGGGTGGTTGAGTCTCCTTCTTTGGAGGTTTTTAAGCAGAGGCTGGATGGCCATCTTTCGGAATTATTGTGATGGGGGTTCCTGCATGGCAGGGGGTTGGACTAGATGGCCCTTGAGGTCTCTTCCAACTCTATGATTCTATGATTTTGAATAGGAAAGCTGAGAGCCAGGGCTTCTGTTTTTTTTCAATGACCTTTTCAAACTGCCTGTTTTAGAAATATTGTGTACCATTTGGGGGACTTTTAGGGACCTCTTTGGTGGATTTCTTGTGGCCAACCAACTTTTTGGGACTTCTTTGGTGGATTTCTTGTGGCCACTTGACTCCATTGCTGCAATTAGGAAGAAGAAGGAGACAGGAATGCTGAGAACTAGGGCTTCTTTTTTAATGAACTTTTCAAACTATATTTGGCACTGTTTGGAGGACTTCCTGGAACTTTTGGGTGGATTTTTCAAGCAGTTGAAAGGTAGAGAGCTGAGCTTCTGTCATTTGCATGCCTGTTAATGTTTTTTCATTCAGGGTGGGGGGTGATTTCCCGCTTGGAATGGATTAATCCATTTCCAATGCATTTGTATGGGAAACTCTGTTTCGACTTAAGAAAATGCATTTTGGTACGGATTTTATAACTAAAGGCACCACTGTAGAAGGAAGAGAACTCAAATTGGATCAACTTAAACTTAAATTGGATCAGTTAGGAGCGTTAAAATATTGTGAGAGGCATATTATGTGAAAATAGATAAAGAGGAATGGGAAAAGATACAGAATAGAACAGTTTTTAAAAACATGTCAGTTATATTAAAATAAAATGATTATAAACCAATGTGGGATGGTATTTAACACCAATAAAATCAAATAATATAGATTTTACATATTCTAAGATGTTCTGGAGGTGTAATAAAGAATTGGTATATACTTGCATTTATGCTGAGGATGTGAAGCAATATGAAGGAAGCATTTGGAGGGACTTTTCAAAGAAATTAGATAAATATTGGAAGTCAACATTGAAACTTCACCAGGAATAGCGTTATTACTGATAAAAAATAATCATGATGTAAATAAAAAAGAAAGTATGAAAAAATGATAAATATAATTATAGCAAAAATGGAGATAATTGGATTTTTCAACTGGTAGAGTGCAAAATTTGGAACATTGCAGGCAATGATAAAATGACATATGATCATTTAAGTAATTTTATTGGTTTTTTTGGGGGGAGAAGCGGGGAGTGTGGGGGAAGAGGGGGGAATACACTATAAAGATTACATTGAATATATCAAGTCAAAAATAACAATTTAGCATATTAACGAATCACCAAATAGTATCACAATACTAATAAGTTTGTTACTTCTTGCCATCTTTTTTCGAAAATCTCTTCGTAGTCTCCCTTTACAAAACTGGAGAGCCTGTCGATTTCAATACATTCTCTTATCTTTTCATGGAAGTTTCTCTCTGTTGGCACTTCTGGTTGTTTCCAAAATTTCGCATACAGTATCCTTGCTGCAACTATTACATGATGAAGTACATATTTCTGGTCATATGAGATATTAATATCTACTATATTTAATAGCAAAAATTCTGGTCTAAGCTCTAACTTAATCTTCAAATATCTTTCTATAAATAATTTTACCATTATCCAGTATGCCTTTGCCTCTTTACATGTCCACCACATATGGTAGAAGGTACCACTGTCATGTTTACATTTCCAACATTTGGGTGAGCAATTATACATCTTAGATAAACGGTGTGGGGGGGGGAGAATGCCATCTATAAAACATAACAATTTTCCTTAAAGACTATAGATTTAAAGAGTTTAACTGTATTCCACAAGGAGTCCCATTTGTTTAGATGAATAGGATAACCAGAATTTTCTGCCCATCTTATCATAGTAGCTTTTACCATTGTATCAATCATTTTTTCATTTAGCAAAATACTATAGAATTTACTAAGAAGCCTTGAGTCGCCAGAGGATAGTATTTTGTCGAGTGGAGTGTCATTAGTCATAAATCCCCCCTCTTCGGTGAGATTTTTAAAGTGTGAGTATATTTGTTGGTACTTCCACCAGTCTAACTTGTGACCTTCAGATATTAATTTTGCTAGTGGCTTCAAGGAGCAATCAGCATTGTCTATAGGTTAGAGGTTTAAGGCTTGCACTTGTATGGGGACCAGTTATCGCTCCTAACGGAGATAGCCACATTGGTGCTTTAGGATAAAACTGTTTTTTTTTTATGGATAGCCATATTTTAATTAAGGCATTCCTTATCCAATGTTTTTTGAAAAGGGTAGGTATATTACCCTTACACCATACATAATGTTGCCAGCCCCTGTCCAAATCATGACCCTCAAGCTGCAGTGTTCTATTATTTGTCATCAAGATCCAGTCTTTAACGCAAGTCATAGCAGCTGCCTTGTAGTACAACACCAAATTGGGCAGAGCAAAACCACCAGCTTTAGTTCTGTCCTGTAAATAAACATTTCTAATCCTTGCTTTTTTCTTTTGCCATATAAACACACATATACTCTTTTCCAGGTCTGAAATAATCTTGAAGTTAGGTAATATAGGTAGACATTGAAATAAAAAGAGCAATTTAGGTAAGACAGTCATTTTAACTGCAGCAATTCTGCCCATTAGAGATAACTGAAGTCTTGACCAAGTTTCCAGGTCAGCTTTGATTGCTTTTATACCATTAACATAGTTATCTTGAGTAGAGTGTTACAATGGTTGGACACAACGATGCCCAAGTATTTTGCCTTGCTAGCATGTTGGAAACCCGACTGGTTAACCAACTTTCCAGTCATAAGTGGGGTCATATTTTTTGTGAGTAACAATGTTCTTTCTCTATTAACCTTTAGTCCTGAAATTTTAGAGTAGGCCTCCAAAATCTTTAATAGCTCTGGAAGGAAGGTCTGTGGATCCTCCATAATAATCAACAGATCGTCCGCGAAGGCTTGCACCTTATAGACTTCTCCTTTGCTTTGTAGACCTTGGATACCTGGGGTATTTCTTATTACATGGAGTAATATTTCTAAAGATAGAATAAACAGCCAAGGGGAGAGGGGACATCCTTGCCTGGTACCTTTATGTATCTTAACTGTGTCTGTAAGGTAGCCATTTACTATGATTCTAGTGTTTTGTGCAGAGTAAATTTGCTCTATAGCTCGTAGCATTCTGTGGCCACACTGTAAATAATCTAACTGAGTTTTAAGTAAAGACCAAGATACATTGTCAAATGCTTTCTCAGTGTCGATGAATGCAAAGGCAACTTGCTTCTCAGGGTGACATTCATAGTACTCCAATGCGTCAAGGAAAGTTCTAACATTGAATTGAAGGCGTCTTTTTGGAAGAAAGCCATTTTGATCGTGGGATATCAGAGATGGTAGGATCATCCGCCATCTGTTTGCCAAAATGGTTGCAAATATTTTGTAATCCACGTTTAGGAGAGCAATTGGCCTGTAGTTCTGGATCAAGTCTCTGGATTTCCCTTCTTTTGGAATCAATGTTGTATGGGATGATTTCCATGAATCTGGTATATCTTCGCCCTCTAAAATAGATGTAAACAGATTTTTCATATTTCCCGAGACTATCTCAGAATTTTTTTTTATAAAATTGTGCCGGTATCGAATCAGGTCCCAGGGCCTTATTTATTTTTTGATGATTAATGGCCTCCATCATTGTAATAGGAGCATTCGTCATAACTCTCTGTTCTTCAGTAAGTTTTGGAAAATTGGCTTGTTCTAAATATTGGAAGATGGCATCTTTATTTATTGTCTCTGGCTTGAACAGATTCTGGTAATATGCCTCTTATGATTTTTTGAATTTGAGATTGGTCTGTTTGGTTTTCCCCAGTTTTATCTTTGAGTGTTAGAATAAGTTTTTGGGATTCTACCTTTTTAAACTTATAAGCTAACCATCTACCTAGTTTGTTTGCATTTTCGACGAAGTTCAGTTTGGCCAATTTAATCTTGTGGGCTATGTCTGCTGTTAAAATCAGATTGAGTTCATGCCTGCAAGAGGCTAAGTCTTTATTCAGCTGCTCATTTCGCGGATCAAGAATTAAGTCCTTTTCTAGCTTTTTCATCATGTTAAGAATGGATTCGGATTTCTTCTTTCTCTCTTTGTTCCGTCTTGCCATATATTGGATGAAAAAACCCTCTGAAATAAGGCTTTGAGGCATCCCACACCGTTTTCAGTAGGTGGCCTTGTTTAGATTCAATTCAAAGTATAGATTCAAGTCTTTGGCTGCCTCTAAGATAAATTATTTGTCAGTCCACAAAGCTGAATTAATTTTCCAGTGTCTGGGCTTACCCGAAGTTTTCAATGTCCACAGGATAGCATTATGAACGAATATTGTTCTCGGGAGAACTTCTATGTCCCTTGTATTTAATAAAAGGTCAGATGAAGCCCAGCACATATCAATACGGGAGAAAGAGGCATGTTGTCTTGAATAAAAAGTGAAGCCGCCCTTTAGTGGATTTTCCCTTCTCCAGATGTCTTGGAGTTCTAAAATGTCGGACATATCAAGAAAGGATTTTAGCAGAGTGGAAGTCGAGGTCCTGTGTTTTTTCCCTTTTGACATTTTCCTGTCCACGGATGAGATGTGTACAGCATTAAAGTCCCCCAATATAATTAACTGATGATTTTCATATTGCAGAAGCTTCTGAGCCAATTCTTCAAAAAAGACTTGTCTTCCATGATTATTGTTTGGGGCATATATACCAACAATAATTGGGTTTTTTTAGATTGAATATTTGCTTGGACAAGGATCCATCTACCTAACTGATCTTTTTCCAGAAAAGTTGGAGAAAGTTCTGGTTTGATATATAGTGCCACCCCTTTTTGCTTCTTTTCTTTATTTGAGGTGGAAAACAGGTTGCCCAATCTATTTTGGATTAAGTATTGTTCGTGCTTTCTCAATACATGGGTTTCCTGTAAACAGATAATTGCACATTGTTGTTTTTGGAGGAGTTTAAATGCCTTGCGTCGCTTTTGCAGGGAATTTAATCCGTTAATATTCCATGTTAGTATTTTCTGAGCCATCTTGTTTTAATTCCAGTGGTATTTCCTCCCTGGTTTAGGCCTAAGTTGTCTTTTTGGCTTGGCGCCTCCCACCGTGCCAGTATCTTGATCTTGCTTGGATGACCCTTGTTTGGAAACCTGGTTGGATCGGCTATCATCTTTGGTGGCGGTTTGGTTGTCGATTGAGTCTTCACCCTCGGAATTAGATGAGGAAGGGGAGGAGGGGGAGAATCCCAACTTCTCTGGATTTTTCTCTGCGAAGGTTCTAGCTTTCTTGTAGGAATTAATTTTCTGTATTTTCCCTTTCCATTGAAAGGTCAAACCCGGAGGGTAGATCCACTTGTATCTTATATCATGCTTGAGCAGGAGTTTGATAAGAAACGTATATTCTTTCTGCAATTGACAGACCTCCCATGGAACATCTTTCAATATTGTCACTTTGGATTCATTGATTTTCACCTCTTTATCTCGAATAACTTTGAGGATGCAATCTCGGGTGTATCTTTTGACAAGTTTGACTATTACCTTTGAAGGGGGCTTGTTTTTTCTAGTATAGGCTGTAGGTTGGTGATAGATCACATCTACTTCATGAAGAAATTCTTCTACGGGTGCCTCAAGCAGGGTGGCCAGACCTTCCCCAACCAGACTGTAGAGATTCTCAGCTTTATCAAAGGTGAGGCCTTGAATCCTTAAAATTTTGGATGAAGATTCAATTTCTTGCATGAGAACCTGCCTATTAGTAGACTCCATTGTTGCTTCTATCTCTTCTAGATGGAAGTTTGTAACCCCATGTTGTCCTCCAATGCCTGTAGCCTCCCACAAAAGGAATCCATCCTGGCATCTACCCTCACAAAACCTTCTTTCATTTCAGTTCTTAACCCAGAAAAGGCTGTGTTCTAGTCTGAGAAAAGTTTCATCTGACTCATATTTAACTGGTTAAGCATATCTAGGACTTGGTTGGTCTGGCTTTGTTGTTGATTCATGGCTGGAAGGGAGGAATGAACCAAAGAAGTGGAAACAGTCTTTTTTGTTACAGATGGAGTTTTGCTCATTTCAAAAATTGCAATGCAAAGCCACTGCAAACAGAGGAAGTCCAACCGAAAGCGTGCTGTGCTCACAATAGAGCCAGTTTACTCATTCCAGAAATAGTGCAGAAATCAGTTGTTAACAGAGGAGAATCTAGCAAATGTCGTGCTGTATTCACAGTAGAGTCAGCTTTCTCATTTCCAAAGCAGCAATGCAAAAGCAACTGCATACATAGGAAAGTCCAGCAGATGGCGTGTTATATCCACATTAGAGCCAGAGATGGCAAAAATGAAAGTAAAAGTTGTTTTTTGGAGTTTTATCTGCCTTCGATGGGAGAAAATAAAAAAAGCAGCCCTTTCCGTAAGCAGATAGTAAAGAAACAGGCAGAGAAGTATTTAATAGAGAGCGGATTCTCTTTAGGTGAGTTTTTGCTTGATTTTATATATTTGGAAGGGCTATCTGATGGGAAAAAAGCCACTCACTTGCAGAAGGGGGCGGGGAGGCAGCTTCTCCACTGTCCGGTTCTCCCACGGTCTCAGATGCATGAGTGATTATTTTCCCAGGGGTATCTACCCTCACAAGGGAGGGGAACCACTCCTGGGATGCCTCGGAGTGAATCTGGGATATCTTCTGCTCCCAGTGGGTGATCGTAGGATGGAAATCACCCTCTAGAGACCTGGAATGCATCAGTGCCGGCCAGGGCTGCTTTCAGCTAGCGTCTGTGCTGATCGCCGCCATCAACTCCATGGATAAAATGACATCTGAAGTTAAGTTTAAAGAAAGAGTGTTATTGATTTATAAATTTAATAAGAAGGGATGACTTTATAAATCTTATATTAAATAAAGGAAATAGGCAGAATCCAGGGCAAGAACATATGTATTTCTGGAAGGAATAAGGAAAGATTTTTAAAAAGAAGAAAACAAACATTGTGGTAAAGTATATAGATATGTGTTTTGCATTAATGAATGGTCCTTGGAGTGAGTGGTGCATTATTTGTTTATGTTGGCTTCAGTTCTGTTCCTCACTTCGATGGCTGAGTTCAGGCAGTGCTGCTGTTGAGCTCCACTCCCTTTTTAAAAAATATTTTAAACTCTTTTAAATCTCTTATCTTTTTAGCCCTTTTAACCACTTTATAATTTGGATATATTTGTTATTGTTGGGAACAGACTGCTGGGAGTTCCTGTGGTGGAAGAGAAACTGCAGTACGGCTGAGTATCTGCCCTATCTCTCACTATTTAATCCCCCCCCCCTTTTATTTTCTCAAAAGAGCTCCACTGAAGGCCAATTTCCTTGGGAAGCATTGGTGTTGTTTTCTCTTGCTTTCCTCCGTTTTATTTTTAATCTGTTTGAAGGCCTCCCGGTAAGAGTTCAAACATGGGGAAGAAGAAAAGAGCCAGAGTAAGATCCAACTCAAACTCCCCGGTAAAACCAGGTAAACAACTCCGGATAGATGATCTTCTGCCACAGAAGGACTTGGTGAGTGATCTCTCTATGTTTAACAGCACAAACAGATATAGTGCTTTAGACTTACAATTGGAAAATCAAGGCATCACAGATGAAACTCGCACGTCTAATTATAACAAAATTATATCTCCCATATCAACATCTGACAAAAAGTCCTCGCTTGAAGGTAAAATAAACCAGGAGCATCTGAAGAACACCTCTATGGATTTAATCTCTGAATACACCTTTCTTACTGCTGAAACTGTTAAAGGTATATTCCAGCAGCTTACATCTCTCTCCAACAAACTGAACTCATTAAGGCAAGCATTTGATTCCAGTAGTCATGAAATCACAGATAGCTTGCTTTCATTAACTAATGTGATGAATCAGATGAACCTTGCTACTCCCAACACCCCCCAGCTCGTTCAAAAGGCACAACCTGAACAAAAACTGGGCTTCAGGAGGGTTAATGACCAGAGAGACGAACAGGCAAGAAAGCCGTTGAAACCTCTGAATAATCAAATAGTGTTATGTATTGACAATACCCAACTTAACCGAGGGCGATGGACAACAAAAACAATTCAACATTCAATTTGCCAACTGCTGCGTTCAGACATGAATCAAATTGATCTGTGTAAGATTGAAAAATTGCCAAGAGTATCATCAATGATGAGAATACTCCTGATCTTCAATCAATCTACCATACCTTTAATGCTGTTAAAAATGGAACAATTCCTCTCCTTCTTTGGTATATTCGCCCTTAAAGTCTTCACTGATGAAGCTATTCGTCCCTTAATTGTAAATGGTGCTGGCAGATTGCCTCTATGCTCTGACCTTGGGAAGAGAAACTCTGCAGCCTCCTCAATTAAACAATCAAGTTTATCTCTAACTACTGGCAAAGCATCCACACAGCTGCCTAATTTACTAGAAGATGGGGGCATTCAACATATTAACCCTTCAGGAGCTCTGCCTCCATATGTGCCACAGAACCCTGAGGCTGAGCCAAATAATTTTGTGATAGCTACTCAAAAGTTGAATCCCGCTCCTGAGATACTGAACCCTCCATTTAGGAAACACCTTCCCAAGGACACAATGAAGCAACTTCAACTCCTACAAAATCCCCCAGCTACTATAAATCAGACTGAGATAACTTTTTCACCCAAATCTGCACCTGAGAACTTTGATCTGGCAATACCTAAAGGCATTGGTAGAGAAAATAACATCAATCAAACTACTCCATCTGAAGCTCGTATTTTAAATGGCAGTGGGTTACCTGATGACTGTGCAGAGACCCAGGCCCAGACACATGTCTGCTCTGACCAAAATTCTCTAGCCCCACCTGCTTGCCCATCTTCTAAGGGTCTGTTAAACCCCGAGCAGTCTTCATCTCTGTCTCTGACAATACAGCAAACCTTTTGTCCCCTATCACCGTCTCTTATGGACTTATCCCACCATTCAGTGGCAAGTTCAATGCCTGATTTAGAATCTTCCTTGGATTACCCCACTTCATATTGACAATCTGGGTCCCAGAGCAATCACCATCTAAAATGCATTTCATGGAATGTGACTGGCTGGCTGAGCAAATCTGAAAACCCATCCTTCCTGCTGTTTATGAAAAGTTTTGATATTATCTTTATTCAGGAGACTTGGCTACTATCTGAGTTACTATTAAATGGGTTTACTTCTCACACTCTTGCTGCCTCCCCTTCTACAACTAGAGGTCGACCAAGTGGAGGTCTGGCCTGTTTAATATCTACCTCAGTGGTCTGTGCTATTTTACCATTAACACCTTTAAGAACTATTGCTATGGCTGTTCTTTTGACCTTTAAAGATTGGGAAATTATGGTTGTGAATGTTTATATCCCCCCCCCATTCATCTCCTTTTTATTACGAGCAGTGTTGGCTTGACTTGGAAGTGTATATATATATATAATCTTGAGATAAAATTCACCAGAGCGCAAACAATATTACTTGGAGACTTTAATGCACATTTGGGCAGTGGTCACTATAGATCTGCTTATGCTGACCATATTGGTGATTTTTACAATCAGTCAAGGAACATGAAAGATTGCATTTTGAATAATTCTGGGGGGGAAATTTGGCAGTTGATTGATAAGTTAAATTTGGTAATACTAAATGGTAATTTTCAAGGTGATGAACTGGGAGAATATACATATTTTAGTCACAATGGAGCCAGTTTGATCGACTATGTAGCCATTACTCCCCCGCTACTAGATAACATTCTTCATTTCACAGTGGGTACACAGCCAGAAAGTGACCATCAGCCCCTTATATTCTATATCCTTACCCCTAAAGTTATATTAAATAATAGGGCAGCCAGTTCCTTCCCAATGAACCAAGCATTGGTAATAGCAGACACTAGGCTTAAGTGGTGCCCTATACTCCAGGTAGAAATAGAAAAAATTCTGCACAGTGCCCCTATACTTGAACTGAAAGGAGAGATTGAGGCAGCTTCAAATATTAATATTGATCTGGTAAATTATGGCAAACTAATTGACACTCTAAGACCCGCCCTAACAAAGAGAGTAAGATCCCTGCCCAGAAGCAGACCAACTAACAATAGCTGGTACGATAAAGAGTGCGAAACTATGAAGCATCAATTAAATAGAGCCCTCGGATTGCATAAACAAAAACATTCTAAAAGTTTGCCCAGTTCTTTCTTTGAGCTTTGTAACAATTATAAACGGCTCCTCAAGAGGAAAAAACAAGCTTTCGTAAAAGAATCCTATCAGAAACTTGCCCTGGCTTTGTCCCAGAAAAATACGGCATCCTTTTGGCACCTGCTGGCATCAGCAGAAGGAAGGTCTCACCATGACCTTGATTCCTATGTATCCATTAAGTGTTGGGAAGAATATTACTTTAAACTATTCAATGATCCATCTTATATTGGTGCAACTGTTCCACCTTTAACATTATCTCCTTGCAGTCTGCCAAGGTGGCCCCCGGTCACATCCAAGGAAATAAAATCATTGATTTCATCAATTAGGAGCAATAAAGCCCCTGGGGAAAATTTCATCCCCCCGGACATACTTAAATGTTTTTAGGACTGGTGGGCTCCAATTCTGGCCACTATATTTACTTATATAGACAGGGAGGGCAAAACTCCTAAAGAATGGTCTTCCTCGATTGTTGTGCCTATCTACAAGAAAGGTGAGCGCAAGGACCCAGCCAACTATAGACCTATAAGTTTGCTTGATGTTGTAGGCAAACTATATGCAAGACATCTCCTCTTAAAACAGGAAGACTGGGTAATAGAAAATAACATTTTAGCTCTTGAACAGATTGGTTTTAGGGAAGGACATTCCACACTGGACCATATTCTCTTGTTAAACCATCTAATCAATAAATATTCTATTAGACCTTCAAAGCAATTATATGTAGCATTTATTGATCTTAAAGCTGCCTTTGACTCCATTCCAAGAGGTTGCTTGTGGGAAAAACTTATTAACCTTAAAATAGACCCCAGATTGTTGGAAAGAATTAAAGACCTGCACATTGACTCTTCCCTTAAGATTAGAGTCGGCATCTCTGGCCAATTATCCAACACTGTTAAAACATCTAAAGGTGTTCACCAAGGCTGTGTTCTTGCTCCTTTGCTTTTCAACCTATATGTTAATGATATGGTGGTTAGGTTAACAGGTTTACAATTCTTTCCTGTCAGAGTAGGTGGAAAGGCTATATCAATATTACTTTATGCAGATGACACTCTGCTAATATCCCACACACAAATAGGCCTCAGAAGGCTCCTGAAACAATTTAGTAACTACTGTATAGAAAATTCTCTCAACATCAACTATGAGAAAACCAAAATTATGGTTTTCAGTAGAAGACCTCAAGTTCATAAATGGATGATGGATGGGAGAACACTGGAACAGGTAACCCATTTCAAATACTTAGGTGTGATGTTCCATCAGTCAGGCTCCTGGGCTTCACAGATCGACTTTGCAAAACAGAAATTTGAGAAGGCCATGTTTGGATTACTAAGATTCTGTAGGACCAAAGGAGGCCTCCTGATTCCTCCCATCTGCGAAATTTATAAAACCAAGCTACTTCCCCAGATTTTGTACGGTGCTGAAGTATGGGGAATGGGAAACTTATAACCCCTTGAAGTAACCCAAAATAAATTTGCCCGTCTATTGTTGGCAGTACCCCCATCAACTCCTTCTGCACTAATCAGATTAGAGTTGGCATTAATGTCAATAACAACACTAATTAACAAATCAATAATTAATTATTGGCTGAAAATCTTGTTTATTACCCGCTCTGAATTTTTAACATCATCCTATGGGGAGATGAACTCTGGATCATGGAAATTTTTTGTACTGAATCTAGTAGCCAAACTTGGTTCTTCCCAAGAGCATGTGAGACACCTTGGATTGACAGTAGCTAAACGCTTACTAAAGCAAAGATTATCTGACCTCTGTGTTCAAACAGATATAGGTTCGCTTAGCACTCTAAAAATAGCCCTTTTTTATAAGAACATTACACCTAAGCCTCTAAATTGCCCATCTTATTTTGCTGATTTAATGAACTTTGAACATAGAAAAGCATTTACCCAGGCTCGTTTTGATATGCTACCACTTGCCAATCTAAAGGGCCGTTATACACAATCCCCATACCATAAGAGAGTCTGCTCTTGTGATAATAAATCCGCCGAGAACTTGGTACATGTTGTGATTTATTGCCCACTATTTGGAATCCATCGTGAAAGACTTTTGAAATTAATCTTAGAAAAATATCCTGGTAGAGCTGACGAAGAAAAGCTCAAAATCTTACTCTGTGATAGAGATAAATTTTTTACGTTTCGAATGGCAAGGTTCTGTTCTTTACTTATTAAAATGAAAGTTGCTTTAACTACTTCTAATAGTCAAATTGACATCTAGGTTTCTGTACTCTCAGGCCCTTTTTGTCTATTTGTATTGTTATTTTATTGATATTTTATTGTACTGTTTTTACTTCATGCACTTTGCAATGGCCCTGTGAGCCACGCAATAAAATTTATATGTTTATGTTTATGCCATATACTTAAGTTTTATGTTCCATTTTCTTTGTTTGTTAAATTATAATTTAATTTTAAAGCAAGAGAGAGAGAGATGAAGGCCTAGATCATCCATACTATTGCATTACTAAATACTCCACATGTATGTGAAAGTGGTACAGTGAAAGGGGAACAAGGGGGAAAAAACAATGTATTTGAAGTATGGTGTTAAGAGGACAGCTTTACAGGTACCATGGATGGCCAGAGAGACAAATAAGTGGGTACAGTACCCTTATCTGCTCACTCACCATCCGCAGATTCAGTTATCCACAGATGGTAAGGGGCAAGGGCCCTGCTGGCGGACACAGCAACATAAGACAGTGGGAGTGTTCTGCAAGTCCTGGCAGGGCAACTGATTTTTGCTGCCTAAGAACAAACACTCCAAACCTATTTGATGAAAACTAAGATTCAAGGTTTTAGTGCCTATAACAAACATTGACTTTGCCAAGAAATAGATGCAACTGTGTCACACCATGCCTATGGTAAATTATCGTGTTTTTAATCAATATTTCTCAAGAGTTATCCATGTAGAGGTTTGTTTTTTGGACTCTTTAATTTATTTTAAAATTGTTGTTTCTTCTATATGTTATCATAAGGCATCTTCTTTCCTCTACTACCTGCTGTATTGGTAGTAGTAATAATAGTAGTAGTAGGAGGAGCAGCAGCAGCAGCAGCAGCAGTAGTAGTAACAATAACAAATAGGAAATTGAATCTGAGATTTCCACAACATAGCATTTGGATGTCTGCCTAAATGGCAGTAGGAACATCATGAATAAAATGAATTTATATTCCTGGGAAGGATCACCTGAGTGAAACCAAATTTAGTTTCCATACCAATTTCACTGAAAATTTCCCCATCTTTGAAAGGTTGAAGAAGCACAATTATAAGGATAAAGAGAATTAAGCATTCTACTTAAACACGGACTTCTTCAATACCAAAATTAATTGGTTATATTGACAATTTTGAGTACTTCTCTAAAAGATGTTGGGTGTCAGAGTGTGAACCATCGTTTGCTTCATCAGATTCTTCTGCTGAGTAGATTCTCCCCGGAGTTCTTGGAACTCTGTACATATTTTATGTGTTTAGTACTTGGAGCTAAAACAATGAGTAAGAAAAAGCACAAGTCATTATAAAATGAGTCACTGTATTCAACTTATACCATTTTACTTAGACTGGGAAATAGATTGCTATCAGGAGCAATCTATGCAAAAATGTGCTCCAGCCTGATATTATCTGTACTTATACTGGACCTCTTTTGCTCAGCTGTAATTTGAGGGGGTAGGATAAAGCAGTTCCCAATCAGATGGAAGGTTGACATTAAGGGACATTGTTCATTTTCAAGTGAGATCAGGCATGAACCTTTGCAACTCTCAGGCGTTTACTTCACGTCCGTTTTGTCTCTGTAAGTGTTGCACTTCGGACTGGTACAAAAAATACTTCACGTCCATCGCAAAACAACTGAAATTTGTCTCGACCATGCCCCCGGAGTAGGATCAGCGCATGACAGTACTGTACCTGGCACTGAGTTGGGGTATTCTCTTGTCACAGTTTGTTTCCAGTTTCTGTTCCAAGACAAGGGACCGTGTGGTAACAACTGTCATGCAACAACCAGTGTCCACTTAGTGGTCAGCGGCTGAAGTGGCATTCGACATTAGTTTCCCTATGGGAAACACCATGCAGTGCAAATGTTTATTAAAGAAAGTACTGAAAATTCTGTAGCATTGATGTGTAAATCAATGCTACTTACAATATTTTAAAAAAAGGGTTAAGAAAGCAAGACAAAATCAGAATTTGTCATGGAACAAGACCGTGAAATAACAGTTGTCACGAGACAAGTTATCACAACCACGAGAAAATGGGAACAGGGACTAAACAGGGACAAAACCACATGATCACGACCAACTCTGTCATGGTACAAAACTAATCGCGGAACAAGGACGGACATGAAGTAACCACCAAAGCTTCCTTTTAAAAGGAAAGTACCAGAACCTTTCAGGATTTTGTCATCTGCTAATTTACAAATTAACTCAGTTGTGCACTGTGTTGAAATAAATGCATGGGAAAGTAACTAGATATTCAGGCGGTGTACTGCTATGTACAAGCAGCATACAGTATTTTTCTAGCAACATACATATGCATTTCTTACATTTGCCACACTCACAGAGCATCATTATCTAGCAAATGAATAAGCTTGAAGAACTGTATCTTTCCATACCTAATGCTTTGTACCACACCACAGAGCAATTTGTACAGTACTTCATTTTCTTTAAAACAGCGGGTTCAAGTGCAGGACCTCACAGGACAACTGTGCTCTGTAGCACGTCTTTGCAGAATCCTGCTCATGGCCCTTCTAGGGGAAGAAGATATGTTTTCAGCTGAGTCATCAGACCCAGCTGCCTGCTGATTTGAGCTGCAAGGCTCCTCCAGCAGCTCTTCACCATTTAACCCCTCAGAATCAGGTTCTGTGACAGGCAGGGTCCTGGCATCACCATGCCAAGGAGGTGGGCACACCTGCGACCCCGCCTCTCGCTATCTCCTCCCCTCCCTCTGCTCCGCACTAGAGGAGACAGTGGCATGCCAATCATGTGGCCGGGAGCGGGAGAGGGAACTGTGCCATGGCCCTTGAGCAAAGTTCTGGGTCTGCTAGCTGAGACAGTAGGCTGGCAGACCCAGAAATTTGCTGGAGCAGTGGTGGTCCTTGGGGAGGGGGAGAGAGGGGTGGAGAACTTATTCCCTCCCTTTTTTAAAATTGATGGCTGGCGGGCTACTTTTGAACCCTTCACGGACTACTGGTAGCCCGCGGTCTACCTGTTGGGCAGGCCTGCTCTAGTGCATGTCTGTGCAACGGCGAAAAAGCATGGATTCATGGCATAGATCCACTTAATTTCTACATTGGATCATACTATAACAACAACAACAACAACAACAACTTTATTTTTATGCCACCTTTCTCCCTGTTGGCCTGGGGGTGGTAAATGCTAGTCTTCAAGGGCCGCACCTTTAGCAGTTTATTTATTTATTTATTTTCAAACTTATATATCGCACCTATTTCCCCAAAGGGGACTCAGGGCGGTTTACACAATACCATAGCAAATAAAACAGATAAAAACAATAAAACAATCAACAGCGGTGTCCAGGGTGGCAAGCCAATGTAGGAAGGGCAGCAAAGGGGTGGGGAAGGTTACCCCTGGAAGTTACCAAATGCGTCCTTAAATAGCCATTTTTTTAAGGCTCTCTTGAAGGATGCCAGCAATGGAGCTTGCCGCAACTCAACCGGCAAGGCATTCCAAACAGACGGGCCAACCACCGAGAAAGCCCGGTTACGAGTGGTTGTCTTACGGGCTTCCCTTGGCGTGGCAATCTGGAGCGAGAGGGCCTGGGAAGAACGGGTGGGTCGGGCCAGATCTGATCGTCAGGAGATACGCTCTGCCAGATAAGACAGGGGCCAAGCCATGGAGGGTTTTGTAAACCAAAACCAACACCTTGAACCTTATTTGGGAGGCAACAGGCAACCAGTGCAGGCGAACCAGGATGGGGGTGATGTGATCAAACTTACGTGCACCAACCACCAACCTGGCCGCCGCATTCTGGACCCGCTGCAATCGCCGAACAAGGTTCAAGGGGAGCCCCATGTAGAGAGCGTTACAGTAATCCAACCTCGATATGACCAGCGCCTGAACCACTGAACCAGTTGCCACATTTGCCTGAGAGTCTCGCTCATAAAGTTCCGGCCTTGACCAGTCAGGACCTCTTTGGGGAACCCGAACCAGGTGAAGATGTTAATCAATTCTTTTGCCAGACCCCTGGCAGTGGTAGTACGAAGGGGAATGGCCTCTGGGTACCTCGTGGCATAGTCAATGATGACCAGAATGTACTGGTGTCCCCCTGCAGATTTGGTTAGAGGGCCTACTATGTCCAGAGCTATTCTGTCAAAGGGATGGTCAAATAGGGGTAAAGAGATCAAAGCCCCCCCCCGGTGGGGGTTTGGGTTTCACTAACTGGCAATTCGGACAGGAAGCGCAATAAGCCTCTACATTTACTGACATATGAGGCCAAAAGAATCTTTGCCTGACCCTGTCTAATGTCCTCCTGGCCGCCAAGTGTCCTGAGGATGGGATATCATGGGCCAGTCACAATACCAGCTGTCTCAACCTTTGGGGTAGCACCATCTGGCATTTCTCCTCACCCCTTTCCCAGTCAACAAGGTATAACACTCCCTTCCTTAACTCGAAGCCTTTTTGCCCCCGCGGGAGTGGTCCCCTGCTCTTTAGCCTGTTCCCGCACCGGCTGTAGGCTGGGATCATCCTGCTGCCAGTTTCTCAGCTGGTCTCGAGTGGCCTGTAACAACTCCCAGTCAGTAGGGGCCCGGTCCCCCTCCCCCTTGCACACTTCTTCCGCTTGGGCAGTCAGACGCTCTATTCCCGGCCAGTCTCTTCCCAACAAAACCTCCCGGGTAAACCCTGGCACAATTCCCACTTCCATTTCCTGGGATACTCCTCCAATTTCTAGTATCACCCGCGCGGTTTGGTATTCTTTCACATCCCCATGGATACATCTTATAAACAGAGGTTCCGATAACATTCCTTCTACCCGGTCCCTTAACAGAGTCTTATTGCAGCCAGCGTCGACCAGGGCCCACATCTCCTTCCCATTCAGTTTCACTGGGACAACCCACCCGGGGTGGTTTTCACCGACCTGTGCAGAATAGGCCCGAGCAGCCGCCCAGGCACAGTCCTCTCTTGCGCAGAATCATTGCACGTGGCCGGGGTGGCTGCAACAGAAGCAGGATAAGGCCTTCCGCTCCCTCCGTTCCCCCGCGGTCACCTTTGGGGTCTGGGAAAGGTCCTTCCTGGCCTCTGCTCGCCGTCCCTGCCCTGCGCCTTGTCCGGAAAAGTCTCGATCCCTTCAGTTCACCGCCATTGCTGCTGTACAGTGCTCCACTGTCACCATACTGGGGCGGGGATTCCTCTCCTTTTCCGGTGCGGGCTGACCAGCGTTCTTTCTGGCATCTTCGGCTCCTAGATAGTCCTCCAGCAGGGTGATGGCTCCCTCTAGCAACGTTGGCTGATGCTATGCCACCCAGCCTCCCGGCAGAACTGCAATGAGTTGTTCTGTGACGATAATTTCCAAGACCTGCTCGGCTGTCTACCCCGTCGGCTTGATTCACCGGCTGGCGTAGATTTTCAGCTTTTGCGCCAGCGTTCTCGGGTGTATCCCCGGCTTCCATTTGGTGTCTCTAAACATCTTCCTATAGGCCTCTTCATTGAGATTCATGGTGTTTTAAGATGGCTTCTTTGACTTTGCTGTAGTCTCCTGCCTCTCCCGGGTCCATGGCGTCCACAATCTCCAGTGGCAGTCCTGTCAGGTACGGGGTCAGTATTAATGTCCATTGTTCCCTGGGCCATTTTGAGGCTCTGGCTATTCTCTCGAAGGTGTTTAGGAAGGCGACCAGGTAATGTCCTCTTCCCATTTTTTGAAGCTTAATATGACTCATGTTCGCTGGCATCTGCAACGTTCCTGCCATTTTGTTGGTTAGTAACTTTTGTTGTTCTGCCATCTGTTTGAGCACTGAGTATTGTCCCTCCAGTACGCGTCGTGGCCATAGTTCCGCCGAGTCCTGGCGGTCGCCTGGCCCCTTAAGTTGGGCGCCAGTATGTGAGGGTTCAGTCTTAGCCCAGGCTTTCCGCCCTTCAAACTTTAAAGAAGGCATCTCTCGGAATGAACAAACAGAACTTTTATTTGGTTCATCAACAATAAACGAAGTTTTTCTTCTAACTACAGTTTCAACATCTTTAACAACAGACATGAATGGGTTATTCTTCCCTCCGTAAGTTGGGGTTTCTAGAATGTGATCAAGTTCCCCACCATCACCTGTGGGCAGCCGGCTCCACCACTGTTCTCCTCCTCCCTCTCTGAAAGCCTCAGCCCCTCTACTTGTATCCCAATCTCCTTCATGCAGGGTTTGGATTTTCCCACTTGTATCCCAACTTCCGAAGTGGACTTGGGACCAGGGCGTCTCCGCTGGGGTGTACGTAAAGGATAGTCGGGTCTCCGGTCAAGTCCTCTCGGGGGTCCAGTTTCCCGGTCTCGACTTCCATCCGGATCTTTGCCAGCCATTCTTCCAGCTCAATCTCTTTATGGATCTCCTTACGTTTTCTGTTGTATTCTCGGTACTCCTTCTCTGCCCAATAGGAGCACTTTTGTTTGTGTGCCCGGCGTCTATAACTCTCAGCCTCCTTATGGGGCATCATCATTTGTTCCCAGTTCCCTGTCCAGGGATCCTCCATCCACACCCACTCCCATCCTTCTGGAAGCTCCCATCTCTCTCCCTTCTTACAAGTCCCGAACCCCACCTCCACCAGAGCGGATTGGTCAGCTTTTCCCGCCATGTCCTTTTTGCTTCCGGTTGGACCCGGGTCCTCTTCCTTCTCCCTTTCCTTCTGTTGCTCAATTATTTTGAGGGCGTCATAGTATCCCTTCAATAACATAAACCTCTCCACAGGTGACACTGTCAGTTGTTTCTCAGGCTCCCCTTTCTGCCCTGGCTTCTCCATCCACTCAGCTGGGCGTGCAGGGGTCCCTCTCTTCCCTTCTGAGAAGTTTCCCTCACAGCGGTAAAAAGCAGGAAGGTAAAACAGTGTTTCCTTGCAGCCATGCCAGCCACATGGCCATGGACTTGCACAACACTGGCTCTTTGACTTGAATACAGAGATGAGCACCTAGAGTCGGACATGACTAGCATACATGTGCGGGGGGAACCTTTACCTATGTTAAAACCAACATTTTGAACTGTGTCTGAAAACTGATTGGCAGCCAGTGGAGCTGCTGTGATAGGGGTTTAATGTGATCCTGGTGTGCAGTCAGTGGTCAGAGATGACGGCCTATGATGGGAGTGGATTGGGGACAATCCTGGATAAAAATAAGGTAGATCCATGTGGTCTGTGCACTGGATCTATGCTTTTGTGCCAGTGTGGAGCCATGTGCTGACAGACCCATGATTATTATTGTGAGGTATTTGGACATTAATGAGATGTATAATTTGATGGTGATTTGGGAAGGTTCCCATGCAAAAATCATATGAAATCAGAAGGATCCATTCTTGATTTCAAAGATCCACCATTTACTTTCTTCCCACTGCACACTTTTGTCCCTCCGAGTCAAGGGCTTTGCTTGAATATGTATATCATTTAAGATACATGAGCTCTAGCTGGCCGAGAAGGTGACATGAGCCCGGCACCAGCTGAGCTCAGGGGGAGGGGAGTACTGGGAGAGGAGGCGCACCTTCCCTGGAAAAAGAAGAGTGATGCCCTCAAAGGACTGTTCCAAGGTCCGTGTCTGGTGTTGGGGGGGGGGGGAGAGGAAGCTTCCCACCAAATATTGTAGGCTGATTTCACTCCTTAGCAGCAGGCACCCTGCAGTTGGGCGGCTTCTCAGCAGGGGTTCCCTGACCGGAGGCCAGATTGAGCTGTCACTAGGTTGTTAAGGCACTTAACAGGAGAGGGTGCAAAAACTGACTTTGTCCCTGGGCACTGAAAACCCTAGCTATGCTTCTGCTGATATGTACATTTGTGAACTGATAAAAGTCAAAAATGAAGTTGAAAAACGTGAGCACTTTATTGATACAAATAAAGCACAGGATTTGAGAGGCCTTGGTTTTCCCCTTTTGCAACACAAGCATGGGTAAAACAGACATTTTATTATGAAATTCATGCTTTTCTCCTGAATGTGCTTAAAAACCTCTACTCCCAATAGCTCAATCTGGGGTTTATATTCTGGATGCAGTGAATTTGACATTATTTTCTTTAGGTTGGGGCTGCAAAGGAGCAGTTGTTAAAATTTATATAGGTAATTACGTCATATATATTCCACATTTTACTACTCTTATAGTCTATAAATCAAATAGTGTATTAGATTATGTTTCCATTGAATGTTATGTGAGTAAACTGAGTTTTAATCCATACTTTCTTTCATGTAGGGTAAAAAAGGATCTGACATGTTCGATTCCCCAGCGAGGAGAAGCTGGAGGGTCCCAGAGCATCGGCAGAAGAACGGAACAGTAAGAGGGACAGACAGCGGCCTCACCTCGACGGCTTGGGTCACCCGGGCCCAAGGCCCCCTTGTCCCCGCCTCAGGGAACGGCGGAAGCAGCCCAATGGCCTGGCAAGTTCGGTCGGAGGTCGGCGTGGGCTACCGACTCTCGCCCTCTCGCATGTTGGAGGAGGGGGGGCGGCACGTACCCAAACCCCGCCTCCTTCCTTTCTCCCTCGGCGACGCGCCCTGGGGTGAGGTGGGGGGTGGGGAGGCAAACGCGCAGGCCGAAGCGTGAGTTCCCTGTTGCTATGGTGACGGGGATTGTTTGTGGGAGCCGCCGCCGCTCCGGGGAACGCCCTCCTCCTCCTCCTCCTCCTCCTCCTCCTCCTTCCCGCCGCCCGAACGGCGCGTGCCTGTTCGAACGCTCCGCGGTGGGCGGGAGGGAAGCGGCCAACGGCGGGCGGGCGGGCGGTCCGGCGGGCGGGCGCCAGGGTTCCTTTGGCCACGGCGGAGACCCTGGCAGTTTATGGCGGCGGCGGCGGCGGCGGCGGCGGTGGGTTTCTCTGGGTGTCTTTCCGTGTTTCTCTTCTCTGATCTATGCCTTGGAGGGGGTTGACTCCCATTTAATTTTCTCAACACCTTTGCAGGGTCGGTTAGATTTCTGAGAAGGGTCCAAAGAGA
The DNA here is from genome assembly GCA_029282475.1 of Phrynocephalus forsythii. Lineage (NCBI taxonomy): Eukaryota > Metazoa > Chordata > Lepidosauria > Squamata > Agamidae > Phrynocephalus > Phrynocephalus forsythii. The sequence continues at coordinate 68,073,193 of JAPFRF010000009.1, forward strand.
GCTGAATTCATTGTGTGTATGCCCTGTTGGCTCTCCTCTGGGGGAATAAATTATAGATAAAACGAGAAGAAACTGTATTTCAGTGGACTGCTAACGAGGAAACGGGGAGCTAGTAGATGGTAGGGGAAAGTTTTAGCTCTGGAGGTTCTCAGTCATGCAAACAACACTTAAACAAGCAAGAAATAAAACAGGTATGCTTTCATAGCTGCAACTAAACATCAGCTGGCACAGAAAACTACAGATTAGAAATGAAACACCTAAATATCTCCCTGCCCTGCAGATTTTGAAAGCATGTTGATAGTGTTTATTTACTGTTCTATATCTTGGAATTGTTCCTACATGGAGGAAAAGAGTATTGTTAGATTAAATCATAATTGTATAAATGTTTATAGACCAAAGATGGTTTGTAATCCTTCAGAGGATCAGGTTTCTGGTTTTCTCCTGGTTCTGGAGATATTTACAGTATCCATAAGGACGTCTACGTCAGAATACATACAAGGACTGTATCCAGACTTAGTATGTCTGCTGATAAGCAATTCTCAGCCTGCTCTCCTGATTAGTAAATTTTAAAAGGACTTTAAAAAAGTCAAGTAAATAGAAATGCACAGAACCCTCTACTACATTTTCAGCCCACTCCTAAAACAAATGATATAATTAATTAGCCTTTGATGGTTTGAAGTTTGGAAGAAAGACAAAAGTATGCTCCTTAACATTTTGTGTGCATGTGTATACATGTATGTTTTAGAAGGGAAAAACAACCACTGCTTTTTGGGTGAATCTTTGTTAACTATAAAAACACATAAAATGTATTGAGTTTCCAGTTTTGGCAATAGTTTTATGTAGACTATCAAGAGAAGTGCACATTGTTTGCTCTCTTTTTAAAAATGCTTCTTTTCCACCCTACAGATATGAGGAACACAAATAAAGAGGCCCGAGGACCCCCAAACAGATATGCACCATGTGGCAAGTATACAGTTTATAATCATGTTTATTGACATTTGCACGTATAGAGTATGAAAATTGTACTTTTGTGCTGAGAATAGCTTGCATTTGTAACAGCTTGGCAATGTAGTCATAAGAAATGCAAAGTATGGCATACAGATCAAAGACTTCATTGCAAATCTGATCTGCATGTGTGTGTGTTGTGTTGTTACAGTCATGACCGACTCTTCGTGACTCCATGTCAATGGAGTTTTCTTGGCAGAAATACTGGAGTGGTTTGCCAGTTCCTGATCTACTTAAATAGAAGCAAAAGGATGGTGCAGAAAATGATAGTAAATTACTTAAACTTGGTATTTCCCAAATGCTGGGGGGTGGGGTAGCTGTGTTGGTTCATAAAGCCAACACAAAATTCAAAATCCACCTATAGGCAGTACCTTTATTAGTGCCAGCTCCAGTTAAAGTAGTATACAGCAGTGTCCAAAAATGTGGTTAGGTATTTCACATCAAGAGGTATAGAATGAAATTTACTCCTGCACTTTATAATTTAGGACTGGGTTTTATCACAGATATAAGTACTCAGACTAATTTGGAACCACATAGTCAGCTGAAATATTCTGAAGAACTTAACACCTGGAACCTGTTGTATTATAGTTGGTTTTTGTCCTTAAACAGATGTTGCTGACTTTCTGATTTGAGATTTAGTTTTGTTCTTATGAACCCATTGAGCCACTTTGATTTTTCCATTTCTCTTCTAAGTCTGGTTCTGTACCCTCCCCAATAGTTCCCTGTAAGTCATTTGATGGTGGATTAAAATGTTCTGAACCAGAGTTTTGTGTGTTGCCATTCTAGATGTCACATGCATAGTCATGTGCCTAGTTCCACAAGTGAGATATGCCGCATAGCGACAAGTTATTGAACCATATGGGAACAACAGCTGGATTATGTTCTCTGTCACATATCTCAAGGTGGCTAAAGGGGAGGGGGGTGGAGGGGGATTTTTAGCATTGGCTAAAAAACTGTTGTGCAAATTGTGAAACATTTGGAAGCAAATTCCCATAACTAAGGGTGCTTTTACACGACCCCTAAAATCCGAGGCAAAGGGCTCCCAGATCCAGAGCTTAAAAATGTTTTCCCACTTAAAAAAAAATTAAGTACGACCACGCCCACCTAAGCGTGTCCCAGCACACTTTTCAAGTACCTGGCCTCCAGGAGGTAAAAAATTTTCCGATGCGCATTGTAAAGCTGTGAATGCCAGGCTCCCTCGCCTTTTGTTTGTTTTTTTGTTCCTGCTGCCCCTTTAAGAGACAGGAATCATGACAATGGGGCTGCTTCCACTGGCAGACAGAGGTGAGCCTGCATTTTTTTCTCCCTCCCCTCACGCAGACAGGAACAATGGTGTGCAGAGGGGTAGGAACACAGGCAGAGTGATCTCTGGTCCGAATTTAAGTTGACACCGTATTTTAGAGGTCGTGTAAAATTGCCTTAAGTCACCTCCGTGACATTATCTGTTTTATACTGAATCGTGCAACTTTGGTGTGCACCATATAAGATACGTGGAGATTTTTTAATTTGTAGCCATTTGTCTCTGAAAGTTAATACTTTTTGCATAACAGCACAACAGGTTTTCACCATTTTGTACATAAGCTGGTTTTCAATATGATCTCATATATAGCCTAAAAGTTATTTTCTGTTGCAAAACTGGCTTCTGTGCAACTATTTTTTTCTTGAGAACAAAATGCTTGTTCTAACACTTTAAAGACAAAAGTGTAACAATTGTGTAATTAGCCAACCAATTAGCAATTTTACCAGTTGCCCAGATGTTTATTTAATCAACATTTAAAAGTTCATTACCAGCGTTAACAATGCAGTAATTATCTTGTGCACTCCATTTCACTTGTTCACCTGAACAAATAGCTTTTAATCCTCATATGCCAAAATTGAAATAAACTGATTTTAAAGGTGCTGTATGACATTGGTTTGTGAGTGAAAGAGCATTTTAATTATACAAATAGTAATTGTGTAGTGTTTATTGTAGCCTTTTCTTTCTTTTCAATACAGATTGGTACTATCATGTGCCACTGAAGCGATCAGATGACCTTCCTAATTCAGAGGCTCCACAACAACCAACCTCTCAGATTCCGGGTCTTGGTGATTTTGGAGATTCTCATACTGAGGTTTCATTTGGGGGGCGGAGGAAGTGGATCAAAGACACCGACTCAGAATATGTAAAGCTGGCAAAACAAGGAGGCCGACCTGGTGATTAAATTCATATGGACATCATGGGAATTTAAGGAGGGTCACAAGCTTTAGACAAAGATAGTTGACAAACTGATAAATTCTGGGAAATAGAAGATAATAAAATGCACAAAAGAAATATATGAATCCCTCCCCCCAAAACCAAACTGACGTGATAACACTACATCATTTTAATGATTACTCATATAGAGTAAATTGGCAGTCTTGCCTTGAAATCAGTGGGTTTCTGTGATGGGCACCCATGTTCCTGAGCCCTCATCTAATCAACTACAGCATTCTGGTTCTTACTCAGTTGGAAATATCTTTAACAATAGAATTTCTTGCGACATACTTGTTTTGCGTATTCCAGGTTCCTACTATAAGTCTCAGCCTGAAGAATCTCCGTACCCTCTGACCATCTAAAGCCTGCCAGGGTCCCTCACATTTCGTCTAGAAGTACATTTCCCATGTACAGTACTTGGAAGATATAACATTCTTATGTTGTATTGCCTCCCACATCTTGTTGCTATGGCTGACATTATTTGTTTTTGTCCTGTAATTGGTACTGAAACTGTTACTACCCAAGGCCATGTGGGGTTTAGTACCATGTCTCGTTAGTACTAACTTTACTCTTGCCCAAGGTCTGGTGGCATAATGATCCATAGATCACTTTATTAGCTTCTCCAGGTATTGGGTTAATTGGTGTGTCAGGAGTGCTCGCTAAAGTTGGCGTAGAGATTGCTATGATTTGATCCATTCTATATCAAGCTGCCTTTTTCTCATAACTAATTTCCAGTTCTGTCATTATCGCTTTTGAGCAGAAGCAGGTGGTTCACTCAGAATGGTGGAGGGAGGTGCCATCTTCCCCAGTCCACAAATTAATCATGCTGCCGTTGCTTATCTAGCTAAAACAGCCATAGAGCCATACAAAAAGAGGTATCGACAGGCTTAAGAGAGCCCCTAGGTTTGTACAAGTACAATAAATTTGGTGGGCAAACCACCTTACAGAAATGTACCCCCGAAACATCCCAGTAACTGCTGAGAATACTTAGTAGACATGGAATGCCATGTCATGGGGGGGGGGGGGCGGACAAAAAAGAGGTGGAAGGGGAATACAATTGAAAATTCTGGGGCAGCAAATGGATGATAGACCATAACAGTGAATAGGAACATTACATGCTACAACATTTTATCGCAGATCCTTCTCATTTTACATCTTTCACTGTAGGAACCATACTAATTTTGGATAAGCCAACCAAAAACTGATAGGCTTTTGAAAATAATTTATGAAAAAATTGCTCACTCTTTTCTCTGCAGTTGTTATTTAGAAATATGTATACTTTTTTCCAAATGTCCCAGTACTATTCAGAAAAATACCATATATATAAGAAGGTTTCCTCTGCACATGCATGCTAGTCGTGTACGACTCTAGGGGCAGTGCTGATCTCTCTATTCAAGCCAAAGAGTCAGTGTTGTGCAGGTCCATGGCCATGTGGCCGGCATGGCTGCAAGGAAACACTGTTTTACCTTCCTGCTTTTTATAGCGGTACCTATTTATCTACTTGCATTTACATGCTTTCAAACTGCTAGGTTGACAGGAGCTGGGGTTATCAGCGGGAGCTCGCTCCGCTGTGTTGACACCTGGGATTCTAACTGCTGAGCTTCCGACTTTGCAGCCGACAGTTTTCGGAACCTTAGTCTGCTGAGGCAACACTCCCCTTTTCCCTTGTGTATACGTTTTCCCAAATGGTACAGGTTGCCTTAGCATACTATGTTCACTAAGAAATCAGTAAAGTGGGATAGCTAATGCCTCAGAAGCACACTATGGTACCATGGAACCCTTCCTTAGCTGTTTTTTTTTTCTTTACCAAAATGTAAGGACAAGAGTGATCCAGTCACAGTCTTGTATAGTTTTACTTGAAAATTCTGAATAAAACCAGAGGTTGTTCATTATTAAGAATGAGCCTCCCCGCTGCTTAGATTGCAAGTCACTGATAAATAAGTGTATTTATAATATTGTTTCCTTGTTTCAATAGTCTGCACAAAACTTTATTGCTTACTTTAAAATGCAAAGTGTTTTAAATATCTTTGTCTCTGTAAATCTCTTTGGCTTAAGATTTGTTGAGACATTTTACACCTACTCCACGAAAATTGTGCCTGGGGTCTTATGGGGCACCCGAGTGGTACTCCCATCATAGCAAGACATCCACAGTTGATGAATCTAAGTGAGTGTTTTTAATCCATAATTACTTTATGGTGGCTGGTGGGGAGGAAATTGTAAATTGTCAAGATAAAAAGAATGTTTCATCACTTGTGAGAGACAGAATAAATCATGAAAATAAAATTTCCTATGCAGAACTCAAATTCCAGCTGTGGCAGACTGCATGACTCATGAAGAATTTAAGGCTGACCATCCTGTCAATTATGAACCTAAAAGAGGGCCTTTTGATTTTGATATAAAAAGTGTTTGGCAGAGAGATGCTGAGGACAAAGAAAACAAAGAGAAAAAAGAGGTATGATTTGGATGTTCTTAGGTTAGTCCTTTATTTTTGATAAAACAGCTTTTTAAAGAAATGATATCTTTTAATATGAGTTTTGTTTTTAAAATAATATATCATTAGGATTTCAGATTTTGAAATTATCCAGAAATAATTTAAAGTAAAAATAACTAATCAACTCCTTTATGGAGCTCCAATTTGGATCAAGGCTGCTAATTTTGAGCTGGATCGAATTGCAGCTATTTTTTTTTTCATCGAATTTTGGGTCTTCCGAATACGCGGTGAACTTGTACTACATTTCCCATCAACTGTAGCCTTGATGGCTACGGTTAAGTACTGGCTGCGCCTCCACTTTCATATACGCCCCAATTCTTTGTTAAATGATTTACTGAGAGATGCTTACACTTCAAAATGGCATCAGATTATCACCACCAAAATAGCATCTATGGGAATAGATATAGAATCCTTATCGGTCTGTAGTGAAAAGTATTTATATAATGTTATTTGCCAAAGAATTTGGGGTATAGAAAGACAAATTATCATTGAGGGAAGTAACTCTATTTGCTCCCCTTTAAATCATGGTCTACTTTGTGGTTTTGAGCAGGGAGCTAATTATTTTAGAAATCTTTTGGATCCACAGGAGCGTCGGGCCTTTATGTTGGCCTGACTAAATATTTTTCCTTTTGCTGTGTCTTCTGGCAGATGTTGTAGAATTCCTTATAAGAGTAGGTTGTGTTGGTTCTGCCAGTTAGAACCTGACTCAATCTTCCATATCCTGATAAATTGTCCGGCACATCAGACCATCCAACAACAATTTCTTGGAGCCTTCATTTCTAAAATACCACCAGTACCAGAGATTATTACTACACGTCTTTTGGCAGATAAAAATCCTCATTTGACAGATTCAGTGGCTAAATATTTATTGTCTATCAGAAAAAAACACTCTGTTTCCCAGGGTAGACATGTTTTAAGTGTAGAGTAAATTTAGACAGCTTCTTTTATATTTATATTGATCCACCAAAGTATATCTGTACATTTGCTAATATATTTTATGCCAATAAAGGTGAATTGAAATTGAATTGAATTGAAAAATTTAAATGCATACATATATGGATTTTGCTGTAGCATGTCTGCATAATCCTATGTATGCAGTGATGCCTTGGATTACGAATGACTTGAATCGGAAAGGGAAATCCTGAGCTGTCAAAATCACCTAGCTGTGACAACCACAGATTTTGACAGCTCTGCAGCGATGGTGTGTTTACATTTGTAATTAAAGTTTTTTGTAAATCATAGTGCTTTTTCCGTCAGCATGCCTAGAAAGCAGGCTGGTGGGAACCCCCGTCCCCGCCTGCTTTTGGAGGCGCTTTGAAGGAAAATACACCACTGCCCCCACTGCCCCCATAGACAGCTGTGAGGGTTCAGTCTTTGCCCAGGCTTCCCGCCCCTCTAACTTCAAAGAAGGCATGTCTTGAAACGAATAAACAGAACTTTTATTTGGTTCTTCCACTACAACGGAGGTTCCTTTTCTTACAACAGTTTCAACATCTTTAACTTTTGTAACAAATGGATTGTTTTTGAACTCATAAGCAGGAGTTCTTAAAGAGAAATCAAATTCCCCTCCTCCACCTGGGGAGAGCTGGCCCCACCACTGGTCTCCTCCTCTTTCTCGAAAAGGCGCGGCTCCCCCACTTGCACCCCAACTTCCGAGGTGAGCTTGGGTCCAGGGCGTCTCGGGCGGTGGCAGCGTAAGGGATAGATGTCCCTCTGGGTTAAGTCCATCTGGGTGTTCAGTTTCCCTTCCTTGGCCTCCTCCCGCAGCTTGGCCAGCCATTGTTCCAGTTCTAATGTCTTTCTTATCTCCTTCCTTTTGCCGTTGTATTCGTGGGCCTCTCTCTCGCCCCAATAGGAGCAACCTTTCTTATGCACCCAATGCCTATAGCTCTCCGCCTCCTTCTTAGGCATCATCATTCTTTCTCAGTTTCCCGTCCATGGATCCCCCATCCAGACCCACTCCCAATCTGGGGGGAGTACACGTGGCTGCCCCTTTTTACAATCTCCGAACCCCACCTCCACCACCTCTGGTTGGTGGGACCTTCCCGCCTTTTCCTCGTCCCTTCTTCCTGCCATAGCCAAGTTCACTTCCTTTTCCCCTTCTTTCTGTTCCTCTATTATCTTGAGAGCGTCATTAAACCCCTTCCACAACATTGCTGTATCTTGATCCTCCAGTTTGGGTGGTCCCTTGGGTTTCTCCCTGCTCTTCTGCTTCTCCAGCCGTTCATCCCTCTCCTCGTGCTGTGCAGGGGTCACTCCCTTTCCTTCAGAAAAATTCCCCTCACAACAGCAAAAGTCCTGGGACGGGGCATCCAGGAGCCAGCAGCCTCGACCCAGGAAGGTTTTTCGCAATATGCACACCACACAAGGAAGATGCTGCCGGCGCGGGTCTTTTGAAAAACCTTGCTGGGTTGAGGCTGCTGGCTCCCAGATGCCCTGACCCAGCAGGGGGCTGAGCAGTCTTCCTCACTCAGCACCCAAACACTTGCATGCACCATGCAAAGAGCAGGCTGTTGGTGCGGGTGATCAACCCCCCCCCCCGCGCACAGCCTGTTCTTTGCATGGGCACACACCAGTGTTTTAAAATTAGATTGTTGCTCCCGTCCCATCCAAACAGCAAGAATCTGATTTTAAAACACCGGCAGAGCAGGCTGCGCATGTAGGTGCCATGCCCACTTCGCCCGGCTCTGTGCACAGCTGGATGAAGCGGGGGTTGCATCGGCTTCTGGGTTGGATTGTAGTCCCGGTTTACTCTGCAGCCATGGCTACAGTGTAAGCTGGGGCTACGATTGAGCCCAGAAGCCGCCACCACGTCCCTTTGCCCAGCTCTGTGCACAGAGCCGGGAGAAGGAATGGGGATTGCAACGGCTTCTGGCCTGGATCTAGTTTGCTCTGCAACCATGGCTGCAATGTAAACTGGGGCTACAAATGAGCCCAGAAGCCGTCATCACTCCCCCTTTGCCTGGCTTCGTTCACAGAGCCGGGAGAAGGGAGGGGATTGCAGTGGCTTCTGGGCTGGACTGTAGCCCCAGTTTACTCTGCAGCCATTTAAAGGGCTCCTTGCACAGAGCTGGGTGAAGGGGGCATGGCATCCATGCACACAGCCTGCTTTTCCAGTGTTTTAAAATCAAATTGTGGGGCTTATACAGGTTGCCAGACTTCCCGCCCCTTTGGATTCAATAAAGAAACGTTTTAAACGAACCAACAGGAGTTTTATTATCTTCAATACTTTTGGAGGCACTTCTTTTAACAGTAACTTCAACAGGTATAAAGTCTTTAACAAAGGGATTATTCTTAGAGTGTTCCACCAGACGCCTTCTGAGGCTCCAAGTCCTGGGTCGGTTGCATTGTTTGTAGCCCAACCTCCATGGATGACTTGGGTCCATATATCCCCCAGCGTTGTCCCTGAATAGGAAAGTCCTCCCAGAGGGACAAACCTCTCCTGCAGGAGTGTTTCCCAGTCCGTTGCTCCTCGGCTTTCAGCTTCTCCATCCATTTCTCATAAGCAATATCCTGGCACATCTGTTTGAGCTTTCGGTTGTACTCCCTGGCTTTCTGCTGTCCCCAATAAGAGCAGCCCTGTTTATGAGCCCATGTTTATTTTCCCATTTTTCTGTATCGGGGTCTTACATCCAGACCCACTCCAATCCTGTGGGCAAGACACGTGGCTTCCCCTTTTTCCCCTTAGCAAACCCCACCTCCACACCCGTGGGTTGGTCAGTTTTCCCGCCCTTTCTGCTTCCCTAATCCGCAGGGACTCCTCAAACCTCCTTCTCATCTCTTCTCGCTTTCTCCTCCCTTAGTTGAGTGTTCCTGGCCTCCTCCCATCTCCTTTGTTTTTCCCACAATTCCTCTCTCAACTCTCCTTAGTTGAGTCCCTTCAGCCTTCCCTGCCCCACACAAATCCTTGCCCCTCCGACCCTGGTGGTGGTGGTGAGCAAGGAACTGATTTTAAAACATAGGAACGTGCCATGCAAAGAGCATGTTGTGTGCGGGGGTGCTTTTGATCATCCGCACATACAGCCTGCTCTTTGCAGGCGGCCCGGGTCTTTTAAACGTGGATCCTTGCTGCTCCAACGCAGGGTTGGGTTGCTGGCGAGTGATGGAGTTAACCCTCACATGCTCCCCCGCCCCCTGGCAGCCAGGTGATTTTGACAGCTCTGCTGCTGGTTAATTAAGCGGGGTTTACCCAAACCCAGTAAAGGGGGGAATCTCTTTCCATAGAGATGCATTGAAAACCAATTAATCTGTTCCCTTTTTTGCCTTTTTTCCAACATCCGGAATGAATTAATTTATTTTCAGTGCATTCCTATGGGAAACAATGTTTTGAACTACAAAATGTTTGAATTACGAAATATCAACGAATGGATAAATTTCATAATTCAAGGCATCACTGTATTTATTCAGAAATTAAGTTAAATTGTCTAAAATAGTTGCAGCTATGCTTGATGACATCATTAGCATCTCACTGAAATCAAAAGGGCTAATATTTTGGGAGCTAAACACTTCATCCTCTGTTCCATGGCTTTCATCACTTTGAAGTGGGTTGAGGAAGCATTTAGTTTCTGGAAAAAAATTCTGCTGAAGATGCTGTGACCAGCCTTACATGGGTACAGGATTTCAGCCATTGTGTTTTAGTATGCGTATTTCATGGTAATATGTTTAAGATCAAACCTGAGAACTATCTAGGCTTCTTGGTTCTACTTGGTCACCATGTGCCAGCTTTCCAAATGAAAGTGCTGGTATAAATATTCAATATCCTTTCCTTTTCGATCTCTTCTCATACTCCTCCCACTCCTAGATATCTCTTGCTCTCTTGTGCTCTCTCTAGGCAACTCACTTTAAAAAAACTGTTAAGCAGAACTAGGTTGCTTTCCATAGCTGTTTGTTGCAATTGCATGCAATTGAAAGCTCAATAATTTCTCTGTCCCCCTCCCATTTACCACTCACCTCAATATATCCCTCCTCGAACTTTGGAGGTGGAAAGTCGAGACAGAGAGAGGTTAAAGAGGTAGCAATAGGGCTTTTTCTAAAGTAGAAAAGAGATAGAGAACTTGGGGGTTTCTTTTGTTAACTGTCCAAAAGAATTGCCAGCCCGCTATACCCCTCCCCACCATGCCCTAGATCTCTGGGTGCTGCAAGCATTTGCTAGTAACATTCTCAAAAGAGGCTTCCAGCAAATGTTGGGTGGGGGGGTGGATCAAATGTCTTTGGTGAGACAGAGGGCTCAGTTGGGGTTCTGAGTGAGACGAAGTGGGCTGCCTTTCCCTTTGGACAACTGAAGTCTTTAGAAAGGTACCAGGGGCTTCTACCTGCTCTGAAGTCCATCTGGTTAAAGCTCCATTCTGGTGCAGACTTTGAAGGAGGGTATGTGAATGCTTCCTTTCATCAAGGGGTCTGCATGATATCTACTGCCACTTTTATTCTAGGTTAGAATTAATAATTCCATTTGCTATTCACATTCATGTGGGTAGTTTTTTTCTCTCCCTTAAATGTGAATGTGGGAAATTCTTTGTGAGTTCTTCTCTTCTAACTGATCTTTTCTGTTGGATAAAGCTTGAACCACAAATCAAAGGCCAGTCCTAGGGGGTAGGAAAGAGGGTATGGGGGAAGACAAGTACTGCAGACTAGCTCTTCTCCCCTTCCAAGGAGACAAAGGCAAGGTGAGTGCATGAAAACCAGCTTGGCTCAGGCTAAGATGCCAGAAGGAGAAGAACAGCACCTACTGTGGGGAAGAATTAGCACCACACATACAGTGCTACCTCGACTTATATTAAACCATTCCAAAGGCATCTTTGGAAGTCGATCAAGTCGTAAGCCGAACAGCAGTTTCCTAAAGGAATGCATTGAAAATCAATTATTCCATTCTGGAGGGAACAGATTAATAGGTTTTTCATTGCATTCCTATAGGAAGGCTGTCCTACCCCCCTCAATCAAGAGCAGCGGAAGGCTAGTTTCAGCTTTCCCGAGAGACAGCTGACTGAAAGTTCCAACCTGTCAAAATCAGCTCTGGAAGGTGTTTGCTGTTCGCCCATCCCAGGTGGTTTGGAAAGGAGGCTGTGGGAAGATGCATCCATCCCAGGGATCAATGGGTCCGCTTCCCTTGCAAGGTGCCCGAGCTTCTCCCTCAATCAAGGGCAGTCGAAGACTGCTCTCCGCAACCCCCCTCCCACCAGAGCTGATTTTCCCAGGTCGGACCTGTCAAAGTCAGCTGCCTGGCAGGAAAGCGGAAAGCAGCCTTCAGCTGCCCTTGATCTGGGTGCCTTGGAAGTGCTTCCCTTCCAAGGCGCACAGGCTGGGCAAAGATGCATCCGTCCCAAGGATCTCCTGGGGCAGATGCATCTTCTCCCAGCCAAGCAGTTTGGAAGGCAAGCCGTGATGGCAGATTGCCCCTGCCGCTTCCCTTGCAAGCCTCCTGGGATGCATGAAGATCAGTGGGTCCATGCTCTGCTCACCCACCTCCGGAGGGTGGCTGGCTGGCTGGCGACAATAAGGAAATAAAGGTTTTTTTCCTCCCCCCCCCCTTGCCACAACTTAGCGGCAAGGAGAAAGGGAAAAAACTTTCTTCCCTCCTTGCGATTTGGGGGTTGTTGGGAGCAAAAGCTTTCACCCTGGCACCCCACCACCCCTTCCGCCACCATTATCCTTGGATAAGAGCGTTTGCTCTTATCCACGGATTTCACAATTTGCGGGGGATCCTGGAACCGATCCCCTGCTGATACAGCAGTCCTACTGTATACTTTACTGTCTGCATGATGTACAAGTTTAATTTGACTCATTACAGATTTTTTGCTGCTGTAGCAGCTTTCACCCCCTCTGTCTGTAAAGAACTACTTTTCATGCTGGGAAAATACAATAGTGTTTTTCCCCTACAGACAGTGTTGTAAAGATGGGTATCTGTATGTGTGTTTTCAATTACATAAGCAGCTCGGAAAACGGGAAGCTGGCTTGGATACTTTTTTTTTAAGTAGAGAGATGGGATAAAAATATTTTAAACAAACAGTTGTGGCTTTAACATGCATGCATGTGCACTCAAACATATTGTGATTCCCCTCCCCTCATTTTTCCAAGTGATTTGTATCTGGCAGAAGTTGAGACGGAAAGATAGAGCCAGTGTACTTGCCTGCAAATAGGGAGGAGAGAATCCCAGTGTGATTTGTGTGAGCACGCATATGCATGCGTAGGTGCATGCATTCCAACTATTTTCTTATATATGGAGAATTTTCTAATGTTATTTGAAAATTGTGTAAAGCAGAAGTTGGAAAAGTTACTGATTTGGACTGCAGCTCCCAGCATTTGACAACCAGGATCATTAGGAGCCATTCTCACTGCATAATTCTGAGAGGCATAGTCCAACAAAGTAACTTTTTCAGTCTCTAGCATAATTGTTTAAAATGTTCTTCCATGTTGCCCTTTTTAATTTGCACAATGTTTTTTTTTCTTTTCTTTTTTTTCAATTTATTTATAGTTTTCAAACAAAAAAGTTATCAATCAAAGAAAGGAAAAAAAAATTGGAGCGATTCTAATCTTCTCAAACAAAGTTTGCCTCTCATCTTAACAATGTATGATCCTTAACTATCTCAATTACTCATAAATTAAACAGGAAACTTAATTGTCTTGTAATATTCATCTAAAAATTTGTAGAAATCATGCCATCTTTCTTCGAAGTCTTCATAGCATCCTTCTGGTTTCATTAGTGCCGAGATCTTGTCCATTTCTGCGCAGTTTAACACCTTCATAATTAACTGATTTTTGTCTGGAATATTGTCTGTCTTCCATAATTGTGCATACAACATTCTAGCTGCTGTGATAATATGAATTATTACATTTTTTTTGCTATCACCAATATTTTGTTGTATCATAGATAATAAAAAAATCTCTGGTTTTAACTCAAGATTAATTAACATAGTTTGTAAAATAAATTTTTGTACCATACACCAGTATTTTTTAGCCCTCTTGCACACCCACCACATATGGAAAAAAAGATCCCCGTCCTTTGTTACATTTCCAACAAACATCGGATATTTTATACATTTTAGCCAGCTTATCAGGTGTTAAATACCACCTATAAAACATTTTATAGAGATTCTCTTTAAATGCTATTGACTTAGTGATCTTTATATTAACCTTCCATAGTTTTTCCCATTCCTCTAACTGAATTTCTGACTTTAGATCCTGTGCCCAGCTTATCATACATTCTTTTACCATCTCATCTTCTACGTGTCTGGCTAATAACCAGCTATAAATTTTTTAAATTAACTTTTCATTAGAAGAAAAAATGATTTTATCCACTGCAACTTCTTGATTTGAGAAACCAAATTGCTTTTTATCATTCCTAAACCAAGATTTCATTTGCATTTCCAACCACCAATCTATTCTAAATCCTTGTAGCTGTAATTCTTCTTTTGATTTTAGTTGTAATTTTTCTGTTAACATATCTTTATATCTCAGAGTTTTTTTGTCCTCTATTATGGAGGGTTTTGTATGTGCCAGTTGTGGGGAAACCCAAAGTGGCATTGCTGTATAGATAGAGTTCTTCAATGAGTCCCAAACCCACAACAAGGCGTTTCTTATGCAGTGGTTTGCAAAATCTTTTGGGCTTTTGCTTTCCCATACCATAGATATGCATGCCATCCAAAATTCAAATTAAATCCTTCTAACGTAAGTAGTCGATTATCTTCAAGGGTCATCCACTGTTTCATCCACGTCAGACAGCAGGCTTTATAGTATAAAATCCAGTTTGGTAGCGCGAAGCCTCCATTTTCCTTTTGTCCTGCAATACTTTAATTTTGATTCTAGGTTTCTTATCATTCCAAATGAATTTCCTTATTTGTTTATCTAATTCTTGTATTAATTTAGTTGATTTAAGGACCGGTATTGTTTGGAACAGGAATAGTAGTTTTGGTAATACATTCATTTTTATTGCCGCTATTCTACCCATAAAGGATAGTTGTAAATTTTTCCATAAGTTTATTTCCATTTGTATCTCTTTCATTACTTTGATGTAATTGTCTTGAATAAGAGTACTGGTTTTTGCAGTAAGATAGATACCTAAATAGCGGACTTTCTTAACTACCTTGAAATTACATTTTTGTTCCAGATTTTGGACTTCTGTCTCTGTCATGTTCTTTACTAACATTTGAGTCTTTTCTTTATTTATTTTCAGGCCTGCTACTCGTCCATAGTCCTGTAAAGAGTCCGTCAGATTTGGAATTGTATCTATTGGGTTTTCTAATATTATCATCAAGTCATCTGCAAATGCTTGTATTTTGAATTGGTGCTTCTTAATTTTAATTCCGGTGATTTCAGGATTCTTTCTAATGTTTCGCATCAAGACTTCC
Source organism: Phrynocephalus forsythii (assembly GCA_029282475.1). Classification (NCBI taxonomy): domain Eukaryota; kingdom Metazoa; phylum Chordata; class Lepidosauria; order Squamata; family Agamidae; genus Phrynocephalus; species Phrynocephalus forsythii. Next base: position 68,088,263 of record JAPFRF010000009.1, read on the forward strand.
AATGTCAAAATAAATAATAATGGGGAAAGAGGGCATCCTTGTCTTGTACCTTTTGATATCTTTATTGTTTTGCTTAAGTCCCGTTGAGATTTACTTTCATACTTTGATATTGATATATTGCTGAGATGACTCTTCCAAATATTTCCCCAAAGTCCATTATTCTGAGTTGTTCATATAGAAATGCCCAAGATACATTATCGAATGCTTTTTCTGCATCTAAAAAGATCCAAGCAGCAGGTTTGTCGACTTTCTGATCATAATATTCCAGAGAGTTAAGTGCAATTCTTATATTATGGCTGAGTTGTCTTCTAGGAAGAAAACCGTTTTGATCTTTATGTATAAAATTTGTTAAAACATGTTTCAATCTATCTGCCATGATTGATGCGAAGATTTTGTAGTCAACGTTTAATAGCGAAATTGGTCTATAATTTTGTATTAACTCTGGATCTTTCCCTTCTTTTGGTATGAGTGTAACTGTTGCTTCTTGCCATGATTTTGGCATTATTCCTTCTTCCATTATTTCTGCTATAACTTCTTTTAGTGGTAAATCCAAAATTCCTTCAAATTGTTTAAAAATTCTGGTGTAAGACCATCTGGTCCCGCTGATTTTTCATTTTTCTGTTTTTTAATAGCTTCTGTTATTTCCATCATCGAGACTGGGTTATTTAATTTTTCTTTCTGTTCTGATGTTATTTTTGGAAGATCTTGGCTTTCTAAATATTCTGCTATTTCGTTTCTTGCTGTTTGTTCCTTAGAATATAGATTTTGAAAGAAGTCTTCAACTATTGTTTTCATCTTATCCATGGTGTTACAATTATTTCCATGTTTGTCTTTAAGACTTGTTATAGAATTCCTCTGTTTTTGTGCCCGTAATTTGTTTGCTAGCCACTTCCCAGGTTTATTTGCATATTCAAAATATTTTTGTCTGGCTATCTTGATTTTGAAGGCAACTTCTTGAGAGATCAATAAGTTATACTGATGTTGTAGTATCTTGATCTGATTTTGTAAACTTGTCTTTGTTGGGTTTTCTTGGAATTCCATTTCTATCTTCATCAATTCCTTTAAGATGTCTGTATATTTTTGTTTTCTTTCCCTATTTTTCTTTGTGTTGTAGCTTATAACCAGTCCTCGGAGGTAAGCTTTGCCTGCATCCCAAACTATGCTTGGACTTGTCCCTTTGTTTCTATTATTCTCATAGTATTCTTGAAGTTTCCTCTTGCACTGAGTTATAAATTCCTTATCTTTTAGCAAAAAGTTATTGAATCTCCATCTTGTTATCTTAGGTTTGTTGAAAATTGTCCACAGAATTGGATTATGATCTGCAAATGATTTAGGCAGTATTTCAATGTCTCTTGTTTCTGTCAGTAAATCCACTGATGACCAACACATATCTATTCTGGAGAAGGAGTTATGACGGTGTGAGAAATAAGTATACATCTTCTTCTGTAGGTTTCTTCTTCTCCAGATATCATTTAGGTTCCATTCTTGCGCTAGTTGGAAAAATAAGTGTGGTAATTTCCCTTTTCTGTTATCTTTTCTAGGTTTCAGGCTGTTTTTATCTATCATTGGAGAGGGTACTCCATTGAAATCACCTATTATAAAGATTGAAGAGTACTCATATTCTGATAGAATTTCTCGTATATTTTTGAAGAATATATTTTTTTCTTTATTGTCATTTGGTGCATAAATAGCACAGCACAGTGTTGGTTTCTTATTAATTTGAATTTCAATCAAGAGGAACCTTCCATCTTTATCAGACTTAATCAGACGTGGATTTAGATAAGGTTTAATATAAACAGCCAATCCTTTTTTCTTTTTCTTTTCATCTAGAGAATGGAATAAAATACCAAGTTTTTCCTGTGTTAAATACTTTGAATCACTAAGTTTAATATGTGTTTCTTGCAAACATGTCAAGTCCAATTTCAGTTTTTTGAGTTTTTGGAAAATTTGCCTTCGTTTTTCCGGGGTGTTCAATCCATTAACGTTACAGGAAAAAAATTGTAATTCCATTTATATTTTGTAGTTTTTGTTTTTGATTTCCCTTAGATTATAGGCTTCTCCCCCAGTTGCGTCCTGTGTTTTTCCTGGTTTTGTTTTGTCCTGTCCTTCTTTTGGAAACTGGGTTGCCTTTTTCTTTCTTTCTTTCCTTATTTCTATTTCTTCTACGTCTTGTGGTTCTTCCTCTTCTTCCTCTTCCATAATTTCTCTTTGGTCTAATTCTTGATATCCTAATTTCTGATTGTTCCTCTCCAGGAACTTGCTGGCCTTGTTCAGTGAGTCAAGTCTGTAATGCCTCCCATCCCAGGTAAGGTCCAATCCCTCCGGATACATCCATCTATATTGTATTTGATTTGCAATTAGTACTTTCACTATGAAATTGTATTCCTTTCTGATTTGTCGGATTTTCCAAGGTATATCTTTGACAATTCTTATTTTTTGATTCTTGATTTCTATCTGTGTTTCTCTTGTGTCTCTCAATATTTTATCTCTCGTAGATCTCCTAACAAATTTGACATGGACTTCTGGTGGATATTTATTTTTCTTTGTAAAAAAGTGCTCACTCTATATGTTGTATCTATTTCATAATGCGCTTCTTCTGGAGGTATATTTAGTATTTTTGCAATTTCCTCTGTCATCAGGCTAAGTAGGTTTTCCCCTTCTTGCTGAGGGATTGATTGAAATCTTAGAATATAAGCTGATCTATCCAATTCTAGTTGATTAATGTCCCTTGAAGCTCTTTGTGCTGATATTTCAATGGCTTCTGTTCGCAATTCCAACTCAATTGTCTTATCTTCATAAGCATTTAATTGACATTTAAAATTTCTGATGTCTCTTTTGCATTCCTGAATATCATTTTTAATTTCTGATAGTTCTGAAGCTACCTTCTGTATAGTTGTGTTCATTCCTGCCAACATGTCTGTAATTGTTTGTAGTGATGGTGTTTGGGGTGAAGAGGGGGATAAGATGATTCCCCCTCTCCCTGCCATCAACGTTGCTTTTTCTGTTGAGGATTCATCTTGATAAATTCCTGTAAGTCAATCAATGGTAGGCTGCACTTGCTTGAAAGAGGAAGACAGCTCCTTCCTTTACTGTTCCCTTTATTTGTTTGTTTAATGCAAGGAGAGAGAGAGAGCCATGTAGTGGTCACCACACCCTGCCAACTTCCAGTCTTTTATAGTTGCATCTTATTCACAGAATGCCTTTAAAGGGACCTTCAAGAGGGTCTCTAGATGGAAGCAGTGATTATCAACCAGTATAACTATTGGGTATGTTTTTTGACTTTTTCTCTTTTTATCCACAAATAGTTTCTTTATGAATGTATACACGTTTTAAGAAAATGATAAACAGATTAAAGTTCTTACGTTTTAGCTTGAATAGTAGCTGGTCATGCTTTGAAAAACAGCTTGTGAGGTTTTCCCAGCTGAAGGTGATTTTGGTTTCTTTTCTTGATGGTTGCCTCAGCTTGCTTCCGCGTGAGTTTTCTTTGACATGTATCCCTACTTTATCTTCATTTCAAAAAGAAGGAACAGCTTGACAAAGAGATGCAAAGTTGTTGAGTAATCTCTGGGTTTGTTTGTTTTTGCTCACGCTTTCTCTTCCGGTGCTGCTTCTTGACTGCAAAAATGCTTTGGGCTTGTCTGGGCTTCCAGGGATAGGAATATTCTCTGTTTCTCCGTTTCTATGGAGACCAGGAACACCCCCGTTGCCCCTTAGCTTCCAGCTCTCCTCCAGAGTGCCGGTCGAGTCTTTGTTTTTAGAAGACCCCCTCAGACAAGTCCATTCCCAGGGCGTTTTCTCAGGAGCTCCTGAAAAACACAGCCGGCTGCAGCAGCAAGAACCCGGAAGTCCAGTTTATTCAATTTGCACAATGTTGAGGAAGATGAGAGATCTCTGTTCAGGGATCTATATCTATCTCTACCAAAAACTCATCTGAGTGCCAGTCCTTTTGAGCCTAATCATGTTCTGGAAAAACTCAGGTTTCAGGGGGGAAACTTTTGGAGGCTGCAACAGTCTAAAGGGAAGGTTGAGTGAGGATATGGAGTCTAGCAGGCAAGATGGAAAGACATTACTTGCTCTCCCCTTGAGTCTCAGTAAATAAAATACACAGCAACACGTGAAAAAAAGTTCAGACCACCAATGTAACTAATAAGAACATTAAATAAATCTTGAAGAATGTCAGACTGAGTGAAACGTGCAAAACATGTTTATGATTCTGATTAGCTGGAGACAATTGGCAGCATGTTGGCAGTGAAACAACAATTAGAGGAAGATTTGTTTTTGAAGTGGGAGAGAAATGGAAGGAAGAAATCAACCTAAATCAGCCTGGATTTAGGGACAATTTACAAACTTTTAAGTAGTCTGGGAATGTGAAGGAGGGGGAGGAAAGCATGGAGTTTTTAAAGAACCTTAAAGGGGAGAGGAGAACCTTTCCCCCAGAGCCAAATAGCAGTTGCTGTGTGAGTCTATGATCAGGGATCTACAGACAAGTTAGAAGAGAGTGAAACAGAAAGAGAAGGAAAAACTTCCAGAAATTGCTTCCGATATCAACATACCTCAAGAGAGTATTGAGATGCAAAAGTAAGTCCATCTGCTGTTAGAAAAGACAATAACAGTAGAAAAGTTAAAAGGACTGTTTCTGAATAAGATTTTCTTTTGCTAATACAGATTGATTGATGTCAAAATCCAGAATTAGAAACTGGGAACCAGTTTGTCAGGGAGATAGGCCTTCAGATTGATAGAATTTGGCATGACATGGATATGAATCCAGGGAAAAATCAGTGGAGAAAGAGAAAGGCTCTTCAGAACACTCAAATTATGGCAGAACTGAAAAATTGTCGTTGAATGTAGGTTCTATTAAAATGGCTGTCAATAAAAGTTCAAAGGATATTAAAAGGGGCAAGAGAGACTAAATAATTACAGTGGTACCTCTACTTATGGGCGGCTGTAACCACAATTTGAGTTAGGAAAGGCTGCTCTCCACTCCACACTACAGCTGATTTTGACAGGTTGGACCTGTCAAAGTCTCCTGTCAGTACAGAGCAGAGAGCAGTGTTTGCTGCTCCTTGCTATCTCGTTCTTCTTGGTTGCTTCGATCTCTGCGAAAGAGATTGAAGCAACCAAGAAGAAGGATGAGGGAACCATTGCTCCTCCCTCCCAGCCCAGCCCAGCTGCCTGAATACTCGCCCGTCCCAGGAATCAATACATGTTTGCATGGATTGACCAGGTGGGGGAAGGTGGGCCTACCAGCCAAGCCGCCCAAACGTGCACCCATCCCAGGGATCGGTGCATGTTTGCATAGCTCGGCTGGAGGGGAGGCGGGCTTCCCTCCCAACCTGGCTGAGCCGCCTGAAAGTGCACCATTTCCAGATATCGGTGCAAGTTCACATGACTCAGCCGCGTGAGGGGGAGGCACCGATGCCGGGGATGTTCTCTCTTATCCACAATTTTTCATTATCCATGGGAAGGCCTGGAACCAATCCCCAGCAGATACCGGGGTCCTACTGTAGACAAATAAAGGCTTCGCCACGAGGGTGGTGAAATGACAACTGGTACAGTATCTACTCAAGTGGGCAGATACCTTCCCTTGGAATGAAGAGAGTAGATATTGAGAGGGCTCACAGGATTAGAAGATTTAGGACAAAACGACATTCTAAGAGACTTTGTGGTAAGATTCTGTTCCTATCATAAGAATGAACAACTTATGCTGAAACAGAGTAATGCAAAAAATTAATGAAACAGAAGGTACTACTTCAAATACACTGTGGGGCACTTGGAAAGCAGTAGAGAGAGGGTTAAGTATAAAATATTCATATAATATGAAGGAACAGGAAGAACAAACAATGGCAAATTAGAGGAAGAAATTATCTAGAGAAAAGATATATAGTATACAAAAGGAAGAAAGAAAGGTTTGATGGAAATTAAGGCAAAAAGGAAAGTTACAAAATGCATAGCTAGAAAAGGTACACAGGAATTTAATACTGTATATCATATTTTTCAATCTATAAGATGCCCCCATGTATCAGATGACCCCACTTTTCCAAACCAAAATTACAGTTCTGCAACTTACTTCCATGTATAAGATGAACCTCAATTTTAATCTAACAATTCTAAACAAAATACATGAAAAAATATTGTATTTGAGAACAGAATTTTATTAAAATAGTAATAGGAACTCAAAAATGTTCAGAGCCATTCTTGGGTTTCTGAGGGCTTAACTACAGTAGGACCCCTTTATTCATGGGGGAGTGGCTTTGAACTCCCCCACTCAGAAGCCACACGCAGCCAGGGTGCCAATAATCTGGCTGGCGGGGGGCGGGGGACCGTGCTGCGGCCCTCCTACTTTGAAGCTGCACACAGATTGGCACAGCCATGGTGCCAATCTGCCAGCGGGAGAAAGAAGGTGGGCTACTTTTTATCCCTTCATGGCCACAACAGGCTGTGGTTGACCTGTTGTGCAGGGCTATTCTGTGTACAGTAACTTACTTATATATATTACTTATATAACAGATTCCAATTACCTTTTATAATTAAATTCATTTATTAAAAGCTAATGAGGATTACACGTGATATTTGCTTCTATCTGAAAAATAACAAAGCTTAATATTTACTACTATATTACTTTAAAAAGACTATAAGGCCAACTGCCTTCTAATAGTTTTCTAATTTACATCTTGCCCCTGTTGTCTTGTCCTCAGGCAAAAAACGAAACTCTGACTTTCAGCTCTGCTCACACTTTGTTGTCCTGGGAAAAACGGTCATGTAACATATTGTCCAATAGGACTTATCACTGAGCTCTTGTTTACATCTTCCATAGATAACAGCAGAACTATAGAACGAAACTGTCTCTTAATCCCATTTACACTACGGCCTAGCTGAAATCACTGTTCTATAATTCCATTGTCCTGACACAGCTATCTTACAGCTAGTGGCTTCCCTCTCTTTCTAAAGGGAATTTTGTGTCTTGCGTTAAAAAAACACACCTTAAAAATAGACCCCTAGACAACATTTAGTTTATAAGAGTGTGGTAAAATTGTTTTGGGCTTCAAATGTGTTCTCATTTACAGTTAGAGCAGTACCTTGGTTTACTTACGCTTCAGTTAAACAAAAAAAATTGGTTTACGAAAAGAAATTATTGGAAATAGGAATGCCTCAGTTTAAGAATTTTTTCAATGGAATGCCCCAGTTTACTGTTTTTTCATAAGGCATTGCACCCTGGTAGATGGTGGAGGGGTGGGAAGAATTGGAGCAGGCTTTTTTCATTGAAATTTGGAGCCATTCTGGACATTTTTGTAACAGTTTTTGGACTTTTCAAACTTTTTGGTGCATCTCTCAAGTGGTAGAAAGGTAGGGAGCTGAGTTTTGTTGTTTCCATGCCTGTTACAGTGTGTTTGTTCTGCATTATGTGTGTGTGTGGGGGGTTCTGTTGTGCAAGGCTTTTTTATTTTTTCTGACTTCTGGAATGGATTACAGTAACCCCCGCCGATCGCGGGGGTTAGGGACCCACCCCACCCGCGATGCATGAAAATCCGTGATATGCGGAAGCGGGTGAGGGGGCCTGTTGGCAGGGAGGCAATTGCGCGCCTGTCCGAGAAGTCTTGGGGTGGCGCGCACAGGCAGTGTTGTGGGATCTTACCTCCTGCTGCCGCTCGCTCGCGCCGCCCGAGACTTCTTGTCCGGGGCCGTCTCCATTGAAATGCATTGCCAATGCATTTCAATGGAGAAAATTTTCCCCATTGGAAAACATTGGCTCAATGCCAATGCTGTTAATCAAAACATTGGCGCAGCCCTGAGGCTTCTCGGAGGAGCAGTGCGGAGCGACCCGATTGCCCCCCGCCGCCCCCCCCCCACACAGCCCAAGGCTTCTCAGAGGAGCACGGAGGGACGGCGCGAAGCGACCTGATTGCCCCCTCCCCCGCGGCCCCGAAGCTTCTCAGAGGGGTGGCGCGGAGCAACCCGGTTGCCCCCCGCCACCCTCCGCTGCCCCGAGTTGCAGGTACTGTGATCCGGCAATGCAGTGGGAACGCAGTACCTGAACCGCGAAGTGGTGGGCGGTGATTGTAATTGATTTTCAGTGCATTCCTATGGGAAACCATGTTTCGGTTTATGAATTTTTTTTGTAATATGAAATGTCCCAGAGAACATGTGATGTGCTTTGGCAGCTCAAACCTAAGGAACTGCACCAAACACAGTTTTTGCACATGCCAAACTTTTTACTCAGGAAAACATGGTTAAACTCAGGAAAACATGTTAAGAAACAACAAACACTGTGAAACAACTTTAACAATTTAAACAACAAGTTCAAGAGTGTTTGGAATAGGATGGCAACTGGGCAGAAGAAGGACAAGAAGGTTGTGGTTCTACCTGCCGGGGCTTTTTAACAAGAAACCTCTCCACAATCATTATCAGGGGCATTTGTTATCCGAGGTATTACTGTATATCGTATTTTTCGCTTTATAAGACACACCTGACCTTAAGACGCACCTAGTTTTTAGAGAAGGAAAACAAGAAAAAATGTTTAGCTTAAGGTTTCATGGGGGGGGGGGGAATCCTGGCTGCAAAAGTGGATGACAGAGGCTCCGTGGTTTTTGACCGGAATCCAAGCCGCAAAAGGGGAGTCTTGCAAACAAGGTGATTGAGTGTGGAATCCAAGCTGCAAAAGGGGAAGGCAGAGGCTCCTGGAGGAGACCTCTCTATAACAAGGTGATTGGAAATGCAGAATCGGGATAGGAGATACTCCGTGCAGGTAACTTCTCTCTAAATGAAAACTGTGATATATATGTAGCGCGGACTACTGTATTCACTCTATAAGATGCAAAAAAATCCCCTTTTGAAGTAGGGAAGTGCATCACTTAGAGCAAAAAAATTGGTAATTTTAGAGTCATACTGATATTATTAATCAAAAAATTCATAATCCAACCAGCTTAATTGTTACTTACATCATGTAAAAATTGTCTAACAGGAAAATGGAGCACCAGTGGAGGGTTCTCCGAACAACACAAAAGAAGAGGTGAGTTTCCCTAAAATTCAGATTTAGTTTGACAAAAGCAGAATAATTTAGCAGACTAGATGCTCTTTATGTTAAGGAATAGGTTTTTGAGGTAGCCTGACAGCCAAACCTATAGATCATGGCAAATTCTTCCCGAAGTGCCCAAATTTGTCTCCCAGAACCTGTATACTCCCTTCAAAAGTAGCTCAGAAAGTTCCCCTGTGGTCTCTATGATGGTGTGGAAGAAGAAATTTTGTTTTCTGGGTCCCTTATGTTATTATTTTTTAAAAGTGGCCACTGAAGGACACAATCATGCTTTTCAGCATTCTATCTTTGAAGGTTTTTGTTTGCTCATTTGTTTTTGATGGGGTAGGTGTTGCAGGTTTGGCTATCCCAGGCTCCAGGGATCAGCATGTGCCAGCCTCAAGGCTTCTGGAGTCACCTTAAACAAAGTGTAGTGACAGGATTCAAACTGTAGTATAAAACTAAATAAAGTCCAGTTTAGTTTAATAGTATTCAACTTAAGTCTTAACATGTGCCACTGGCTATCAATGAGGAATTTCTTCCCAGTACAAATAATTCCAAAACAATACATTAAATGAAAAATACTGTTATCAGTTGTTTTTTGCAACAGCAGGAAATCACCATATTGACAGTTACTTCACGTACCTCTCTGACCTCAGTGCCGTCCCGCTGCAGAACAGTTAGGCTTCGATCGAACTTCACGTACCAGCGAATTCAAGGCGAGGTCACCCCGACCACGCCCCCTAAACTGCGCTCCAAGCGGGCTGACAGATTCCCTTCCTGGACCTCGGGAATCTGCTCAATCCGCTTTTCGATGTGAAGCGAAGAGACGTGTGTTTCTTGTTGATTCGAAGTGCATAACCACTCCCTCCCTTTAGACGTACCTGCTTTCGTTTGCTGCCTTCAGAAAACCGGAAAATCGAAATCTTCTCGTGGGTACTCTCACTCTGTGATTTAAAACAGGAACACTGCTGCCCCTTCTGTTTTGCAAATTGACTCTCTGACCTCTTCAAGGACCAAAGGGGAAAAACAACAATTACTCTGATCTTAGCTAGCTCACCCCACCCGGCATGACATGCTGGCTGCTGTAAAAGGCAATTGCCTCCTAAATATCCTCCCTTCCTCTTCTAACCATCTCTGCTTTTCCTCACCCCCCCGGGAGAACCACAAACTACCACTCCTCCATCGAAAGACCTAAAAACGAAAGCAAGAAACAGCATACTGAACCGGTGGAAAGCAGAGGAAACCATCGGTCCAATGCGCATCAAAGACGTGAGGCTGGAATGCGTTCGCGTTCACCCAGCATGCACGTGAGTACACAGAAAAGAGGGCCGGCCCCGGTATTAGACCATGTGACTGCATCCGAATTCAGATCGGAGCCAAGCTCAACGCAGCCCGCGGAGGTACGTGAAGTAACCACCTTAGAGTAATAGTGGTATACATTGTATTGGAGAATATTTTGATTGCAGACAAGAGTGGATATTAGAGAAAAGGACCAGAAACCCAGCGTATAAGTCAGCCATGTCCAAAGTCTGGCCCGGGGGGCCAAATCTCAACCACCAAATCTGGCCCTCCTTACAAAAAGTTTGGACACCCCTGCTATAAGTACAAAAATTGATTGAACCTGTGCCTCAAAAGAAAAGACCACTGAAGATGCTGAAAAAGTATGGTGTTCTTTATATGTTGGAGGGATTTGGAATTTGGTTACAGTGGTACCTCATAGGATGAAATAAATTCGTTCCATGGGTTGCTTCGTTATATGAAAATTTTGTCTTCCAAAGCATGGCTTCCTATAGGAATGAATGGGAAACCAATACGTTCTGGAGGTTGGAAAAAGGCCCCCCAGAAGCCATTTTTTCCAGACCTCTTTATAAAGTGCACTTTAAAGGCATGGCAGAACACCTCACCCCCATCCCTGGAACACACACACACACACAGAGTGTGTGTGTTGCAAACATGGGTAAAAGAAAGCAGCAAGACACCCCCATCCTGTTCCCAACAAATGTGCAATGGAAAAAACTGCAAACATGGACAAGAGCAAGCAGCAAGACAAACCCATCCCGTTCCTGCCTGCAGAATAATGCAAAACAATGCAAAAGATGGACAAAAGAAAGCAAGGAAACTTTAGCTCACAACCCTTCCAAGTTCTAAAAGTCCAAAAACTGCTGCAACACAATGTCCAGAATGGCTCCAAAACTTGATTTAAAAAAACTCCCACTCCTACAAATTACAGGGGCACAATGCATCTTGGGTAAATTTTTTCAAAATACAGAACAGATTTTCATTTTGCGAAGTATCCCATAGGGAATTTTTGTCTTCTCAAGCATGACTATTCACGGAAATATTTTTCATCTTAAGTTTTTTTATTGTATGAGGCATTCATCTTATTAGGTATTACTGTATACCAAGATCTCTTTCCTGATTGGATAACTCAGAGCCCATGAGTTGATACATAAAGTTTTGATTTTTCTCCCCAATATGCATTACTTTACATTTGGCTACATTAAATCGCATTTGCCATTTTGCATCCCATTCCCCCAGTTTGGAGAGATCCTTCTGGAGCTCTTCACAATCTTCTCGGGTTTTTACCACTGAAAAGTTTTGTGTCATCTGCAAACTTGGCTACCTCACTGCTTATCCCTGTCTCCAGGTCATTTATGAACAGATTGAAAAGCACCGGATCCAGGACAGATCCCTGGGGCACACTGCTTTTCACCTCTCTCCACTGTGAAAATTTCCCATTGACACGTATTCTTTGCTTCCTGGATCTCAACCAGTTCTCGATCCATAAGAGGACCAGGCTTCTTATCCCCTGACTGTGCAATTTTCTCAGCAGCCTTTGGTAAGGGACTGTGTCAAAAGCCTTCTGAAAATCAAGATAGATAATATCCATCGGTTTACCCAAATCCACATGCCTGTTGACCTTTTCAAAGAATTCTAAACCGTTTGTCAGGCAAGACTTACCCTTACAGAAACCATGCTGATTTTCTCTCAGCAAGGTTTGTTCTATGTGTTTTAAGATTTTCTCTTGGATGAGGCCTTCCACCATCTTCCCTGGGACAGACGTAAGGCTAATTGGCCTGTAGTTTCCTGGGTTCCCCTTCATTCCTTTTTTAAAAATTCGTGTGACATCCTCTATCCTCCAGTCCTCCGGCACTGTGGCCATTTTAAGAGACAAGTTGCATATTACCGCTAAGAGATCTGCAATTTCATTTCTCAGTTCCCTAATAACCCTTGGGTGGATGCCATCTGGGCCCAGTGACTTGTTGATCTTCAATTTATCAATTAGTCCTAAAACATCCTCTCTTTTAACCTATATTTGATTTAATTCTTTAGTGGGGCCGTTCGAATAGCAGAATCTGCCCAAGGTCTTCTGTCGTGAAGACAGATGCAAAGAACTCATTTAATTTCTCTGCAATTTCCAAGTCCTTCTTAATCTCCCCTTTTCCTCCCTCACCGTCCAGAAGGCCAACTGGTTCTCTGGCAGGTTTTCTACTTCTAACATATTTAAAGAAGCTTTTATTATTTCCCTTTATATTGCTAGCCATGCATTCCTCAAAGTCTTTCTTTGCCTCTCTTATCATTTTCTTACATTTCTTTTGCCAGAGTTTGTGTTCCTTTTTATTTTCCTCATTTGGGGAGGATTTCCATTTACGGAAAGACCTCTCCTTGCGCTTTAGAGCCTCTCTAACTCCACTCATTAACCATGCTGGCGCCCTCTTGGACTTAGATGAGCGCTTCTTTCTTTGTGGTATGCACTTGTGCTGGGCCTCTATTACTGTTGTTTTAAACAGGCACCATGCACTCTGGAGAGATTGGTTTATTTATCTTTCCCTTTCAATTTCTTTCTAACTAGGTTCCTCATCTGAGGGAAGTCTGCCCTTCGGAAATCAAGAGTTTTTATGTCGGATAGCTCAATGAAGGTGTCTACCCAATGTATGGCATCGATGAGGAAGGTCAATTCCCTGCTAGGGATTATCAAAAAGGGGATTGAAAATAAAACAGCCAACATTATAATACCATTGTACAAAACGATAGTAAGGCCACAGCTGGAGTATTGTGTACAATTCTGGTCACCGCATGTCAAAAAAGACATAGTGGAACTGGAAAAGGTGCAGAAGAGAGTGACTAAAATGATTACTGGGCTGGAGGACCTCCCTTATGAGGAAAGGCTAAAACATTTGGGGCTCTTTAGTCTGGAAAAAAGGCACCTGGGGGGATATGATTGAGACATACAAAATAATGCAGGGCATGAGTCAAGTGGATAGAGGGACACTCTTCTCCCTCTCACCAAATACCAGAACTAGAGGACATCTACTCAAACTGTGGGTTGGGAGAGTGAGAACAGACAAAAGAATTTTTTTTTTACCCAGCGTGTTGTTAGTCTGTGCAACTCCCTGCCACATGATGTAGTGATGGCATGTAGCCTGGATGCCTTCAAAAGGGGATTGGACAGATTCCTGGAGGAGAAGTCCATCACAGGTTACAAACCATGATGGAGATGTGTAATCTCTAGGCTTAAAACCAGGGTAGTTCAAGGACCAGATGCAGGGGAGTAGTAGCATGAAACAGATACCTAGTCTCCTGCGCTGCCAGAGGCATTTGGTGGGGCTACTGTGAGATACAGGAAGCTGGACTAGATGAGCCATCCTTTCCCCTTGGGTTCGGCACTGTCAATATCTTCTGTCCTATCCTGGGTACTGACTCTCCCAATTTTGATCGGTCTAGGTGTTCAGCCACCTCCTTCTGTACCTCATACTTTTCCAATCTTTGCCCTTAAGTTTGATGGCACTGAATGGGTTCTTCAATCGACTTTTACACTGCAACAACTTCATTCCAAGGAGCATTTTACCCTGGAGTGGAGCGATTTTCCTACTCTGGGTAATGAGGTTGAAGATGATGATGATGATGATGACATGTCTCAGACTCTTACCACTCCAGAGTCAGATATAGAGGAATGTTCTCCACTCTCCTCCTCGGAATTGATGAAAAATTATGCCGACTTCTTTCTTCTTACTCCTCTCTACACCAATCATATTTATAACAGGATTTCTTCGGACCATTCCGCCACTGTCATCTGGGAGTCATACCCTCTCCTTGCTATGCCACAGGATTCATTCAAAAAGTGTTTGCCTTAGCTTTTGTCTAGGTGAATTGAATCACTCTACAGGGTCTTTGATGACAATGCGTCATTCCTTGCTAAACATCCACAACCAAACTCAGTAGTAGTGGCTGCTTCTGAAGTCCAATCTAGAACCAAACAGGTTCGCATTCCTCATAGAATCATAGAGTTGGAAGAGACCTCAAGGGCCATCTAGCCCAATCCCCTGCCATGCAAAAGAAGTAAGAAAGCTAGACACCATGGGCAGAAACTTTTACTCTACTGCCTCTTTAATTTTCAAGATCTCAAATTATCAAGGTTCCATGGGAGCTTAGCAATGGGAACTGTTGTCTAAACTTCATCCTTTTCTACAGATGTCGCCTAATGACAGCAAAGCGGAAGCTTCTGCCCTATATGAGGAAGCCACAGCGTTAACGGTCCAACAAATGAGATCTGCTAGGCATACTCTGGACTACCACTAAATTCCTGGGCTCAGCGGTTGCATTACACTGCCGTGTTTTGCTGAGATCAACGAGCTTGTCAGATGACAAGGTACAGATCAAACAACTGCCCTTTGAAGAGCCTTTATACACCAAAACCGATGGCATTATGGAGGACCACCATAAGCAAACCACAGCTAAACATTTGAACCTAGTTTCCCACCAACCACAGAGGTTTTTTCATCCTGAATGGAAGTGCTCTTCATACCAATTTATCTACCTACAGCAACAGTCCAGAAATCACCCCACCTAATCTTTCCAGCTTCACTTCCTATAGTTCCAGCCAAGGGGGAAAAGCCCAAATCCACCCCTGCTCAGTTCTCTAAGCATTGGGACAGAAGGGCATGCAGTGACTTCTGACTCCTGCCCGGATATCTGCCTTGCTTCTCCAATATCTCAGCAGCCCGTAAGCCGTCTACCCAATGTCTTTATTCCTATAAGTCGAACCGTTTCCAGATTTTTTGCTGCACAGAGAAACTTCTTCCCAATCAATCCTGCTCTTCCTGATGTCCTCCAGTTTCTTCTGTACCTTAAGAAATCAGGTTTATCCCTTTCCTCTCTTAAGGTATATTTATCTGCTATAGTTGCCCACCAACCTGAAGGCTCCCCAGCTTCACTTCTATTCCACCATCCAAGGCTCAGACTCTTTCTTAGAGGCCTCAAAAACTCATTTACTGATCAGAAACCGATCCCACTTCAGTGGTCCCTTTTGTTAGTCCTCCACCAGCTTATATGTTCTCCCTTTCTAGCCCATGGCAACCTGCAATCTTCGACAACTTACCTTCAAAACTGTATTTTGGTTGCAATCACTTCCGCTAGATGCTCCAGTGAACTCTGTGCTCTCAGATGTGATCCGCCATATCTGCAATTTTATCAGGACCAGTTGCCTACCCAGACATTTCCTTTCTACTGAAATTCATGTCCTTCCATCTCTCCCAAACCATTCCTACCTTTTTCCCTGATCCATCCACTCCTCTGGAAAGGGCTCTCCATTCCTTGGACGTCCACAGGGTGCTATCCTTTTATTTCTCCAGGAAAGACTCTTTGCGTTTAACAAAGAGGCTGTTTATTTGTTATAAACCTAGTTCGAAAGGGTCTCCAGTTTCTTCTCAATGTTTAGCTCGAGGGGTAGTCACCACAATTGCACTCACTTATGCACTGGCAAATAAACCCTTACCTCTGCCAGTCAAGGCTCATTCTACTAGAGCTGTTTCCTCTTTGGCTGCCTTTCTCAAAGGCATACCTCTGATTGACATTTGCAACAGTGCTACATGGTCTCAACTGTCGACCTTCATGAGTCACTATCAGATACATGATTTAAGCCCTCTACATCCTTCAGTAGAGCTGTCCTTTGTGATGGCGTGATTTCCCACCATCCCGTGAGTATTGCTACCCAACTGTGTAGCTACATGAAGGCCATGAAGAAGAAGCGGTTACTTACCTGTAAATGTTGTTCTTTGAGTGGACCTTCGTGAAGCCACGCAGTCTCGCCCGCCTCCCCTCCAGTCATAACACTGTGTTTCACTACGGAATACATGCTGTCGGCTGTGAGGGAACTGAGGAGTTTGGGTGGGAAACCTCCCGCACATGCTCAGTGTGTGTGTGTTGGGGGGGGGAGACTAACAAATTTTCCTTTGCTAGGGAAGCCTGAGCCTTGTGCTTGCACACTCCTGAAAGCCATCTGTGTGGATTCATGAAGGTCCACTTAACCATTTTTTTACAGGTAAGTAACCGGTTCTTTCTTGTTGAGGGTCAGATCTACAATTATAAAATTCAACCATGATCATCATCATCATCACCACCACCAACATCATCAAATACCAGGCAGTCAATCAAAATTAAAAACATTGACACATTATGTAATAAATACAAGTTTTAATTAAAAACCTAAATACTCTGTTAAATTTTGGCATATTATGTAAGCTGTTCCTAATACTGTCCTTTTAAAAAAAGCCTTGGTGGTGTTATTTCTAAGATCTACAACTGCTTGTAATATTGCATGAATTTTTTGACATTGTTCCCAAAGCTCCAATGTCTACAGGGACCACTGAAGTGTGATACTTCCACAAGCAAGATATTTTTGTTTTCAGGTCTCTGTATTTAGTTATTTTCCCAATCAGCTTCAACTATGGCATCACTTGGAATTGCAGTGTCAATGACCTAGACATTTCTTCATTCTATTACTATGTCTGGTGTGTTATGTTCAAGGTGTTTATCAGTTTGGATCTGGAAATCCCACAAGATCTTCACTTGGGCATTTTTGATGCATTGTTTACCTCATGTTTCTATAGTTTTTTGGAGGCTAGCATCTTTTGTACATTGACCAGTGTACTAACTTTGCCACTGTATCTTGTCTAATTTTGTAATCTATATAGATTATATACAGACTACAGAAGAGGTATAACACAGTTTCATCTTTGTTCTTGGCTGAGTCGACATTTGCAGTTGGCACTAAACCCTTGAATATTAGCTTTCACCACATTGGTTTGGAGTGCTTGGCTTGTGCAACAAAAATGAAGCCTTTGGTTTCTTAATGCCCCCCAATTTTAACCATGCCCGTGTTGAATTACTATCATGCTTCCATCAATTTTCTCAAGAGTTGTCTATGCAGTGGCTCATTTTTCCTACTGTTTAATTTATTTTTAAATTGTGATATCTTATATTGAGCCTTTGTTTCTTTTATTTTCAAAGTACAGTGGTACCTCAATTTACGAATTTAATCCGTTCTGAATGCATGCTCTTAAGTCAAACTACTCTTAAGGCGGGGTACCCATCTAAAAATTGAAAAAAAAAGTTAAATGAAGAAAAAATTGTAAGTCAAGCAAACCATATCTAAAATTTGTAAGGCAGCAGTTAAAATGACAACAGTTTTCTGCCCTTAAGTCAAACTGCTCTTAAGTTGGGGTAACACTGTATTCTCTATTTTTGCCACCTTAATTAATTCTTCTCTACTTGTAGTAATACAATCATTTAGGCATCTTTTTTGCTCTACTACATACCTAATGCATTTGCAGTAATTCATGGCCTCCAATTTTTCCATGGTAAATATAATCTGTCCATGTCCTTTGTAGAATATCTATTTTACCTTAAGATAGACTGTAACCATTGAAGTTCATCATCCAAAGAATCCATATCCAACAGAACAGGTGCTCTATGAACTAAACTTTAAAGGGCTGACCTTTAAGATGGTGATGACTAAGAACATTCAAATACTGGATGACTGGCAACCTTTCTTTCAAATATGTTTTCTCTCTTATTAATAAAATTAAACAAATGGTCTTCACAGTTAAATATCCTCTAGGTCACTTAGAATCCCAGGCATTTATTGAGTACCATGTTGCTCTGGTCAAGCTTACATCAGCCAAATCTGAAGAGCTGTTACAGAAAGAATATTCAAAATATATTAGATATTAGATTGCAAGAGCCCGAAAAATCCAGACTGGCTGAACTTTGTATCAAGTATGGTCATCAACAACAATGGAATGGGTTACAAGTCTTGGTCAGAACAAGACAATTCTGAGACAGAATTGTTATTGAGGTTATTTTGCTAAAACAAGCCATATTCCATGAATACAGATTTTGAAATGCCTTCCAGTCACGGCTGCAAGTGCTGCCTCCCTGACTGGAAGGCATTTCAAATTGTGTGCGCAGCTTATCCCCCCTCGTGGGGAGTTTGGGAGAAGCTGCAGGCACAATTCCTCCCCCAGCCAGCACCAGTCAGTTGCTTGGCGCTGGCTTCGGGCCAGTGCTCCCAGCCATCTAAATTGAAATGCATTGGCTCAATGTATTTCAACGGGGGGGGGGGGATTCTCCATCCCGCGGGGGGGGGAGGTGCGCCACTTTTGAAATGCCTTCCAGTCACGGAGGCAGCCTTTGCCTCAGTGACTTGAAGGTGATTCAAATCCCGCCCCCCACCTGCTGCTCACAAGACAGGGAAGCCCAAACTTGCTCGTAAGCAGATGGTGTGCAGAGCACTGAAAAGCGCTCGTAAGTCGGGATTTTTGTATGTTGGGCGCGTTGTAAGTTGGGGTACCACTGTACTGACATGACTGGAAACCTATGAACTGTTTATGCAATTATATATTAATCTTGCAAGCACGCCTGTGAGGAGGTTGACCATTGTTGGAAGGTCAACAATTACTGGGTTCATTGGCTTTTGATGATATTTTATTATCAAAAATGTGCACCCTGTTGCCATCCAGTATACAGTTGTAGAATTTTGAAGTGATTAAATTGCACTGCTATACAAAGCAAATACACTGATAGAGACTTGTTAAATGCTTTAATCAAAACCTATGTACCTCATTTGGACCAGATTCACTCCAGGTTTTCAGAGCCTTTACCTGCCTCTTTATCATTCTTCTTTCCACACAGATAAAGCTTCCTGTTATAACACCAAGATACCCACACAGAACACCACAACCTGTTACAACTAAAGAATTCCATGGAGGAAACAGGCTTTATTTTCCCCCAATGTTAGTAATATGCAATAATTGTGTTTTAAATCTGGATTGTGCTACTGCGTGTGTGAAATCATTTTGTGCACTGGTGTAAGTAAATTTATTATGCAGCCCTGTAAATAAGCCTACGAAAATTCCAAAATTGCTGGACATTGAAAAAAGAGGGCTGGTTAATGCATCCTTCCCAGCAATATGGAGGAGTCCCCCTCTCTCACTAAAATCACTGATTCTTGTACACAGAGAGGAAGAATTGAGCACATAGTCCTTCAGTCATTTTACCCTCTTGCATGTATTTGCTTGCATCCTGTGGCTGCAAGGTGAGTGCTTAAATAAAAAGAGTGCTTACCTTTGGACTCCATGCCATTTTACTGAATACAATCTTTTACAGTGGTGTCATAATTAGCTCCTGTTTTTAATCTTGAGCATATCGGTGAAAGTTAATGGTAGATACATTTTGCAGGACTGTGAAGCAGAAGAATAATTACATAGGTATACTGTTCCATCACCAGGCTCACTATTGGTTGTGTGATTGGTTGTACATCAGGGCTTTGTTGGAGGGGAAAATACTCTGCGATTTCAGTTATCTACATCATGTTCATTAGTAGGTTTTTGGCCTATAAATTTTATATTAATTTTATTAATATACAGTAACCCCCCACCATTTCGCAGTTCATGTACTGTGGTCCCGCAATATCGCAGGACTGCAGTACATGCTGGGGCTCCAGCTGGTTAGCACTGGGGTGGGGGAGAAAAACCTTTATTTCCCCACGCCAGACCCAATGAGCTGAAGCCTGGGGTGTGGGGAAGGGCAAAAAAGGTTTTAAAAGCCTGGGTTTTAAAACTTTTTTTCCCTTCCCCAAAATGGACCGATCCCCCTCCGTCGCTCACTGGGGCTGCTCCAAGAAGTCTTGGCACAACTGCGGCGGACCCAATCCCCCTCTGTCACTCGCCGCAGCTGCTCCAAGAAGCCTTGGCACAGTCGTGGCGAGCGGCGGAGATGGACCCGATCCCCTTCCGTTGCTCACTGCGGCTGCTCCAAAAAGCCTTGGAGCAGTCGGGCGAGCGGCGACAGCAGATCTGATCCCCCACTGTCGCTTGCCGGGGCTGGTCTGAGACTTTTTAAAAAGTCTTCCAGCAGTCCACACAAGTGGCAGTGGCGGGTCAGTTCCACCACCACCGCTTACATGGGCTGCTGCTCCCCCAGCCCCCACCTGACCTGCATCTGCATATCACGGATTTTCAGTCATCATGGGTCGGGTGGGTCCCTAACCCCCGCAATAGGCGGGGGGTTACTGTATTGTATTATATTATTATAATGTAATATATTAATTTTGTTAAACACAATAGGCAGCATGTTTTGTAATATCAGTTAATTGTAGAACTCTTTTCTACTATGTCTGAAATCTTGCATAAGTTATGTCTGCAGAAGAGTGATATTACCAGCAGTGAAAAATTTTGGGGACTTGGCCCCTTTCTCCAACAGCCTTTCTGACTCCCAACTAATATATTTGATTGCATGGAGGAAAGAAGGGAGTACCTTATTTTTCCGTGTATACAATACGATTTTTTTCTAAAATCATGACACTAAGCCTTTGCCGAGGGGTGGGAGTGGGGAGGAAGAGAACCCAACAGACCTTTCTGTTTCCGTTCCTTTCTGGCAGCCCTTGTTTACTCTCCGTGCCCTGAAGACTCCTCTGTGCTTTGCTTTTGCAATGATCAGTGCCTTCTTTTCATTGGCGAAAGGCTTGGGTATTGAGCAGCCCATTAAGAAGTCTCTTTCCATTCTGAAAAGACTCCAATTGATAGTTGCAAAACTGCTGGAGAGAAAGTGAAACAATGAGGACTGTTTGAGTTCTTGTGCACCCCACCAGAGCCAGGCACTTCTTAATGGGCTGCTCAACCTGGAGGCTTTTTCTGCTGAAAATAAGGTGCCGATCCTGCAAAAAATAAAGCGCAGAGGAGTCTTCAAAATGGGGAAATGAAATGATACAGCGATAGGTGGGGTGTAGGAGACTTCAAGGAGGATTTATTAATTTTATTAACTAGAGGTCTTAAAAGTGTGGGGGGTCTAATATATGTCAGCATCTTATAGACGGAAAAATACTATAGTTAATTATAAAAAAATTCCCTCTAGTGGTGACATTATCCAGCAGCTGCCAATTTTGAGAAATAAATATTTTCCCTTTGTGTTTTGTGACTCCAGCAGCTTGCACACTAACAGATGACATGGGAGTCAGACAAGACACAGGAGAGTGAAAAAAGAAGTCTTGAATTACAGAAAATTGCCTCCATTCCTGTGGTGGAGACATCACCCTTCTGCAGGCATGATGCCATGCTATATAAGCAATAGTTTTATCCCATATAACCTGCATAATGTTTCATTAATTGGAAAAAATAATGATAAATGAATAGACCAGAATTAATTTGGGTAATTCCACTGGTCCTGTTATTTTCTGCTAGAGTCAATTATTGCTTGTAGAAGGGGCTTTTGCTACAAACATATACAAAAGTACTCTAGAATGCTGGAAAAAACTCTGAAATAGGGGAACTCAAAAAAGGTCATCACTGGGTCTTGCCTGTATTAAATAACATCTTATAAAAATAAATATAAGGCTACATCCACTTTTGATCTAAATTAGTCTAAACCCACTGAAATTACTAGAACAGAACTTCTATTATGGTGATTAACACATTCCATTCATGTCAATGGGGCTGCTCTGTTTGGAACTAAATCAGGTATAAATAGGGTCAAGCTTTAATTCTTTGTTGATATTTTCTATGTGTAGGCCTGCCCACAAAAAAAATGAACCAGTAAACTTCAGCAAACTAATCAGCAACGGTTATGGAGATGAGTGGCTTCAGCAACGAGATGAGTGGGAGAAAAAGAATTCTCAGCCAAACGGTAAAGTTCTACAATCGCTTTTTAAAATGTACTAGTTATTGAAATGCACAGTGAAACTAGAACTATGCAGATTTTCTTAAATACTGCAAAACTCTTGAAACGCAACTTCAGTCTGTTTTCTCTTTATTTTTATTCAAATATATTAAAGTCGAAAGGAAGTATCTCTGCTCATTTTAAAGTTTTTAAGGCCAGGGGTATGAATTTATACAGCAGAGCACCTTCTATTGCTTTGTTGGTGATCACTTGTGACTAACCACAAGGCTAAACCACTGCCACACAAAAAAAGCCATGTGACCACCTGTCCCTGGTTAGCCACACAAATAATCTAAACCTTTAAAATTTCCTAAGCCTTTAAAAGGAAAACTGAGTGGAGTTTTCAAATGAAACAGAAACATAATGGTTTCAAAAAGAAGCTCAACATGCATATGATTACAGTTTCTTCTTCATTTTAGGTCTTATAATTTCAGTCAGGTGTTTTCAAAATTACTGTTACAAGCCATGTTAATGCAATTCACTATCTAACTGCTACAGTAAACCTTTCAAAACCCGATCACTAAATAATTTTCTCCCCATAACATTATTTTCCTAATAACTCTCATGTCATACTCTTAGCTGAGACTAATGCTAACTTCTAGCCTAACATCTTTTTTGCTGTCACTTTCTGATGGAGTCTTTCTTTGGTTCTTCTACAACTCAGTCTCCTATCTTTTCCTATCCCAGCTCTGGTGTCCATCACACAATGCAGAAAATTTCAGGAAGTCCTGCTGGGGACCAGGGCACACATAATAAATTGTAAACTGCCCAGAAGGAGCTTTAAGCATTATGGGGTAGCATATAAGCAGCACACTTTGCTTATAACCAAAATAATTCCCATTGATTTCTGTTGAGTATACTGTACCGCCATATAATTCTGTTTAACCTGTAGCATAATTGTTTTGGAATAGTTTATGAACCACTAGAAACCTAATTTTAAATGAGTAACAGTGCCCTGATGTAATATTCCTGAATTAATGTTTGTAATGCAAAGATTCACCCACTAATAAGTGAACAGCCGTTACAAAAGTAAGGATCATGATACATATAGCATTCAAAGCTTGTGGGAAGACCACTATGTTCCCCAGGATTAATTGTTAATAGCTAATTGTTACAATGGAGTACTGGGCCTGTGACCTTCATGTATTAGTTCATTACAACTTCCATCCTCTCTGGACATTGAGTCTGCTGTTCGGGGTGTCACTAGGGAACATGCTGTTTCCACATTTCCACTCTTTAAGTGGAAAAACACGACACAAACTGCACTTTGGAGTGACATCCTAGCCTATATTGACAATCTAAAGCAATCTCACCCTATCGCTGAACTTATTCTGGCAGGGGATTTTAACTCCAGAGTTGGGACCACCAGTCAAATTTTCTATAAAATAGGGGTAGCTGAGGATGAGTATTCTCTTCCTCCCCTATGTGGATTGCCCAGGAGGTCTAAAGATTTGTTTATAATGCTGCTGGGTTAGCCCTTACTAGGTTTTCCATTTGTACCAATTTGCTCTGGCTCAACGGTTTACTCGAATTCCCTAATGCCGGCGAATATACTTTTGTATCTCCTCGCAGATCCAGTGTCATCGATTTCCTCTTAGTTTTGATGACAGTGAAGCAGCATGTAGTACACTTTGCAATTAGTGACCATCTCCCTCTTACCTTGTCTCTTAATTTGCATGTGCACACGCTGGGGATGCTGATAACTCGCTACTGAGATCAAAAATTCTGGTCAACAATTACCTTCCCATCCAATTTCATCAGTTGATAGCTCAAGGAAGTAGAAAGCTTTATTAGCTATCCAAGAGAACCCTGATTCTCTCATTCAAATCAAATCCTTTGAATCCTTTATCAATCTCATCTTTCAGTCCCTGAATCATAACTCCACTCCAACTAGTCATAGGCAAGCTCATAATAACCAAAATTGGTTTGATAAAGAATGTAGAGAGCTCAAGGCACTAATACATGCATCTTGTATGGACTTTAGAAAGTCCAATGTTCATGGACATTTAGTGAAATATTTTCAGTATAATAACCAACTTAAGGTCCTTCTCTTGAAGAAAAAGCAATTTTTTCTCCATGAGCAATGGAACAGGCTACTTCAAGCCATATTGCAGAATAACACCAGACAATTTTGGTAAATTGTTACAGGATCCCTCAGATCAGATGTGCATGATCCAACTGCAGCCTCACCATGTAGGTCAGGGCTGTTCAACTTTGAACAGGCCAAGGTCTACTTTTTCCAGCCCAAAGTGCCTGAGGGCTACTACGCTAAAACCTCTACTTACGAGTTTTATCTGTTCCGAGTACATGCTCATAACTAAAAACTTTTGTAAGTAGAGCAGCAGTTTCCTATAGGAATGCATTGAAGATGAATTAATCTGTTCTGGAGGGAACAGATTTCAATGTGCCATGGCCCTTGAACTGCCCTGCTCAACTGAGACAGTGGGCTGGCAGACCCAGAATTTTGCTGGGGCAGTGGTGGTCCTTGAGATGGGGAAGGGAGTGGTGAAGAAATTAATCCCCTCACTTTTTTATTACTGGCCGGTGGGCTACTTTTGAACCCTTCACGGGCTACCAGTAGGTCTACCTGTTGGGCAGGCCTGATCTAGGTGGACCCAGTATTTCTCAGACGTCTTTTCTGATAGGAACAAACTTGAAGTCAGTTGTCCTGACTTCTCCCCATCTAACCTCCCTAAGGCCTCCAGTACATCCAGAGGAGATTCACAAGATTATTGCACAATTAAGATCAGGCAAAGCAGCTGACCCTGATGGTATTCCTCTGGACGTTTTAAAATATGATCCAGACTGGTGGGCCACTTTACTTGCCCCTCTCTTTTCAACAGTCAATTGAACTGGCCTCATACCTAAAGACTGGGCAACTGCTATTATTGTTGCCATTCACAAAAAGGGGGATCCAAATTTTCCAGGGAATTATCAACCCATCAGATAACCCCTGTTATCTGTAATTGGCAGAGTTTACGCCAAATATCTAAGCAACAAGCTCTCTTCTTGGATTGCTACTGAGAACATCTTAGGCCCCGAGCAATTAGGATTTTGCCAGGGTAAATCTACCTTAGACAATGGTGTAATCCTCTCACATATGGTGCAGAAACAGTGATATAATTGACTACCTGAGTGGGCTGGAGGATGGACTTTGAGAGTCTTGATAGGATTCACGATTAGAGATGGGCACGACTTAGCGGTATTCCCGTTTCTCTACGGAAACGGAAACGGGAATTACTCCGCCAGAATTCGAGCTCGAACCGACGAACGAACAATTTGGTCTGATTTGTCGTGCTCGTTACTTGCATCGCGGCGATCGCGCAATGCCAAGCGGCACAGAAAAAAAGTTTTTAAAAGTTAAAAAAAAACCCGATTCCCGGCCCTAAAAGTAGGCGAAAACTGTCTGAGGGCACCTACCAGGCCAGAAGGGTGTTTTATTTGGGGGTTTCCCGCCCCTCTCCTTGGCTATTGCTACTGCTGCGCTGCTGGTACCAGGCTGGGAGGGCGCATCCATTTGCCATGCAGTGCGGGGATCCAAAATGGCGACCGCAATTTTTTTTTGAAATCGTTGCCCAAAACCCCACCAAAGCACCACAGAAACATGC
Organism: Phrynocephalus forsythii; assembly: GCA_029282475.1. NCBI lineage: Eukaryota > Metazoa > Chordata > Lepidosauria > Squamata > Agamidae > Phrynocephalus > Phrynocephalus forsythii. The sequence goes on from JAPFRF010000009.1 coordinate 68,113,877, forward strand.
GAAAATTAGCTATTTTAAATGCTTGAATTTTTACAGTAGCAGCAGTGGATTTTTCTTGCAAAACAAAGTCTCAGTTGATTTTATTTTATTTTATTTTATTTTATTTTTTTACACCTGCGCATTCGCAATGATGGGCTCGCCCATGGGAGTGGACCATGCAAAGTTTTGGAGCCATTCCACCAATCGCATGGCCAGGTTTTGCTGACTGTACCAGGCTGGGAGGGCGCATCCATTTGCCATGCAGTGCGGGGGATCCAAAATGGCGACCGCAATATTTGTTTTGAAATCGTTGCCCAAAACCCCACCAAAGCACCACAGAAACATGCGAAAATTAGCTATTTTAAATGCTTGAATTTTTACAGTAGCAGCAGTGGGTTTTTCTTGCAAAAAAAAAAGTCTCCGTTGATTTTATTTTATTTTATTTTATTTTATTTTTTTACACCTGCACATTTGCAATGATGGGCTCGCCCATGGGAGTGGACCATGCAAATTTTCCACCAATCGCATGGCCACTTGGCCAGGTTGACCACAGAGACTTCTGGGATGTGCCAATCGGGCATAAACAGCCCACTAATCATAGCCCAAACCCGAACCCTAAGCCTAAGCCTAACCCATACGCCAGTACACTGTCCTTCTAAGTGGGTCAGAGAGGCACCCAGAGGTGCACCCCAATACTCACCCTAACCTCACCCGTAACTAGCCTAACCCTAGCCCTTGCGCTAACCCGTCTTAACCCTAAGCCAGATCTACTTGCATTGCACTACATGCAAGTACGTGAGACACAGCGGGTGCAAAGAGTCTGCCAGTCCGTCACTTGTGGCTCTGGCTGACTCCTGCAGCTCCCTCCAGGAGCCCGCTACCCCCCCCAAACCAGTACTAACGAAAACGAAAAAACGAACCGACTAATTTTTGCGAAATTTCGCGAAAAACGGAAACGAGCCTAAACGGACTGCCTCCGACACACGACAACTCGAAAACGTAATTTTCCCTAGTCGTGCCCATCTCTATTCATGATGATAATGCCACATTCCTATCTAAACACCCAGTCATAATTCTGTGGTGGTAGTGTCTTCGCAGATTCAATCCAGTATAAAGCAGGTCCTCATACTCGATACTATGGGCAGAAATATCTACTCGGTATCTTCGCTGCTTTTTAAGATATCAAACTACCAAGGAGCAATGGGAGCCTATGAAAGATATTTGCTCTCTCATCTACAGCTCTTCTTGGAACTTCTTCCAGAAGACAAAAGGTCCATGCTTCTACTATTTTCTTAAATATTTTTTTCTTTTAATTAAAAGACAAACAGACAAATAACAATACAAGTGCATCCCCACCCCCCACCCCCGGGACCATCCAGATCTTCTGTGAGTTCTTTTTTATTACTCCAGCGTCTGTTGTTCTGATAATCTTCTCAAAGTCCTCTTCTCCAGAACTGTCTTGAAATATTCGTTGGTTCTTTCCCCTAATACAAAGTCTATAAACTTTCCCCAAATGTCATAAAAAAGTCTTTTTTCATTTCTCCTCGTTTAACTTTTAAACTACAAGACAATTTATCATTTATAGCTATATCGCAAAGTTCGTTATACCAATCTTCCATCTTGAGATCTAGTTTGGATTTCCAATTTCTTGCTATAATTAATCTGGCAGCTGTCATAAGATTTGCTATTAGTTCCTTGGTTATAACATCATAATCTTTACTAGTTAACAATGATAACAATGCAATCTCTGGATTACAATCAATATCTACTTGAATCATCTCACTTAGCTCTAAAAAAACCATTTTCCAAAACTTTTGAACTATTTCACATTCCCACCAGAGATGCATGTATGTACCTATCTTTTTTTTCACATTTCCAGCAAATCTTAGAATATTCAACATTCATTTTATTCAACCTAACTGGCGTCAAGTACCATCTAGAGACCAATTTAAAATAATTTTCTTTTATCCTAACCGATAATGATCTCAAGATTCTCATGTTCCAGATTTTCCTCCAGTCTTCTTTTTTTATCTCTACATTAAGGTCTTGTTTCCAGACCTCTCTCAGAGAATCTGACTCCTTCACTTCCAGTGAGTCCCCTATTATTTTGTATATTTTACGTACTAGTCCTTTCTCTGTATTGTCCTGGTCAGATTCATTTATTTATTTAATTTATTCAAGCGATAATAAAAACTGTTCAAACTTTGTACATTCTCTAAGTTGACTGTTTCTTCTGACCCAATTCTTTGTCCATTTTTCTAACTGGATATAGTTTATCCACATTAAATCACTAGATTGCAAAGTAGTTTTTATGTCCTGATTTGTTCTAATTTTGGCCAACCAGTCTTTTAATCTGGCTATTTTCTTAGCTTTAAATAATGCTTCAAATTCGTAGGAAAATTTTCCGAGTCTGTTACAAAACATAATGGGGAACCCTTCGGTGATAAGATTTTTCTATATTTTCTCCATGTAGTCATTAAACCATTCAGGAGGGGATTCTCAATCTCTACCTTATTTTTAAAATCACTGAACAAGAATTTATTTATTTCTCCCTTTATGTCTAATGACTGCAGCTCCCACCATATTACCTTCTCTGGTTTGAATAAGATTTCTCCCAAACAACTGATTTGATTAGCTATATAGTAATTTCTTAGATTGGGTATACCTAATCCTCCTTCTTTTGGGGATCTATACCACAAATGTTTATTTATTCTTGATTTTTTCCCACCATTACAGTACCTATTTATCATTTTCTTGGAGAGTTTTAAGATCCTTTTCTACAAACTGAACAAGTTACATTCTAAAGATAAAATTATTTTTAGGCAGTATCTTCATTTTTATCATTGCTATTCTACCAAACCAAGATAAGGTCAATTTAGTATAGTTTTGTATTCTATTTTTCATCTCTTCTTTTAATTTTATTTTTTTCTTTAGTCTTGGTAAACTCCTTATAGAGTTCTAATCCTAAATATTTAATACTTTTGCCGCATTTCAGCCCAAAGTTTTCCATTATCTTAAGATCTTCTCTTCCATAATTAAACAATAGACTTTCTGATTTTTGCCAATTAACACATAATCCAGTTATTTCCCTAAATTCTTCTAAATGCATTTTTACTCTTTGAATTTTCTCTATTGGGTCTAAGATTGTCAGTAGGGCATCATCCGCAAATAGACTAATTTTGGTCACCCCATCTTTCCCAATCCCTTTAATGGATTTGTTCTATAACAATGCAAAAGAGAACTGGAGAAAGATGACATCCTTGTCTAGTTCTATAACAATGCAAAAGAGAACTGGAGAAAGATGACATCCTTGTCTAGTTCCCCGGCCTAGGATAATTTGTTCGGTCATACCGTCATTAACTATTATTGAGAAAGCACCTTCTGAGTACAATTGGTTTATTACTCCTAAAAAATGTTTTCCAAATCCCCATTTTTCTAACAAGATTTTTAATGTAGCCCATTGAACACAATCAAATGCTTTAAAAAGATCTAAAGATAACATACCTGCTTTAGTATTACTTTTTCCCATTTCATGAAGAACATTCAGATTTCTTCTTATAATGTTCACCATTTGTCTTCCCTTGATAAAACCACATTGATCATCTTTAATATATTTAGCTACAAAATTATTCATTCTTTTGGCCAGAATTGCAGTGAAAATCTCAGCATCCTGATTTAATAGGGAAATTGGTCTATATGATCCAATGTCCATTAAGTTTTTATTAGGTTTAGGTATTAAAATGGTTAAGGAGTGGGTCCAGGATTTCGGAACTTGTTCCCCTTCCATTGTTTTATTATATAGCTTTTTTAGTTTGGGTACTAATATTGTTTTGAGAAGTTTATAAAATTCAGATCCCAGACCATCCACTCCAGGAGTTTTATTGTTCTTTAATTTATCTATTACCTCACCTATCTCTTGATCTGTAATGGGTTTCTCCATTTCCAGCATATCTTCCTTTTCCAAAACCCTCTTCAAATTTTTGGTAATATATTTTTCTATATCTTTCTTGCTCTTATTTTTTGCTGTATATAGAGATTGATAAAACTCTTGAATAGCTTTTAATTTGTCTTTCATTTGTGTACAGACCCTACCTGCAGAATCTTTTATATTCCCTATCGTATTTTTATCCCTCCTTCTCTGGGCTAATCTGGCCAAAAGTTTTGAATTTTTATTACTATATTCAAAAAAAATTCTTTTTAAATACAGTAAATTTCTTTGTACTTCTTGTAGTTCTAGTTCCTCTAATTCTTTTTTTTTTTGCTTCAATCTGCCTCAATATCTTCTTATCATTGTTAGAAAAAAATTGGGATTCTAAATCTGCTATTATATTTTCTAGATTTCTTTTGTTAAACTCTTGCATTTTTTTTATTCTAGAGTTTTCTCTTATAATAAAGCCTCTGGCTACAGCTTTTAAAGTGTCCCATATTATTTATTTATTTATTTATTTATTTATTTATTTATTTATTTATTTATTTTCACATTTATATACCGTGCCTATTCCCTCATGGGGGACTCAGGGCGGTTTACAACAGACAAGGCGAAATTGTCGTTTCCGTTTTCGGTTATCGTTTCCGTTATGTAACGAAAACGGTAACTATAATTAAGCCGTCAGAACTCGAACTCGAACCGAAAAAAGAAAATTTTGGTCGGGTTTTTCGTTTCCGTTTGTGGCATCGCATGGCGATCGCGCAATGCGAAGCACAGAAAAAGTTTTTAAAAGTTTTTTTTTAAAACCCGACTCCCAGCCAAAAAAGCGGGCGAAAATATGCCTGCCTGAGGCTTTGCCACCTACCAGAGGGGTGGTTTCTGGAGGGTCCCCGGCCTTTCCCCCCCTCTTCTCCTGTCCTGGGCTGCTTGCACCAGGCTCGGGGGGGGGCATCACACATTTGGGGTGCAAGCCAAGAAGAGAATCTCTATCCTAAGTGATATCCTAACTGCCCACTCGCCCGTCCGCCCGCCGCCGCCACTCGCCCGCCCGCCGCCGCCGCCCGCCTGCCGCCTAGGGCGCAAAAACACCTAGCGCTGCCCTGATTGCAGGACGCCCCTATTCTCTGGGAAGTCAAATCGCGCTAAATCGCAGTGGAAACAACAAATTTTTGAAAATTTTCGCGACAAACGGAAACGACCCGAAACGGACCCGTTCCGACAAACGAAAACTCGAAACGTCATTTTTTCTCATCGTGCCCATGTCTACTCATCGGCAGTTCCTGATGTTCACAATGGGCGACAAGTCTATCAATATTCTTCCCTGCCATTTGGTTTAGACACCGCCCTAAGGTTTTTACCAAGTGCATGGCGCCTGTGGCCGCCTATCTAAGAATGAAAGGCGTAGTGGTCTACCCATATCTCGACAATTGGCTCGTGGTTGCAGGTTCAGTACACAAGGCAAAGACAGTCATCCAGTTTGTCCTTCGAACCCTCGCCAGCCTGGGGCTCCAGGTGAATGAATAGAAATCCATCCTACACCATCAGCAGGAAGTCTGTTACATAGGAGCCATTCTAGAGGGCTACCCGATGATACTTGATCTGTGGTCTCCACAGATGTTCCTACACATCAATCAACTAGAGCTTTTAGCCATCCTCAAAGCCAGTCGTGCCTTCCTCCATCACCTCTCTGGCAATGTAGCGCTGGTAGTCACCGACAACACGACTGACATGCACTACATCAACAAACAGGGTGGCACTCATTCTCCGGATCTCCTGCCTCTGGCCATCACTTTTTGGTAATGTTGTCTACAACATCATATTTTTCTCATTGCCAGGGGAGGAAAACATTGATGCCCATGCACTCAGCAGGAAGCACTCTGCATCTCACGAGTCGCAACTGTCTCAGCTGAAGTACGATTGCCCGTGTCGCCTCTTTGCTACACAAGAGCACTCAAAATGCACACAGTTCTGCTCGAGGTCAGGGAGAGGTTGCAACTCCCTGGGGGATGCACTTACATTTCCCTGGACATCCCAGCTCCTTTACGCCTTTCCCCTGATCCCCCTCTTACATAAGGTGGCTTCAAAGATCCAACAGGAGAGGGCCAACATCATCCTGGTAGCCCTGTGGTGGCCTTGTCAGCCCTGGTTTGCTCCCCTCCTCCAGATGTCCCACAGCTACTTTGGTCTCCCTGCGTTCCCCAGCCTCCTTTCTCGGACCAATGACAGGATTCTACACCCGGATCTCCACCGTCTACAGCTCACGGCTTGGAGGATCAAGAGTTAATTCAGAGGATCCTCTCTGAAAAGGGTTATTTGCCTGTTAATCCTTCCCTTCAGCACGTTTTCCAATACCTTCTCTATTTGAAGGTCTGGACTCTCTCCTCCTTGAAAGTTTACCTCACGGCTATTGTCGTACACCAACCTGAAAATTCATGTGCCTCCCAGTTTTTTCGGCACCCCCTTCTCAAGAGGTTTTTAAAGGGGCTAAGAAAAAACTTTCTGGATAGACACCTGATCCCACTGCAGTGGTCATTGTCCCTTCTTCTCCATCACATTATGTGTCTGCCCTTTCAGCCCTTGGCCTCCTGTGATCTCCGTCTTCTTACCTTCAAGACTGCCTTTCTTTTGGCGATCACCTCTGGACGCAGATCCAGTGAACGATGCCCACTACGCTGCGACCCTCTTTACCTTCAGTTTTATAAAGACAAGGTTGTTCTTTATCCAGACATTTCTTTCTTACCTAAAGTGGTGTCCACTTTTCACCTTTCTCAACCTATTTCATTACCTACCTTTTTCCACATCCCTCCACTCCTCTGGAACGACAGTTCCACACCTTGGATGTCCGTTGCGCTTTGGCTTACTATACAGACCAAACTGCTTCATTATGTTCAACTCAAATGTTATTTGTTTGCTGTGACCCTAGTTCTAAGGGGTCTTCTGTTTCTTCACAACGTTTTTTCCGATAGGTTGTTTCTACCATAGTTTTAGCTTATCAGTTGGCTAAAAAGCCTCTACCTGTCCCTATAAAAGCCTGTTCCTCGAGAGCTTTGTCCTCGTCTGCTGCTCTTCACAGAGGTATTCCCCTGGAGGACATATGTAACTCTGCCACTTGGAGAATGCCTGATACCTTCGAGAAAGACTACAGGTTGGATGTCCGGATGTGATCCTCTATGGCATTCGGGAGGGCTGTGCTTTCCTTTGTTACGGTGTGACTCCCTCCAACCTGTGAGTATGCTTGTAATCACCCATCTGTGTGGCTTCACGAAGGCCACAAAGAAGAACCAGTTATTTACCTGTAAAGGTGGTTTTTCGAGTGGACCCTAGTGAAGCCACACAGTACCCACCCTCCTCCCCTCAGCTCATCACGCTGTGTCTGGTACTTACCTGTCACACTGGTGGTTGCGAGGGAACTGAGGTGTTTGGGCAGGACCCCCACGCACATGCACAGTGGGAGGGGGTGGATACTAATGAACTTTCCTACTGCTAGGGAAGTCTGGCCTTTGCGCCTGCACACTGGGAAACCCATCTGTGTGGCTTCACAAAGGTCCACTTGAAGAACCACCTTTACAGGTAAATAACTGGTTCTTTTGTCTGCCATAATGACAACACTCTTGGATTACTCTGGAATTTTGATTTAAAATAGTTGTAAATATTGCGTACATTATTCACTTTCTGTGCTTAAATTTCCCTCATTATCCTTATATATTTATATATAATTTTTCCACTTTAGTTTTGATGTAAATAGCCCATCCTCCCCTCCCCTCCCATTTCCATTACATTATCTCTCTTTTGACGGTTAACCATCTTGACTGCTATCTTTGGTGTTGCCAACATTCTTGGTGGCATCTGTGAGTACACACAAATGGGTCTTTTGCACTTTTGCGGCCATCGTCTATTGGGACTCTTTGCATGTTAGCAGGACCTCGGCATTGGTTAGCCAGGGTCTTGAATGCCTTCACTTGTCAGTGGGGCAGCGGGACAGATTTGGCATTGTGCTGGGCCACCGTGCTCCCCGCAACCCAGCCCAATCCCTACCAGAGCTCGCGGAGTTCATCGCGGCTGCGCTATTGGGGTCCCCGCGCCTTTTGGTGGTGGGTGACTTCAATGTGCATGCCGGCAGTGGACTTTCCGGTGCAGCTCTGGAATTCATGGAAACCATGGCTTCCATGGGTCTGTCCCAGCATGTTTTATGTCCCACTCACAGGTCTGGCCATACCCTGGATCTGGTGTTTTCCTCCATGTCGGGGATCTCGAGTCTGGAGGTGGGGGATCCCATCTCCCTACCTGTGTCATGGTCGGACCACCACCTGCTTTCTTTCTCATTGGCGATTGCGACTCCTCCTCGCGGGGACCAGCGGCCTTTTGTTTTGGCCTGCCCCCGAAGGCTTATGGACCCCCAACGGTTCCAGGAGGCCTTCGGGGAGTTTCCTGGTGGACTGACTGGCGCTCCGGCCGAGGTAGTGGCTAACCATTGGTTTGAGACAGCTGCCCACACCATAGACCGGATCGCCCCTAAGCGCCTTCTCTGGTGCCGAGCCCGGACCTCACCGTGGTTCACGGGGGAGCTACGGGCAATGAAGCAGGTGAGGAGAAGGTTAGAGCGCAGCTGGAGAAAAACCCGGACGGCTAGTAGTAAGGCTGCTGTTGATTCCCAGACTAGTCGCTATTCCAACGCGATCACGGAGGCCAAGTCATCGTTTTTCTCCGTGAGAATTGGTGAGGCCTCGAACCAACAGGCGGAGCTTTTCCGGGTGGTTCGGGACCTCACCAATCCTAGTCTGGCTAGGCCTCCTCCTACTGATTTCAGTAGTGAGAATTTTGCAGCCTTCTTTAGATCAAAGATTGAGGCCATCCGTGCCGGCTTTGACTCCGGTTGTGGTAGCACTGCCTCGGCCTCCCCGGTTGCTGGACTGCCTTCGTCGCCTCGGTTGGAGGAGCTTGGGCCTGTTTCTGCTGTCGAGGCCTCTAAGGCTATGGCACACTGCCGGCCGGCATCCACTCCTTTCGACCCTTGCCCTTCCTGGCTTATTAAAGCTGCCAGTGGGACTATGGCCGAATGGGCTTCTGCCATCGCCACCGCCTCCTTCGGCGAGGGGGTTTTTCCCTCCCGCCTGAAGGAGACGGTGGTTAAGCCCATTCTTAAGAAGCCGGGCCTTGCGGCGGACGATTTGGGAAACTACCGTCCGATCGCTAATGTCCCGTTTATGGGCAAGGTCATTGAGAGGGTGGCGGCGGTCCGGCTGCAGTCGTACCTTGAGGATCGACAGTGCCTCGATCCATGCTAGTCAGGGTTCAGGCCCCGTCGGGGGACCGAAACAGCTTTGGTCGCCCTGCAAGATGACCTGCTCCGGGCGGCCGACAGGGGTTGCTCTACCCTGTTGGTCCTTCTGGATCTGTCAGCGGCCTTCGATACCGTCGACCACGGTATCCTACTGGATCGGCTCTCTGAGGTTGGAATCGGGGGCACTGCTCGCAGTTGGCTCTGATCCTTCCTGGAGGGCCGTCCCCAGTATGTTCAGCATGGAGGGGAGTTGTCGGCCCCATGGGTTCTCCCTTGTGGGGTCCCGCAGGGGTCGTCGCTCTCGCCGTTGCTGTTTAACATCTATGTAAGGCCGTTGGCTGGGGTCATTAGGAGTTTTGGAGTGTGCAGTCATCAGTACGCTGATGACACGCAGCTCTATCTCTCCTTTTCCACCTCTGCAGTGGAAGCTGTGAGGATCCTTGATGGGTGCCTGGACGCCGTGCTGACCTGGACCGGGGCGAACAGGCTTAGGCTCAACCCCGGGAAGACGGAGGTCATGTTCTTTGGGGGTTCGCTGTCTGGGTACGGTGGCCCTTTTCCCTCTCTGGGGGGAGTCTCCCTCCGGCCTGTGGAGAGGGTGCGGAATCTGGGCATGGTCCTGGACCCGGCGCTGACCATGGAGGCCCAGGTGGCGTCGGTTACCAGGGCCGCGTATTACCATCTTCACCAAATCGCCCAGATCCGCCCGTACCTGGATGGTGACTCTCTGAGGGCAGTGGTCCAGGCGCTGGTGATCTCGAGGCTGGACTACTGCAACGCCCTCTACATGGGGTTGCCCTTGACTTTTCTCCGGCGCTTGCAGCGGGTTCAGAATGCGGCGGCCAGGCTGGTGGCTGGTGTGCGTCGTTATGATCACATCACCCCAGTCCTGGCCCGCTTGCACTGGCTGCCTGTTGCGGCCCGGATTAGATTCAAGGTCTTGGTTTTAGTTTATAAAACCCTCCATGGCTTGGGACCGGACTACCTGGCAGAGCGTATCGCTCAGCGATCCATCTCGGCCCGACCAGTTCGGCAGGCGCGAGCGCACTCGCTACGGGTTGCCACCCCACGAGAGGCCCGGAAGTCGGTCACCCGGAACCGGGCCTTCTCGGTGGCAGCCCCGTCCTTATGGAACTCCATCCCTAGCGAAGTGCGCTCTGCAGAGTCCCTGCTGGCCTTTCGAAAAGCTGTAAAAACTTATTTATTTCGAGAGGCCTTTGGCAAACCCTGATCTTTTTTTTTTTTTTTTTGTGAAGGTCCCGCCATCTTAATGTCCAAGCGGCTATACTTATGTGTATAATGTTTGTGCACGCTTGGCTTATAGTTATTACTGTTGGTTTTAGATGCAATGGTTTTTACTGTTTATTTACTTTGTTGTGCTACATATTATTGTTCTGTGTTTATTGGCGCTTGCTCGTCGTGTAAGCCGCTTAGAGTTTCAAATGAAAGATAAGCGGGGTATAAATATAAAAATAAAAAATAAAAAATAAATTGTAGAGCTCCAAAATAGGCTAGGAGCTCCTTCTCCCACTGTGCATGCTCCTGGTTTCCCGCCTTCTGCCTCAGTTCCTTTTCGCTGCTGCAGAGATCGGTCACATTTTTCAGAGCTCCTGCAAAAGCAAAATAAATGAGTATTTTCTTAAACACTTTAAAGTTATAGTTGATTTTTATTTTCTACTATTCTTCCTCCTCCTCCCCATCATTGTCTGAACAATTCCTTTTATTTTTCTTCACCCTCTCCCCTTGTCCCACCATTTTATGGCCTCCAGGGGACTTTTCAAAAGGTGTGCAGCCTGCCCCAACAAAGTCCTGATTTCAGACGGTCACAGTATTTGTTTATATTGTTTGGGGGGAGAACACCAGCCTCACAGTGCATTGACTGTAAAAGGCCCACTAAGCCTGCACTTAAACAACGCTTAGGCTGTGTGCTTATCTCTGGGAAAAGTCTCTTAGTCCGATGGAACCCCAAAATCAGGTTGATAATTCTATTCCTTCGACCTCACCTTCATCTGTGAAGCCACAAAAGGCTAAGGGCTCTAAACCCTCAATGCCGTCCTCTTCATTGTCAGAAAAAAGAAAAAGAATCTGCTCCTTCTGAGGTCTAAAGCTGCTTCTAGCCCATATACTCAGGCTTGTAGCCCGACTTTGATACTGACAGACGTACGGCATCAAGTTCAGGCTGATCTCTCATGTTGACAGCTCCAGGCACTCTATCCAAGATCCAGCCACTCTAGCTGAGGAGACAATTCAATTGTGAAATTAACTGTGATCCAAGCACCTATTACAAGTCCTGGCCTATCACCGGGTTCACATTGGAGCTTACCTCTCATAGAATAATAGAGTTGGAAGAGACCTCAAGGGTCATCTAGTCCAACCCCCTGCCATGCAGGAACCCCTTCACAATATTTCCGACAGATGGTCATCCAGCCTCTGCTTAAAAACCACCAAAGAAGGAGTCTCCACCACCCTTTGTGGCAGCATATTCCACGGCCAAACAGCTCTAACTGTCATGAAGTTCTTCCTAATGTTCAAATGGAATCTCTTTTCCTGTAGTTTGAAACCATTGCCCTCAGTCCTAATCTCTGAAGTCATGGAAAAGAAACCTTTTCCCTCTTCAATATGACATCCTTTCAAATATTTAAACGTAGCTATCGTATCCCCCTCAGCCTTCTCTTTGAAATGCTGAACATTCCTATAAGACAATTCCTCCAGACCTTCAACCATCCTGGTCGCCCTCCTCTGTACCCGCTCAAGGTTGTCAACATCCTTTTTAAACTGAGGCGCACATAATTGGACACAGTACTCCAGGTGGGGTCTTACCAGAGCAGAATTGAGTTGTACTATCGCTTCACTTGATCTAGACACAATGGTTCTGTTGATACAACCAAGAATCGCATTGGCTTTCCTGGCCGCCGCACTGTCAAGACCCAGCAGCAGGTACAGAGACCTCGCTACCTAACATCCAACACTGACACTATGCGTTGGACACAAACTCTAAACCATTCACTGTCTCCTCAACTCCAGACTCATATGTCCAAACAAGTTTGACTCCCAGACGAGCCTTGACATCAGGATTCTCCAATATCGGAGACCCAATCTCAACCTCAGTATCAAGATTCTCAACATCATACCACCTACTTCTGCCAAACCTCACCTTCAGTGTCTCCTTCTCAATGTCAAGTGTGACTCGATGCCTACACAGACATCCGCACTGACAGGACACGTCAACATCGAAAATATATTCACATTATTTCCTGTTATTCGGATTTCGACTTTGATGACATTGAACCAATTCCAAACAGATCTGTCCTTTGCCTTCCACTTCCACTCAACTGCATAAGCATGCTCGGCAACATTCATTTGACATTGTGCAGGTCAGTTTCCACACCACTTCCAATGTACATCACAGTTATTCTAGATTTTTGTGCTCATACTTCGATCCCGAAGCACACCTCTCAATGCTGTCCTGGACAGCACTCTGTTCCACCCCGGGTTAACTTACCAGCCTCGATGGATCAGTCGCTTCCCTCCAATCACTCTGTTCCCACTGATCCCGAGAATGTTTCTCATGGCACACCAATGTCTTCGCCAAATTTGCTGACGCCAGATTCTGACACTGCTGATACTGACTTTCCATCGCCATCGCTGGACTTTCACCTCTGTTCCAAAATGGTGTACAAAATAGCTAGAGTTATGGACTTGCAGGTGCAACAACCTGATGCTGATGATTCTTACAAATTCTTTGGGTCAAACTCCACCTTTGAGACTCAGATTCATTCCTTCTCTCTTATAATGCATTAAATCAGCATGGAGTAAACCATCATCAGTACCCTTGATGGTCCGCCGTATTGATAACCTGTTCCATACATATGGCGATGCCACTACTTTCCTTGCCAAACATCCATTACTTAATTCTCTCACTTTTAAGGATTTTCCATCCATCTTGGACTCCCTTCTCTTTCAGTGCCTTAGTCCATGGAATTATAGCCAATAATTCCCTAAGTTTACAAAATTCAGCTTTCGCCATTAGTTCTGTTAAAAGAGCATCAGAACTATCTGCATTGTATGTATATCTGCATTGTATGAAAGACATAGTGGAACTGGAAAAGGTGCAGAAGAGAGCGACTAAAATGATTACTGGGCTGGGGCACCTCCCTTATGAAGAAAGGCTAAAACAATTGGGCCTCTTTAGTCTGGAAAAAAGGCGCTTGAGGGGGGATATGATTGAGACATACAAAATAATGCAGGGTATGAGTAAAGTGGATAGAGGGAAGCTCTTCTCCCTCTCTCAAAATACCAGAACTAGGGGACATACACTCAAATTGAGTGCTGGGAGAGTAAGAACTGACAAAAGAAAATATTTTTTCACCCAGCGCGTTGTAAGTCTATGGAACTCCCTGCCACAGGATGTGGTGATGGCATCTGGCCTGGATGCCTTCAAAAGGGGATTGGACAGATTCCTAGAGGAAAAGTCCATCACGGGTTACAAACCATGATGGAGATGTGTAATCTCTAGGCTTTAAACCAGGGTACTTCAAGGGCCAGATGCAGGGGAGTGGTATCAGGAGACAGATATCTAGTCTCATGCGCTCCCTTAAGCATCTGGTGGGGCCGCTGTGAGATACAGGAAGCTGGACTAGATGGGCCTTTGGCCTGATCCAGCATGGCTCTTCTTATGTTCTTATGTTCTTATGATCCACCCTTCTAACAGTTCCACCCTAACAAGATTACTCTTTACCTGGACATTTCTTTACTACCAAAAGTGGTCTCAGACTTTCCTCTGAAACAACCACTCATATTGCCTACCTTATTTCCATCATCACCCTCTGATCTGGAATGGTCGCTCCACACACTCAATATTCATCTGACATACATACATACACCTTTATTGGCATTAAAACAAAGAAAATAGAACACAACCAAAACAGTGATGGTAAACCATTGTCAAGTAAAACAATAGGTAAAAGCCAAAAAGGGGATACACTCTCATTTCATATTAATAACAGCTACTAGAAAATCTGCAACTTGTAAGGTGACCCATTCGGAATAGTCGCGAAGTAAAAAGCTTGTGTATTCCTCTGGAGGGCCAGAGAACATAGACATAATTGGGTCTAAAAACTCTTTGCGTAACCTAGTATGGGTAGGGCAACGGCACAGTATATGAGGGACTGTGTCTGGTTCAAGTTGGCAAAATTTACAAAGCCTCTAGGACGGTGGTATACCCAAGTATCTTCCTGAGAGTACTGAGGAGGGGAAAATATTGAGTCTGGCCAACATGAAAGCACGTCTCTTATTTGGATTAATTAGCTTGTGGAAATAACAGAGATCATGGCCAAAGACCGGGGATAGGTTAAAGAAACGTGGAGAGCAGGTCCAATTTAGATTAGAGGAAAGTGATTCAGTTTCTTCTTCAAATAATTTTGCCTTAATGGTCAAGTAAGCTCTTTTAAAGTCAAAGTTGGCAAAATAGTCAAGAGTAAAGCCTAAGTTGTGGAGTTTGTTTACAAAGAGGGAATCCCAGGTGGAAGTAAAGGGATCCTTTAAAAGATCGAAAAGTAAGGAACCAGGGGAGGAATTATAATGGAGGGCTAACCAGTATTTGATGGCCCGAGACCATGCCAAAGTGGAAGGTAAGTGAATGCCCAACTCAAGGATCATGGTTGAGAGTTTGATTGTGTTGGGAACACCTAGCATTTGCCTTAAAAGGGGGGCAATTACCAAGTCTACTTTTGTGGAAGCCGCCTTGATCCAAATTGGAACTCCGTACAGAAGCTGACTCAAGGTCTTTGTCTGAAGAACCTTGAGGGCCGCAGGTACATACTGGTTGCCACTATGGTAATGAAAACGGGATACTGCATCCAAATGGAGTTTGGTTGAAGATATTGCCAAGTCTCTATGGAAATTCCATTCTAATTGGTGGTGGAAATTTATACCTAAATATTTGAATGTTTTAACTTCTTCGACTGGTCTGCTGTCAATGCTCCAGGATAGCGGTTTCCATAGATGAGAAAAAACCAATATTTTGGTTTTTTCGGAGTTGATTATTAGATCATTAGATATACAATAAGAATGAAAAGCAGATAGGAGATGCCGTAGCCCGATTTTGGAGATGGAGAGAAGGACAGAATCATCAGTATAAAGGAGAATTGGTAATGGGGAGTTACTCAAACAAGGGGCGTACTTATCACAACGAGATAGTTGAGAACGTAAATCGGCAAGGAAGAGATTGAATAGTTGGGGCGCTAGTATACAACCCTGACGGACACCTTTGGATACAGTAATCTTTTCAGAAAGGGAGCCCTTGCGGTTTATACGGACCCGACATGAATTGGAGGAGTGAAGATTCCTAATTAAGAAAAGCAGTCGAGAGTCAATTCCCCAAGAAGCAAGTTTGTGCCATAATAGGTTCCTATTGATAGAATCAAACGCACCTCTCAGATCGATGAAAGCAGCGTAGAGTTTCCCTTTAAAGTGAAAAGAATATTTTTCCGCAAGGAAAGACAGCAAAAGTGCATGGTCTAAAGTGGATGATCCTGGACGGAAACCAATTTGCTCCTTGCCGGGAAGGCACTTCGCCTCCGCCCAGGCTACTAAACGTTTGAGAAGGAATTTTGCATAGAGTTTACCTATAGTGGAAAGGAGACTAATAGGCCTATAGTTGGACGGGGATGTAGGGTCATCCTTTTTGAAAATTGGTACTAAAATCGAAGATAACCATGATTCTGGGAAAATCCCAAAATGGTTAATCAGGGTAAATAGTTTAGCCAGGAAGGGAGCCCACCAGTCAGGGGCATTAGTCAGTATTTCGCTTACAATCCCATCGGGTCCTGGGGCTTTTCCGGGTTTCAAGGTGCTAATAAGTTCTAGTAT
The DNA here is from genome assembly GCA_029282475.1 of Phrynocephalus forsythii. NCBI lineage: Eukaryota > Metazoa > Chordata > Lepidosauria > Squamata > Agamidae > Phrynocephalus > Phrynocephalus forsythii. The sequence goes on from JAPFRF010000009.1 coordinate 68,129,935, forward strand.
TTCGGATTCTAAAACGGGAGGCCAAGGGGGAAGGTCAGGGGGCAGGGGAGGAAAAGGGAATACCAGGTCAGAAGCAGCAAAGATTTTAGAATAGTGTGTAGTCCAAGCAGAGGGAGAAATGGGAGAAACATCAATTAAGGGGGGGACCGGGTTGGAACGAGACACCAGTTGCCAAAATACTCTGCTGTTCTTGGAGGAGATGGCGTTGAATAACCTATCCCACTGATTTAGAGCAAAAATGTGCTGTTTCTCTTCCAAGAAAAGATGGAAGGACTTTCTAACTGAAAAATAAAGGTAAGTGCCTCAGAAGAAGGATGAGAGCAAACAAAGGAGAACAATTGTCTCAGTTCATATTTTGCAGATTGACAATCCTGGTCAAACCAGGAAACTGGTTTGCTCTTCCCTGTGTGTGGACGGGGAGGGTTCAGTGAGTTGGTTAAGTGTGAGATATCATCATGTGCTCCTCTTCTATACCTCCCATACAGCCTCCCTTCAACAGACTAACCACCTTTTTTTCAGTCTTCTGATGCCTTAGAAGGATTCCCCGTCTCTCTACAAACCATTTTCTAAGTGGATTTCTGCTACCATCACACTCGCTTATTAGGCAGCAAGTACCCCTCTCCCAGCTATTCCAAGAGGACACTCAATGATGACCATGGCCTCCTCCATAGCCTTCCTGAGAGGAGTGGACATTGCTGATGTCTGCAGAGCACCAACCTGGTCAACACCGTCTTCATTTGCCTCTCACTATAAACTGGAACTAACTCTGCTTTTGGAAGGGCTGTCCTATCATCTGCTGCGTCATGATGACTCACCTCCAGTATGTCAGCTTGCAAATCACCCATTTGTGTGTATTCACATGTGCCACAGAGAAAGATTGGTTACTCACCTGTAACTGTAGTTGTTCGAGTGTGCATCTGTGAATTCACACTTCCCACTCGACCTTCCCCTCTACCCGTCACATCTTTATTCTCTATTTTTTCATCAGCGAAATGACAGAACTGAGGCAGAAGGTGAGAAACCAGAAACATGCACAGTGGAGGAGGTGGTCCTAGCCTATTTTGGAGCTCTACAATGGGCGGATATATTCTGTGCAGGCGCAAAAGACCCATTTGTGTGTATTTACAGAAACACACTTGAAGAACTACACTTACAGGTAACTAACCAAAATTTCAGTCTTTCCTTTGTAAAGCTTGACATGCCTTTTTCCTGCTGTCAATGCAGGCACAATATTTTTCAGCAATATTGAGCCATTTCCTGGCTTTTTTGTGCTAGGTACAGAAACACAGTACAGTGGACCCTTGTATAACAAACAGTTTGTATAACATAACATTTGTTCAACATAAAATATTCCGGAGATAGGGGAAATTTGCTTAACAGAATTTCCTATGGGCCAAATCTGTACAACATAAAAATGGGATTACTCCATTTTCAATGCATTCCTATGGGGAATTTGTATAAAGGAAAATTTGCTTAACATATTTTCATTTGGAACGAATTAATTCCTTTATACAAGGTACCACTGTATTCCATACTTATAAACCGGAGGTTTTTTTAATTGAATTCTTATGGTGACCACATCAGTGGTTCAATACACTATTGCTAATGTCCCAAAAGTGTCCCTATTTACTGATGGAACACTATCTCCTCTCATATCAACAAGGAATAGTTCTACATCTAGTCCTTGCACAACTGAGGCTGATTGCTTGGAGGATATCCCACTGATTGAACATGTACTGCAACATGTGCAGAAAATCTTCAACCGATCACTTTTACACACACACATGGCACAGATTTCATGACTATATGCTGCCCTTCAGGGCTACTGCTAGTCTAGCCCCTTTGCAATCTTGACATTTCTCTTCCATCTCAAAGAATCTGCCCTTTCTGTTTACTCCATCAAGTTTTATTTGAATGCTGTTGTCACTCATCAGCCTGAAAAACATCCATCTGCACATTTTAAGTTCCCAGCTGTTAACATGCCTCTCAAAGGCTTCCAAAATGTGTATCAAGATCAAAGGCTGCCTTCTGCACCTTGATCACTCTCACTGGTCTTGACTATCCATACCAAACCTCTGTTTGAGCCTTGGCGACAACATACGTTCAACTTTTAATGTTGAAATCCACATTCTTAGTTGCCATCACATTGCAAGATTGGCCAGTGAATTTGCTGCACTGTGGTGTGATCCGCCTTATCTTGTATACTGTGATAAAGGATAAGGTGATCTTGTATACTGACATATTCTTACTGTTTCCCACTTCCATATGTTACAACCACTCATTCTACCAACTTTGTACCCTTTGAGTGATTTGGACAGAACCCTATATTTATCTGGAAGTTGAGTCATGGCAACTTGACTTCTTTTCTTGAGAGAGTGAAACATTTTGCTGCTTATCCAGACTGCTTCGTCAGTCTGAGGAAATCTAGTTGTGAGTCCTCCATTTTATAGTTCACTTTGACCTCATGTCACCCTGGTCTGAAATATAAGATGAATAGCCTGAATAGTCTCATTAGGTGGATAGTAGACTAAGATGGGTGGAAGTCCCACAATTACAACCTTCCCAACACCCATAAGGTATGAGTCGTTAGTCATAGCCTTGCTGGTGGAGATGTGATGTATTTTTTATTTGTCTGGGGATTGTTGAAATCGCTGCCTGATAAGTAGCAGATAAACTGTGCCTGAGCCCCCCACCTCTGTTGAAAGAGGAGTTTCAATACTCACATGAATGGCTTCCTTGACCCCTCTCTCAAGCCACCTATCTTCTCTATCTAATATGTATACATCCTCATTTTGAGTGCCCTTTGTCCTTCAAGTGCAGGTATACTGCTGATTCTGGTCCTGAGCTATTGCTCCTCCTACGTTGGGTCATTCTCCTTTTTAATGGCTGTTAAGTCTCTCCAATGTAGAGGTCTGCACACTGTATTGGACCACATATACTATATTGTTCCTCTCGTGTTTTGGTGTGGGGTCCTTTGGGTGGCTGAGTCTCTTGTGGGTTTGAAGTAAACAGGGTTGTGGTGTTTGCCTAAAATCCTTTTAAGGTTTTGAGACACTAGCCATGTAGGAAATGACCAGGTTCTTCTGTCGGCTCTGGGTCTCAGGGTGATCCATTATTCTTCTGGGTCAGGACACTGCTTTGTTGAAGGCCCACTGTGGATATCCACAGGCCTTAAGTGCTGTCTTCAGGTGCCTCTCTTCTTCTTGGCTTCTGTGGAGATGGGGATGCTCTCTGCTCTGTTGTTTAGGGTCCTGATGACTCCTAATTTGTGTTGTAATGGGTTGTAAAATCAATTCAAAATCAAATCAATCATTTGAAGATTCTCAGTGAAGGAGCCAGGCATACCTCACGCAGGAAGCCATTCCAAAGATGGGGAATGATTGCCAAGAAGGCCAAGTGCCTAATCTTTTTCAGGGCCTCTCTCTGGGTTAGTGATTCCAACCACCCTTCCTCGGAAGATTGAGTAGGTCAGGCAGATCTCATTAGAAGGTTGAGTTCTGTCAAGTATCAAGGTCCCAAACCATTTAGAGCTTTGTATGTTAAGGTAATCACCTTGAAGCTGGCATGGAGACAAACAGGTAACCAGTGTCAGGTAGCTAGGGTAGAGAAGTTTAAACAGCAGTGGAAGGGGATCAACCATTGTGGGATTCCACAATTAAGAATCATCTCCCCAGTATGTAATCTTTTGCCATGGACAAAGAGCCAGGACAAAGCCAAGCCACCCATCCCCAGCGTAGAGAGCCTGTATCAAACCTGTACTGTATCAAAGAGACTCGAGATGAGCAGCAAGGATACTTTGCCCCATCAGCTTCCTTCAAAAGACCCTTTTTACAGGGCAAGTAATACAGTCTCTGTCCCATGACGTGGCCTGAACCCAGAGTGGAATGAATCAAGGATATTGATTTCCTCCAGAAGTGCCTGTAGCTGATAGGGCACCACTCTCTCCACCTGCTTGCTAATAAACAGAATATTTGTGACAAAAAGAATCATGAATGATAGAATCATGAAGATGAAAGGTGTGGTGTTACCCATACGGAGCCCCCAGTTGTTTCTCGGACCATTGGCTTGTACATGCCTCCTTTTTACTCTTGCTGCCACCATTCAGGTTACCCAGTTGAAATAACCGAGTCCCGGTCGAGTTGTAATGTTAATAAAGTAAAATAACGTTTATTGAATACAAGCTGTTTCAGTTTCAAGTGTTGCGCGCCGTTAATTGAAAGTTCCTCTAAGCAGAGACACTCAAATTCTGTCCTCCTACTATTCTCAAACCCCGCTCATCTGTCTCCCTTAACTTTTTCTTAACCTTCTCTTCACATCCTGATCTAAACTTCACAACCCTCAGGCTGAGCCTTTTAAACATGTGGGCTCCACCTCCACGCTCACTCATTGGTCCACAGAATTAACCCTTTACATCTTCCTGCACAAACACATTTGACTATAGAGGAGTAAACATCACAATTTCCTCCTCACTTACAGAAGTTTGATTCAGGGGAGGCAACTAAACAAGGTTCCTCTCCTGATCAGACTACATTTAACATGCAAAACCAGTAAACATCATTATACTTACATTGTATGTTTCAACTTACGACATTACTGCTTATCAACATTTAATCTAAAATTTGGATATGCATTTTGCAACACTTTTGTTTGCAATAAACTCATTTTTGCTATTGTTCAAGTACATTTAGACAATTCATTTAAACTGTACATTGTTTAAGACTAAGTCCACTTGGTTTCTCTGTCCAATTAAGTCAACAATGTTCCTTTTCAGCCTTCACCATCGGGTCTCCTAGACAGAGCATCTGCCACAGAGTTCAAAGTCCTTTTTAAAGTCTGGATAGTGAAGTTAAAGTGTTGTAACAAGAGGGTCCATCTCATCAGCTTGCTGTTGGATCACATAGCTCTTTACCACAGCAAGGGTGAGTGGTCAGTACAAAGTAAAAATTTCTGGGCCCAGATGCATGGTTTGAGTTTCTGTAAGGACGAAACGATGGCAAGGCACTTCTCATTAGTGGAAAGGTCTTCTCCCTGGGTAACAATTTCTTGCTGACATACATTACCAGATGCAGGCTGTCATAAACCCCAGGTTGGCATGGCACACCTCCATTTCTAGTGTTCGACACGTCCGGAATTCCAGGTTATAGTTCAGTGCCAGCAGGACTGGTCTGGTCATCAGGGCTTCTTTCAGGTTATTGAAGGACTGCTGTCATGCTGAAATCCACTTGACCTTCTCAGGCTTTGGAGGACCAATTTCCATTTTGGCTTTTTTGTGTGATTTTTGGCATAAAGCTGGTCTGCATGAAATTGGCTGGACACTTTGATACTTTAGGGCATCTCTTTCCAGCTTTGTTCATTTTCAGCTGTAGTGCCTCTGTCTTGCTGGTAACAGGGATGTTTCCATCATCACTTCTTGTTGAGAACTATCTCTGTATTCTCCGTGGCACACTAGCTATCTGCAGAGGAGAAATGTCAAGTTTCTTTGATTTGGTTGACCTTTGGGGTGAGTACTGGTTTTCTTTATCCTCATCCTGGAAATCAGATGTTTGCTTTAACAGAGATGCACAACTGTGACCTGCAGACCCCTTCAACACAGGCAGCTCATCAGTGAAATCCATGATGGTCAGGATATATTTATTTCCCCCTCTCGTGGCACTGTGCAAAGTATCGACTAGGTCAAGACCTAGCCTCTGAAATGGTATGGAGATTACAGGTAAAGCACAAAGTTTAGCTTTTTTTTTCTTGTCCTGTACCTCTCCTTTGGCATACATCACAAGAGTGGCAAAATGATTTGTTTCCCCATTCTTGGCCAGATGACGTTTTGACCAACCCTTTGTTTAGTGCATGTTATTCCCATGCGTGCACCCAAAACACCATTATGGGCTTGATGTAAAATCTTCCATCTATACTTGTTAGGAACCACCAGTTGTTTCCAGGATCCTCCTCCTCCTCTATAAGGTGTAGCAAGGGTTTCTCTATACAGTAGTCCATTTTCCAAGCAAAATCTCTCTAGTCTTTCAAGTGTTAATAGGGCTACTGTCTTGGCTGCTTTGAAACAACTCTGCAGTCCATCCTCCTCCTTCTGCTCTTGCTCAAGACTAGCCTTATGAGTGTTCCTAAAGGGAATTATGATGGCCTCTGATTCTGCATGACTTAAAACTTTCTGCTTGAGGTTCTCTAGGACTGTCTGGAAGTTGAGTCATGGCAACTGGATTTCTTTTTCTTGAGAGACAGAAACATTTCGCTGCTCATCCTAACAGCTTGATGAAGCTTGATGAAGCTGTTTGGGTGACTAGTGAAATGTTTCTATCTAAAGAAAAAGAAGTCCAGTTGCCATGACTCAACTTCCAGATAAACTCACCTGGATGACTGAGAATGTTTCCAGACATTTCTCTAGGACTGCTTTGACTAAAAACGGTTACACCTTCCACAGCATTGGGCAGTTCTTGGCCTTCCTTTGAGTGTGCAACTACAAATGCACTTTTAACATGTTATAGGATATTCCATCCAATAAATACTGCTGCTGGAATTTCTTCAGAAATAGCAACTTGCCATTTTCTTGACCAGTCATGAAATTTCAGGGCAACTTCAGCCAATGCCAGAGTAACAAGTTCTTTAGAAATTCCCTTCATTTTTAAGGTATCAATCCAGTTTGGAAATTACATCTGGATGGACTATTGTGACCTGGAAGTCCGTGTTTCTTAAACCAAGATATTGTGTCCCATTTCCGCAGATATCTTCCGCAGAATTCTTAAGCAGAAAATTGTCTTAATTAGAAAGCATTGTACAACTGGGAATTCCGGGATTCCCTCTGGCTCCTACCCATCTAAAGACCCAGATCCCATGGTAACCTGTCTAACTTTTCCATCCTCCACTGTGTGAACACAATAAGGCTTTTTCCTGAGGGCTAGTATTTGAGGGTTTAACTTTCCTTTTGTCACAGTTATAGCTTAAGTGATATCCCCCACAAGTCCAACATTTTAATTACTTGGTCCCATTAAAATTAGATTTTTACCCCCTTTTCCCTCAGTGGAACTGGTGTGTGATTGTGACGTCAGTTATGGGGCTTTTATGTGTGGCCTGCATACTGTAATTGAACTGTATACTGTAAACTACTGGAAGTGGTATGGGGTGGTATATAAGCTGAAGACTTTGCTTTTTGCTTTATTTGGCACTGGGCTATGTCTCCCCTTCTCAGACTGGGACTTGTTCCTATGGTACTCATCCTTTCTCACCAAAATTTGAGCCATCAAAACCATGGCCTCTGATTTCATTAATTTGGTCAGCCAACACAGCTGCTACTTGTAAAGTTTTAGGCTGTCTTTCCTTCACCAAATACTTTAATTCCCCATTTATGGCCACATAAAATTGTTCTAGAGCCACAGTTTCTTTGATTTCCTCAACTGATTCAGCACTCTCTTGCTCTAGCCACTTCATGAGGTAATTTGTATTCTTTGTGGCTTTTGTAAAGCCACACAGTTGGGTTTCCCGGCGCTAACGCGCCTGACTTGGACTGCCTTAGCAAAGGAAAGTTTGTTAGGGGGGCGTGGCCTGGGAATGGCCGCAGTGAGACACTGATTCCGGCTGTCCAGTTGTCGTGGTTTATCAGATGGCTTCAGAACAATTAAACAGCATGAAATCTTCAGAGATATAGCTGTGTGAGTAAGAAAACATTTTAATTAAGCAGAGTGTTCCCTCCGAGAGACTCAGTTTGGCAGATTTATGAGACAAAACTCATTTGGCCGCATTCTTTCCTCCAAATGTTAAAACCGAAAGTAAAAAGTCTTCTGTTGAAAGTCTGGGAAAAGCAATTAATTAACTCAGTCTGGAAATCTTTCCTCGCTGAAATACTGGACCGCTTCAGAAGCTTATCTGTTGGAGGCTTGTTTTTAGACAATTTATGAGCTTTTAAGCAGAGTCACATAAATAAGCAGCGGCATGGTAACGGCGGCAAACAACGGCTTAGATCTGGCTTCTGAAGCTGGATGTTTTTTCTCCTCTCACTTTGAACTGAAATAACACTGGGAATGATATTGCCATCTATATTAATGAGAAACATATTAGGACTAAAGTATCTTAAAGATCTGGAGGACTCTGAAGGGATTTTCAATTACAGTTAATTAAAAATGGCGTTCTAGAGCAGTTAAGAATATAGCTGGGTACTGCATCAAGAAGTGCTCCACCTGCTGGTGACTAAAGAAATGGACATAAGAACTGTTGGAAGTCTGTTTTATTCTTCTATTTCCCACTGAGACCTTTCCATTCTTCTTCTCTGATTAGTAACAGTGGAATATGAATATTTTGAATAATTTTAGTTAAGGTTATGGTTATTGCTGAGGCCCTATGCGTAAATGGTTCAAAGGGCGTACTCAACCTACTTGGGTGAGGAAAGAGGAAAAGGAAAAACCTGGACCAAGTAACCAAACCTTTGGAAGATTGGTACGCTTAGAGGCCTCTCAACGACAACGACAATACCAACAACAACAATTTTCTCCCATTATGGATATTGAACAATCATTGAAAGAAATTATTTCCAACTTTTAAAAACTGGACTCAAACACAGGCAAAGTTGCTGATAGGGTCGGTGGCTTAGACACCAAGATAGGTGGACTAGAACAAAAAATGGCTGCCATGGAACAGTCCTCCTCTCAATCCTTGGGGAAGATGGATCAGAATGTTCTTGCCTTTGATAAAAGAGTTGAAGGAATGGATGCTAGGATTGTGGACTTAAAAAAAGATTATAAAAAACGCAAACAGTGTGGAAATGGACTAAGAAAATAGGAGCAGCGGTTGAAAATACCCAGAGGCAACTTAAATATTACTCAGGAAAAGTATTGGATCAGGAGATGGCAGTTTCTGATCTAAAAGAACAAATGATATAGCAACAAGATTTTTCGAGACGAAGTAATATTAGAGTGAAAGGTTTGCCAGATCTGGGTGTGGATGAGAAAAACATGCAGCAAAATTTTTTGGACTGGCTTAAGAAGGTAGTGCATAACACTCCTCTTGATCATTATGATTTAGAAAGAGTGCATAGAGTGGGCCCAAGAAATAGAGATGTTCCAAGGCATATCTTGGTGAGATTTGCAAACTTCAAGAAAAAGCAGGAAGTAATGAATGCCCTAAGAGAATTTAAAAATTATGCAACATACTATTCAAGTTTTTTGCGATTTTCACCCTACGATGAATTTTTTTAAAGATATGAAAGAGGTAACATCAATCTTGAGGTCCAAGAACATTCGCTATCATTGGGGATATCCAGTATTTTTGAAAATAGTATACAAGGGTAAGACATATAAAGCAAAAACAGTTCAAGAGGCTTGGAACCCAATGAGGGATCAGGGGATTGTCACAAAGAAGGAATGGGAGTCATTTATGGAGAAGATGAGTGGAGAAGAGTCATCAGAGGGAGAACGGGAAGGATCACAGGTGTTGGAGTTAATTGAACTGGAAGAAGGAACTGAACTGGCAGGGGCAAGACCCAAACAGCAGAGAGCTGGTAAAGCATCAAAGAAGACAAAATAAGAAGAGTTTGAGGGTCTGTGGTGTCTTTTGTTTTTTCCTACCCTGAGGGGGTTAGTAGATTTTTATACATTCATGTGAGTATACATAAGTGAAAATGTGGGACCACATTGATGGGTAGTATGGGGGGAGGATAAGAATATAGGGAGTCAAGTTGAAAAAATACTGGATACAGTGGATGAATTTAAGGGGTAAAGATTCAACTAATTCAGCATTTGTGAGTATATCCCTCCTCATGGAGGTACTAGATGAGTGGGTGAGGTAGTGTGTGTGTGTGTGTGTGTGTGTGTGTGTGTGTGTGTGTGTGTGTGTGTGTGTGTGTGTGTGTGTGTGTGTGTGTGCGCGCGCGCAGAAGTATTAAGAGGGACATCTGGTAGAAATAGCTGAATTACCACATAGAATATAATCATTGAACCAGAATTAATTGGTTAATGTGTTGGGAGTATTAAAGGGAGACTATCTGGTAAAATTGTTTGAGCTGTTTGTTTGTTTTCTCTAAGGGGTGGAATATGGTGCCACGGAGGGTGGTGGAGTCTCCTTCTTTGGAGGTTTTTAAGCAGATGCTGGATGGCCATGTGTCGGAAATATTGTGATGGGGTTCCTTCATGGCAGGGGGTTGGACTAGATGGCCCTTGAGGTCTCTTCCAACTCTATGATTCTATGATTCTATTGTCCAGAAATAACGGGAGTTGCTTATTATTGGGGAATATTATTTCCCAGTGATAATGGAGTAATCCCCAAGTAGATAACTATATTAGATTAGGTAAGACCACTATAGATTGTATATAGCTTTGAATGTATATATATATAAGAAATGTATGATGCAGTATTAGAGTTACGTTTAATAATAATGTATCCAACTGACAACATTATTAAGATCATGGCCAGGATGCTGGACCATGCCTCCCCCCCCCAGGTGTCGGCAGACTCATCGACCAAGGAAGACATTGGAGTGAAGAGGGGGAGATCAAAATATAAATGTGTTGGGACTTTGTTGCAGATGTGGGGAAGAAGGGATAGAGGGAAGGGGGTGATGGTATGTCTTTGTTTTTATTTGTTTTTATTTGTTTATATGCACTTAACTCGAGACTGTTAATTTTTAAATTAACTCTATATAATGGTTAAAAAACTTAAGATAACATCGTGGAATGTGAAAGGCCTAGGTTCTAATATAAAGAGGGCTAAGGTTCAAGCAAAATTGAACAAAACTCAGGCTGATATTGTTATTTTACAAGAAACGCAGCAGAATAAGGACGGGATGAATGAACTTAAATGTAAATGGGTTGACGTGTATGAAAAATCATTTGGCACGTCTAAGTCAAGAAGGGTAGCTATATTGATTTCTAAAAGAACAGAATTTGAAATTTTTAAAGTGGATAGAGATGACCAAGGCAGGATGTTGATAATTCAAGGGAAATTAAAAGGAGAAAATTGCACCCTTGTGAACTTGTATGTGCCAAATGACAGTCAAGATTTTTTTCTGAGGAATGTCTTGGAGAAATTAGATAAGATAAGGAAAGGATATGTTATAAGACTTCAATTTGGTTATGGATATTACTAAAGACAGGTCCAAAAGTTGGAAAGCAGAAACAGGTGGAGTTCAAACAATATTGGATAAACTTATTAAAAACAGACTTTAGAGATGTTTGGAGGGAATTAAGAGGAGATGAGAGAAAATATTCCTTTTATTCCCCTGTATATAAATCTTACTCTAGAATAGATTACATATTTGTGTCTAACGATCTATTATCCAGAATAATGTAGAAATAGATATAATACAAATTTCAGATCATGCTATGGTAAACATGGAATTTATCCTGGGGTCTGATTATAGAGAAGCAAAAAGATGGAAGGTGGATGGAAGGATCTATTTACATAAGTCGATAATAGATAAAATGCATAAAAATTTGGAAGAAACATGGAAGATAAATAAAGCAGGGGGAAGTGAAACAAGCATGATTTGGGACACAATGAAGGCAGTAGCAAGAGGGTATGCATGGAAAGAGGCTTATATTTTAAAGCAAATTGCATTCAAAAAAATTCAAGATTTGGAAAATGATATTAAAAAAACTAGAAACTATATTTATTTCAACTAGAGATAACAGAGCGTTATTGGAGTTACAAGCTAAAAGGAGGGAATTAGAAGGAATTCACTTAGAAAGAGTGCAACAAAATTTAATGTACTTAAAGAGAGACTATTATGAGCATAATAATAGAAACTCCAAGTTGCTAGCAAGAATGACGCAAATTAAGAAAAATTAAAGAATGATAGGGGTAATACAGGATCAAAGGGGTAAAAGATGTAATAAAATGAAGAAAAGCTAGAGGCATTTCAAGAGTATTATAAGAATCTTTGTGCAAGTAATAACCCAACTATAAGTAGAATTTATGAGTTTGTAAGGGAAAATACCATAATAAAATTTAAAATGAAGATAGTGTAATGATGGCTCAGTTAACAACGGAAGAAGAGATAGAATTATAAATAAATTGAAGATAGGTAAAACACCGGGAACTGATGGAATAGGATCAGAATTTTACAACGTATTTAAGAAATTACTAATACCTAAAATGAAAGAGTTATTTAACAACATTATTGAAGGAGGGGGAATTCTACATTCTTGGAAAGAATCAATAATAGTATTGATTTTAAAGCCAAAGATCCAACATTTATGGATTCATATAGACCAATTTCATTGATTAATCAAGATTCAAAGATATTTACAGCTATTATAGCTAATAGATTAAATAGTTTTGTAGGGAAATATATAAATAAGGATCAGAATGGTTTTGTTAGAGGTAGACATATGGCAGATTTAGTTAGAAGAGTTATGAATAACATGTATTTAGCAAATAGTTAAAAATGGAAGGTAGGAGTAATTTCATTAGATATTTTCAAAGCTTTTGATACGGTAGAATGGAGTACATTAAAGATTTTAATTAATCAATTAGGTCTTAGTGCTCAATTTAGCAATATGATAAATCAATTGTATTCTCATAATAAGGCTAGAATATTAGTGAATGATGGAATAACCGAAACTGTTACCCTGGGCCAAGGAACTAGACAAGGTTGCCCATTATCTCCAGTTTTGTTTATACTTATAATGGAAATGCTGGCTAATGTAATAAGAAGGGATAAAGAACTAGAAGAGGTTGAAGAGGGGAAGTAAAAAAAATAACTTTTTTGCTGATGATACATTATTAATAATTAAAAACCCATTGATTAATATTTATAAATTACAGAAGCATTTAAAGGGGTTTGAGGCAGCAACAGGATTAAAGGTTAATTGGAACAAATCTGAATGCATGTTGTTAAATTACAGTGAAGAAGAGAAAAACTTGTTTAGGGAAGTATTTAAAGGTAAATTAGTAAATAGCATTAATTATTTGGGGATAAAATTAGCATGGAGCTTAGAAGATATGTTTAAAATAAATGTTGAGAAAGTTAAGAAAGAGATTACTGAACAAATAAAAGATTATCAAAAAATAAGGATTTCTTGGTTTGGAAGGATTTCAGTATGTAAAATGAAAATTAGCACTAAACTAAATTTCCTATTCTGGATGTTACCTATAAAATGGGATGAAAGTGAACTTAAAGGGATGCAGGGGGAAATTAATATGTTTTGCAACTGTAATAAAAAAAGCTAGGATCAATAAGAGGTTGTGGTATATACCACAAAAAGAAGGTGGTTTAGGGTTACCTAATATTAAGCTATATTACATAGCCAATCCATTAAGACATATTCCAGATTTAATAATAGGGAATGATAACTTAATTTGGAGAGGCTTAGAAATCAAAAGAGAATATTTTTAAGGAAGACATTAAAGTTCAGGTGAAAAAGATAAATAATCCATTCTTGAAAAACACTATGGAATGTTGGAGGAACTTTAGGGAGATTTTAAGCCCATTGGTTTCACCTTTGATACGAATAACAGAAATTAATAATTTCTCAGAAAATTTAAAAGGGAAGTTAAATATGCTACTGCATGATAAAAAAGTTATATACTTGCAGGAGTGGTTAAAGCAAATGCAGAATAGACAAAGCATAAAGGAGAAATTGGGAGGAGGCGCGGCTTCGTCATGGCGAGGAAAGCAGCACTGTGAGGGAGCTCATGCTGTGAAAACCCCTTTGATCTAGAAGGACCACTGCCGGAGCAAAGAGGTCTGGACAGAGAGCTTACAGGAGAGTAAGCTTTCTCAACGAAGCAGTGCTGGGGGCTAAGAGAGCCCCCTTTATCTTAAAGCAGTTTGATCTCGCCCTGGACATCGCCTGCTATTCGGGATCAAGATGGGGAAGGCACAAAGCCAAGCAAGCTATTGACGCCCCAATCGGAGAGTTCCTGTGGTAAATAGCAGTTGCAAGATCTTAAGGAGTATGTATATCTGTCTTAAGAACTTTTGTTTAAGCTAAAAGAGCGGAATTGCTGATTAAAAGACTTTGGAAGGAGAGAGAAAAAAACTCTAAAGTCAAGCGGCAGAGAGACTTTTGAATTGCCAATTAGCTGAGAACTGTTTACTGAAACCCAAGGACAATATACTTAAATTGGGCTATTAATTAGCTACTAAGTGGGGAACTGAGAAGCATAAAGCTCAAAGAAAACAAGGGTGTGCTTATAGGGGAGAAAACTTACAAGAGTAAAAAGCAAAGAAGATTCATGTCCCCCCACCTCTCCCTCCTGCATTGCTTCTTAGTTCTATTGCAATACCCATTTTGAGTACTGTACATTTAATTTAATGCAAGTTTCACCTGGGGAATCCTCTATCGAAACTGTTTAGACTTGAAGCAGTATGGGTGACCTTGAATTCCCCCCCCCTCTGGGAAGAGTGGAGATAACAGGTCTTGGAGAAAGCTGGAAGAGACACACTACATTGATGGATTATAAATAACCCTCTCCCTCTACTCTGAAGAAAAATTAAATAGACCTTGAAAAGCTGGAAGAGATATACCAATGGATTGCAAATAATTGTTGAACAGTAACTTTTGAACTCCACAGAGGGATCTTAAAGAAAAGAGAAAAATTTACCAAATTTCATATCTGATTATTTATAGATCAAATTGGAGGTGAGAGACCAGCCTGGAAAACCTGGGAAGGTGAAATATTGGAGGTTTATATAAAAATTAGTTTTGGCTGGTAACCTAAAGAGGCCTGAGTGACTGAATTTGGAGTTGGGATAAAAGGATACTTAGTTGGAGATAAAGTTGCCAGTCAGCTAGATAATCTGTTACCTGAAATCTTTAAAGCTAAAGGGGAAACCTATCATATTAAACACGTAGTTTATTGAATATATACTGTTAAGCATAAGAAAATAGTGGAGATTTGACAGTGTGATGAAATCTAGAAAATTCATCTTTTGGATCTGTCCTTTCATCTGTATAGTCTGTTGATTCCTGGCCATGCCATGTCACACGCTATCATTTCTTTGAAGTCTGAGTGGGAAAGAGACACTGAATCCCTGGGGAATTCACAGGTGAATGTTAAGTCGAAAGGGAGCACAAATGTTATGTTTTCTCATCATCCAAAATGTTTGATGTGATTGGCAAAATGTTTGAGGTGATTGTAAAATAGCAAATGGGAGATACCATGTATTACCCTGTGTCAAGGAACCGTCCTGGGTCCTCTCCCAAAGGCTTCCTCAGATCACCTCTGGACTTAGTAAAAATACTTAAACAGACTGTGTACTTTTAAAAATACACCAGCCAAACTGCCACCATTAATTCAATGCTATGGATTTAGCCTCTCCCACCTCTGGGCAAAAACCAAACCAGTTGTAAAATTATTATTTTTATTAAAAATAGATAGTTAAAAATTATTGAAAATAAGTCAATTCAGAATACAGGTAATAGTTCAGTCTTTGGCAATCAGTAAAATAATAAATCTGACTAATCTAAGTTACACTAGCCATTGTGGCCCTATCTGTGCGTAGCATATTCTATCCAAACCTATGCAAGCATATTGAAGACAAAGCTCTCTATTAATTCTATTGTCTCTAACTTTAAAGCATTCACATTCTCAGCAAATCACCCCCCTTCGTCCATCCTTTCCAACTCATTGTCCAATAATCTGGCTAGTTTTAATGATAGTCCATGTTGTACAGCGTTCCCATGCGATCATCTCACAGCGATTCCTTAATTAATTGTTGGCACTGGTGTTATGGCTTCATTCTTCTTGGATGGCACAACAAAGCTTCCATCTTGCAGGTTCCCAGTAGATAAGACACCTGCAAATAATTGCTTGTACAGAACATGGCAAAACATTCTCACACAGAAATAGAAACTGCTTCTCGCTGACTGCTGGTGTTCTAGCCTGAATGAGAAGACATGTAACTGAACCATATAGAATCCATCTTTGATCCTTTCTCCTTTCCTTCACACCCTGTATTACCTCTTCTGAATATCAAAGTTTAGCCTCATCCATCTGAATATCAAAGTTTATCTTCATCAAAGATGTTATAAAGGGATAGCAAACGGATAAACAAGGTTTTTACAATGCATTTCCCTTTAGATCAAAAGGCTCCCTGGGCTTGAAAGAGTTACACCTGGATGTCAACAGATGACTCGTCAGTTAAGGAAGCCACTTGTCAAAATACCCATCCTATTCAGGTGATGGAACACTTGAGATCAATAGGCATATGTCGCCCTTTTGTTTACTATCAAAGGAGAAAGTCTTCCCTTGTTAATTATGTTAATCGATGAGAGAGTCTACACCTGTTTGAGCCTATTTTGCATTTCTGAAGAACAAAGGCAGGTTTGGGGTCTATAAGAATTGGCTGCTTATCCAGATAGAGAGCTTCTTGGGGAAACAGTTTTGCAGCCATGTAACTCCTGTGCCGGCCTGGCTTCTCAAAGCCAGGAGAAAGCCAAGCGATCTTCCTTTCCGAGTGTGAGTATACTAGCCAGAATTAGTGAGCGTTATTATTTCATTTCTGGGATGCAAAATTTCAAGTTATCTTCTTGAGACTGGTTTTCTTTTTAGAGTTACTTTTAAGTTTGTTTTAGAAATCTGCTTTTGTTTGTTGAGCTCCAGAATCTGAACTCTTGTCAGATGATGCTGACAAGAAGAGAGTTCTGTTTTTACTCTTGTTTTTTTCTTTTTAAAATAAATTTCATTTCTTTACCTTTTTACTGGAGTCTGTGTGTGTGCCTGAGGGGGGGAGTCACTGCTAAATTAACCAGCGCCTTAGTCAAGGCTGCACGCTACTGACTTTTCTGTGAGCACGGAAGTGTCTTTTGATTGAGCTCTATGGGACTTGGAATTCCGAGGCTCCCAGGTGGAGGGCGTTCAGGGGAGACAATTCCCTTTTTACTAGGGCACGTTGGGACAGCTGCTCACCTTTCCCAGTATGAGCTGTGTCCTAGCGTAAATTGAGGAACCCTTCCTGAATAGTCCTGGGGTGTGCCTGGACCCCAAATTATTATATTTTTGGTGGCAGCGAAAGAATGGCATGTGTTAAACGCTCCAAATGCGTGACAGACAGTACTTGATTCGCATCATTGTCAGTAACTGTTATATATTATAGACAGGGTTCAATTAGAAGTACCTAAGGTTTCTTGGGATAACTGATAATACTGACTAATTGACTAAAATATATAAAATATATAATTTATCAACATGGCCTTCAAAGTACCAACAGGAAAAGGCAAGGCTACACCAGAAATGACACCTCAAACTACACCCCAGAGTTCCCCTGAGACAACAGGCATGGCAAAATTAGTAGGACAATCATCAACAGAGAGTTTAATATTACACAGTCTACAACAGATGCAGAATGCAATGAATCAACTCACCCAAACAGTAAACCAATTGGCAAATGAGGTGAAAAGCACAAACACAAGGTTTGATTATCTGTATAAGCAGGTGAAAACAAATACTGAACAGCTTCAGGAAAGAAAGGAAGCAGCAGTCAAAGCTGAGAACCGGATGGATGTCATAGAAAATAAGCAAAAATTACAAGAAGATCGAATAATATCATTAGAAATGGAAAAAGCAGCTTATTTCATAAGATTGCAGAATGTCCCAGAATCCAAAGGAGAGAAGCTGGCAGATTTGATTAGTACATCATTGGCACCAATGGTGAATTTGAAAATGGAAGAGTTCCTATCACAAATTGACTCAGTCTACAGAGTGAGTTCAGCTTACGCAAGAATGAACAGATTGCCAAGGAAAATTCACCTGAAATTCACAAGATCGATGAGAGATACAGTGCTTAATGAAATACAAGGAAAACCAATTCAAATTCTAGATCAAGATATTACAGTTTCAAAACAGGTACCCTGGAAAATGCGGCAAAGGAGGAAAAAATACTCAGCTCTGGCAAAATACTTAAAAGAAAATTCAATTATTTATAAATGGCTGATACCAGAAGGCATATTTTTTCAGCTTGGTCCTAAAAGGTATACAATCAATTCTGTGATGAAGGCAGAAGATTTCCTAAGAAGTAGAGGGGAAGACATACCCTGTGATAGCGAGGAAGGAAAACAGAGGAGAGGAAAGGGGAAACCACAGCATGAGACAAGAGAACAAGAACAAAAGTGTGCCATCACAAGAGAACAGAAAAGAAGAGAGGAAGAGAAAATAAAAGATAATAAAAAGGATGAAAATCTTGAATAAACAATTGAAATTAGCCTCAATCAACATTAATGGACTGAACTCAGGACAGAAGAGAAAAACAATATTCTTACAATTAAATTAAAAGCAGATGTGATTTGTCTACAGGAGATGCACATGAAGAAAAAAGATTAACACTTATTGAATTGTCCTAAATTAGGAGAACTCTTTGCAGCCTCAGATCTGAAGGAAGAGAGGTGTGGCCATATATGTCAGAAAGGAATGGAACCCAAAATTGATATATGCATCTGAAGATGCAAGAATCCTAATGTTAGAAATACACAGAGATGGGGAAAAGACTTTAATAACTAATATATATGCCCCTAATGAGAAACAGGAGAAATTCTATAAATGTCTAGAACGAGAATTGCTTAAAACCTCGCAGCAGGAAAATTTAATTGTAGGGGACTTCAATGCCGTATATGATAAGGACTTGGATGTAAAAACACCACAAGGGAAACGGAAAAAGAACAGGCGAAATATATTGCCATGTGACTTCTTGCAATTGGCAGAGGAATTAAGCCTTGTGGATGTATGGAGAGTAAGGAATCCTTCTGGTCAAGATTACACCTTCTACTCAGACAGACACAAATCATGGTCAAGAATAGATATGTGCTGGCTTACATCAGATATCATGAGAGAAGTAAAGGAAATTGAAATTTTACCTAATACATTTGCTGACCACAACCCCATACTTATATGTCTGGGAAATAGAAGAAATAACTGGCAATGGAAGCTAAACACATCTCTCCTGAAAATGAGATATTTTTGAAACAAATCAAAGAGGAAATGAAGTTCTATTTTTAAGGAAAATATATATCCAGAAATTCCTATGGCTACTGTATGGGATGCTGCCAAAGCTGTTCTAAGAGGCCAAATAATTAGATTTGCAACACAGCAGAAAAGAGAAAGAGAACAGGGGGGGAAAGAAGCAGTAAGGTTTATAGAAGAATGTGAAAAAGGATTAAAACAAGACCCCAAAAAGGAAGACCTTAAAGGCAAGGCTGAAAATGAAACAACATTATCTGAATACACTATGGGCAGAAGAAATAGCAAAAAACATAAAATTCACAAGGGCAAATTTCTTTGAAACAGCAAATAAACCAGGAAGATGGTTGGCATATAGGCTTAGAAAAGAAAAAGAGAAAACACATATACAAAGCTTAAAGGATAAAGATGGAAAAGAAAAATTTGACAATGAGGAACTGAAGAAGATAGTGAAGGATTTCTATCAAAAACTTTACTCACAAAAAGAAGTGCCCAAAGAAACGCAGGAAGAATATTTAGGAAAATATAGTAGGATAAAATTAACAGAAGAACAAAGGAAAGCATTAGAGGAACCAATAACTTGTAATGAGATTGTAGAAGTGATTAGAAGTCAAAAAAATGGGAAGGCTCCGGGTCCAGATGGACTGCCCGCTGAACTTTACAAACAAATGACAGAGATCATATTATTACCATACAAAAAATTACTTGAAGATATCACTGAAAGAAAAGAAATACCAAAAACATGGACTCAAGCAACAATATCACTGATACATAAAGAGAATACCGACCCTAAAGAGATAAAAAATTATAGACCTATCTCTTTGTTAAATGTAGATTATAAAATTTATGCATCAATTCTGGCCACACAATTAAAAAAACTTCTAGTGAAACTGATACATCAAGATCAGATGGGTTTCCTGCCAAAGCGACAGATGAGGAATAACATGAGGATAATTCTCAACACCTTAGAGTACTATGAAGCACATCCAGAAAAGAAAATGGCACTGATATTCCTCGATACAGAGAAAGCATTTGACAATATTAATTGGAATTTTATGCTAAGCCACTGAAAACACATAGGAGTAGGCCAAAGATTTAGGAACAACATTGAAGCTATATACACAAAACAAGAAGCTAAGGTGAAAATTAATATGGATATGACGGAGAAGATAGAGATAGAGAAGGGAACACGTCAGGGCTGTCCACTCTCTCCGCTGCTATTTATCTTGACATTAGAAGTATTAAATCAACAAGAGATCAGAAGGTGATAAAAGGGCTAAGAATAAAAGAAGAAGAATATAAGTTGCAGGCATATGCTGATGATGAAGTTTTCATATTAGAAGACCCCAATGACTCAGTGGAATGCCTGTTGAAAACTATAAAGAGCTTTGGAGAAATGACTGGTTGAAGATAAATCAAGAAAAGACTAAAATCTTAACAAAGAATATGACAGCAAAAGAAATTAGAGAATTAGTGGAGCAAACACATTTTAAAGAGGAAAAGACTATTACATATCTGGGAATAAAGTTAACCAAAAAAGCAAATACGATATGGCAAGATAACTATCTAAAAGTTTTAAAGGATATACAAATAGATCTGGAAAAATGGAACAAACTGTATTTATCATTACTGGGACGAATAACTGCAATTAAAATGATACTTCCAAAATTATTATTTTTATTTCAGATGATTCCATTGCTATTAAAAAAAACATTTTTCAAGGAGATAGAAAAAGTAATAATGAAATTCATATGGCAAAGGAAAAAACCAAGGATCAGGAAAAAAGCCCTACAAGATGATACGTCTAGAGCAGGTGGTGGCCTACCAGACTGGGAATTGTATTACAAAGCTTGTATACTGGTGTGGATAAAGGAGTGGATTACATTAAAAAACCAGAGAATCTTGAAATTAGAAGGCCATGATTTAAGTTTGGGGTGGCATGCATTTGTTTGGTATAAGAAGGCTAAGGAACAGAAATATTTTGGAAATCATATAGTGAGAAAAGCACTTTGTTGGATGTGGGAAAACATTCCGAAACAAGTGTATAGAAAAATACCTGAATGGGTGTCACCAATTGAAGCATTTACACAACCGACACTGATGAATGAAAACAAATTTGTGAGATACTGTGAGATACTGAAAAATGAAGAGGAACTAAAGTCAGAGGAAGAACTCCAAAATCCAAAAGTGACATTAGATTGGTGGACAAAATCACAATTGACCTCGAGGTTTGTTAAACATAAGAAAGAGGGTTTTTATATAGAGAGAACTGAATTGGATAAACTGCTCTTGGGAACAGAGGGAAAGCTGATTCAGAAAATTTATAAATACATGTTAAAGTTGAAAATGCAGGATGAAATTGTGAAAGATTGTATGATACTATGGGCACAAAATCTAGGACATAATATTGAATTAGCACAATGGAGCCAGTTATGGGAGTGTAATGTAAAATTTACTAAGGCAATAAATTTAAAAGAAAACATATATAAGATGTTTTATACATGGTACATGACACCACAAAAATTGGCAAAAATATATGGAAATACCTCAGATAAATGCTGGAAATGTAACAACAAAGAAGGGTCTTTTTATCATATGTGGTGGACTTGTGATGTAGCAAAGAGATATTGGAAAATGGTATATGAGATCTTAGAAAAAATGCTGTGCTATACAGTTCCATTTAAACCAGAAATATTTCTATTCAATATTATGACAGAAATTAAGGATGTTAAGATAAAACATTTGTTATTGTATACTGTCACAATAGCAAGAATTTTATATGCCAAATATTGGAAAGTTGCAGAAACACCAACCAGACAAGAACGGAAAAATTCTTCGAAGCAGCTGAAATGGACATAACATCAGAACTGATAAAGGACAAAGAGTTACAGAAGGCAACAGACTGCTGGAAATATATACTTGCACCTTATGTGCAGCCACTATATACTTTTTATGAAAAAGAACTAAATAGCTAAAAAAAGAGAGACTACAACACTATTGGGAAATTAAAATATAGTCTGTGTATTAATATATAGAAAAATATTGTAAATATATCACTTGAACTTTCCTGCTTTTATGCTTTGAATTTTCACCCCACCCATACCCATCCTATGTAGGGACTCCAATGATATTAAATAAATAAATAAATAAATAAATAAATAAATAAATAAATAAATGGAGAAATTGGGAGGAAATATTTCCTGGCTGGACATTATACAATTGGAAAAATTGACTAAAGAATGGATAACTAAAGTAGGAGAGTGTAGAAAGTTGACCAGATTTGAAGAAATTATAGATAGAAGAAATGAGATTGAAAATAAAGAACAGAGGAAAGGAATTGTGAGATATATGCAATATTAATTCAGGAAGATAATGAAAAAAAATAATAAGTTAAGAGAGATTTGGCAAGAAGATATTAATAAAGAGATAAAAATGGAAGAATGGGGGAAATGTGGAATAAAAGAATAATGAAAAATATGTCAGTGAGAGTTAATGAAAACAGTTATAAAGTATATTGGAGAAGGTATAGAACATCCACAAAGCTAAATATAATAAAGAAATATCTCCTATTTGTTGGAGATGTAAAAAAGAAAATGGGACATATTTACATATGTGGTGGGCATGTGAGAAAAGGAAATTTGAATGAAATTTGGTTTTCAATGAGATACAAGAAATATTAGGGGGAAAGATTCCAATGTCCCCCCCCCATCTGGCACTGTTAAACATAGTTGCAGATACACAAGTGAAGAAAGAGGAGGGCGAATTGGAAATTATAATGGTTATGACCGCAAGACTGATATTTCCAATATTGCCAAATATTGGAAATCTAATTATCAATTAGTAAAGGAAGAATGGTATAAGGAGTTATGGAATTTAGCTATTAATGATAAATTGACTTGTGAAATTAAAATTAGGAAAGGGGTGAGAAGTCTAATGATTTTAGTGGAATATGGGATAAATTATTGGTATATATTTCAAAAAGGTAAGGGGTATACACCTGGAGTAGACTCAATGTACTTCTGGAGTGAAACAGGCTGGTCAATACCATGAAAATTGTAATCCTGGGGGGAATGGGTTGCACTGGCTTTATGTCTGCTTATTTGTTATATTTTTGTTTATATTGTTATTTTGTTATTTTTATCCTTATGTTATTTTGCTGTTTTATCTATTCATTTACAAATAATAATAAAAAAGGAAAGTTTGTTAGGGCAAGTTTCTGATAGGATTCTTTTATGGAGGCTTGTTTTTCTTTTTTCAAGGAGCCATTTATAATTGTTACAAAGCTAAAAAAAAAAAAGAAGACCTGGGCAAACTTTTAGAATGTTTTATGTAATCTTAGGGCTCTATTTAATTGATGCTTTATAGTTTCACACTCTTTATCATACCAACTATTGTTAGTTGGTCTACTTCTGGCCAGAGACCTCACTCTCTTTGTTAAGGTGAGTCTTAATGTGTCAATTAGTTTGCCATAATTTGCCAGAGCAATCTTAATGTTTAAAGCTGCCTCAGTCTCCCCTTTCAGTTCAAGCACAGGGGCACTGTGCAGAATTTTTTTCTATTTCTACCTGGAGTATAGGGGACAACTTAAGCCTAGTGTCTGCTGTTACCAACACTTGATGTATTGGAAAGGAACTGCCCACCCCATTATTTAATATAACTTTAGGGGTAAGAATATAGAATATAAGGGACTGATGGTTACTTTCTGGCTGTGTACCCACTGTGAAATAAAGAATGTTATCTAGTGGGGAGAACTGGGAATTGAGTCATGGCTACTGGACTTCTTTTTTGAGAGATAGAAACGTTTCGCTGTTCATCCAAACAGCTTCATCGGTCTGAATACAGCTAGTGCAAGTAGTCCTTCTTATAGTCAGCTTGACCTCTTGTCCCCTGGTCTGATTGGCTCATAAGATGAACAATAGCCTGAATAGGCTCGTTAGGGAGACATTAGTGTCCATGGCCTTAAGGTAAACAATGGCTTAAGGTACTGAAACCCATCAAGAATGGGTCGTTAGCTGTGACCTTGGTGGTGAAGGCTCTTTGATTTGCCTGGGTACTTTGGAAAGTACAGCCTGATAAGTGCCATATCTTCGGTAAAATTTCTTCCAAAGACACTGTTACGGTTCATCTATCCATGATCCCATCCTTCTTGTCTATGGCAGAGGAGTCCTTCAAGAATGTGGGATTGATGTCGGTTTCAAGAAAAATAGAATCACTCTAAAAAGTTCATGATGAAAAGGCTATTTACCTTTAAAAAAACACCCTCAACCGAATTCTGTTGTTGTTGCGGCATCACAGGTGCAGTCTAGGACACATCAGGTCCCGATTCCACTCCAAAGAGGGGCGTAAACTTGACAATATGGGGAGAAACCTATAATTTTGCAGCCCTGCTCTATTACCAGTGTGCCATGGGTGCCTACCAAAGGGAATTACTATCCCATTTGCACCCATTTCCGTAGCTCATCCCAGAGTCGAAGAGAGCTGATGCTTCTACCAGTTTTGAGGACTCCGTGGCCTTAGCCGCTCAACAAATGAGAACCTCTCACCATGCCTTTGATTGCACCTTATGTGCAGCCATCAATCTTTGACGCCACTCCTGGATACGCACCACTGGTCTATCGGATGACCATAAAATTCAAATAGAGAACCTACCTTTTGAAGGTGATGGCCTTTTCCATTCCACTACTGACGACCGGATGGAGGATCGGCATAAGAAACAAAACACAGCAAAGAAGCTGAACCTGGTTCAACAACGGCAGCAGTGGCCCTTTCGTTTTCAATCCAAACGACCTGCTTTCTTCCACTTACCAGTCCTCCTCCAACAGGCAATCTACCCGAGACAGAAACAACCGTCCCTCTACCTTCTCCACTTACTCCACCAAGAGCAAGAAGTCCAAGCTCCCTTCTTCCAGCGCCTCTAAATCCAGAGACAGGAGGCAACAGTATGAGTTTTGACTCTCCACCTGTCATCCACCTCCAACCCCACTTCCTGGCTTGACAGTTGATTACCACAAGACAGTTGGGTCCTCTCAGTTATCTCAACAGATTACAGTTTGAAATTCATTTCATTTCCCATTGGGGAACGTTGTTTGCACAGACCCTTCTCAATGTCTTCTCGATGAGGTTGACTCCCTCCTGCGAAAGAATGCTATTCAAAACATTCATCCTTCCCTCGTCCTTCAAGGGCATTATTCAAGATACTTTGCCTCCGGCCCATTTTGGACCTTAGAGTTCTCAACACCTTTCTAGTGTCCAAAAAGTTCCGAATGGTAACCCTAGAAAAGATCATTCCCTTCCTCCGCAGAGGAGATTGGTTTGGAGTTGTCGATCTGCAAGATGCATACTTCCACATCTCAGTTCATCCAGCACATTGCAACTTCCTAAGGTTCGCCATCAGGGACAACATTTATCAATATTCCACCCTGCCATTTGGTTTGGTGACTGCTCCCAGGGTTTTTAACCAAATGCATGGCTACAGTGGCAGCTCACCTACGCACATAGGGCATCACGATATTCCCATATCTCGACGATTGGCTAATTGTCTTGGTATCCAACGGACAAGTAGAGAAAGACATCCAACTAGTCCTCTGTACCCTCTCCAGTCTGGGTCTGCAGATCAACGTCAAGAAGTCTCAACTGTTCCGTACCTAAGTGGTCTTCATCCAAGCTACTTTGGATGCAACACAGGCCAGGACGTTTCCAACTGCAGAGTGCCTAAAGGACATTGCAAATCTCTTGCTCTTATTTCATCAGCAGGCTCTCATACAAGCCCTTCGGGTCCATTGCCTCCTGGGATACATGGCTTTTATGACAGCGGTTCTTACTCAGACACCTGCAGCATTGGTTCCTCACTCAATTTCGCCCACTGACAGATCCACCCACAAAACTCCTTTCCATTCCCAGCAACCGACCTCCCCAACCTGCTTGGTGGTTCCACACGGACAATCTCATGACTGGCCACCCATTCACGTCACTACAGACGCCAGCAACACCAGCTGGGGAGCAATCTGTCTTACTTACAAAGTCCACAATACTTGGTCTCCTCAAGAACGTTGACGCCACAAAAACAAACTGGAGCTCCTGGCAGTCTTCATGGCGTTCCGGGTGTTCCTCCGACACCTCTCCCGCAATGTAGTACTGTGGCTACCGACAACACAGTCACCATGTACTACATCAACAAACAGGGTGGAACTGAGAAACACCTGCAGGCTGGAGGTCAGACGGGAGGTCGCATTCTCGTCAGCTCGAGGCGATCCTTAGAAGCGGAGTGTTTGGAGAGGGGCGACTTTGGCGTGAGTCTACCTAACCCCAAGGGGGGATCTTGGGGGCAGCACCCTGGCAGCGTCAAAAAAGGGACTGAAATAAGAAGAAGCAAGCAACTCCCTTAAATCTTGGTGTGATAGTGCAGGACGCACTACGGAGCAAGGGAAGGGAGGCATAAGCCCTGACGCTAAGGGATTGGAGCAATACTCCGTTTTCTGACGCCCCAGACTGACCCAGCCACTGCTATATCCTTCTTTCCAACTAAGATAAGAAGACTTTTCCTCCCCCTTAGTTTATTAGAACTAACATTGTGTGGTAAAACAGCTGGGGGAGGACCGGTCCGAAAGAGTGATTTATATGCTGTATCTCTAAGTGGAAGAAGGGGCCGAGAGAAAGCCACACTTTGCAGTCGTTAATGATCAAAGGGTTGTGAGGAATAACAATAAGACGATGTTACACAGCTAAGAGATTCAAATGTGGGGAGAGGAGGAGG
Organism: Phrynocephalus forsythii; assembly: GCA_029282475.1. NCBI lineage: Eukaryota > Metazoa > Chordata > Lepidosauria > Squamata > Agamidae > Phrynocephalus > Phrynocephalus forsythii. The sequence continues at coordinate 68,156,579 of JAPFRF010000009.1, forward strand.
AGAGAGATGAAGATGGCGAATAGAGTTGATTGAAACGCCGGCAGTTTGGAAGTAGAGGAAAGCAGAGGAAAGTAGAGGAGAGGAGATTTAAAGCTTGGAGTTTAAACGTATTGGATTAACGGTCACGGAAAACTGGAATCTATTTCATCTATTTGGAATCTATTTGTTGAAATCTTACTGTTTGTAGCCTGAAACGAACCCTCTGGCAAACCCGTGAATTAATGATATGGAGTCCACAAGGTGCAGAGAGAGTTAATCAATCATAAGTGAACTCGGCTGCCTGGGGATAAGCAGAACTGAGGGGAGAATTGAAGTAATATGAGCCTGAGGGGAATTTAAAGAAGGAGGCCAGCTGCTGGAAACCGCAGCGATCTCTGAAAGTGAGAGACCAAACGAATATAAATCTGAGGGTTCATAAAGGTATCATCTTGTACACGCCCCTACACGGAACTTACAGTTTATACCCAACAGCCCAAGCAGCTTCAAAGCTTCAAAGCAGAAAACGTGGGTCGCCAAAGATAATAAAGCTAATGGGTTCAAAGAAGGGACAATCATCCATAGGTGTATACGTGACCCAAGGCCAACAAAAGAGGAACTCGATAGCAGAAACAGAGCAAAACATGGATCTGAAAGAATTCTTGATATCAATGGACAAGAGGATAAGTGATAGATTTACATCAATGGAAGAAAATTTTAAAACCATGGAAGAGAATTTTAAATCGATTGAGGGAAAAATAGAAGGAATGGCTCAAAAGGTAGAGAAGAATGCCCTTTTAATAACAGAGTTGACAAGTCAAATTAATGGAATTACAAATAAAAATCAAGAGTTGGAAAAAACCATTCAGGATGTGAAGACAGTAAACGATAAACAAGAAGAGGCAATTAAAAAGACGCAACAGGAACAAAAGGATATTAAAAAAGAACAAGAAAAATTTAGAGATGACTTACAAAAGATGGAAAACCTGCATGAACAAATCTTAGATGCAAATGCTGTTCTTGAAATGCGTCAAAAGGAAATGATATTAAGGCTGAAAGGAATACCAGAGAGTCAAGGAGAAGATCTTTATGGTAAAATTAAAAATGAACTGGCTTCCTGGCTGGGAGTAGAAGAAAACAGCCTGAATCTTGATATAGATAAAGTTTACAGACTGAGATCTAAGAATAATATGAAGAAGAAGGGATCTGACGATTGCCTCTTATATTTAAATTCAAGACTCTTGAAGGACAAGATGTTGTTTAAGAACAGAGCAGATCCATGGAAAATAGGAAATAACCTGATCGAGATCCTGAGAGAAGTTCCCAGCCGTATATTAAAGAAGAGAGAAAACTATAAGTTTATGACTTCAGCTCTCAAGAAGAATAAAATCCCATTTAGGTGGGAAACGCCAGAAGGTTTGACGTTTAAATATAAAGATAAGAAAAGGACATTTAGATCGGTGGAAGAGACTGGAATATTTTGGAGGAAGTATGAAGTAGAACTCTGCGGCGAGAAAAGAGGAAGACTGTGAAGGATGGAGCCATTCGTATAAAGTTAGCTTTACCTCCTGCCCAACCCTTAAGATGAGACAATTTTCCTAGTATCTCTGCTAGTATTGTTTTCTATTATTTTTATTAATACTTTTTTTTCTTTGTTCTTTATGTTTGTGTGGAATAATAAAGAAAAGGTTAATTCTTAGTTACTGTCAGATATCGTTTGGGAATATTTGAGGAACTTTAGAGAGTAAGAGGAAAAATCAAAATGGTTAATAGTTTGAAAGGTATGACCTGGAATGTGAATGGAGTGAACAGTAAACGGAAGAGGAATAAAGTTGAGCATTTGCTCAAAAAAGGGAAATGGGATTTCATGGTTTTACAGGAAACCCATGTAAAAAGTGATCATAGTAAAATTTTAGAAAATCCAAGACTGGGAGTTACCTTCACAGCATCAGCAACAGTAAAAAAGAATGGAATAGTTATGTATGTTAGACCAGAGTTAAGACCCGAATTGATTTTTAAAGATGAGGAGGGAAGGTTACTAGGTGTGGAAATATCTGTAAATAATGATAAGATTTTGATAGTAGGGCTTTATGCTCCTAATAATAAAAAAAGTGAGTTTTACCGGAAAGTGGGGAATTTATTAAGGGAATTTATGGATCAAAAGATAATGCTTTTGGGCGACCTTAATGGAGTGATATCGATGGATTTGGATAGGACGGAGAAGATAAGAGTAACGAACTCGGGAAACTACCACTTACCTTCTTTGAAATGGTGGAAGATATGAATTTATTTGATGCGTGGAGAGTTAAAAATCCGAATATAAAAGAAATAACGTACTTTTCAGAGGTACATAAATCAGGTGGTAGAATTGACAGTATTTGGATTTCTCAAGATCTAATTCTTAATTTAGAGAAAGCCGAAATCCACGAGAGAACCCTGTCAGATCATAATCCGGTTGCCATTTACCTACAAGTTCAAAAAAGGGTAAAAGGTAGATGGAGATTAAACGATGATATCTGGAAGATGGATGAAACAATAACTGAGATTAAGAACCAGATGAAAGAATTTTTCAAATAAATAATACGGCTACTACTAATAAGAATATAATTTGGGAAACCAGTAAGGCATATATGAGGGGGTTAGGGATACAGGTAATGGCTAAAATAAAGAAAGATAGAGAAAAGAATATAACGGAAATTACAAAAAAGATCAGAGACCTAGAAAAGAAATTAATCCTAAAGCCTGAGGATTCTGATCTACTGAGGGATATAAAGATTTTAAGAAACCACCTGTCAAGTCTGATTGAACATGAGGTTGAGAAGAAAATAAAATGGACTAAACAAAGATTTTTCGAATATGCTAATAAACCTGGGAAAATGTTAGCGTGGTTAACCAAGGAAAAACAAAAGAGAGAGGATTATAACTGATATAGAAGATCAAGAAGAGATAATAACAGACCCAGAAAAATTAAAGAAAAATTTGTGAAATTTTACAGTGAGTTATATAAATCTGAGCAAACAGATATAGAGGAAATAAAAAGATATTTAGAAAGTAAATCACTGCCTAAAATGGAGGAAAAAGATATCGAATATCTAAATATGGATATAAATGATGAAGAAATCTTAGAAGTAATTAAAAATTTAAAGATGGGGAAAGCTCCGGGCCGGACGGGATAACGGTTGCTTATTATAAAAACTTACAAAGCGAGATCTTGCCATACTTAAAAGAGATCATAAATAATGTAATGAAAGAAGGTGTAATGCCAGAATCATGGAAAGAGGCATTAATCTCGGTTATCCCGAAACAAGGGGCAGATTTAAAACAAGTTAAAAACTACAGACCCATATCTTTACTGAATATAGATTATAAGATCTTCACAGGGGTAATCGCAAATAGACTGAAAAAAGTTCTGACCAGAATCATTGGAAAGGAGCAAGCCGGATTCATCCCAGGTCGATTTATGAAAGAAAATATAAGAACAGTAATAAATATAATAGAATATGCAGAGTTGAATCCAAGTAAGGAATTATCTTTGTTGCTAATTGATGCTGAAAAAGCATTTGATTTAGTTGATTGGAATTTCTTAAATTATGTAATAGAGGAACTAAAAATGGGGGGAAAAATAAAAAATGGGATTAGAGCTATATACTCTACCCAAAAGGCTAAATTGATTATAAACAAGGAAATTACAAAGGAAATCTCAATTGAGAGGGGCACCAGGCAAGGTTGCCCTCTCTCACCGTTGATATTCGTCCTGCTGCTGGAGATTCTTTTGAGAGCTCTAAGAGAAAATAATAAGATAGAGGGAGTTAAAGTTAATGGAATAAAGTATGTACTCAGAGCATTTGCTGATGACGTAATAATATTTACAGAAAAACCCCTTATGTGCATAAACGAAATTTTTAAAGAATTGAACCAATATGGGAATATTTCCGGTTTCAAACTAAATAAAGCAAAATCAAATTTGATAACTAAAAATATGAATAATAAAAACCAAAAAGAACTGGAAAATAAGATAGGGGTGAAAATAGTGTCAAAAGTAAAATATTTGGGAGTGTGGATCTCCAGCAGTAACACAAATTTGTTCAAAGACAATTATATTAATAATTGGAGGGAATTAAAAAATAAAATGAAGAAATGGGAAAAGCTAAATTTATCAATTTGGGGAAGGGTAGCTTTAATTAAGATGTCAATTTTGCCCAAGATGGTGTTTTTGTTTTCGGTTTTACCCATTATCATAGGAATTAGGTGTTTCAAAGAATGGCACAAAGATTTAGCAGATTTTATTTGGCAGGGCAGAAAGGCCCGAATAAAATTAGAACTAATGATGAGACCTAAAGATATAGGAGGATTTGCCCTCCCAAATTTCCAAAAATATTATGAAGCAGCGGCCTGGACATGGATAAAAGAATGGATAAAATTAGAAAAGAGGGAATTGTTAAATTTGGAGGGGTGGGATAAAATTTACGGATGGCACGCTTATTTATTTTATGAAAAAGCCCGATTACATAAAAACTTCAATAATCATATTATTAGGAAAGCACTTTTGGAGGTCTGGTTAAGAACAAAAATAAAGTTATAAATAAGACCCCATGGTGGATTTCCCCCATGAAGCTACCTCAATATTTAATAATAATATCAATAGGGATTTTGTGAGATATGAAGATCTGGTTCAAGCAAGATCGGATAATCCTATTCTTAAGAATTTCCAGGAAATTAGGAAAAAATCTTAATTGGCTTGAATATCAACAGATTCATTGTACATTTAAAAAGATAAAGATAAAGTCGGATTTGTGAAAGAAATATCTATTTTCGAGAAGAAATTTTTAAAGCAAGAGAAAAAAATATAACTATAATGTATAACTTACTGCAGAATAACTCTGTGGATAAACAAATAAAGTTTAAATCAGTCCAAAAATGGGAAAATGATTTTGGTTATCAATTAGATGAAAAAGAATGGATGAGAGCATGGTTATGGACAACTAAATTTACATCTTGTATATTGGTAAGAGAAAACTTATGGAAGATGCTACATCGATGGTACCTTCCGCCACAACGTCTAGCTAAAATAAAAAGATCAAATGATAACTTTTGTTGGAAATGTGCAGGATCTGTAGGGACACAATTCCACATGTGGTGGACGTGCCCGTAATCGAAAGCTATTGGAGCATGGTACATAAGGAATTGCAAAAATAACCAAAACTTCATTCAAGAAAAGACCAGAGTTATTTTTATTGAACATAATAAACACAGAATTCCCGAATGATAGAAAAAATCTTTTGTTGTATGCGATTACGGCTGCTAGGGTACAATTAGCAAAATACTGGAAAACACCACAAGTCCCATCTAGGGATGAATGGCTAATGAAGTTATGTGAATACCTGGACCTTGCTAAGATGACCTGTAAAATAAAAGAGAAAAATAATGATAAGTTAAGAGAAGAATGGAATTACCTAAACAAATATTTAGCAAATTTAGGGAGGAATAGTATATGGCTGTGTTTGGATTAACTCACAACTAGTTTTGTGTACAGATGAATTGTATTGAAGATTAGAATTGAATAGTAAATATTTGAGTATTAATTTAAGATTTAACGGTAATTAACAATAGAAATTTAACAAGTGTGGATTTCTCCGGCGGAAGCTATATTTTATCTCAATGTGGGTACTTATTTGTATTCTTGTCTTTTCTTCTTCTTTTTTTTTTCTTCTTTTTTTTCTCTCCTCTTCATTCTTTTATCCTGGGTAGGTTTTGTATTGTTAACTTTAAGTGTATTGTTCAGTGTATATGTTATGTCTTCTATTAAAATTTATAATAATAAAAAAAAAACAGGGTGGAACTCGATCAAAGTGACTGCTCAAGTTGACTTTGGAGTTTTGGGAGTGGTGTCTGTCAAACAAGATTCACCCAATCGCCATGCATCTCGCCGGCTTGGAGAACATTGATGCCGACGACCTAAGCAGAAGACAAAACATGTCACATGAATGGGAACTACTCCCCATTCTATACCATCATCTTTGTCGCAGATGGGGCTCCCCACAACTCGATCTGTTCACCTCTTTCCAAAACAAGAAGTGTCCGCACAACTGTTCCAGGGTCGGGATGGGGAAGGATTCCCTGGGGGATGCCCTCCTACCTTGTTCGGGCCGACTACTTTATGCATTCTCTCATATCCCACTCCTTCACAAGGTAGTGACCAAGATCCTTCAGGAGGAGCCGAACCTCATACTAATTGCCCCGTGGTGGCCGAGACAACCTTGGTTCACGACCCTCCTCAATCTCACCTACAACTTCTGTTGCCTACCCATTACCCCAGATCTCTCCCGCAATGCAGATCAGATAGTGCTGCAGACGGGGTTTGACACCACTAACCCCTCACTTACCACTGTTTTACAATATCTTCTATACTTAAAACAATCTGGCCTCTTGCTATCCTCACTCTATGTACATCTCTCTGCCATCATTGCTCACCAGCTGCTAAACTCAGCTGCTTCAAAATTTTTCCATCACCCTTGTCTAAAATTATTTCTTCGAGGGCTTAAAAATACCTTTCCGGACCAGAAGCCTATTCTTCCTCAGTGGTCCCTCTCATTTTACAATACCTTCAGCGACCTCCCTTTGAGCCCCTGGCCATGGTCAGCCTTTGGCTTCTGACATTTAAAACGGCATTCTTGATTGCCATTGTCAAGCCCCGCACACAGAACACACAGCAAGCCAAGTTCAGTTCTTTGCCAGGAACTTTAGTTGTAATCCAGATAAAGTACAAAGTACAGTCCGAGTCAATCCAGAACAATTTACAGAGCCAAATGCCAAGTTCAAGGGAAACAGAGAAACGTCGTAGTCAGGAAGCCGGTCCAAGGTCAGGAAACAGAGAACGCCGTAGTCAGAAAGCCGGTCCAAGGTCAGGAAACAAAGTCAGGATAACACACAGGAACATGGTGGCAAGGTCAGTGACGCGTTGCTCCCACAGAGGGTTCAGGGTAAACTTGCTAACTTTATCCTAAAACAGGGAGCACACCCATATCTCTGGCAAGGCTCCTGCTAGAACTCAGGGCTTTCACATCTAATTTTATGCCTATCATTAAAGATCCTTTCCCTAGCTCTCCTGTTAGTTCTCCTTTGCAGGATCCTGCTCCTAGCTCTTATAGGAGGAGGAGATGTGCCCTCAGCTGCCTCCTCAGCTGCCTGCTGAGTTGAACTACAAGGCTCCTCCTGCTGCTCTCCAGCATTTAACCCTTCACATTCGGGTTCCATGACAGGCAGGGTCCTGGCACTATTCCCCTCCCCATGGTCCCCCTCTTCTGATGGGTCAGGTTTATCTGGATAATTATCATGAAATTGCTGAATCAACTCCGGCGCATGTAAGTTAGACACCGGTTCCCAGGATCGATCTTCTGGTCCATACCCTTCCCAGTCCACTAAGTATTGCAAACCCCCCGATGTATCCGGGAATCCAAAATTTGGCGGACCTCATACTCCTCTTCTCCTTCTACTAAGATCGGTGGAGGAGGTTCAGGATTTGGTGGTCGGTTGGGGTCAGGATCTTTGGCTGGGACCAAGAGGGAACGATGGAACACGGGATTAATATGGAGGGATGCAGGTAATTGTAGACGGGACGCCACTGGGTTGATTTTTTCTAGGATGGTGTAAGGGCCGATGAATTGAGGATCTAGTTTCCGGGATCGCCCAGGATGTCTCAAATATCGGGTAGAGAGCCAAACTTTCATGCCTGGATTCAACTGTGGACCTTCTTGTCTTTTCTGATCTGCTGCTTTTTTTATATGCTTCCTTGGCATGATTGAGTTGTTCTTTCAGTAATTCTTGAATGCTATGAAGTTCTTGGATATAAGCATCGGTAGCTGGCACAGAGGTGGAAGGAAGGGTGGTTGGAAAGTACTGAGGATGATACCCATAGTTGGCCATGAATGGGGTTTGACGAGTGGATGAATGTACAGCATTGTTGTATGCAAACTCAGCTAAAGGCAATAAATCTGCCCAATTGTCCTGTTAATAACATGTATAACAACGTAAATATTGTTCTAAAGTAGCATTGGTGCGCTCAGTCTGACCATCTGACTGTGGGTGATAAGCGGATGACAAGTGAACTTGGGTTCCTAGTGCCTTGTGCATTGTTTGCCAGAAACGAGAGGTGAATTGAGGTCCATGATCCAAAATAAGGTGTTCAGGTAAACCATGAAGCCTGAAGAGGTGTTGTAAATAATGATGAGCTGTTTCTGCTGCGGTAGGAGATTTAGGACAAGGAACGAAGTGGGCCATTTTGGTGAATAAATCTACGAAGACCAGGATGCAGTTCCTTTTCAGCGGGGAAGATCCGTGATAAAATCTAGGGAGACAGCATTCCAGGGACCAGAGGGTGTTGGCAAAGGATGCAACAGACCTGAGGGTTTAGTCACCACATCCTTTGCTCGCCGACAAACTTCACAGGAACCCACATATCGGGCAACATCAGCACGGACCTGTGGCCACCAGAACTCTCTTGTGAGCAGATGCAGGGTTTTGTAAAGTCCAAAGTGTCCAGCAGGTAAAGAATCATGAGATAGATGCAATACCTGGTTACGAAGGGGACCAGCAGGAACATATAACCTCCCTCGATGTAGTAATAACCCTTGTTGTGCAGAAAACTCTCCATGCTCCCCATTCTGAAGTTCTTGAAGACGTTGCTGAGTCCATGGATCTCGAGCTTGAGATTCCCGGATTTCTTCTGCCCAGCTGGGACACGGATTCGTGGCTGCGAACACAGAAGGAGGCAAGATGGGTGCCACTAAGGTCTCTTTCACTGGTGCCGCATATTCAGGTTTTCTAGATAATGCATCACTTTTCTTATTCTGACCCTCAGGAATATACTTGATACGAAAATCGAACCGGGAAAAGAATAAAGACCACCGGATTTGTCGCTGAGACAATCGCCGAGCTGATTGTAAATGTTCCAGGTTTCTGTGATCAGTTAACACTTGCACAGGGTGTCGAGCTCCCTCAAGGTGATGCCTCCATACATCAAAAGCTGTTTTGATGGCCAACAGTTCACGCTCCCAGATCGTATAATTCTTCTCTGCGGGTTTTAATTGCCGAGAATAGTAGGCACAGGGACGCGGGGTTTGGGAGGGATCCTCTTGTTGAGATAATACTGCTCCCAGGGCAACACTAGATGCGTCAGCCTCCACTATGAACGGCAGTTGTGGATCAGGGTAGCGAAGTAAAGGCTCCGAGGTAAAGCGGGTTTTCAAGGTAGAGAAAGCCTTCTCTGCTTCTGGAGTCCACCGGAAAGGCTCTTTGGGACGAAGGAGACGGTTTAAAGGTGCAGCAATATCGGCGTAAGCAGGAATAAACTGACGGTAGTAGTTAGTGAAGCCAAGGAACCGTTGCAAGTCCTTACGATTTTGTGGTTGCTGCCATGACAACACAGCCTCTACTTTCTTGGGATCCATGTGGATTCCCTGGGGAGAAATGATATGCCCCAGGAATTCACCTTCTTCAATGTTAAACTCACATTTTTCCAGCTTAGCATAGAGTCCGTTCTCCCAAAGACGCTGTAAGACCTGACGAACATCTTGAACATGTTGAGCTGGATCAGCGGAGTAAATCAGAATGTCATCTAAATACACAATCACACAACGATCTAGGAGATCCTCGAAAATGTCATTCATCATCCTCTGAAACACACTGGGTGCATTGGTCAGACCAAAAGGCATTACTAAATGTTCATATTGACCGTACCGGGTCCGGAATGCAGTTTTCCACTCGTCTCCCTTACGGATACGTACCAAATTATACGCCCCCCGAAGGTCCAGTTTAGTATAACACTTAGCCCCTTTCAGCCGGTCCAAAAATTCAGAGATTAAGGGTAAAGGGTACCGGTCCCTAATAGTGATCTTGTTTAGTGCTCTATAATCATTACAAGGACGAAGCTCCCATCCCTTCTTCTTGACAAATATCACTGGTGCAGACAATGGTGATTTGGAAGGCCGTATGAACCCACGTTGAAGATTTTTATCTAGAAAAGCCCTCAACGCTTCTAATTCTGGTTCGGACATGGGATAAACTCGCGCCACAGGAAGAGGTGCCCCAGGAATCAAATCAATGGCACAGTCATAGGGTCGATGTGGAGGTAGCTTGTCAGCCCCCTTTTCCTCAAATACATCTGCAAAGTCTTGGTATGCCTGAGGCAAGACAGGGTCAGATGTATCATCGGCAGATGCCAGTACAGTAGAGGAATGTTGCTTTGAACAAGGAACCTTGAAATATAATTCCCCTTGCACCCAATCCACCAGTGGATTATGAGCTCGCAACCAGGAAAGTCCCAAAACAAGAGGAAACCGGGGCATTCGGGTTACATTAAAGCTAATCTGCTCATTATGATCCATTACCTGAAGAGTAAGGGGACAGGTTTCCTGGGCTACCGGCCCAGAACGAAGTAACCGACCCTCAATGGATTCTACTAACAAAGGAGTGTCCTTATTTTGTACTGGAATCCGATGGTACCGCACAAACCCAGCATCCACAAAACAGGGAGCCGCCCCAGAGTCTACCATAGCATACACCGGAATCTCCCGACCATCAGGGAACCCTAGAGTCACAGGTATCAGAAAAGGTCCTTGAGGTGTGATAGTATTGCCTGGGAACCCTTCGGTATGCTCCATTCCTCGGGGTTCCTTCAAGGATGGAGCTGCCCTTTTACTGCTGGAGAGATAGCAGCACTTATTGAGGAACGCTTCAAAGGGCAATTAGAAGCAAAATGTCCTCCTCCCCCACAGTACAGGCAGAGATGATGAAAGCATCGTCTTGCCTTTTCCTCTGGGGTGAGGCGTGGTCGAGCAGCTCCCAGTTGCAAAGGCTCTGGATCCACTTCACGGGCCTCCCGTTATTGCAGATGAGACACAGCTGGCAGAGGTTGCTGTTTGCAGTTCTGGCCTCGAGAGAGACGACGGCTTTCCAGGCATCCATCTATTCTCAGGCACAGGGTAATGAGTTCCTGCAATGTGTTTGGTTGTTCTACCCTGCAGAGTTCATCCAGCACTTCATCTGCCAAACCTTCCATATACTGAGAAATCAGTGCCGGCTCGTTCCACTGCAAACCCTGAGCTATCAAACGAAATGCAGTGGTATAATCAAACACTGAGTCTTTGCCCTGTTTCAAAGCTCTGAGTCTCCTGTTGGTGGTAGCAGCCTGTACGGGATTCTGAAAGGCTGAATAAATATGGTTCAGGAAAGCCTGATAATTATCCAGCAAAGGTGAAGCACTGAGGAGTAAAGGAGTCGCCCATTTACCTGCCTGTCCCTTCAATAAACTGATGATAAAACAGACCTTAGAATGCAGGCCAAGAATGCAGGGAATTCCTCTAATTTGCCTTCAAACCGGTCGGGAGGCAGCAAAGGGCAACAAGGCTGTAATGATGCTGGAGCTTGCTGCAATTGAACAATTGCCTGTGACAAAAACAGTACTTGGTTTTGCAAAGCTTCCAGTGGAGTCATTCCAACAGCCCCCTCCTTCTCCATTCTGCTTGAATAAGTTTGGTGGGTGGGAGCAAACTGTCAAGCCCCGCACACAGAACACACAGCAAGCCAAGTTCAGTTCTTTGCCAGGAACTTTAGTTGTAATCCAAATAAAGTACAAAGTACAGTCTGAGTCAATCCAGAATAATTTACAGAGCCAAATGCCAAGTTCAAGGGAAACAGAAACATCGTAGTCAGCAAGCCGGTCCAAGGTCAGGAAACAGAGAACGCCGTAGTCAGAAGGCCGGTCCAAGGTCAGAAAACAAAGTCAGGATAACACACAGGAACGTGGTGGCAAGGTAAGTGACGCGTTGCTCCCACAGAGGGTTCAAGGTAAACTTGCTAGCTTTATCCTAAAACAGGGAGCACACCCATATCTCTGGCAAGGCTCCTGCTAGAACTCAGGGCTTTCACATCTAATTTTACGCCTGTCATTAAAGATCCTTTCCCTAGCTCTCCTGTTAGTTCTCCTTTGCAGGATCCTGCTCCTAGCCCTTATAGGAGGAGGAGATGTGCCCTCAGCTGCCTCCTCAGACTCAGCTGCCTGCTGAGTTGAACTACAAGGCTCCTCCTGCTGCTCTCCAGCATTTAACCCTTCACATTTGGGTTCCATGACAGGCAGGGTCCTGGCAGCCATCACCTCAGGCCAGAGAGCCAGTGAACTGTGCACCCTATGATGTGATCCTCCCTATCTCCATTTCTTTAGGGATAAGGTCATGGCCTACCCGAATATATCCTTCCTTCCCAAGGTGGTATCCTCATTCCACCTTTCCCAGCCTATATCTCTTCCTACCTTCTTCCCTAACCCAGCCACCAGGTGGAAAAGAACCTTCATTCCCTTGATGTACGCTGGGCACTAACATTCTATGTGTCCAGGACTGCTAGACTCCGCAAGACTCAATGACTTTTCATTTGTTACGGCCCTGGTTCTAATGGTTCTGCTGTTTCTTCCCAGCGTTTCTCCCATTGGATTGTTACCATAATTAAATTGGTTTATGAGTTAGCTAAATGGCCGTTGCCATGCACTGTTCAGGCCCACTCCACACGGGCAGTTGCCTCCTTTGCGGCTTTCCATAGAGGTGTTCCTTTGGAGGACATCTGTAATGCCGCTACTTGGTCCAGGCCTACAACCTTCATGAAGCACTACAGGGTGGATGCCTGGATGAGGTCCTCCACAGTCTTTGGGAGGGCTGTTCTCTCCTTTGTGACGGCGTGACTTCCCTTCATCCTATGAATACTGCTTGCAATCACCCATCTGTGTAGCTTCGCAAAGGCCATGAAGGAGAAGAACCAGTTAATTACCTGTAAAAGTGGTTCTTTGAGTGGACCTTTGTGAAGCCACAAAGGCCCACCTCCCCTCTGGCTTTCACACCTTGGCTGAAACTTACCTGTCATCCTGGTGGTCAGAGGAACAGGCGTTTGGGCGGGAATTGCTGCCGCTCATGCACGGGGCTAAAGGGGAGGAGACTAATGAAATTTCCTATTGCTAGGGAAACCCAACCTCTGCGTGTGCACGCCGGGAAACCTATCTGTGTGGCTTCACATAGGTCCACTCAAAGAACCACCTTTACAGGTAACTGGTTCTTTTCTTGTGTGCCTTAATTGAAAGTTCCTCAAAGCAGAGATACTCAAATTCTGTCCTTTTACTATCCTCAAGCCTCTCTCATCTGTCTCCCTTAACTTTTTCTTAGTCTTCTCTTCACATTCTTATCTAATCCTCACAACTCTTAGGCTGAGTCTTTTAAACATGTGGGCTTCACCTCCATGCTCACGCATTGGTCCATAGCATTAACCCCTTAAATCCTCTTGCACAAACACATTTGGCTATGGAGGGGTAAACACCACAGAATGCTCTTACAAGGCCATCTAGTCCAACCCTCTGCTCAAAGCAAGAACACAAATCATAAGATACGTAACTATCAGGTGGTTATCTAAATTTTTCTTGAATGCTTCCAGTGTTGGAACATTCACTACTTCTTGAGGTAACTGGTTTCAATATAATCCACCACCAAGCTTGGGCTTTTTATGGATGGGCCTAATGAGTGTCTACTTGAGGGAACAAGGCCATGCCATTATAGGCCTGACTGCTTTTTTGAGGAGGCTGGACAAGGATGTAGGGAAGTAGTGGTGGCTGAAATTGTATTACAATAACCAGACAAGGTGTCATAGTAGACATTGGCTCAATCTACTGAAAAAACATGGAGACCAAGGTCTTGGTGGATATTCTCCACTTCATTTTTTTAAAATGTCAAATTGGTCACTGTGGTTCTTTGAATTCCATTTGAACATTAGGAAGAACTTCATGACAGTTAGAGGTGTTTGGCAGTGGACTATGCTGCCGTGGAGGGTGGTGGAGTCTCCTTCTTTGGAGGTTTTTAAGCAGAGGCTAGATGGCCATCTTTCGGAAATATTGTGATGGGGTTCCTGCATGGCAGGGGGCTGAATTAGATGGCCCTTGAGGTCTCTTCCAATTCTATGATTCTATGAATGGTCCTCCATGTATTTGTGTGCACACATGCCCTCTCCTCCCCACTTCTTTCACTGTCTCTAAATATGTGTCTTGTGCAGGACAAGATGGGACTGAGGAGAGCAAGCTGCTCATGCACAATAGATGCTGAGGAGGAAAATGAAAGCTCTGGATTTTTCTGAGTTGGTGCTCACACAGATCCTAAACTCTGTTGTGGAATCATTAAGACCAAGGTTTATAGTGCACTTGATTAAAAAAAAATAGTCTAGAGTCTTGTGAATACGATTGAAGAATGTTCTACACTAAGAATACTTGAACCTTCTCCCAAATAAACATGCACCAAATTACACTGTAAATACTTGTATGCTGTCAGCTTGACACAGACATATGGCCACACGATTAATGTTTTTTAGGAACAGATACTCAAAAGTGCCCTGTCATGGCTATACTGACTGGGAGGCACAGTGGGGGATCAGACTCCACAGCCAGGTATCCTGCTCACTGACCTATCTAGAAATCACACTACATGGCTGCAAATGTACATTTCAAGCTAAGACCAAGCTGCACTGAACTCAGTAGGACTTTCTGCTAAGTGAATGTACATTAGCATGCATGGGCCTGAAATCAATGCTAACTAAATTAGTATCAATCGATCAATTTAATTTCCTGGACCATATCATTATAGGTTTAAAGGAAAACATGACTTGAATAGGGATGTAAATACTAAGGATTTGATAATAATTACTGGTAGTTGAGAATCCACATTTAAGTGTTTCAAACATTTGTTTCTCACTTTATGCATTGTAAAATACATTTTATGTTTGCATGTAACAGTCTTGCATGCAACCTAATGTTGGGTTTCCGTGGGGGAGGGAGTTTTCACAAACTAATGTCTTCTACCGCTAACTTCCTGGGCTTGAGACAAGACCCAATCACAACCCCCTTTTTATTTATTTGCTTCCTTTGGTTTTGCTGCTTTTTCTGCTCCTGATGTCTAACCATACTGCTACAATGATGAACTAAGCCTCTCGCATGGCTGAGGCTGCAACTTTTTTCTTCCTTTTTTCTTAACTTAAGATCAATTGTAAGTAAAGATACTGTTGTTTCTGCTTGTTACTTATTGAGTGGTTTTATATACAAAAGGCTAGTCACTATGAAAATAATGGGGTTGAGTAGAAGCTGGAATTTTTAGTTA
Source organism: Phrynocephalus forsythii (assembly GCA_029282475.1). NCBI lineage: Eukaryota > Metazoa > Chordata > Lepidosauria > Squamata > Agamidae > Phrynocephalus > Phrynocephalus forsythii. The sequence continues at coordinate 68,171,728 of JAPFRF010000009.1, forward strand.
TTCTCTTTCACATATCCCCTGTGTTATTTGTTTTTGTAGTCTATGCTAACTAAAAAGGAATTCACAAAAAATCCTCAAATATTATATTCAGTTTGTATTCCATCCTGAGGCATAAAATAACATTTTAAATGGGGTGGGGGAATACAGCAGGCAATGAATTTTCCTGTTAGCAACCATAAAGAGTGATGGTAGTAATAAAATAAATGTTCCTTAACCGTAGCCACTGGCAACCAGCCCAAACCAGAAAATCATGCAGACACATAATAATGAAGCATTGACTGATTTATCTGTCAGATAGAGAATTCTAAAGTTGTGAAGCAGAGAATAAAAGTATGCTTCAGCCTCTGATACTATAGGATTCTTGCTGCTCATAGTGTTTGGGGTCAAATTTGTCATCTTGTAATGCAAACACTTTATTATAGTATCACCATCATGGAGGGGAAAGTTCAATGTTCTACAGTAGTTTTTAAGTTATGACAACTCCATTCAAAAGTAGGCATGTAACTTGAAAGTTACAAAAACATAAATACAATATATGGTTGCTAAGTCTTGATTTGATGGAAACAGCTACAGTATTTTAACAAGACAGTCACTGAAAAGAATTCCCCGGGGTGTATTCGCTAAGTCCAGATAAAACTGCAGTCAAAGAGCACTCTGGCAAACTTCAACTGTTCACCATTTGTGTAGTACAGTACATAAGCATTTTCAAACAATTTTAACATTTCAAACAACATTTTAGGAAGAGGAGGGCTACTGGGTAGCACGATCACAAGGCTCTTGCCTTGGACTTTTAGCCAGGAAGCTGACCATTGTTTGTTGCCTCTGGTGCCTTTTCAGCATCCTTTGGAATTAGAACATGAATCTTTACCTTTGCCCACATTTGGCAAATCTCTCAGATGGAGAGTTCTCTGGTAGAGATAGGTTCCTTTTCCGTTTCCTCCTCCTCAAATGAGACCTTCTCCATCTTCTCTTTCTGCAGCTCCACAAGGTCCTCTGTGGGTAGGTCACCATCATGCCCCTCCACCAACTCACACACATCCCCCTCAGAGACCTCCAACCCCATGGTCCTCCCCAGGGAAACAATATCCTACAACACTGTTGACTGCTGTGAGTGCAGAAGCATTGGGGTTGGGCATGTGGCCAGGCGTTTTGGTCTCCTTTTGCATGATGAAGATCCGCTTTGGCATTCTCTTCCAGAACAGGCCAGTCTCATTGGAGTTGAAGACCTGCTGGTGAAGGTAGCCTTCAGAAACCATGACCTCTGGGAGCTCCATAGCCAGGTCCTTAGCTGCAGGAACATTGGAACTCACGGCCTCTCCATGCCTGACCAGGCATCTGTTCTTGAACTTTTTGAACCATCCCCTGCTTGCCTTGAACACTTCTGGATCGGCTGACGTTCCTGGCATGCAAGGCCTTGGCTTTCTCACAGATGATTGCCTCAGTCACTGTGTCCCCTGCATGCTCGTTCTCTTGAATCCTGAGCTGGAGCAACTTTTCAGCCTCCTCTAGAACAGGTGGTTGATGCTTAGAGATCAGGGTGACACCCTTGGCTGCATCTCTCCCAGTAATCTTGTCTTTCGTCTTCATAATGGTTCCAATTGTGGAAACATTCCTTCCATACTGTTTGGCAAGGTTAGTCACTCACATACCTTCTTCATGCTTCAAGCAGAATCATCTTCTACCTCTTCCCAGTTTCTGCTGCTTTCTTGGGTGCCATGACACCAGTCACTAGGTGAGCAGAAAATGAGGGGGAAATGCTTTACTGTACACTTCACCCATGCTCTCAGTGCTCCAGTCCAAGAGCCACAAGTCCATCCGTACAAGCCAATGAAAACCCAACAGTCTGTCCACACAAACTGGCATGGATGGGAAACTCCCCCCCACCCAAGACAGGCTGCATGCAAGAGAAATGGGGGGACATGCATAGCAGATTAGGAGTCATGGGAGACACGCATACGCACTATGAAAAAGACATGAACAAAGGTATTCATAGGACAAAGCTCAGCAACCTACCTATCCACCACTTGAGAAATGCATGACAAACTATCAAAACATCCCCAAAATGCTTCAAACGCTTTAACAAAAGGTCCAAATCTCTCCTCAAAAACCCCTCCACACTCCAGGCCACATGCTACACACAGACTCCTGCATACATGGGGCCGACCTTGTAAACCTCCCAGGCGCAATACTTCCTGGGAAACTTCGTATCTCAAAAAATCCTGGTTAAATGTTCATAAGTTGTTGCATCCTATCTCCACGGAATTTCCTTTCATATCTCAATTTTTTTTACTACTCAAGGCAATTGTATCTCAAGGTAACACTGTATGTGTTTTAAGTCCAGAAGTTAGTTGGAGTACTCTAACGGTAGACACCACCGACAATTTTTTGCTGCCAATAATAGTAATTGTCAATTGGGGCAATTGGAGTAACTCCTACTAAATAACTACTAATAGCTTGTTTTGCGCAAATATGCACTAGTTGGTGGCAATTTAGTAATATTAGACAGTGAGTTCAAATTTAGGGTGGCCTTAAAGTATGAGTTCCCATAACTAATGATTGAATTTACTGTACTTTGATTTCTACTTCCCTATGATTTTTTACACATGTTCCCTAAAGTTCAGGCCTGATTAGTGTGAGAAGAATGCAAGGGATAAAATATCTCACTGTCTGACATTTTCACAATGGAGAGAGGTGAAAAGCGGTGTGCCCCAGGGCTCTGTCCTGGGACCGGTGCTTTTCAATCTGTTCATAAATGACCTGGAGACAGGGATAAGCAGTGAGGTGGCCAAGTTTGCAGATGACACAAAACTTTTCCATGTGGTAAAAACCAGAGAAGATTGTGAAGAGCTCCAGAAGGATCTCTCCAAACTGGGGGAATGGGCTGAGAAATGGCAAATGTGTTTTAATGTAACTAAATGTAAAGTAATGCATATTGGGGCAAAAAATCCAAACTTCATCTATCAACTCATGGGCTCTGAGTTATCCGTGACGGATCAGGAAAGAGATCTTGGTGTGTTGGTGGACAGCTCCATGAAGGTGTCTCCCCAATGTGTGGCAGCAGTGAAGAGGCCAATTCCATGCTAGGGATTATCAAAAAGGGGATTGAAAATAAAACAGCGAACATTATAATGCCTTTATACAAAACAATAGTAACGTCCCACCTGGAGTATTGTGTACAATTTTGGTCACCGCATCTCAAGAAAGACATAGTGGAACTGGAAAAGGTGCAGAAGAGAGCGACTAAAATGATTACTGGCCTGGGGCACCTCCCTGATGAAGAAAGGCTAAAACATTTGGGCCTCTTTAGTCTGGAAAAAAGGCGCTTGAGGGGGGATATGATTGAGACATTCAAAATAATGCAGGGTATGAGTAAAGTGGATAGAGGGAAGCTCTTCTCCCTCTCCCAAAATGCCAGAACTAGGGGACATACACTCAAATTGAGGGCTGGGAGAGTAAGAACTGACAAAAGAAAATATTTTTTCACCCAGCGCGTTGTAAGTCTATGGAACTCCCTGCCACAGGATGTGGTGATGGCATCTGGCCTGGATGCCTTCAAAAGGGGATTGGACAGATTCCTGGAGGAAAAGTCCATCATAGGTTACAAACCATGATGGAGATGTGTAATCTCCAGGCTTTAAACCAGGGTACTTCAAGGGCCAGATGCAGGGGAGTGGTATCAGGAGACAGATATCTAGTCTCATGCGCTCCCAAACGCATCTGGTGGAGCCGCTGTGAGATACAGGAAGCTGGACTAGATGGGCCTTTGGCCTGATCCAGCATGGCTCTTCTTATGTTCTTATGTTCTTATGTATGTACAGCCTTGCACACAAGTGTTGGGCTTAAGTGCATCTATTTTAAAACGTGTTATACTCCTTTGTGGCCTTCGTGAAGCCACGCAGATGGGTTTCCCAGCATGCACACGCGGAGGTCCTCCCACCTAGCCCCACGCATGAGCAGTAGTGTTCCTGCCCAAATGCCTCAGTTCCTCTTTACCGCCATGGCTAGAGGTCATGTTTTCATTGCTCTCCCATGAAGATACTTTTTCTTCTTCCTTCGCCGTCGATAGTAGTCATATTATGTCTTTCTTGCCTCCATTCAAGAAGTGTGTTTCCTGTGGGGCTAAAGTCCCACACTCCAACGGACATCTTCGGTGCTTGTACTGCCTTGGTGAGTCTCACCATCCTGAGGCCTGCTCAATCTGCAAGGGTTTTAACGCCCAAGCTCTGAAGAACCATTGGAATCACCTTAATACTTATTGCTTGAAAAATCTCTTCAACCCCAGGCAATGGAAAAACCAAAATCTTCTCCGTCGGCTTCATCCTTGCCTTCTTCAATCTCGAAGACTTCTCAGCACTCTCGGACCTGAAAACTACCAGTATTGGAGAAATCGGCCAAACTCAAATCGACTTCAAAGCCATCCAAGTCTTCTTCGAAACTGTCCAAGCCTTCATAGGGATCGAAATCTTCGGATGTTACCCTGGTTGAGACCGAGTTCTCGGGTTCGGTCCCTTCATCTTCGGATTCCACTTCTGATTATGAGGCTTCAGGGCAACCCCCTAACATTAGCCTCATGAAGGACCTGTTCACTCTGATCCATGGCTCCGGCAACTTACCTTCTCCTTCAGCTTCAATGCAGGCCCGTTTGCCTGCACCATCTGTGGCTTCTCGACCTGCCTCCTCACCGATCGCCACCATGACAATCGATGATCCATCGATGTCTTTGCCTTCGAACCTGGCCGCCTTTGCCCGGGAAACCGACTGGCCTCAGAAATTGAAGAAGCACCACAAGCGGGTGCATTTATCCACTCCATCGGTGTCGACTCCAGCGGCTGTGTCTGCTCCGGCTTCAGATCCGTTGATCCATTCCGCAATGTCAAAGTTTTCGATACCTACCTTACCTCCTTCAGAACTGTCCGACACTCAATCTTCTTCAGTACCATCTCTTTCAGTATCTACGGCCGCTGTGATGAAATCCAGTGTGGTCTTGGATCTGGTGCTTACAATCTCTTCCCATCCTCCGAAGATGTGCCGTACTTCGCATCAGAAGGAGTCTTCTCGATCGATCCCAGTACCTCCAATCCCAGCATTCTCCTTGAGATTCGACGGGAACAGTGGTTGATCCACTCCTCAGATTTGTCTCAGATGGAGCGTCCTTCGAACCATCTATTCTGAACCTCCACAATTAATGACCACCCCAGAGTCAGATACGGAGGAGCGTTCTCCTTCGTTGTCAGACGCTATGCGAAATTACACTGATTTTGTCCTATGAATGGCAAAGTCCATTGAGCTCCGAACTCATCACCCTTGACCCAGGCATACCTGCCATATCTTTGGCAAGATCTCTTTGGAGGAAACTTCCTGTGCACCTTAAAATGATCCCATCTTTTCTATCAATGGCTCAGGAAGCATTCAAAAACATTGGGTCCATGTTAGTCTCACGGAAGATGGAGTCCCTCTATAAGATCCACGGTGAGAAGGCCACCTTCCTGAACAAGCATCCTCAACCAAACTTGGTTGATGTGGCCGCTTCCAGGGTCCAATCCAGGACAAAGCAGGTTCCAATACCTCCGTCCAACGAAGGCCGCAAAATGGACAATGTAGGCAGGAATATCTATAATCTTGCAGCTCTAGTGTTCAAAATGGCCAACTACCAAGGGGCCATGGGTGCATACCAAAGACAGTTGCTAACCGATCTGCAACCCTTTCTGGAGCTTATCCCTGAAGCCAAGCGAGCTGATGCCTCCATCATTTTCGAGGAGGCCATGGCTTTAGAAGCCCAACAAATTAGAACATCTTGCCATGCTTTTATTGTACTTCAGTCTTCGCCGCCATTCCTGGTAACGCACTACTGGTCTTTCAGACAACCATAAGACACAAATTGAAAACCTTCCTTTCAAAGGTGATGGCCTCTTTCACCCTACCACTGATGATCTCATGGAAGATCGTCATAAGAAGCAGAACACTGCAAAGAAGCTAAATCTCATCCCACAGCGCCAGCAGCGGCCCTTTCGTTTCCAGCCTAAAAGATCTGCCTCTAACAGACAACTTCCACGAGATAGATCATTTCGTTCCTCCTCTTACTCCTCCAAGGGGAAGTAGTCCAAGCTTCCTACCTCCCAGTCCTCAAAGTCTAGGGTCAGGAGGCAATGTGAGGACTTTTGACTCCCATCCCGACATACGCCTCGTGCCCTTTCTACCGGCTTGGGGGACGATTACCACAGACCAATGGGTCCTTTCAATTATTTCAACAGGTTACCGTTTGAAGTTTCTTGCGTTTCCCCCGTTTGGACACATTATTTGTACGGATCTTTCTCAGTGTCTTTTCGACGAGGGTCGAGTCCCTCTTACAAAATATGCCATCCAGTGGGTCCATCTCTCTCTAGCTCCTCAAGGGCATTATTCCAGGTACTTTACAGTTCCAAAAAGAGACGGAAGACTCCGACCTATCCTCAACCTCAGAATTCTGAACACCTTCCTTCGACCAACAAAGTTTCAGATAGTGACATTGGAAAAGATCATCCCTCTTCTACACAGAGGTGACTGGTTCGGAGTAATAGATCTTCAAGATGCATACTTCCACATCTCAATCCATCCGGCTCATCGTCACTTCTTGAGATTTGCCATCCAAAACAACATTTATCAATATTCCATCCGGCCATTTGGTTTATCCCCCACCCCCAGGGTATTTACCAAAGGCATGGTGCCAGTGGCGGCTTACCTCCGAATTAACGGCATCACAATATTCCCTTACCTCGACAACTGGCTTATTGTAGCAGAGTCCAGACAATGAGCCAAGCAGGACATTCAATTCGTCCTTCGAACTCTCTCCAATTTAAGTCTCCAGGTCAACCACAGGAAATCAAAGCTTGTCCCTACACAGGTGGTCTCCTTCATTGGCACCACCCTGGATGCCACTCAGGCCATGGCTTTCCCTCCTCCCAAACGTTTGTAGGAGATATTTGCCCTTCTGCCCTTGTTTCAGCCACATACCCCGGTCCGAGCCCTACAGGTCCAATGCCTGCTCAGATTCATGGCTTCTATGAAGGCAGTCCTACCATATGCGCGGCTAAAGCTAAGGTATCTTCAGAGATGGTTTCTCTCTCAATTCCATCCATTAGTAGACCCACCCTCAAAAATTCTGATCATTCCAGAAGACTTACCTCCTCATCTTACCTAGTGGGCCTCCCCAGAGAACCTCATGTCCGGTCACCCCTTCCGTTCCCCGTTTCCAATGGTCCAAGTGATTACCAACGCCAGCACTACAGGTTGGGGTGCATTGTGTCTCAACTACAAGATCAACAATACCTGCCTGTTCTCCGCAAGAGCAATGCCTCCACATAAATACGATGGAGTTACTGGCAGTTTTTAAGGAGTTTTGTGCGTTCCTCCGACACCTCTCTGGCAATGTAGTACCGGTGCCTACCGACAACACAGCCACTGTGTTCTACATCAACAAACAGGGCAGAACTCAATCAAGGCACCTCCTTCAGTTGACGCTGGAATTCTGGGAATGGTGTCTCTCACATCAGATCCATCTGATGACCATGCACGTCGCCGGCTCTGAAAACATCGACACTGACACTGTGAGCAGAAAACAGAACACATCCCACGAGTCGGAGTTAAATCACTGGATTTACAACAACCTCTGTCACAAATAGGATCACCCGACCCTGAATCTCTTTGCCACTCAGCAAAACACAAAATGTCCTCATGTACTGCTTGAGAGCAGGGATGGGCAAGGACTCCAAAGAGGATGCCCTCCTTCTTCCTTGGATGGGTCAACTACTTTATGCCTTCCTGCCCATCCCTCTCCTTCACAAGGTAGTGACCAAAATTCTACAGGAGTGGCCGAACCTCATCCTAATAGCTCCATGCTGGCCGAGACAACCTTGGTTCACATCCCTGCTCAATCTGATTTATGACTTTTGCCTGCCAGTGACCACGGACGTGCTATCCTGAGATGCAGGCCAGGTCCTTCATTCGGACGTGCCTTGCCTCCAGCTAACGGTGTGGAGGATAAAGAGCTAATGGCAAAGGTCTTCGCAGCCTGCCGAAAGCCTTCCACTACTCTCCTTTACAGCTACAAATGGAAACAGTTCCTATCCTACGGAACTGAAAAAGGATTATCTGTGTTAGACCCTCCCCTTATTCTGGTCCTCCAATACCTATTACATTTAAAGAGGTCTGGCCTCTCTCTCACCTCACTTTGAGTACACCTATCGGCCATTGTTGGCCATCAACCACTCCATTCTGCAGCTTCTGGGTTCTTTTGCCACTCTTGCCTGAGGCTGTTCCTCTGAGGTCTGAAGAACACTTTCCCAGACCAAAAACCCAATTCCTCCTCAGTGGTCACTGTGCCTCATCTTGCGACAGCTGCAATGTCTGCCCTTCGAACCTCTGGCCACTATTGACCTATGCCTCCTAACTTTTAAGATGGCATTCCTCACTGCGATTGCTGCCACACGTAGGGCTAGCGAATTGTGTGTCCTCCATTGCGACCCGCCTTACTTGCAATTCTATAAGGACAAGGTCATGGCCTACCCCAACATTTCATTTCTGCCCATTTTTTACCTCTCTCAACCAATTTGTCTCCCTACCTTCTTTCCCAATCCATCTACTCAATTGGAGAAAGACCTCCACACCCTGGATGTACGTTGAACCCTGGCATTCTATACCTCCAGGACTGCCCTGCTATGCAAAGCTCAAAGACTTCATCTGTTACGACACAAGTTCAAGTGGGTTTGCTATTTCTCCACAGCACTTTTCACACTGGATTATTGCCCCAGTTGAGTTGGCTTATAAGTTAGCTAAATGGCCATTGTCGTGCTCTGTTCGAGCCCACTCTACCAGAGCGGTTGCTTCCTCAGCTGCTTTCCTCAGAGGTGTCCCTTTGGAAGACATCTGCAATGCAGCCACCTGGTCGAGGCCTACCACCTTAGTGGAGCACTACAGGATGGATGCCCGCATGAGATCTGCCACTGCTTTTGGGAGGATTCTCGTTTCCTTTGTGACCCTCCATCCTGTAAGTATTGCTTGCAATCACCCATGTGTGTGGCTTCATGAAGGCCGCAAAGGTAAAGAACCAGTTACTTACCTGTAAAGGTGATTCTTTGAGTGGACCTTTGTGAAGCCACACTGCACCCACCTGCATCCCCTCATACCGTCATGCCTTAGGTGGTGCTTACCCGTCATCCTGGCAGTCAAGAGGAACAGGCATTTGGGCAGGAATGCTACTGCTCATGCACAGGGCTAGGGGGAGGAGACTAATAAACTTTCCTATTGCTAGGGAAGTCTGACCTCTGCGTGTGCGCACCGGGAAACCCATCTGTGTGGCTTCACGAAGTTCCACTTGAAGAACCACCTTTACAGGTAGGTAACTGGTTCTTTCCTGCACCATTAGTCTGGGTTTCTTGTGCAGCTTCAGTCCAGTCTAGAAACTTCAATCCAGTTGTTATTATCTATCAGTAATAAAACATTTGAAATTTTTCAGATAAAATATCTGTATTCTGCTGTAATTGTTAACGAATCTGACACACACACACACACACACACACACGTATGCCACAATGCATGTATAAAAGAAACTCTTTTTACTGTATTTTAGCAAGAATATCCCATTTATCTTCTGTCTTATATTGCAGATTCACAGACATCCCAGCCAGAATCAACACAAACAGAAAATGAGTAAAGGCTGATACTTCATAGAATTACCACAAAATTCTATCACTATTTCAGAAGAATACTAATTACAGAAAATTATACTACAATTTTAAGAAGCAGGTTTCAGTAATTAAATGTTGATGTTGAGATTGTGTGAGTCCAACCAAGATATTTAAAGAACAGGCCATTTCATTCCTACTGGTTCCTCTGTTTCAATAAGTTTACAATTGTTATGAACTTGATCCAGTAATGAGCTTCAATAAGCATTCAAAGTCTCGCTGATTGATTGAGTTGATGAATGCCCTAGGATATATCTTAACATGGTCTCTGTTTCTGAACCCAATCTTGATCAACTGTTGCTATAGTTTAACTAGAACTTAGCCTTCTAAAGTTGTCCCAGTTGCCTTAAAGGTGGTCAGCAATAGCATCTCTGCAGCCACAAAATCTGGCCAATCTATGATGTGGTGTGAAATTGCATTACTGGATAAATTTAGTGGAGTATTACTGTCAGAACTGTTCCAGCAATATTAGTTCTGCAATGCTAAACCTTTGGTCTTCATGTTTCTACCTTCCAAGTGTTGAGTGGAATAAAAGTCTGTGCTGAATTTCTTAAACACATTAGCATTAAGATGATTATTCTGAAAGTTGGATTGTATTGACAGATTTCAACATTGTTTTTTCTGATTTCTTCCTTACTTCATATAAGCTTCCATAAATGCTTGGATTTTCCTCGAATAAATACCATTAGAAAATGGGAGACTTGTCCCTCAGTGATTATTTTTAGCAACACATTATTTTTAACAATAAACCTTGATAGTACAATTTATATTGACTAAAGAATTAAATCAAATACAGGTTAAAAGAGATGATGTTTTAGGACTAATTGATAAATTGAAGATTAACAAGTCACCGGGCCCAGATGGCATCCACCCAAGGGTTATTAGGGAACTGAGAAATGAACTTGCAGATCTCTTAACGGTAATATGCAACTTGTCTCTTAAAATGGCCACAGTGCCGGGGGACTGGAGGATAGCAGATGTCACACCGATTTTTTAAAAAGGAAGGAGGGGGGACCCGGGAAACTACAGGCCAGTTAGCCTTACATCTGTCCCAGGGAAGATGGTGGAAAGCCTCATCCAAGAGAAAATCTTAAAACACATAGAAGAACAAACCTTGCTGAGAGAAAATCAACATGGCTTCTGCAAGGGTAAGTCTTGTCTGACAAATCTTTTAGAATTTTTTGAAAAGGTCAACAGGCATGTAGATTTGGGTGAACCGGTGGATATAGTCTATCTGGATTTTCAAAAGGCTTTTGACACAGTCCCTCACCAAAGGCTGCTGAGAAAATTGCAGAGTCAGGGGATAAGAGGGCAGGTCCTCTTATGGATTGAGAATTGGTTGAGATCCAGGAAACAAAGAGTAGGTGTCAATGGGAAATTTTCACAATGGAGAGAAGTGAAAAGTGGTGTGCCCCACGGATCTGTCCTGGGACCGGTGCTTTTCAATCTGTTCATAAATGACCTGGAGACAGGGATAAGCAGTGAGGTGGCCAAGTTTGCAGATGACACAAAACTTTTCCGTGTGGTAAAAACCAGAAAAGATTGTGAAGAGCTCCAGAAGGATCTCTCCAAACTGGGGGAATGGGCTATGAAATGGCAAATGTGTTTTAATGTAGCCAAATGTAAAGTAATGCATATTGGGGCAAAAAATCAAAATTTTATCTATCAACTCATGGGCTCTGAGTTATCCGTGACGGATCAGGAAAGAGATCTTGGTGTGTTGGTGGACAGTTCCATTGAAGGTGTCTCCCCAATGTGTGGCAGTGGTGAAGAAGGCCAATTCCATGCTAGGGATTATCAAAAAGGGGATTGAAAATAAAACAGCCAACATTATAATGCCATTATACAAAACAATAGTAAGGCCGCACCTGGAGTATTGTGTACAATTCTGGTCACCGCATCTCAAGAAAGACATAGACAACTGGAAAAGGTGCAGAAGAGAGCGACTAAAATGATTACTGGGCTAGGGCACCTCCCTTATGAGGAAAGGCTAAAACATTTGGGGCTCTTTAGTCTGGAAAAAAGGTGCCTGAGTGGGGATATGATTGAGACGTACAAAATAATGCAGGGCATGAGTAAAGTGGATAGAGGGAAGCTCTTCTCCCTCTCCCAAAATACCAGAACTAGGGGACATACACTCAAATTGAGGGCTGGGAGAGTAAGAGCAGACAAAAAATATTTTTTCACCCAGCGCGTTGTTAGTCTATGGAACTCCCTGCCACAGGATGTGATGGCATCTGGCCTGGATGCCTTCAAAAGGGGATTGGACAGATTCCTGGAGGAAAAGTCCATCACAGGTTACAAACCATGATGGAGATGTGTAATCTCCAGGCTTAAAACCAGGGTACTTCAAGGGCCAGATGCAGGGGAGTGGTATCCGGAGACAGATATCTAGTCTCATGCGCTCCCAAATGCATCTGGTGGGGCCACTGTGAGATACAGGAAGCTGGACTAGATGGGCCTTTGGCCTGATTCAGCATGGCTCTTCTTATGTTCTTATGTTCTTATATTAAACCAGCAGAGCATAAAACTCAATTCCTTACAACCAATACAATTCCTTTTCACAATTTTAATTTTATTTAAAACATGCAGGATGTGAAAAAAAAGTTTAATGTACAATATTTTGTAACATCTCTTATTGCTGCTTTAAGTGCAAATTTTGCAACATATCTGTGATACATACAGTACTTTCATTTACTGCCCAAGTTTTAAAAAAAGGAAATTTCATCTCATTCAGCTATGTGAAACAAAGGCTTCCTTTGGAAATAATTATTTAGAAAACCATCTGCAACAAATATGACATACTTTAAATTTTGTTAGGTAAAACAGTTTGAAGGCAGAAGAACAACTTCACAACTGTGTTTCAAAAATATTTGGGAATCCCTGCCATAAGTTATGGGAATTGGTTCTGCCATCTTTTTTCCTTATCCCCCCCCCAAAAAAACTAGACAGTAAATAAAACCAAATTAGTGTAAAATATTCTTAAAATTGACTTGAGAACAGAAGAGCACTGTTTTGAGTACATTCTCAAGTCTCTACTTGAGAATGTACGGTTTTGATCTGTACACTGGCTGAGTGGATAAAGACCTTTGTGGCCTAAGACATTTGTAACCTTCAATACTTGAGGGGCAGTTGTATTTAGTAAAATCTGTGCTTCTTTAATTATGAGTGTACTTACATCTACTGTTTCTGCCATCAGTGCTCCACTGACAGACATATTGTATGTAGAATTATCACCTGGAACTATCAGACATTACAATTTGGAAACCCCCACTTCATCCAAGTCTTCCTTTATATCTTTGGTGCTTTAGCAGTCAGGGGAAAGCAGTGGTGGCATCCAATGCTTTGATATTTATACCATCCAAGGATTTTTTTTCCTGCAGGAAGAAGTAACTTTGATTTTTCTACCTTCAAGCTTTGGCTCTGTAAAATCTATATTCTGCTTTTCATCATGTAACTGGTTCAGGATGTTCTTCCTGTAAGTACCTGTTGACCAATTTGAAGGTGTCTACATAGTAGAATGAGTGGGAAAAGCGTGTCATCTAACATTGTAGAAAATGAATGCCCCATGGTAATACCCAACATTTCTATTTTTCTGCTGATGTTTAACACTGCAACGGCAGAGGCCCTGAGTTTCACACTGGGATCACTTGTGTTAAAAAAATTAACTCACTTTTATTGTTCGTGATTTAGTGAAAAGAATAACCACTTTTTATGTTGTGTACTGCAATTTTAGATGTATCCTGCCCAAAATTAACACAGAACAAATAAAAGCTGTTTTTTATAGAATTGCCACAACTTCCATTGCTATATCAAAACAGGACTAAGTCCATGGAATCACAGCTTTGGGAACAGGTTTGTTTGTGATAGATAATGCAAGCCTCACCAGGATATGTAAATAATGTTCCATTTTCTTTTTTTCCCTTTTTAAAATTGAGCTTGCAACTGACAAACATTTTGGCCAACAGTTCATTCCAACTCACCACTAAAATCAAGATGGCCTGTGTTGTGTAATGTTTAAGCCTCTATTGTAACACTCTTCTTCGGGGCCTTCGTGAAGCTAAACAGATGGGTTTCCCGGCGAACACACACAGAAGTCGGACTTTCCTAGCAATAGGAAAGTTTGTTAATCTCCTCCCCCCAACCCCGCACATGAGTGGTAGCCTTCCCACCCAAACCCCTCGGTTCCTCTTTACTGCCATGGTTAGAGGTTGTATTTTTGTTGATCTCCTGCGAAAATATTTTTTTCTTCTCATCGCTCTTTGCCAATTTTCTTATGTCCTTCTTGCCTCCGTTCAAGAAGTGTGTGTCGTTTGGGGCAAAAATCCTCCACTCTGACGGACACCTTCGGTGCCTTTACTGCCTTGGTGAGTCACACCATCCAGAAGCTTGCTCAGTTTTCAAGGGCTTTGGTGCCCAGGTGCTGAAGAACTGTGAAATTACCTTAATACATTCTTGCTTGAAAAGTCGTTTCGAAATCAAGCAATGGAGAAACAAAAATCTCCCTCGGCTTCATCCATCTCTTCTTTGATATCGAAAGCATCCCATAAGTCTCAGGCTCAAAAATTGGCAGTGCTGTAGAAACCATCCAAGCGCAAGACGATGTCTTCGAAACCGACTAAGTCTACCTTGACCTCGAGATCTTCTGATGTCATTCTTGTCAAAACCAAATTCTTGGGTTCAGTGCTTGTCAAATATAAGGAGATTATGAAAGAAAATACACAAATGCACAAGTTTATGTGTATAGCAGAGAAAATTAGCTTAGCAGCAGCAGCATGTAGATCAGGGGTGCCCAAACTTTTTGTAAGGAGGGCCAGATTTGGTGGCTGAGAATGTGTCAGGGGCAGGTTGCTCCCCGACCCTGCCACCCCACTGCAAGCCCCACCCACTGACCCCTTGCAACCCCACCTGCAGGAGGGGAGTTGGGGACCAAGGGAGGGAAGGAGGGAGGTGGAAACCAAGAGAGCAAGGAAGGAAGGTGGGGAACAAGGAAGGGAGGGAGGGAAGGAGGTGGGGACCAAGGGAGGGAGGGAGGAAGGAAGGAAGGAAGGAAGGAAGGCAGGGACCAAGGGAGGGAGGTGGAAACCAAGAGAGGAAGTAAGGAAGGTGGGGACCAAGGAAGGGAGGAAGGGAGGAAGGTGGGGACCAAAGGAAGCACAGGGAGCCATGGCCACAGGTCACCCCTTGGAAGAGGCAATCTGTGCGACCTTGCACCCCCCCCCCCCCCAAGCTCCCCAGTGGTGGTGACGGCTCGCCCACCAGCCGACCCCAAACATTCCCTGCCCACCCCACACATTCCCCTGCGGTGCCAGTGGCAGCAGACTGCCCATCCGCCCAAGCTTCCCAGCGGTGCCAGTGGTGCAGTCTGCCCAATCACTGCCCCGCACATGTGCCCAACCTCACAATGTTCTTGGCTATGCTTGTGGCGGCGGCCCGCACGCCCCCGATCTCACATGGTTGGTGACGGTGCCTGTGGCAGCAGCCCGCGCAATGGCTGGCTCGCCCGCCCGCCCAGCCCCTCAAGCTTCCGGCGGTGTCAGTGTTGGTTGAAGATTTTTTTTAAAATGGGACGAAGTAGGGGGAGGGAGAGGGGCAGGCCAGCCAGCCGCGGGCCACTCAGAATGGCCTGGCGGGCCGGATTCCCTCCCCCCCCCCCCCCGGGCTGAACTTCGGGCAGGCCTGATGTAGATAAAGTGTAGATACTTGCAATAAGTGTTATTGGGACTGAGAGACATAGAGACGAAGAACATGACTTAGAATAAAACTCTTATATTGAATATATACAGTAGGTAAGAAAAACAGCCGCATAACACCAAACATAACATATATACAGAGCAAAATATACAACAGAATGTGGGGTGTGGGGTACTGTTTTCTCACCATAAACAGTCCCAATTTACATTACACCAGCCAGTTTCTTTATACACATTTCGAACTCATCAGACATGATTTTTACCAATCACATCCTGACACACCATAATGTCATTAAATTATTCCACCTGTGCTAAATCACTTTAACCTTCTAGTGATTTCTAATTCCTTGCACTTGTGGCTCACATCATGACACTGCATTTTGACTGACTCCACTTTACAAATTCTCTGTTCAATGTGTTAAATATACATTACATACATTTTGTCAATTCTAACATATTATGACAGTGCCACCACTCTCCGATCGACCTGAATTCCACCAATGATGTTATTTGTTGTCCTCCAAAGATGAGGCTTCAACTTCAGAACAACCCCCTAACATCAGCCTAATGAAGGGCTTATTTACTCCGGCTCCTGGTACCAGGAATTTACTGTCTCCCTCGGTTTTGATGCCTACTTGGTCGCCTGCAACTTCTGTGGGTTCTAGACCTGCTTCGCTGGTTGCCACTATGACGATCAATGAACCCAGTCACCTTTGCCCAGGAAACCAAATGGCACCACAAATCAAAGTAGCAGCACAAACGGGTGCATCTATCCACCTGTCAGGCCCCTGCCAGAACCTATTCCAGAGACTAAAGAGTTAATGCCTGAAGAAGCCCCAGATGGGGTTTCAGGGCTGTCAGTTCCTCCATCAGCTGGGCAGGAGCATGACTCAGCATCTTCAGGGGATTCTCCACCCCCACAGAGAGCTGCTTGTTGAAGGGAGTGAAGACTTACAACCAGGAGAAGCAGAGACAAGCTTTATCTGAGCCATCAACATCTACATTTAGGGAGTTCTGAGTTTTGACAGGGTTATTTTCTGGGGAAGTTATGTTGCTCTCTGGAAACATAAATTAAGCATTCGGGACTGAGGCAATTGTGGGAGCAACACGTTGATACAACTTGCTACTGCTTTCCTGCTTGATCCTTGTTCCTGCTTGGCATGACCCTGGACCTCGTCTCTCTTGGCTCTGGACTTTCTATCTTAGTGTACCTGGCATAAGCTACCATTGGCATTCTGGCTATGAATCTTGGACTCTGCTTTGCTCTCTGAATATAGGTTTCCTGAACTCTGATTTACTTATGATTTGCTGCATTGGGGTTTGGCTCTGAGTTTGCAGTAAAAGCCTGAACTCACCTGTGTGTATGAGTCTGTGGGTCATGACACCATCACCTCAGTGTCGACTCTAGTTGTTACCTCCGCTCCATCGTCAGATCCATCATTTTGCTCTTCGGTGTCAAAGCCTTCAGTACTGACCTTGTGTGCAGCATTGATCCCTCCATTGGATCCCTCTGCCTCTCAACCATCCTTGATCCTGACTCTCTTGGTACCAATCGTTGTTTCTACTGCTCTGTCGAAATCCGCTTCGGTTATTACCCATGCAGCTCCTCCATTTCCATCAAAGCCTCCAAAGAAGTGTCGGACTTCGACTGTGAAGGGTTCAGCTCAGTAGGTTCTGGTGTTTCCAATTCCAGCATTCTCTTTATGCTTTGATGGAAGGCAACGGACTATCCACTCCTTGGATTCATCCCAGGTGGTGCATCCATCGAACCTGTCTTCGAATCTATCCTTGGATTTGGATTCGAGTGATGTTGAATCCGTCACTTCTGAATCTTTGCGGCTGATGACCACTCCGGAGTCATAGACGGAGGAGCGTTCTCCTTCATCTTCTGAGGCAATGTGGAATTACACCGATTTCATATTGCAGATGGCCAAGTCCATTGAGCTTCCCACTCACCACCCTAGACCAGTGATGGCAAACCTTTTAGAGACTGAGTGCCCAAACTGTGATTCAAAACCCACTTTTTTTTTTTTTTGCAAAATGCCAATACAGCCATTTAACCTGAGTACAGGTGGCTGTGCAGGGGCGATGTCGGGTGCCCACAGAAAGGGCTCCGAGTGCCACCTTTGGCACCCGTGCCATAGGTTCGCCATCCCTGCCCTAGACCCAGGCATACCTGCCATATCTTTGTTAAGATCTCTTCCAAGGAAGCTGCTCCGGTGCATCTTTCCATGATTTCATCTTTCCTATCCATGGCGGAGGAGTTGTTCAAGAACATAGGATCCATGTCCATTTCAAGGAAGATAGTGTCTCTGTATAAAGATTGACGAAAAGGCTACTTTAATTAACATGCTCAACCAATCTCAGTTGTCATGGTTGCTTCTCAGGTTCAATCCAGGATGAAGCAGGTCCCAATCCCTTGTCCAAAGAAGGCCGTAAACTGGACAATGTGGGAAGAAACATCTACAATTTTGCAGCCCTACTGTTCAAAATTGCAAACGACCAGGGCGCCTTGGGCACATACCAAAGAGAACTACTTACCCATGTGTATCCCTTTCTGGAGCTTATTCCTGAATCCAGATGGGCTGATGCCTCTGTTATATTCGAGGAGGCCATGGTGTTGCCCACTCAACAGATGAGAACCTCACACCATGCTTTTAACTGTACTTCTAAGGTCTTGGGGGCAGCCATTGGCCTTTGTCATCATTCCTGGCTACCTACCACCGGCTTGTCTGATGACCATAAGACCCAGATTGAGAATCTGCCATTTGAAGATGATGGCCTCTTCCATCCCACCACCGATGACCTACTGGAAGACCGCCATAAAAAACAGAAACCCGCGAAGAAGCTTAACATTCTTCCACAGCAGCAGCCTTTTCATTTCCAGCCTAAGCGACCTGGATTCTCTTCAGAGTACCAATCCTTCTCAAACAGACAGCCTGCTAGAGACAGAACCATCTGTCCCTCTACTTTCTCTCCTTGCTACTCCAAGCGCAAGAAGCCCAAACTAGAAGTCCTCCAAATCTAGAGACAGGAGGCAATGGGATGAGTTCTGACTCCCCTCCAGATATCCGCCCCTTTGTTCCAGCTAGACAGGCAGTTACCACTTACCGATTGGTCGTTTCTGTCATTTCAACCAGTTACCATTTAGAGTTTCTCAACTTTCCCCCATTGGGGAATATTGTTCACATGAATCCATCCCAATGCCTTCTCAACATGATCGATTCCCTGCTGTAGAAGAATGCCATTCAGAGGGTTCACCCCTCCTGGGCCCTTCAGAGACACTACTCAAAACACTTTACAGTTCCCAAAAGGGACAGAGGCCTCCGGCCCATCTTAGACCTCAGGATCCTAAACACCTTTCTAGTATCCACAGAGTTTCGGATGGTGACTTTGGAAAAGATCATCCCTCTCCTCCACAGAGGGAACTGGTTTGGAGTTGTAGATCTCCAGGATGTGTACTTCCACATCTCCATCCATCCTGCACATCGACACTTCCTGAGGTTTAGCGTTGGAAACAACATCTATCAGTATTCCACCCTGCCATTTGGTTTGTCCACCACCCCAAGGGACATGGCACCAGTGGCAGCCCACCTCCAAATACAAGGGATCACGATATTCCCCTATTTCAAATTTAAGGAACTAAAATTGAATTTTTTTACCAAATGGTATAGAACCCCAGCCATGTTAGCTAACATCTTTTCAGGACTAAATTCCAATTTTGGCATTGTAAGGAAACAAAAGGGTGGTACTCTCATATGTGGTGGGAGTGTTCTGAAGTTAAAAAATTGGGAAAATATTGTTAATAAAATAAATAAATTACTCCCAATAAATATAAAAATAGATGCTGAATTAATGTGTATAAGTACAATTGGAATAGATATAGTAGAGAAGAAGCATGTAGAATTATTAAAAGCAATGGTGTTAGCGGGTAAAGCAGTCATAGCGGCAGGCTGGAAAGATAAGAGTAAATGGACAGAAAAGAAATGGCACAACTATTTGTTTGAAATTATTCAATCAGATGTAATTTCTATTATTGATCAAGATATGCCATGGGAAGACAGAATAGAAAAAATCAGACTGTGTATCGAAGATGGATGGAAGAAGAGAATGAAGACGTTCAGTGGAAGCTTCAAACTTTGTGCCCCTGGCTGGGAGAAAAAGACTGGAAATAATGAAATGGGGGGAGGGGGATGATAAGAGGGGGGAAACTTTAAAGAAGACGAATATGTATAGTTGAAGAACTATCAATTAAAAGACATTTTAAAAATATATTCCCCTATTTCAACGACTGGCTCATTGTCACAGAGTCCAGACATCGAGCCGAGCAGAATATCAAGTTAGTCCTTCGAACTCTCTCCAATTTAGGCCTACAAATCAACCTCAAGAAATCCTAACTTGTTCTGACCCAGGTGGTCTCCTTCATCAGAGCTACACTAGACGCCACACAAGCCATGGCTTACCCTCCTCTGGAGCACTTACAGCACATCTTCGATCTTCTGCATTTGTTCTGCCTGCATCCCCACGTGCAGGCCTTGCAGGACGGCACCTCCTCGGGTTCATGGCATCTATGAAGGTGGTTCTGCCTACGCCAGACTGAAACTGCAATACCTACAGTGATGGTTCCTATCACAATTCCTTCCACTCATAGATCCACCTGCAATGAACCTGATCATCCCAAGTGACCTGGTGGGCCTCCCCAAACAATCTCGTGGTCAGATGCCCATTCCGCTCTCCATTCCCAACAATTCAGGTCACCACGGATGCCAGCACCACCGGCTGGAGAGCATTCTGTCTCAACCGCAAGAGGGCTCCCTGCAGTTAGTTCTTTTTGCTACCTCCCAGACCAAGAAGTGCCCTCAGTATTATTCCAGGGCCGGGATGGGCAAAGGGTCCAGAGGGGATGCCCTCCTTCTACCTTGGACAGACCAATTACTCTATGCCTTCCCACCCATCCCCCTCCTGCACAAGGTAGCATCCAAGGTCCTTCAGGAGTGACCAAATCTTATCCTCATTGCCCCGTGGTGGCTGAGACCACCATGGTTCGCGTCTCTTCTCAATCTAGCATATGACTTCTATCGCCTCCCTGTGACTCCAGACCTGCTCTTCTGCAACGTGGGCCAGATCCTTCACCCGGACCTACCTCACCTCCAGTTGACAGCATGGAGGATCAAGAGCTAATTGCCCAAGTCTTTCCGGCTTGTCAAAAACCCTCCACCGCCCTCCTCTACCACAATAAATGGAAATGGTTTCTTTCCTTCTCCTCTGACAGGGGGTTCCCTGCCATCAACTCCTCCCTTACCCATGTTTTGCAGTACTTACTGCACTTGAAGAAGTCCAGTCTCACCCTTCCCTCACTCCGAGTGCACCTATCGGCCATTGTCGCCCATCAACCAAGTCACTCTGCACCTTCTGCTTTCTTCCGTCACCCTCGTCTAAAGGTGTTCCTCTGAGGCCTAAAGAACACTTTCCCAGACAGGAAGCCAATCCCCCCTCAATGGTCCATCTTCCTCATCTTAACACAGCTTCAAGATCCTTTTGAGCCTGGGTGTGATCCCAAGCAGAGTTGCTGTTGAGACAGCTCCCGCTCATAACCCCAGCTCCTGCCAACCTAGCAGTTTGAAAGCATATAAATGCAAGTAGATACATAGGTACCGCTGTAAAAACTGGAAAGGTAAAACAGTGTTTCCTTGCATCCATGCTGGCTATGTGGCCATGGACTTGCACAACACTGGCTCTTTGGCTTGAGCACCGCCCCTAGAGTTGGACATGATTACGCATGTGCCGGGGGAACCTTTACCTTCTCCATTGTGGCCTTCGTGAAGCCATACAGATGGGTTTCCCAGGCGCCCCTGCGCCAGAGGTCGGACTTCCTTAGCAATAGGAAAGTTCGTTATTCTCCGCCCCCACACCCTGCGCATGTGCGTGGGTGTTCCAGCCTAAACACCTCAGTTCCTCTTAACCGCCACGGCAAGAGGTTCTTTTTCGATAGTCTCCGTCCGTTTCTTCTTCTCGATTGGATTTCGACGGCCTTTTCGACTGATTTTTGGCTCCGGATTTCGACTCATGTCTTTTGCTCCACCCTTTAAACGTTGTTCCACCTGCGGCGGGAAAATCCCTCACACAGACGGCCACGACAACTGCCTTTTCTGTTTGGGAGAACACCATCGGCCTGAGGCCTGCTCCATTTCTAAGGGATTTAGTTCTCAGGCACTGAAGAATTGCCGTAATTGGCTTGCAAATTTCCTTTTAGAGCGATCCCTCCGACCGCAGCCGATGGAACATAAGAAGTCTCCAGAGCGTAAGTCTAAGGTGTCAGGATGGGGGGGAAGCCCAATAACTTCCCGTCCTTGAGGGCATTTTGAAGTTGAAAACTAAATTGACTTCTAAACCTTCCACGCCCAAGCCTCCTAAACCGGTGAAACCACCAAAGCCGTTTCCGACGGTGACGACTGTCTCCCCTAAGGCTTTGACCATGGAGACTGAATTTTCAGGTTCGGCTACATCCATGGCCACCCGACCTGAATTCCTCCAACTGCTCCCGTCAGACCCGTCGGATTCTACATCGGAGGATGACGGGGCGCTACCGCCCAATATTACATTGGTAGAGGATACCTCCACTCCAGACCGTCGGTCCGGTACGGAGACAACATACAAAATGGGCCTTCAACCCAAGAATATTTTTATTTTGATCTGGAATCAGCAGGGAACATACACACCAACAATGGATTCTACTAACAGGTTTTTGCTCTTTTGAGGGTTTTGCTCTTTTGATACCGATATACAACAAAGTTTTGCTCTTTTGATACTGATATACAACAAATCCTGTTTGTAGTTGTTAGCCATGTTGAGTGGCTAACCGGACCGATTTCAAGACAGGTAAGATCTATGGGAAGTACTCCTGCCCATAGGCTTGATCAGTTGACAAATGGTTTATTACACTGTGACTAAGATAAATGAGAGGTTCTTCTTCATGGTCCTCTGTGATACCTGATCTTGACACTAGATGGGAAGACCAGTCCAAACAACAAATGGATTGGCCAAATTGGGAAGATGCTAGACTGTGTCACAGAACTAGAAATGTATATTTCAAGTGGAGACAATTAAGTTATTTACCTGTAACTCTGGTTCTTCAAGTGGTCACTCTGTGATTGCCCCTGGTTCCCAGTTCCCCTTTAATTCCCCCCCACACGTCCCTCAACATTCCTGTTTTTCCCCGCCTTTTTATGGCTGGTCTTTTCAAGCATTGCCAATCATGCAAGAACAAAATTCCCTTCTCCAACGGACATTTTGAATGTTTATTTTGCCTCAGAGAGGGACACCAACATTCCCTTTGTTAGCATTGTAAAATATTCACCAAGGCAGCACTTAAAGGCCGTCTCCAACAGCTTCGATCCCATCTCTAGGAAGCTTTATTATGCCCAGCAATGGACGCTGCCACTACTCCATCGGGTGCGAGACCTAGCCCATCCAGCCCTCAGGCCTTTGCTGCCACATTGTCTTTGGCGATGCCCAAAAATAAAAACAAGCCTTCTTCAAAATTGGGCGTGAAAGTGGAGAAATGGCAAAAACAACAAAAAACTTCCGATGCCACTCCAAAAGCCCATGGATCGAAATTGGCCAGCTGCTCTAAATCGAGCCCAAAGTGCCCTGAGCCTCCACTGACTTAAACTGTCACTTTGGATTCTCACTCGGCAAATGAGACACCAGTTCCCTCGGTAAATAGGGAACCCTTTGCATTGCCGAGATTGACCCACTCAATAAGCCTCTACCGATGTGCCTACTATTCTCCAGGACCACCAGTCTCAGCTGTCCACCCTGAGCGAAGTCTCTGAAGTGTGCCTGAGTCACTGGCGCCACTACCTGCCATCGTACGTGCTCAGAATCAACATCTTCTGACACCAACACACCTCGACCTCATCGATCTCGATTTCGATGCCGCACTCCCTCGGATTCTGAGGGTTTGCTTATTGCCACTCCTAGGGCTAAGTCATCCCGAAAAGCCTGCACTCGAGCTCGAGATCTAGATAGAGAGACATCTTCGGAATCCGAAAGATTCCACTGCAGGCAAAACACTCCTGCTGCACTGGCTTGAAACCGTCACCCATCCTCTGACACTGAGCCACCAAGGAAAAAGAAGGCCAAAACTAAACACATACATGTCGACTCTTATGACACAGACTCCAGTGCTCGAGATCGACACCGCACTCGAAGTTGAAAGCGTCATCACCATGAAATAGTTTAGACTATATTGAATATCCACAGAGGGGCCGAGAGTATAATGACTCCTACTGTTCCGACTCCTCCCCTCCTCAGCGTTGACATCGATATCAACACTGTGCTTGCAGTCCTCCTCCATCACCGAAGCACCCCCAACGCCGTACCAGGGATACCACCCCTTACACTGATTTGAGGTCACCATCTCCTCGATATTGAGAGCCTTGAGCTCAACCATCCAAAAAACGCTGCACCCACACTACACACCATCTAGCAGGGATGCAGAACCAGGCGCTGCTTGATGCCTGAACGAGTGCAGCAACAATCCAGAGCAGCCTCTACCTACCATACCGGCCTCGACCACAACTGCACCTAAATGTCAAACCAAGTCTCAACATCATAAAGAACAGCCACATAAAGAGCCCCCCTTTCCTCCTTCTGATACTGCCAACACTCAGCAAACTACCAGAGACTCACTGTCCCCTGATCAACAGTTATATTTTGACACCGATGACTCTTCCTAGGACTCTAGTGATTCTGACTCACAGAATCAGACTCAGGTGTCACCTATTCATCTTCTAACTCCAAATTCTGATGTGGCTGACAAACATCCTCCTTATCCTTTGGAGGATTATAAGCTATATTCTCAAATGGTGGCTAGAATAGTAAAAGTTCTGAACCTTACTGTAGTCCAGCCTCCTATAGATGATGATGATGACAGGGTCTTTGAGGATATCTCCTTGGGCCAATCCCCACCTCTGCGGCTTGCCTTTATCAAGCCACTATTGCACCTGATCAAAGAATCCTGGGGAAAACTATCCACAGTACAGCAAATGCCTCGTCGTGTGTACAATCTCTATAAAACACAAGGGACTAACACTACTTTTCTACAGAAACACCCTCTGCCCAACTAATTTATTGTTGATACCACGCAAAACAGCCCAAAACAGGTCGGCCACTGCTCAGTCCAACAAGGAGGGCTGTAAATTGGATTTACTCGGAATAAAACTCTAGTCTTTCACATCTTTTATTTTGTGTGTGGCAAACTATTCTGCTGCTATGGGAGCTTTCCAACGCCACATTTGGAACAAGATGCAACCATTACTAGCCTTGCTCCCTGGGGAGCACCGCACTAGAGCCCTGGCAACTGCCAAGGAGCTTTGGGGTGGGCTGGTGGGTGAGCTGTCGCCACCGCTGTGGAGCTTGGGGGGGGTGCAAGGTTGCACAGATCACCTCTTCCAAGGGGTGACCTGTGGCCACGGTTCCCTGTGCTTCCTTTGGTCCCCACCTTCCTTCTTTCCTCCCTCCCTTGGTCCCCACCTTCCTTCCTTCCTTCCTCCCTCCCTTGGTCCCCACCTCCTTCCCTCCCTCCATTCCTTGTTCCCCACCTTCCTTCCTTGCTCTCTTGGTTTCCACCTCCCTCCCTCCCTCCCTTGGTCCCCACCTTCCCTCCTGCAGGTGGGGTTGCAAGGGGTCAGTGGGTGGGGCTTAGTGGTCAGTGGGTGGGGCTTGCAGTGGGGTGGCAGGGTCGGGGAGCAACCGGCCCCTGACACATTCTCAGCCACCAAATCTGGCCCTCCTTACAAAAAGTTTGGGCACCCCTGCCCTAAGCCGTTCCTCGTAAGACGTTTCTTCCAGACCTTCAACCATCCTGGTTGCCCTCCTCTGTACTGGCTTCAGGTTGTCAACATCCTTTTTAAATTGAGGTGCACAGAACTGGACACAGTACTCCAGGTGGGATCTGACCAGAGCAGAATAGAGTGGTACTATTACTTCCCTTGATCTAGACACTATGCATCTGTTGATGCAACCAAAATCGCATTGGCTTTCCTGGCTGCCGAGTCACACTGCTGACTCATGTTTCCCTACACAGACCATCGTTCTCTTGATGTTCTTTCAGGCACCATCAAATGACCTAGAAGGGGCTATGCACTTATTGGACACTCACAGACCCCCCCCCTAGCCTTCTTTTTGAAAGGCTAAACATTTCCAGTTCCCTAAGCCGTTTCTCATAAGACATTTCCTCCAGACCTTTAACCATCCTGGTTGCCCTCCTCTGTACCCATCCAAGTACTAACCAGGGCCGACCCTACTTAGCTTCCGAAATCAGGCGAAATCAGAAGTGCTTAGGGCATCTAGGCAGCTATCCCCCATCCTATATCTGTGCAATTCATTCTTTTTACCTATAGCACCCTACATTTCCCTCTGTTGAAATCCATTCCATTATTTTTTATGGTAGATACAGTTTCATTCCAGTTCAAGGCCCTTCCCTTTAGCCTTTCTACAGCACCCCGAGTGTTTACAAAATGTGTGGTTCCCATCATTGCATATCTTCATCTTCAAGGCATTACTATCTTCCCATACCTCAGTGATTGGCTGTTAACCGCAAGATCCTATTGTCAAGCCGTATGCAACACAAACACCACTTTGTCACTCCTCCAAACCCTTGGTTTCCAAGTAAACTATCAAAAGTCATCTCTTACCCCGACCCAGTCCGTCTCCTACGTAGGAGCTCTCCTAGACTCCTCTCTCGGCCGAGCCATTCTTCCAGCGGACAGATGCCAGAAAATCGCAGATGTCATCCGTTCAGATCAATACACAGTTCCGGCTCTGGTGATCCAGTGGCTGGGCACAGGAGAGATATGCTTGCCTTCACATGCAGTGTCTACAACACTTGTTCCTGGAAGTCTTTGACCCAATGACTGGCAGCTCCAAACTACGTCTCACACAACCCTCTGGTCCTCCAGTCCCTCTCACCACAGACGCAAGTCTGTCTGGCTGGGGAGCTCACTGTGTCCCTTGACAATACACGGGCTTTGGACCAAGCACCAACAACATATTCACATAAACCAAGTGGAGATGATTGTGGTAATGAAAGCCATCAAGAACTTTCCAATCGACCATACAGGAGGAACACAATACAACTAGTCATGGACAATACAACAGTGATGTATCACGTGAACAAACAGGGAGGAACACATTCCACCCCTCTGCTCCTACTGACAATCCAGCTCGGGGACTGGTGCATATGCCACAACGTACATCCCATGGCAATCCATGTCTCTAATGAGGACAACACCCTGGCAGACTCCCTGAGCAGGAAACAATCTGCGATCCATGAGTGGTCCCTACACCAACAAGTATTCAACAACCTCTGCGACTTATGTGCCACTCTGGACATAGATGTCTTCGTGACCCCCACAAACACCAAGTGCACTCTCTTCTGCACCAGAGCAGGTTGCAGTCTCCACTCATTAGGGGACACATTCATAATATCTTGGTCACACCACCTTCTGTACCTCTTCGCATTGATTCCCCTCCTGCTCATAACAATTCTGAAAATCAGGAACGACTCCACAGATGCAATCTTAATAGCCCTATGGTGGCCCCACCAGCCCTGGTTCACAATGCTCCAGTCTATGGTGTCCCACCATCTCTGTCTACCCAAACACCCGGATCTCCTGTCTATCCAGGAATCCCGAGTATTCCACCCGGAGCTCCACAACTTATACCTAACCGCATGGAGGATCTTCCCTCCATACAACAAATAATCTAATCTGCCAGGAAACTATCCACCAGGACTTTGTACACATACAAGTTTAATGTTTTCAAAAAGTTTACACAAGATAGAGGATTATCTGCTTCTCCCACTACCGTAGAAGCACTCCTATCTTTCTTCATATTTTGGGGAAAGTTTTCCTGATCTATTACTAAGCAAAGAGGGGATCCTTCCGGTGCCAGTTTCCTCCCATACTTTGTCCAAATGGTTACTAAAGAACTCAAGAGGGGATTTCTAATCTCATATCTTTTTGGGGGAAATCTAAACAAATATTTATTTATATCTCCCTTTATCTCAGCTGATTCAACTTCCCACCATATTAGCTTTTCTGGCCTATATAGTATTTTCCCCACACAACTAAGTTGATTAGCTATAAAATAATTTCTAAGGTTGGGTATACCTATACCTCCTTCCTTTTGGGATCTATACCAAAAACTTTTGTTTAATCTTGCTTTTTTGCCACCATTACAATATCTGTTTATCAGTTCTTGTAAAACTTTAAGTTCCACTTCTGTAAACTGAATAGGTAACATTCTAAAAAGAAAATTAATTTTAGGAAGTATCTTCATTTTTATCAATGCAATTCTGCCAAACCGTGATAGATTTAATTTAGAGTAGTTTTGTAATTTATTTCTCATCTCCTCTTTTAATTTGATGAAATTCCGTTCCTTAGTCTTAAAAATATCCTTGGCTAAATCTATCCCTAAATATTTAATGTATTTACAGCTTTTCAGCCTGTAATTAGAGCCCGTAATTGTTTATCATGATTAAACAACATAATTTCTGATTTTTGCCAATTTACACATAATCCAGTTATTTCACCAAATTCCTCTAGATGTGATTTTATTCTTGGTATGTTATCTAATGGGTATTTTATTGTTAGTAAGGCATTGTTGAGTATTTTTCCAGCTTGGCTAGCCCAAGCTAAAGGCTGCTAGATTCTCCTAGTACCCAATGAAAGAAATCTAGCATGAGAGAGGTCCAGAGAATTACCGGTTTATTGGGCCCAATAAAGAAACAGTAAGGCGAACGACCCACAACAAGGCAGTGTGAGGTGTTCCGCGCCGAAGAAAGAGTGCACCCAGGTTTTATACCTCCCTCCCCCTCCCATGAGGTACATGCAACCCCTGGGCTGGGCAAGAGGTGGTCCTCAGGGGAAATCCAATGGGGACAGTCCAGAGGGTCTCCTGGGGGAGGTCTCGAGGCGTTCCCAAGTCCTGAAACAGGATTCCAGATTAACCTGTTTGCCAGGTGTGGCCAGGCCTTCTCTGTTCTTTGATGGGCCATTCAGGGTGTGAGAATAGGGGAAGGGGGAGAAAGCATTGTTCAAGAGTCCATGCATTATCAACTCAATAGGTGGTTTGGAGAGTCAACAAAGGAATCTTGAGCTGTGAGACAACTTCCTGGTGAATGTGGAGGTGAGACAATGGAAGCCTTCTGGCTGGAGATAATCTGTGTACATGCAGGGGCCCATGTCCTTATTCCATCGATGGTTGGAGTTGTTTCTGGAAGGCACAACCATCCTCAGGAGTCGCCATGTTCTCCTCCTTATGCCATGATCCTGTGCCCAAGATGGTGGCCCAAGGGGGAGGTAGGAAGCAGTGTAGGAACATGTTTTAAGCAGACCCAGGGAGGGTTGTTTGGGGAGGAAGAGAGAGAGTCCCCAGAAGCAGGCAGATCAGGGAGAAAGAAGGGGGATGGGAACTAGGAAGGAGGCTAAGACTCAAGATGTTCATACAGGTAAGAGGGTTGTAATCATTTGGAGGTATGAGGGGGGTGTCCTGGGGTGTGGAGATGGTCACCTGTGACTGTCCCCCCAAGAACCTGAAACCACAGTGGATATAGACCAGGGATGGCGAACCTATGGCACGCATGCCAAAGGTGGCACGGAAAGAGCTCCTTGCCCCCCTACTTCCCCCTCTGCTGGACCAGCCATGAGGAATTTGTGGAGGGGGAAGGGGGGCAGGGAGCATGTCGGGTGCCAGACCAACCCTACTGTCGCCATTGCCATCGCCACCCTGCCACCACCCCCTGCCATCCCTGACCCTGCCTCCGCCAACCCCGCCGCCAAGACCAACCCCATCCCTGCCCCTCCTGCCGCCGCCGCTGCCAACCCTGACCCCATCGCCCTTGCTGCCCTCAACCTCCCCCACCCGACCCCCTGCTGCTGCCGATCCGAAACCCCCCACCACCCCATCCCCATCAATATCACCCTTGCCGCCCCTGCCAACGCCGACCCGACCCCGCCTCCGCCGCCATTACTGCTGCCATCCCTGCCCCTTCCACTGACAACAATGACCCTGACCCCGCCCCTCCGTCACCCTTGCTGCCTTCCCCCCTCCCCCCCCACTGCCATCAATCTCAACCGCCGCCGCTGCTGCCGCCACCAAGTTTGGACACTCACTGGCAAAAAGGTTCGCCACCCCTGATACAGACTGTCAACCCAGGAGAATTAGCCTGAGTTGTGTGTCTGGCTCTTTTAAATGTCCTGGAAATGAATTATTTTATCCTGGCCCAACAAGGAACCATTTCCTTGTCTATCAAGCCTCAAATTTTGACAGCGCCGCTTCCCAGTCATTAAATGGCTGCGGGGACATTCTTCCTGATATCTTAGGAATGGAACTGATTTGAACTGGGTTCTCTGTGTAATGCTTATGGCGGTGTGGGACGTGTTTTGGGAGGAGTCTCGGGGAACCCCAAAAGCTTCTCTGAGAATTTCATTATGTCCAATTGTGACTCAACAGCATCATCTGCAAATAAACTGATTTTAATCTTCCCCTCCTTCCCCATACCTTTGATTATGAAAGTGGCAAGATTAAAAGAATGGATTAGCAAGATGAGAACAAAACAAGATATTAAATGTATACTACAAGCTAAGGCTCTAACATGGATGAATTATGTTCAGTTAGAAAGTTGGACAAAAGAATGGATTAGAAGAAATACACAACCTAGAGAATACACAAAGTTTGAACAGTTTTTATTAACATATGAACCTGAGAAAGAAAATTCAGGGAAAGGAGCGGTAAGCAAAATATATAAAATAATCCAAGATTCTCTAGAAGAAAGGGAGCAAGAAACATTAAGAGAGGTATGGAAGCAAGATATTGAAACAGAAATAAAAAAAGATGAATGGAAAAAATTGGAAGATGAGGATTTTAAAATCATTATCAGTCATAATAAAGGAAAACTACTTTAAATTAATTTTATGACACCAGTCAGACTGAATAGAATAAATTCAAGATATTCCAAGTTATGCTGGAAATGTGAAAAAAAACAGGCACCTATATTCATCTTTGGTGGGAATGTGAAATAGTTCAAACGTTTTGGCAGCAGATTTGTAGTGAGATAAGGGAAATACTTCAAGTCGATATTGAATGTAAACCAGAAACAACATTGTTATCGTTACCACTTACTAATGAACATGATATAAAAACTAATGAATTAATTGCAAATATTATGACAGCAGCAAGACTGATTATAGCAAAAAAACAACAACTGGAAATTGAAGCTAGATTTCAAGATGGAAGACTGGTATAATGAAGTGTGGGATATAGCTTTAAATGACAAATTGTCTTGAAGTTTAAAAGTTTTGTGAGGGGAAATAAGGAAGGATATTTTTATGATATCAGGGGAAATTTATAAGATAAGATAAGATAAATATTGATCCCACATCTGGGGAAATTTACTTCTTACACAGCTCCCAACATAAAAAACAAGTAAAGATGGTTAGGTGCACAAAAAAGTGTCAGGTGTGTGTGAGAGAGAAAATAGTTAATAGAGATTAAATAAAATAAGAAACCCAATATACAACTATTACACTAAAAATTGCATATAAAAATAAATATATATAAAGAGAAGCTACAGTATACTCCATATGAATATGTTAAACTGTAGAGTTGAAGAGTCTCACAGCAGTTGGAATAGGACCTGCGGTATTATTGAAAGGGAAAGGGAAACAACCGATTTATAATTCAACACAGTTCTGGAGAAAAGGACTCTAAGAAGCCAGTTAGAAAAAAGAAGAAGAAGAAGAAGAAGAAGAAGAAGAAGAAGAAGAAGAAGAAGAAGAAGAAGCCAAAGGAATAGCTGGATGGTCCCAAGGGGGTTGGGGATGCACATTTATTGTTTGCACTGTTTGTTTGTATGTTAGCTTATTATAAAATAATACAAATTATAAATAAAAAGGAGTACTCCTATCTTTCTTGCATCACCTTGCTTTGCATAATTTGTCAATCTCTACTCTGAGAGTGTTTATTGCTGCAGTTGTTGCACATCAACCTACGAGTTCCACCTCTGCTTCCCTTTTCAAGCACTTGGACATTCCTCAATGGTCACTGCACTTAGTCCTCAATTACTTTACCAGACTGCGCTTTGAGCCGTTGGCTACCACCTCTCTCCACCTGTTCATGAAAACCTTATTTTGGGTTGCTGTAGCCTCTGCTAGACGGGCCAGCGAGCTCACCACCCTGAGAGCAGACAAACCCTAGCTACAATTCCATCCTGAAAAAGTGACTCTCCACGTAGATGTGACTTTCCTCCCTAAAGTTGTCTCACATTTCCATGACCAACCCATACTGCTACCTGCCTTCTTTCCAAATCCTTCTACATCACTTGAATGCATGTTACATTATCTGGACGTAAGAAGGGAACTCTCCTTCTACATCACTCACATGGCTGATTTGAGACAGTCACCTTGTCTGTTCTTATGTACAAATGGCCCCAAATTAGGGATGCCCATGTCACCTCAGACTATCTCTAAAACAATCATTGGGACTATCAAGATTGCCTATGAGCTTGCCAAGAAACCTCTACCTATGACTGTTCAAGCTCATTCCACCAGAGCTGTGTCGACTTCAACTACCTTCCTCACTCTGTCCTGGAGTGTCAACACAAGGGGGCTTGCAAAAAAGGCTCAGCAGAGACTATTTTTCTTGAGAACCTTAAGGAAAAACCATCTTCCACAAAAGCTGCTGCTGGCCTTCTATCATTGTGCAATTGAGAGTGTGCTTACTTACGGGTTATGTGTGTGGTATGGAAGTTGTACCCAACGGGATAAGACAGTGTTGCACAGAATCATAAGAATTGCAGAGAGTATTGTGGGCTGTTCACTCCCCACCCTAGAACAAATTTATACTACCAGGTGCCACTGTAAAGCATTAGATATATTAAGAGATCCATCACATCCTGGTCATCGCCTCTTTGAGTTGCTGCCATCGGGACGGAGATATAGAGTACTTACGGCAAGAACAAACCGTCTCAAAAATAGCTTCTTTTTTAGAGCAATATTGGCCTTAAGCGGAAATCCTGGACTTTGAAGTCAGCTTATTTTATGTCATATTTTAGTCATTTTATATGTCATATTATGTGTTGTACCTGTTTTTAAATCTATGTGAAATGTTTTAAATGAGTTTTATATAGCAACCAAAAATTTCGTTGTTCCTGCAAGGGGACAATGACAATAAAGATTCCTATTCCAAAGGAGTTTCCATTCCAGACATTTGTAAAGCTGCTACATGGTCCTCATCTCTGACTTTTGCCAGGCATTATAGTCTAGATATTCATACCTGCTCTGATTCTGCCTTTGGCCGGGCTGTGCTCTCCTCCATCCTGCCATGACGTCCCATATCCTGTGAGTCTGCTTGTTAATCACCCAATGTGTGCAATCACAGAGGACCACGAAGAAGAAAATTAAGTTACTTACCTGTAACTCTGGTTCTTTGAGTGGTCACTCTGTGATTCCACACATACCTGCCCATCCAACCCCACTATCTGTCACGTCAGTTCTGCTAATTATAACAGCAGCGGATATGTGGAACTGAGGTAAGATGGGTGGAGCCTGGCCTTTTATAGGGGAAGACTGTCCCTTTTACATGTTAGATCTAGAAGATTCTGAGAAGTTACTGTGTGTGTGCTCATTAACCCAATGTGTGGAATCACAGAGTGACCACTTGAAGAACCAGAGTTACAGGTAAATAACTTAATTGTCTCCACTTGAAATATACATTTCTAGTTCTGTGACACAGTCTAGCATCTTCCCAATTTGGCCAATCCATTTGTTGTTTGGACTGGTCTTCCCATCTAGTGTCAAGATCAGGTATCACAAGGGCTATTCATTTGTATGAATACTACAGACTAACCAGATAAGCTTGCAGCAAAGTTTAACTTCAACAGAGTGCATGATACTACCAATCCAGCTAGTGTTTAGATTTGTGGAATCACTACAAATGGTCTGCAGAGTTTTATCAATGCCTGGCTTCTTCATGAAAGCCACCAGATTATCAGCAATACCTTCAGCAGATTTGTTTGTGTTTGAATCTTTCTCTGGAGTCAAGTGGTACCAATACTACCCCCTGGCTTGTTGCATACAGAAGAATACTCTTATTTGATGGTGCTAGGGAAACACTGATCAGAGTTATCAGTTTTCATCAGAGCTTGAGTTGTGTCTTGATGGCCATCAAAGAATATATAGTCAATTTCACTTCTCTCACAAAGTGCATCAATTTTCTGTTGGGCACTCTTAACTTGAATGATCCATTACAAATATCTTGTCTTATTCAATAAATGAGCTAGCATTTATATAAGCTGCAGTAGAAATGGCAGCTGTGGCTTGCAGTCCAACAGCATTCCTGATGCTCTACATAGCAGCATTGTGTATTTAAAATCAAATCAAATCAAAACCTTTATTGGCATAAATAAGACACATATACAGAAAGTACATTCAGCACAACTTAGTTAGGCTTTTCTAAAAGAGTAACAAGGTTTAGTTACATTCTGTGTTGTTTAACTGTTAATGCCGCAAAGCACATTCCATTTTCCACTTTGTATGTACTTGATGATAACAATATAAAACTTTATTAGCCTAATAAACACAATAATTGCAACTGGAGGTCCTTAATCATGGCTCAGAGTGGGAGTTCTGAATCCGATTGCTTTGTTTCAGCATAGTTCACTTTGTGTCACATGCCAAAAGAACTGGAGCATCCAAAGGGACCAACGAGTCAGAAGAGACAAAGGCTGATACTTCACGTCCCTCTCGCTGCAGTTCGCGGCCCTGCTGGAGACCGGTTCGAAGGAACGGAACCTCATGTCCTTGTGGGGTCAATCCGAGTTTGAAGGAACGGAACCTCACGTCCTTGTGGGGTCAATCCGAGTTCAAAGGAACGGAACCTCACATCCTTGTGGGGTCAATCCGAGTTCACCCCGACCACGTCCCCTGAACTGCGCTCCAAGCGGGGTGAGAGATTCCTGTCCTGGAGCTTGGGAATCTTTTCAATCCGCTTCTCGATCCATGTTGAAAACCGATTTCAACATGGAGGCAAGTTCACCTCGGCTCGAGGAAGGATGTGAAGTAACCACCAAAGTGTCAGGATGCTAAACAAAAAGGTGCTTTATTGAAACAAAAGCCGAATGCACTTCGGATTGGGAAGCCTTCTTCAGGGGCTATGTTACACTGCATTAAAACAAAGGGACAACCAATGAATATCTATTATTCTTATACAGCAATTGTTATAAAATAATTTGTGTATATTCTGATAAAAGGCTTATAGACACTAAAAATATATGGTAATTAGGTTGGTTAGATATTTATACTTTTTGCAAGCCCAGTGGGACTGTTGCTAATATATTCACAGTTTAAAATATAAACATAAATATAAATATAGTATAAAAATATAACAAATATAAAATAATAAAGTTTCACAGTTTAGAATATAAGTAAGGTATTATACTCTAAGTGTATCCACTGGGTATATATTTCCTTTATACAGGCCCAATAGGCAGGTTACCGAGATGTTTGTAATTTAGATTTTCAATAAAATATAGTAAGTACAAACAATAAACAGATATTTGAAAACATTACATGCATACATACATCTATAAAATGGGTACCCATCAAGGTACATACCACAGAGAGATCACTTACAGTCTTGAAACAACATTCTTGCTTCTAGAAATACTGCTGACTAAATGCAGGCAAAGGCTATGGTGATTATATAGCTAAGTTACCCAGCTGATAACAATGGTGAAGAAGGTAAGTAATTTTTAGGGCTGATTGCATTAAACTCAGAGACTATAAGAAAATACATAATACATTACAAAACAGGTAAGAAATTTATCTCTTCATTGAGACCCATAGGAGCTAGTGAGTTAAGTTTAATTATCCAGTCAATTTCTTTTTTAAGCATGGTTTTTTTCTTTGTTTTTAGGGACAATTTCTAAAGCCCAGAATTTTAAATCTTTTTCTGAGTGGTTGTGTTGCTGAAAATGTTTAACTTAAGGGAGTTCCTAATTTGTTATTCCTGATATTACTAATATGTTCTCCTATGCGTGTTTTGAGTGGTCTGGACTTTTTTCCCCACATATATTTTTTGGCAGGGGCAATTGATAGCATATATTACTCCTTGTGTACTGCAGTTAGTAAATTTAGTAAGGGTGTATTTTCTTTGCTGTTGTATGTCTGTGAATTCTGTCATTTTTTCAGTATTCTTACAGTAAACACAATGGCCACATGGGTGGTGGCCTTTGGGTGGGGGTGGGGATATCCTGAATATAATTAGATGGTTTTTTTTGTCTCTCTTTAAATTCACTTCTAATTAACAAATTTGATTGATTCTTGGTTCTTTTAAAAGTAGTTAAGGGTTTCTGGAGACATCCTGGTATATTATTCAATATGTACCAGTGGGTTCTGATGCTGTTTTGTAATTTGTTGGTGATATGATTGTATGTGAGGGTGCAATTGATACGATTCTCTGAGTCTCTACTCTTATTGTGCAATAAATCTTTTCTCTTTTTATTGTTGGCTTTAGTGTAGTTCTTTTCAATGATGTGTTTAGGGTAACCTTTTGCTGGGGGTGCTAGGGGGCACCTATTTTACCTCACAGCAAAAAAGTCTCTGGGTGTAAGTCTTTTCTTGTAGGCCTCGGTGAGGCCTCATGGTTCTGCTCTGGCCTGATCCTTACCCTTTCCCTGGCCCTCGCCTGGCCCTGGCCCTTACCTTTCTCTCCTTGGATCCCTGTCCTTCTCCTTGCCCTGGCTTTTGTTTTTCCCTCGCCTCCCTGCTCCTGGGCCTCTCTTGTTAGGCTTGGGCCTTCGAGGGAGGGGGGACAGGGATGGATGCGTTTGACTGCTTTTGCTGTTGGGAGTGCCTTCGCTGGCTTCCGGTCTCTGCCGGGGAGCTCTTTCAAGCACTTGGGGTGGCGTGAGATGTTCTCTGGAGAGTGCTCGAGGAGCACAGGATTCTTTTTTATTTTAGTCGCTGCTTTCTGCTGCCTGCTATCCCTACCCTGAAACCCCTGGAGATGGTCAAGCTGGCTCCTTGATGGAGCTAGCTCATCTCCTGCGCTTAGGCTCTGCTGCTGCTAGCTAGTTTCTGCGCTTGCTTGCTTGTTTGATTGCTTGCTTTAAAGCAGCAATGCTTAGACAACTAGGGTGGCACGGCAAGGCTCTTTGTGACAAGGCACGCCTTTTACATCGTCAAAGGTGGCACGGGAAAGGAAAAGACTCTGAGAACTCTTGCGAGCAGGTCTCGGGTGTCATCAACATCGACGCCGGCATCATCAGCACCATCATCGTCATCATCATCATCGTCGTGGCCTGTCTCTTTGCCTCATACACGGACTCAGGTGTGGCCTGAGGCATTGCCTCTCTCTCTGAGGGCTTGCCTGTTTCAGGGCTGGCCTCTCAGAGCCAAGGAGGGCAAAAGGTGGGCTGCTATCATGCACGGCGGCCACTAGAGGGACACCTCTGGGGAAACACCTCTGGCTGCCGGATGCTGTTTGACAGGGGAATCCTCTGTTGATGAGGTCACTGCTTCCAAGGCCTTATATAGATAGCTGTGGGTCTCCGCTCATTGGAGAGACCTCTTAACAGCGAGAAAGCTGCAGCACAGAGACATTCCGAGGCTGCCGGCCACTGCCGCGAGGCCTGCCAGTGCTTTTTATGCTATTTACATTGACATAGCCATAGTAATTTAAGCTCTATCGCTTCTGTTTCTATATGCAGGTAGACACCAGCCAGGTGAGACATTCCTGGCGTGTTCTACCTATAGAATGGCTTCCAATAAATATTCAAAAAACCCTAACCTAACCCTAACCCTAACCCTAACCCTAACCCCTTAACCCTAACCCTAAACCCTAAACCCTAACCCTAAACCCTAACCCTAACCCTAATAACCCTAACCCAAATAACCCTAACCCTAAACCCTAACCGTAACCATAACCCTAACCCTAAACCCTAACCCTAACCCTAACTTTCCTCCGCTTGGCTTATGGGGAGCTTGGTGAACCGGGGGGCCAGCGGATCCTTTGGGCTCCCTTGCCCCCCCTCCTTCTCCTCCCCGAGCCTCCCATTCCACTTTGTAGGGCCACACCCCTGCCTGCCACCGAGCTGGCCGCGGTGAGGGGGGGGCAGATACACAAGGTCCCTCCGGGGACGCACCACTCTCTTGTGTCAAATAGTTCCTTTGAGCACCCCAGCATTGGGTGCTGCTTTCATTAATTTCCTTCAGGAGCTCCCCGAACATCCTGGGGTCTAAATTCGGGGGAGCCAGGCTGGGCTTCAGCTTCCCTTCCTTACTTGTGTGTGGGGGAGGCATTTCTCCTTAGCCGCCGAGAGCCCCGCTTTCCCATAACAGACAACTAAAGCCCCAGGAGCGTTTTCTTTACACCAAGGGAGCTCTCCTTTCAGTACCTTTCTCATGCTGATGGAAGCTTCAAAGATTTTTGTGAGCTGCCCTCTGCTGGTCTCAGATGGTTGATGCTTCTATTTTGGAAGCCTTCCTATGACCTACGTGGGCATGTGAGCGCATATATGTGCATGATTGTATCTGTGTGGGGCTGTGGGCGCTAGGGGGCATCGCATGGATGCCTCTTGTCCCTCTCTCGACTCACAATACAGTATATAACGAGAGTTTAATGGGTGTGTGTATGTGTGATTGTTTCTTGGTGGGGCGATGGGTGCTAGGGGGCATCACACTGAAACCCCTTGTTCTCCTCTTGCCTTGCAACATGGCACAAAGGACGATTGGATATGTAGATGTATGGTTGTCTCTAGGTGGGGCAATGGGCACTAGGGGGCATCGCACGGATGCCCTTTGGCCCCCTCTCGCCTCGCAACAGAGCATTGGACCCTTTTCGGTCGCTCTTCTCTCTCTCTCTTTCTCTCCTTGCCCTGACTCCTAAGAAATTTCTTGGGGAGCCTTGGGCTGCTCTTTGCTCTCATTATACTTTTCTCTCTTTTCTCTTCTTTTATTCGTAGGGTTTCTTTTCATCTTTGCATTCTTGGCCTGCCCTGCCCTTTGGCCTTCTCTTCTCTTTTGAGACGAGCCTGGCTGGGGGCCGTGGAGGTACATGCACTGCAACACGTGCGTGTACCTTTTGACATTAGTGTGTGTGTCTGCATGATTGTTTGTGGGTGGGGCCATGGGTGCTAGGAGGCATCACACTGATGTCCCTTGGGCTCCTCTGCCTCACAGCAGTGGTGCGTGCGTGTGCCTGGTTGTTTCTTGTTGGTGCCGGGGGCGTAGGGGGCATCACACTGATGCCCCTTGCCCCCTTTTGCCTCACAGCAGGGGTGCATGTGTGTGCCTGGTTCTTTCTTGGTGGGGCCAGGGGTGCTAGGGAGTGTCACACTGATGTCCCTTGGGCCCCTCTCCCTCACAGCAGTGGTGCGTGCGTGTGCCTGGTTGTTTCTTGTTGGGGCCGGGGGCGCTAGGAGGCATCACACTGATGCCCCTTGGCCCCCTTTTCGCCTCACAGCAAGTGAAAGAGTCTGTGTATGGATGTCTAGTGGTCTCTTGGTGAGGCCGGGGGTGCTAGAGGGCATCATACTGATGCCCCTTGGGCCCCTTATGCCTCACAGCAAGCAAAGGGGTCTCTGGGTGTTTGTGTAGTGGTCTCTTGGTGGGGCTGGGGGCACTAGGGGGCATCGCATGGATGCCTCTTGGCCCCCTTTTGCCTCACAGCAAGCAAAGGGCTCTGTGTGTGTAAATGGTTTCTTGTGGGCCTGGGTGGGGCCCCACTCGCCCACTCTTGCCCTACTCTTGCCCTTTCCCTAGCCCTCGCCTGGCCCTGGCCCTTACCGTTCTCTCCTTTTTGCCTCTTTCTCCTTGCCCTGGCCTTTGCCTTCCTCACCTCCCTGCTCCCTGGCCTCCTTCCTAGGTTTGGGCCTTCCGGTGAATGGGGGCAGGGCTGGCTGCGTTTGATTGCTTTTGGTGTTTTGAGTGCCTTCCATGGCTTCCTGTCTCATCCGGGGAGCTGTTTTAAGCACTCGGGGTGGCATTAGAGGGTCTCTTGAGAGAGCTCAAGGAGCACACCATCTTTTCTTTAGTCGCTGCTCCCTGCTGGCTTGTGTCCTTACCCTGAAACTCCTGCAGATGATGAAGCTGGCACCCTCATGGAGCTAGCTCATCTCATGCGCTTAAACTCTGCTGCTGCTTGCTAGTTTCTTTGCTTGCTGGCTGGCTGGCTGGCTAGCTAGCTAGCTCGCTCGCTTGCTTTAAAGCAACAACGCTTAGGCAACTAGGGCTGCACGGCAAGGCTCTCTGTGACATGGCGTGCCTTCAAATCGCCAAAGGCGACACGGAAAGGACTCTGGGAAGCCTTGGGAGCACACCTCTTATACTATCAACACATACAGCAGCATCATGATCACCATCATCATCGTCGTCGCAGCCTGGCCTCTTGCTTCAGGCGCAGGCTGGGACATTGCCTGGGGCACGGCCTGTCTCTCTGGGGGCTTGCCTGCCTGACAGCTTGCCTGTTACAGGCACAGAGGGCAAAGGGCGCGCTGCCATGGCGTTCGGCAGCCACTAGAGGGACACCTCTGGGGAAACACCTCTGGCTGCCGGATACTGTTTGACAGGGGAATCCTCTGTCGATGAGGTCACTGCTTCTAAGGCCTTATATGGTCAGCTACGGGTCTCAGCTCATACGAGAGACCTCTTAACAGTGGGGAAGCTGCTACACAGAGACATTCCGGGGCTGCTGGTCTTTGCTGCGAGGCCTGCTGGTACTTTTCATGCCATATATATCTATATATCTATATCTATATCTATCTATCTATCTATCTATCTATCTATCTATCTATCTATCTATCTATCTATCTATCTATCTATCTATATATATGTTTTCGTAGATTTTCACGGGTATAGGTATGCATGTTAGGGTGGATTCGGGTTTCTTCCCGTGTAGAAATCTGGTTGTTTTGGCGACGTTTCGACGAGGTCTCACTCGTCATCTTCAGGCTGGTGTTCTGGCTTCTTTCTTCTTGAAGCAAAGTGTGGTCTCAGTTGAAGTCCTTCTATAAATACTGCTGGGGGGGGTGTGGTTTGCTTGCTCTGTTGCTGATTGTAGGTTCCTTTGTTCGTTTGTTCTTTTGTGATCTGCTGTGTGGCTGAGGCGATCGTTAAGGGATTAACTGCTGATGGCTGTTTAGATGGCTGTTTACATGCTGGTGGGTTAGATGGCTGGTAGGTTCTGGCAGTATCCTGGGCTTTGGTGGAGTGGGGTCCTGTGTCTTGTGAGTTCATTTTGGTCTGGCTACGTGTCTGTGGTCTCCCAATGTTTTTTTGGGGTGTGTGAGTGTGCTCCATGTGGTGACTGGAGTGGGGTGCCGCAGTAGATGGTGCAGTCGTGGTTTTGTTATTGGATGGTGGTTTCGTTTCATCTGTGGGAAGGGTCTGGGTTTGTGTTTGGTGTGGATGGAAGGTGGTGGCATCTTGTGTCCTTTTGGACCTGGTGTCAGTCTTTGTGACAGAGGCTCGTCTGTTGACCAGGGCTAGTTTCCAGATGTCAGGCAAGCGGGAGGTGTCATCACGTTTATTCATGTTGTTTGGGTGTTTCTCTATTTCAATGGCTTCCATGATTATTCGACTGTTGAAGTGTTCAGTTTTGGAGATGAGTTTGGTTCTTTCAAAGTCAATTTCATGACCTGTTGTTTTTATGTGCTGGAAGAGAGAGGAAGATTTTTCTTCTTTTTTGACTGCGTTCTTGTGTTCTGCGATGCGTGCGCTTATTCTCCTGTTTGTTTGTCCGATGTATGTGGCTGGACAGACTTTGCATGGTATTTCGTAGACTCCTTGGTTTTCTAGCTCAATCTTGTCTTTGGGGTTTCTTAAGATGTTGGCTATTTTTTGGTCGGTGCAAAAGGCTGTCTTGATATTGTGTTTGTGGAGAATTTTGCTGATTTTGTCTGTGGTGCCTTTGATGTAAGGGAGGAGGGCGGTGCCGTTGTTCTCTTCTGTTTCTTGGTTCTTGGGGGTGTTTCCTTTTGGATTAGTTTGGTGATGGTGTTTTTTTGGAATCCGTTCGCAATTAAAACATTCGAGAGAGTGTGTAATTCAGTTTTTAGGTGGTCTTTGTCAGCGAGGCGTTTGGTTCTGGAGATGAGGGTTTTTGCTACGGAGTTGATCTGTGCAGGGTGGTGGTGTGATTGTGCATTTAAGTAGCGGTTTGTATGTGTTTTTTTCTGGTAGATGGTATGTCCTAAGGAGCCGTCGGGTTTTTTAGATTAGGACGTCCAGGAAGGGAAGTTGGTTGTTGGCTTCTATTTCCATAGTGAATTGTATTTTGGGGTGTAGGCTGTTGAGATGTGTGAGGAAGTTGTTCAGTTTATCTTTCCCGTGTGGCCAGATAACAAAGGTGTCGTCAACATATCTGAGCCAGAGTTTGGGTTTATGTTCGGACTTCTGTAACGCGTTGGTTTCAAAGTGTTCCATATATAGGTTTGCGATGACCGGTGAGAGGGGTGATCCCATGGGTGCTCCTTCTATCTGTTTGTATCTTTGTCCATTGTGGATGAAGTATGTGTTGGTTAGGCAGTGGTTGGTCAGATCTAGGATGTGTTTGGGGGTTGTATTTGTTGTGGATAGCTGTCAAGGCTTCTTGAATGGGCACTTGTGTGAAGAGCGAAACAACATCGAAGCTCACGAGTAGGTCATTGGGTTGTAGGTCTTGTTTCTTTATAATTTCTATGAAGTGGAACGAGTTTTGTACGTATGAAGTGATGGATTCTGCATAGGGCTGGAGTTGTTTGGCAAGAAATTTGGCGAGGTTTTGTAGAGGTGAGCCTATGGAGCTGACTATGGGTCTGAGAGGTGTTCCTTCTTTGTGAATCTTGGGGAGGCCGTAGAGCTTGGGGCATCTGGATGATTTCTCTCTGGGGATGATGCTTGGCTTGATTTCTTCACTTAAGGGAGAGGCTTTTATTTTGGCTTTGGTGGTTTTTTCCAGGTAGGTGGTGGGGTCTGTGTTCAAAGGTATGTAAGCAGGGTCTTGTAGTAGGTTGGATAATTTGGCTTGGTAGTCGGATGTGTTCATCACCACTGTGGCATTGCCTTTGTCTGCTGGGAGAATGATTATGTTGTTGTCTTTCCTCAGGTTGGAGAGGGCTTTTTGTTCTTCTTTGTGTAAATTGCTTCTGGGTGGTTTGCTGGAGCAGAGGACCAGATTTCTACACGGGAAGAAACCCGAATCCACCCTAACATGCATACCTATACCCGTGAAAATCTACGAAAACATATATATATATATATATATATATATATATATATATATATATATATATATATATATATATATATATATATATATATATATATATATATATATATATATATATATATATATATATATATATATATATATGCATGTTAAGGTGAAAATCTACGAAAAATATATATATATATATATATATATATATATATATATATATATATATATATATATATATATATATATATATATATATATATATATATATATATATATATGCATTTTAGTTTAAGCTCTAGTGCTTTTGTTTCTATACACAGGTAGACACCAGCCAGGTGAAACATTCCTGGTGTGTTCTACCTGTAGAACGGCTTCAAATAAAATTCCTAAAAAACCCAAATAACTCTAACCCTAACCCTAACCCTAACCCTAACCCTCATCCTAACCCTAAACCCTACCCTAACCCGAAACCCTTTGTTGTTCAGTTGTTCAGTCGTGCCTGACTCTTCGTGACCCCATGGACCAGAGCTCGCCAGGCCTTCCTATCCTCCACTGCCTCCCAGAGTTTTGTCAAATTCATTTTGGTTGCGTCGAAGACACTGTCCAACCATCTCATTCTCTGTCGTCCTCTTTTCCTTTTGCCTTCGATTTTTCCCAGCATCAGGGACTTTTCCAAGGAGTCCTCTCTTCTCATGAGGTGGCCAAAGTACTGGAGTCTCAGCTTCAAAATCTGTCCTTCCAGTGAACCCTAACCCCTAACCCTAAACCTAACCCCTAACCCTAACCCTAACCCTAATCCTAACCCTAACCCTAACCCTAATTTTTTTACTGTCTATGATACAACAAAATATGGTGATGATAAAAAAATTGTAACACACCCATGGAAGACAAACAATATTCCTGACTATATATAGTTATGATGAGATCCAAATTTTGAGAAGATTAGAATTGTTCAATTTTTTTTCGTTTTGTCTTTACACCTTTTTTTGTTTGAAAACAATAAATAAATTACAAAAAAGAGGGTTCAATGCAATAAGGGGTAGCAATTATCCTTGATGGGTGTTGTTAGCTGCTCTATTGTGTGATCTGATCACTTTTGCGTGTGGTGGAGTGGGAATCATTGAGCTTTGACCTTTTGCACTCTGCAGCATTTAGTACTGGAAGCCAGGCTTTGATGATTTTTAGACTTTCTTCTTTTTTGTTGAAACTGTGGTTTTGTTTGTGGATTTCAATGGCTTCCCTGTGCAGTCTGACGTAGTGATTGGTAGTGTTGTCCAGTATCTCTGTGTCCTGGAAGAGGATTTTATGTTCAGTTTGTTTCAGGGTGTGTTCAGCTACTGCTGATTTTTTAGGCTTTTATAGTCTGCAGTGACTTTTATGTTCTTTGATTCTGGTCTGGATGCTGTGCTTTGTGGTCCCAATATATACCTGGATGCAACTACAAAATATCTGGTATACCTCTGCAGTGGTGAGTGGGTGCCCTTTGTCCTTTGCTGACCGTAGCACCTGTTGTATTTTTGTGGTGGATCTAAATACTGTTTGTAGGTTGTGTTTTTTCAACACTTTTTCCATGCGCTCCATTACTCTTTTTATGTATTGCAGAAATACTTTGTTGAAGGCCATTTTTCTTCTTGTTTGGCGTTTTTTCGGTTAGATGACTCTTTTGATTTTGTTCTTGGAATGGCCATTTGTCTGTAGGGCCCAATTCAGGTGGTTGATTTCAGTGTTGAGCAATTCAGCTTCATAGTTTCAGTTTGCACAGTCCACAAGAGATTTTATTGTGCCTCTTTTTTGTTGTGGGTGGTGGGTGGAATTTTTTACATAGGTACCTATTTGTGTGGGTGGGCTTTCTGTAGACCTTGTGTCCTAATTGGGGTTTTGGTTTGCTTATGACCATGACCTACAGAAAACAAAAGCAGGATCCCACCAACAAAATCACAAAACAAACAGACATCCTGGTCAGTTCCTCCCTCCACCCCAATGTCATTCCATGAATTTGCAAGACGGAAACTCTTCCACCAAGATTATATTGACTCTCAAAAATCCACAAAGACTCAACCCCACTCAGGCCATTGTTAGCACCATTGGCTTACCAATATATGAATTAGCAAAACACCTAGCCACCCTCGTACATGCCCACATTGGACAGACCTCACCCACATCAAGGACTCAGGACATTTCATAGACAAGATTAACAACCTAAAATTCAACTGCAGGGACAGACTGATCAGCTTTGATGTAGTATCCCTCTTCACCAAAGTACCAATAAAGGACACTTTAGCACTCATCCAACAGATCTTCCCAGAAAATATTAAGGCC
This sequence comes from Phrynocephalus forsythii, assembly GCA_029282475.1. Lineage (NCBI taxonomy): Eukaryota > Metazoa > Chordata > Lepidosauria > Squamata > Agamidae > Phrynocephalus > Phrynocephalus forsythii. The sequence continues at coordinate 68,216,723 of JAPFRF010000009.1, forward strand.
CTATTCCAACATTGCCTAATGACCAGATGCGTCCAGTAGGAGAATGACATCTATGAACAGACAGATGGATTTACCATGGGGAGACCAGAAAATTTTTACATGGAAGATTTTGAAAAACAAGCTCTGGATGCGGCACCCTTTGCACCCACAGTCTGGTTCCAATAAGTGGAAGACACATTCGTAATTTGGAGCCACGGTGAAAATAAACTGGAAGAATTTCTAAACTACCTTAAAAATCCAACCAAATATACAATTCACCATGGAAAAAGAAATAGAGGGGAAACTCCCATTCTTAGATGTCATGGTCATATACAAACCAGACCTCCAATTAGGACACAAGATCTACAGAAAACCCACCCACACCAAGAGGAATCAGGATATAGAAAATGTTGCTTTGGAGTGGTACTGTGCAAGTGTCAGTGGTGCAATTTCAAAGGGTGCTGACTAAGATGACTGGGTCCCTGGTTCAATCCTGGCCGTGCCATGTACCAAAGAATCTTTTCTATAAAGATTTAAGTATATAATACTGCTTGCTAGAGATGGGCATGGAACAAATTTTTAATTAGTTTTGTTATTCGTTTCATTACCTAACGAAATGAATAATGAACTGATCCATCAAAGGAAAAACAAAATGAAATGAAGCAGAAATTTCCGCTTTGTTCATTTCGTTTTTCATTTTCCCAAAGGTATGCATTGAAGCAATGCATTCCAATGGGAAAGGTTTCCCTTTCAATTGGTGTGGGGAAACTGTGGGCTTTTTCCCACCAGAAGCCAGCAGCGCCAATCAGCTGTAGCGCCCGCTTTGGCAGGAAAAGGATTTTAAAAGCCCACCCTTTCCTCCACCATTTTCTGAGGGCTCCTGCCTAGCTGTCAATGGCTGGACCCCTTTAAACCTGGCCCAGTGCGTACCAGGGGCTCCCCTGGTATGATTAGGCCTGGTTAAAAGCAGTCCAGCAACTGACAGCCCAGCAGGAGCCTCTAAAAATGGGTTGGGAGGGAAGTTGCAGCGATCCTGCTGCCCTCCCGACCCGTTTTCTGAGGACTCCTGGTGAGCTGTCAATCGCTGGACCCCTTTAAACCTGGCCCAGTCGGTACCAGGGCGTCCCCCTGGTACTGACTGGGCCAGGTTTAAAGCGGTCCAGTGACTGACAGCCTGGCAGGAGTCCTGTGAAAATGCTAGGGAGGGCTGTTCCAGGGATCGAGCTGCCCTCCCTAGCATTTTCAGAGAGCTCCTGCCAAGCTGTCATCAGCTGGGCACCTTTAAAATTGGCCCAGTCACCACCAGGGGTTCTCACCAGTGCTGACTGGGCCATTGTTAAAGGGGTGCAGCCGATGACAGGGCGGCAGGATCCCTCTGAAAATGGTCGGGATGCCAATTTGGAGCTCTCCCGCTATTGTCCCGACCATTTTCAGAGAGCTCTTGCCAAGCTGTCATCGGCTGGGCCCCTTTAAAAATGGCCCAGTCGGCAGTGGGGAGAACCCCTGGTTGCGACTGGGCCATTTTTACAGGGGCTCAGCTGATGACAGCTCAGCAGGAGCTCTCGGAAAATGACCCCATGGCCAGCGCGGAGCTGCTGCGTTGCCAATGAGGCCATTTTCAGAGGGATCCTGCTGAGCTGTCATCAGTTGGACTGCTTTAAAAATGGTCCAGTCGGCACTGGGGAGAACCAGACAATGACAGGGAAGAAGGGTCTCTTTAAAGAGATCTTCCCTGCAGTGGATGACAGTGCCAAGTCATCCGCTGCAGGGAAAAATGTCAAAACAGACCCCGCTTCTCGCCTCCTCATGTGGAAGCAGAAAGGTCTCTTTGAGGTGCTGGCCCCAAGCCAGTGCCGCTCAGCTGAGAGGTGCTGGCTGGGGGAGCTCTTTCCCCCAACCCCACAGTGGCTGGGAGGGAGATTAAGCCCCTCTTCCCCCCAGCCAAAGTTGCAACAAGGACCACACACACACACACACACTACACACACTACACACAAAATGAATAACGAATCAACAAATCAATGAAATGAATTTTTTTAAAAAAATTCATTTAAAACGAACTGAACCCTAAAACAAAATGAACCAAAAAAATTCATTTAAAACGAACTGAACCCTAAAACAAAATGAACCAAAACGAATCACCATTTTTTCGGTTTGTGCCCATCTCTACTGATTGCTAAAACAGTTAAGGGAACCTCATTAGGGAAAACATGTGTACAGTAGTATGTTGGTTAAGGAGCATAATCCGTTCCGGAAGCATGGTTAAAACCAAAACACTTGCATTTCAAACCAAATTTTCCCATAGGAAATAACAGAAACTCAGATGATTTGTTCCACAGCCCAAAAATATGTGATTTCAAAACTGTAATATAATACCTGGCACTAAATAAAATATTATACAGTACAGTACAAAGTACAAAAACCTGCATTTGAAAATCTTTGTGACAGGTGCGGAGGAGGGGGAAGCCTACATGGAGGGGGCTTTTTCAAAAATGGAGCAATGTGGGGAATCTCAGCTAGAGCACAGGAGGGGAGAAAGCCTCAATGGAGGGGGCTGTTTTTAAAAAACCGAGCACTGGGGGAAATCTTGTAAACTGCCCAGAGTTCCTGCGGAAGACGAGCGGTATATAAATTCACAAACAAACAAACAAACAAACAAATCTCAGCTAAAACAGAGGAGTGAGGAAGCCTCGTGGATGGGGCGGTTTTAAAAATTGAGCAATGGTAGGAATCCCAGCTAGATCATAGGGCGGAAGCCTCTGTGGAGGGGATTGTTATAAAAATGGGGTAATGAGGGTGGGTTTGTCCTGGTTGCAGTGGTGGTGTCTGGGATGGTATGGAGGGGTCCCACAGAGGTGGCCTCTTTGGGGTTATGGAATGATGAGGGTGGCAACTGTACATACCTTTACTTAGCCTGTCACCCTTCCTTCAACTCTGCTGCTGCTGTTGCCTGAAACAGAAACTGAAACACACAATCACACAATCACCCACCACAATTGTACACAATACTCCAGGTGTGGTCTTACTATCATTTTGTACAGTTATCCCCCACCTATTGCGGGGGTTAGGGACCCAACCTGACCCGCAATAATTGAAAATCTGCAATATGCAGATGCTGGGTTGGATTGGGACTGGGGGGGCACTCTGGGGCCTCCTATACTTACCTGAGGCCTGGCACTGCCCCAAACAGGCCTCCAACAGGCTTTCCAGACCTATTGGAGCCCCCAGACATAGTTTCCCACAATCCGGAAGTCACTTCTGGTTTTCTGGAAACCACTTCGGGGCTTCTGACAGGCCCGGGAAGCCCGTTGGAGGCCCGTTTGGGGCAGCGCCAGGCCTAGGGTAAGTGCAGGAGGCCTTTCATATACCGGGACCGCAGTAAATGAACTGCAAAATGGCGGGGGACCACTGTACAATGGCATTATAATGTTGGCTGTATTACTGTATTTCCAATCCCCTTTTTGTTAATCCCTGCATTGAATAGGCCTTCTTCACTGCTCCCACACACTGGGTAGACACCTTCATTGAGCTGTCCACCAGCACACCAAGATCTCTTTCCTGATCCGTCACAGATAGCTCAGAGCTCATGAGTTGATAGATCAAGTTTTGATTTTTTGCCCCAATATGCATCTTTCCATTTTGATACATTGAAAAGCATTTGCCATTTCACAGGCCATTCCCCCAGATTGGAGAGATCTTTCTGGAGACCTTCACAATCTTTTCTGGTGGAATGGAAAGTGGAATGTGTCATCCACAAACTTGACCACCTCAATGCTTATCCCTGTCTCCAGGTCATTTATGAATCCTTGGAGCTTGCCGCTGTTTTCTCTTTCTTGCCCCGAGCTCATATTGGCCCAGTTAATGTGGGGATAATTCAAGTTACTATCCTGTCCTTCTTAGACACACCATGATTTGTTTCCTCATTTCAAGGTTCCCCTCGAGTTTTTGATCTGGTGGACATTAGCACACACCCAATCACTCCTTGGAGCTGGTAGTCTAACCCACAGTGATTCTATGGTGGAGTAAGACCCACCATCAATCTCCATTCTGCTGGATTTTACCCCCTTTTTGACATAGATGGTGACTCCACCTCCAACCCGCTCCTCTCTATCCCTTCTATAGTTTTTATGGCATGGGATTGCGGTATCCCACTGGTTCTACGCATTCCACCAGGTTTCTGTTATGGCTCTTATATCAATGTAATCCTTAGCTACTAAATGTTCAAGTTCTCCCATCTTTGCTCGGAGGCTTCGAGCATATACGTAGAAGCATCTGTACAGTGGGTCCTCCAAGAATGGCTGCTTCTTTGCCCCCCCCCCCAGAGCTTTTAATTCTAATAGACAAACGACCACATCCTATTATTTTCCCAGGGCTAATACCTACCATGTCATCACTTTGTGGTTCTCTACGCTCTCCAACCTCATTCCATGGGGGTGAGGCGTTCCAAACCGGATGCCACTCAGCTCCTGCCGGCTTTCCCCCAGTTATCAGTTTAAAAGCTGCTGTGCATTTAAAGTTGAGTGCCAGCAATCTGGTTGTAACATAATTTAAATTTAATTTAAACCATAACCTTCCCTTTAAATTACGTTACACTGGTCCCATCATGGTTCAATTGCAATCCGTCCCTCCTGAACAGATTTGGCTTGTCCCAAAATGTTCTCCAGTTCCTCACAAATCTGTAGCCCTCCTCTTGATACCATTGTCTCACCCATGTATTGAGGCTTCTGAGCTCTGCCTGCCTGGCAGGTCCTGTACGAGGAACAGGCAGCAGTTCTGAAAATGCTACCTTGGAGGTCCGGGAGTTCAATCTTCTTCCTAACAATCTGAATTTGGCTTCCAGGACTGAGTGCTTTTCCTTCCCAATATCATTGGTATGAACGTGTACCATGACCACTGGCTCCTTCCCAGTTCTAACAAACTATCTAGATGTCTGGTTACGTCTGCAACCTTTGCACCTCGCGGGCAAGTCACCAATTCGGTTATCATGCACATCACAAATCCATCCCTCTGTATTTCTAGTAATGGAATCACCTAGTACAAAGAGAATAATGGAATCGCCTAGTACAAGGAGGGGGAAGTATCCATGGCGGGGTCTGTTTTAAAAATAGAGCAATGGGAGGAATCCCAGCTAGAGCAGAGAGGGGGTGATAGAAGTGATTTTTAATATGGTCTATAAGCTGTCATTGTAAATAAAATGACAGTATACCAGCCACATTATTAATATGGCTATATGTCCTTTAATTCACCCCTCTCCTTTTCACAAACTGTAAGCACAAAGCACCACACTATTTCCCCAAGCCTGTGAGATAAACAGGATACAAACTAATGAACAAACACTTATCTGTAGAACAATGAGGCCCCTGCACGAGATAACCAGACATCCGTGCATCAATACGGGGCTGTCAAACACTTTCCTGGAAAGAGCGGAGGGTTCCGAGAACTCCATGACAGGGGGGTGTTACAATGCAAAATTGATAGTATTCTGTATGTGTGTAACAATGTGATGACTATGTGTCTTTTGGAGTTCCTCTGTTCATTGTGGGCGTTTTACAGCGCCCAGATGTATCCTTGTTTTTTTGCTGATAAAGAAGGGGTGTTGGCGAATGTATGCTATAAAGACTGTAAAAGTTTTCATGTTCTGGGCCCTCAGCTTTCCGAAGCAATTCGGCTGAGAGCCTCTTTGCAAAGAAGTGAAGTGTTTCTCCGTTACCTGAACTTTGGCGTGATTCTTTCATCTCTCGGCTCAAGTAATAGCGGCAAAGGTAACCCCGGGGGGGAATCCCTTCATTTGGGGGCTCGTGCTGGGATTGCCCTCCCTTTCTGGAGCGAGAGGCCATGCCAAGCGGTGTCGAACAGCCAGCGGTGAGCGAGGAATTCCAAGTGCACACCTTTCCATTTTGAAAAGGGGAATTTTTCGTTCAACGTGGTGGTGGAGACAGCACCGCTCGGGGAGAAACTGCTGGGGAAGAGTTCATGAAGGAATTTGGTAAGGTTTGGGACTGGTCCGTGGGGGGAAGGAGAGTAATTCTCTGGGATCCCTAGGCTGGGGGGTGACCTCCTGGCACGTAAAGGGTTGGCAGAACGGTGGTTCTGTAGTTTTGAAGAGGGGAGAAGAGCAGTGCTCTAACACCTCAAGGGTTCAAGTGGGGCAGGAGACCCACTTGGTGTGGGCAGCGGGAAGGCGCTCTCGGCTGTCAAATTAGACTAGCGGAAAAAAGGTTTTTAATAGGTAGGGGGCTCCAGACTAGGTGGGGAGGCGGTTTTGAAATGTGGGTGATTTGAGTGGCCACTGACCCAGTGAATGTGTGAATGTATGGAAGACTGGGGTTTAGAATTCCCCTTAGTCAAGTGAGTGTGGGCTTACGCATTTCCTGCTTACGGGAGACTGTACAGTAGCCAGTATCGAGTGGTGTGTGTGTGAATATTGTGTGTAAAGTTTAGGAGCGGGTCCAGTGGCATTGTGTGGGAGAAATTTAGGAAAATAGCCTAAATAAAATTGTCAAAAAATCATGGGGCAAAACACCAGTAAACCCTCAATTCCATTAGAATGTTTCCTCTTAAATTGGCAAGCGGCCATCAAAAATTATGACTTTGGGATCAAAAATTAAGAGAGAAAGAATGTAGACTTTATGTCAGATTGAGTAGCCAGTGTTGCAGACGGATTGGCCACCAGAAGGGACTTTTAATGAAAGTATCATCAGGCAACTGTGGTTAAAAATTCTCAAGAACTGCCCTGAACACATTCCCTATATTGAAGTTTGGAAAGGAAATGTGAAGAAAAATCCTTCATGGATTCAATTTTGTAGAGAGTTGCAACCCCAAGCTAAGCTATTGGCTTTGAAGAAAAAGGAGGCTGCTTTAGAAAGCCGCCTTGAAGATTATGATGTCTTCACCCCATCACCTCCTTATCTTGCGGCTATCCTTCCTGGGAATCCAGCGCCCCCCCCTTCCTGCAGCTTTGCCTTTGCAAGGTCCAGCACCCGTTTCCCTTCCAAAAGATTATGATCTCCCCACACCAAAAGATCTTCCACAGTCAGGACCGTCAGGCAAACCTCCAAAAGATGAGCAAGAAACAGGGAAAGGGCCCCCCAAGAGAGATGAGGAAGAAGAAGAGGAAAGTGAAGAGGAATTCCGTCATAGAATAAAAGGAAATGTTGAATGGGGAGAAGCGGACTATCAAAGAGTGGCTGATTTAGTAAAGAAGTGCCAGGAATCGGTGGTGGAAGTAGGAAATCATGCTTTAGAGGCTGTAGGAGAACGAAATTGGACAAAGAGGCAGCGATATCTTTTAAGGGCGTATGATGTAGCAGGGAGACATGAGGAATTTCTTGAACAAAGGAAGATTGAGGACACAAGCAACGATTAAATGTAAGCAGGGTTAGCGATCCTAAGTGTCAACACAGACAGGACCCAGATGTCCCATCATGTAACAGGCACACGAATAAGAACTTTTAAAATGGGGACAGACCAAAGCAAATCATACACCCCTTTTTGATGTGCTTCATGCCAAACTGGAATTTAGCCACCAGGAAAAATGACTTTGGTATTAAATGAAACAGGAACGAATGTAACTTTTAAGAAGAACCCCTCTTGGCTAAGAGAATGCAGGACATTACCACCCTGAGTTAAGATTCCAGCCCTCAAGAAGGACAAAACAATTTTGACCTGCTAGCAAGAGGTGTATGAAATTGCAAGAACACGATTAGTTAATTAATATATATATATATATAAAAAAATTCCACCAAATCGAAGACCCCGCCAGCTATTTTAAAAGGCCAGGGGAAATATTGACATTAGGAAGAATGTTTTTAGGTACTTAGAAGAAAGCAACATCCTATATGTTTTGTGTAAATTAGGCTGGCTTGTTACACAACAAAATTTACCAGCCGAAGGGACATTCTAAAATAAAAACATCATAGTTTTATAGATGGCATTTCGCGCCTCATCGTTTATCCAAGATGTATAATTGTTCACCTAAATGTTGGAAATGTAATTATGACTGTGGAACCTTTTATCATATGTGGTGGACTTGTAAAGAAGCTAAGGCATATTGGAACATGGTAAAACTTTTCTTAGAAAGATCTTTGAAAATTAAAATAGAGTTTAGACCAGAACTATTTCTGTTAAATATAGTAGATATGAATATTTCTTATGATCAGAGATATGTACTTCATCATGTAATTGTTGCTGCAAGAATACTGTACGCGAAACTTTGGAAACAACCAATCACGCCAACAGAGAAGGATCTTCATGGAAAGATAAGAGAATGCATCGAAATTGATAAACTCTCTGGTTATCTAAAGGGAGACTATGACGAGATCTTTCGGGAAAGATGGCAAGAAGTAACAAATTTATTAGTATTGTGACAACATCTGGCAATTTTAGCAATATGTTTAATTATTATTTCTATTTTGCTTGATACACTCAATGTAAATCTTAAAAACTGTATTCTCCCCTTTCTTTCCTTTTTTTCTTTTTCCTCTTACCCATACTCCTTCCCTTTGTTCCCCTCTTAAAAATCCAATAAAAATTTATTAAAAAAAATAAAATAAAATAAAATAAAAACATCATAAGGCATTTGAGAATAACATTCCTTAAAAGATCAAGTCCCGTAATAGAACTTAGGACGTGAAAAAAAAAACACCCAAGAAACACTCCTCTTTTTAAAGCCAGGCAGCGCTGGATGGGAGCCCAGTATGTGCAACCCTGAATTCCATTTTTTTTAGTGTTTTAGGAGGTATTTCCATCCCATGATAACTGCCTGACTATAGAGATCTTGAGGGGAGCCAGATTGTTTAAAGGAATCAGTGAATTTGCCCCTAAGCGGATCATATATTTTTTTTTGCCCTCGGGATCAAATACAATTCTTATGTATTTATGCTAAAGAATAAGAACAAACATTATATTGCCAAAAAGTTTCCCTTTTTGGCTTCAGAAAATGAAGAGTGGAAGAAAAAGACATTTTTAGGATGAACCAGCAACCCCCCCCCTCTCCATTCAAAAGTTGTTCCTTTCAAATACTTTTTGTCTTTGAAGCAATGCACCCAAAAGGTTCAGCTTGAATATTCTGTGAAGGGACAGTATGATACTCAGACATTCAAAGCTGGCCTAACAATGGAACTTAGAGAAGCCTTGCTCAGGCATCTACTTGTGATTAAACACAATACACACATTCCTTAATTAGGCAGCTAATCCAAGTCAAAAGATCTGGGACTCTTTCAAGCTAATTCACCACAGGAGAACAAAGGAATTATCTTTTTGCCCTAGGCAGTAAAAGGCTCGCCTAGCCATTAAAATGCGAATAGCACGTTGTCGCAGCTTTTAACCCACACCTGGCCTCAGGAGCTCCCCTGAAGAAAAAGAGGCTTTTTAAAATGGACTTAACAGTTTCTTTTCTTTTCTTCTTTCTGCCCACGGAACTCCATGGCAGGGGTGAAATTTTTGTCTTTCAAGAACAATTCTGTAGTGAACCTTCTCACTTTGTTACGAAAATGCAAACTGCAGACTGGAAGCCCAGACGCACCAGTGACATATTGTTTCAAGTTGAACTTGTTAAGAACTAATGAAGGGATGACGTTTCGCCATGGTTTAAAGTTCAACATGATGGGCAGTAACTATTTCGAGACTTTCAGGTTGCTTGGCCATTTTGTGTGTATATGTGTTTGTGTGTGTGTGTGTCTGTCTGTCTGTCTGTCTCTTTTTACACAGATAGACCCTGGAGGAAACACTTTCCGTCCTGAGGAAGGAGCCCATCCATCCATTGTTTCCAGGTCGAGGAGTCGATTTGGGTTGGAAGGCTGACAGCGCTGTTCGTGGATGCCAAACTGAGGACCCCTCTGTAAGGCCATTCATCACCATCGCCCCCATCGCCACGCAGCATTGGGTACCGCCGGACGGGGAAGTTAAAGCCAGCATGGGATGAGGCTCTGCCGTCCTGCGGCCCAACCAACATCGTCACGATGACTTCTCCCCCTGAATTCACCACATGTGTCTCAAGTTGGAGGCATCAGAACCAGCAGACGAGGATGTCCACCCTAGAGGCAACCCTATGGCAGAGAGAGACCAGACCTGTGACATCCCATCGGCAGCAGACGACTTCAGCCAGCATCAACCGGAACAGAGGGAATCCACGCGAATCAGGTCTGTGATCATCGCACCCTTGCCCAGCTGACGGCTGCGTTTGGCAATTCCGACGGTCCCCAAGCAGCCTGATGATTCACTCTGCACCTCACAGATTGAAATCCTGTCTTCCTGCCTCCTTTTCTTTTTGTGTGTGTGTTTCTTTATGGGGAAGAAAGTGGGTTTAAAACAGCCACTGACTTTTATTTTGAAATGCGGCCGGCAGACTTGCAACTTCTTACACTCTCTTCGCCAGAACAGAGACAGGCTGATTTTAAATCTAGTGAAATCATCAACTGTTTTAAGCCATTGGCAGATGCCAACGCGTGCCAGACTGTACATATTTTCTTCTTGAGCGACGCACGCATCTCAGCCCTTAACATCCACCAGGACAAATTACAGGACAAATTAGCGCTTATCGGCGCACTATGGGCTCTGGAGCCAAAAATTTATATCACCCTGTTGCCTGGTCTAGCGAGAGAAATATTCTGCAGCCTTTGAAGCCCTGCAGCAGAGAGAGACACTAATTATTGATCACTGTTTATATTGTTTGTTATTATTGTCAAAATGTTTTCAAAAGCGAACATGTGCTCCCCTTTGGTTCCAGAAGGAAGAGGGGGGGGCGGTAGATTAAGCGCTCACAGCCATGGCAGCAAATGTGTGCGAGATTTTTTACCCAAATGCATTGGGTGAGAGAGACTATAACTTGACTTTATATACAATTTTCCTCACAAGAGGCACCCCATGGATGTTTACGAGACTTTATACCGAAGAACGATGACTTTATGAGTGCCCTTCTACACAATTTTCTTCACCAGAGACGCTGATAAATTGATTTTGCCTCACACTTTCAGGCATTGGTTTGGACAGATTTTTGCAAACTGTTGGTTACAGAGCCAATTTTGAGGCTCTTAATAAGGATTATAGAGGACACTACCAATTAGCGATTATGCACCCCACTGTTTTATTATGGATTTTTGGGTTATTGTGTCATGAATGAATTGTCATTATTTGCTGTCATTGAAAGCACAGGGACATGACGTGGTCATGACAGTTACCAGAATGCAGGTATGCAGAGGAGGTATCAAGAAACTTTTCTCTGTTTAAAAAGCTTGAGATCTGGTCAGATCTATTAGGCTGGAGTGGCAGCAGCCCATGTCTCCTCTTGCCCAGAGAGTGGGGAAGGCCTTTTTCCACAGTTGCCCTAAAACAAGGCAGCTATGCCAGCAAAAATTCTGGGTTTCATATGCACCAAAAGGGTATGTGAACTAGAATCACATTTATGGTTTTATAATGGTTGTCAAACACTTCTGTCAGCATAAGACACTAGCATATTTCACACACATACCCCCCCTCTTTGAAGTGTCTCACAAAATAAGGGGGAGGACAGCTATTTTGTCAGTTTGAAACGTGCATGGCCAAAAAGGGTACATGGCAGAACGTAAAAATGGCAAAGGGCAGTCCCTCCCACATTTTTACTTGGACAAACACATATGAATTAGTTGGCCACGAATGGCATTTATTCTTATAGGTATTTGATTCGAAATGTGAACCTGGGAAAATGGTGTTTCATTTACACTCCTATATATTAATGTAAGCATACTGGACTCATCTGCTTAGAGTGGGATCCATACACTTTTCACAAAAGATGTGGTACCTTGCTTTTTTTATGTTTATGTTTATGTAATTCTGTATGTTCTGCTACTATTCTTTGTTAGTCACTGACCTTAAGTTTATTGCTTTGTTGGATATTAAGAAGTATGTTGTCTATAGACGAATTAATTTGCATACAAATTAATTGTCTAATTTGAAGAGGAGGGAAAATGATAGAAGTGATTTTTAATATGGTCTATAAGCTGTCATTGTAAATAAAATGACAGTATACCAGCCACATTATTAATATGGCTATATGTCCTTTAATTCACCCCTCTCCTTTTCACAAACTGTAAGCACAAAGCACCACACTATTTCCCCAAGCCTGTGAGATAAACAGGATACAAACTAACGAACAAACACTTATCTGTAGAACAATGAGGCCCCTGCACGAGATAACCAGACATCCGTGCATCGATACGGGGCTGTCAAACGTTTTCCTGGAAAGAGCGGAGGGTTCCGAGAACTCCATGACAGGGGGGTGTTACAATGCAAAATTGATAGTATTCTGTATGTGTGTAACAATGTGATGACTATGTGTCTTTTGGAGTTTCTCTGTTCATTGTGGGCGTTTTACAGCGCCCAGATGTATCCTTGTTTTTTTGCTGATAAAGAAGGGGTGTTGGCGAATGTATGCTATAAAGACTGTAAAAGTTTTCATGTTCTGGGCCCTCAGCTTTCCGAAGCAATTCGGGTGAGAGCTTCTTTGCAAAGAAGTAAAGCGTTTCTCCGTTACCTGAACTTTGGCGTGATTCTTTCATCTCTCGGCTCAAGTAATAGCGGCAAAGGTAACCCCGGGGGAGAATCCCTTCAGGGGAAGCCTCCAAGGAGGGATCTGTTTTAAAAATGGGAAGATGGGAAGAATCCCAACTAGAGCAGAGGAGGGGAGAAAACCCTCCATGGAGGGGGCTGTTTTAAAAATGGAACAATGTGGGAAATCCCAGCTAGAGCAGAGGAGGGGGGAAGTGTCCATGGAGGGGGTTGTTTTTAAAATGGGGTGATGGGGTGGGTGTGTCCTGGTTACAGTGGTGGTGGCTGGGATAGTGTGGAGAGGTCCCACGGAGGTGGCTTCTTTGGGATCAGGGGTTGCTGAGGGTGGCAACTGTTCATACCTTTACTGAGCCTGTTGCCCTTCCTTCAACTCTACTGCTGCTGTTGCTTGAAACAGAAACTGAAACACACAATCACCCACTTTCAGCAGAAGTGGGGGAGGGGACAGAGGGAGAGATGCCATTGGCTGGTATATCAAGACACTGCTCATTAATAAGGCAAAAATGTTCAGAATTTTTTGCTTGTTAATCAAAATGCTAGTAAAGAAAGTTACTTGTTAAACAAGGTACGACTGTAATTACAGTTGATTGTGCGCCTCAATTTAAAAAGGATGTTGACAACCTTGAGCGGGTGCAGAGGAGGGCTACCAGGATGGTTGAGGGTCTGGAGGAAATGTCTTATGAGGAACGGGTTAGGGAACTGGGAATGTTTAGCCTCTCTAAAAGAAGACTGAGAGGGGATATGATAGCTATGTTTAAATATTTGAAAGGATGTCATATTGAAGAGGGAAAATGTTTGTTTTCCATGGCTTCAGAGACTAGGACTCGGAGCAATGGTTTCAAACTAAAGGAAAAGAGATTCCATTTGAACATTAGGAAGAACTTCATGACAGTTAGAGCTATTCGGCAGTGGAATATGCTGCCGCGGAGGGTGGTTGAGTCTCCTTCTTTGGAGGTTTTTAAGCAGAGGCTGGATGGCCATCTGTCGGAAATATTGTGATGGGGGTTCCTGCATGGCAGGGGGTTGGACTAGATGGCCCTTGAGGTCTCTTCCAACTCTATGATTCTATGATTCTATGATTCTATGATTCTATGATTCAGCTATAAATATCTGTCATATGGCTGCAAAACACCAACCTTTGCAAAATGGATTTTAAAAACATGCTCATGGCGAGGATCAAGTTCCGGAAAATGATACAATACCCCCATCCCGCACACACAATGCAAAATGGACTTTAAAGGTATGCACACCTCAAGGATCAGGTACCTACCTTTGTACCACTTGAAAAATGCACCAAAAAAAGTTTAAACATTTCCAAAAGCTGCTGCAAAAACTTTCAAAAATGGCACCAAAACAATTTGCGTGAAGGTGTAAGACATTTTAAAAGATAAAGGTTCCCCACACACATGCTTCTTAGTCGTGCCCGACTCTAGGGGCAGTGATCATTTCTGTATTCAAGCCGAAGAGCCAGTGTTGTGCAAGTCCATGGCCATGTAGCTAGCATGGCTGCAAGGAAACAGTTTTACCTTCCGGCTTTTAATGGTGGTACCTATTTATCTACTTGCATTTACTTGCTTTTGAACTGCTAGGTTGGCAGGAGCTGGGGTTATTAGCGGGAGCTCACTCCCCTGTGTGGCACCCGGTATTCGAACTGCCAAGCTGCTGACTTTGCAGTCGACAGTTTTTGGAGCCTTAGTCTGCTGAGCCACCATGCCCACAGTTACAGAATGTCTAAATGTTCATAATAATCTGCCTAAATGGGGCCCACTCACTTGGACCCCCATTTACATTTCATAGACCCCCATTTTTTTCTCACTGTCATAGACCCCCTGAAAACTGAAATAGACCCCTGGAGGTCAATACAGACAACTTTGGGAACCACTGATAAAATGTTTTTTACACATTGGCCAGATGTATAATGTGTTTCCTGTTAAACAACCTAGTGGAAAATAGGGTGAATAAAGTAGCAGTGGCACACATAGTGAACTAACGAGTCAGAAGAGACAAAGTCTCAGGATGCTAAACAAAAAGATGCTTTATTGAAACAAAAGCTCAACACGTTTCGGCTTGTTCACTTAAATAATAAACTGGACTGGACTCATAACGCTGATGCCCTATACAAGAAGGGTCAAAGCCGCCTCCATCTCCTGAGGAGACTGAGGTCCTTCGGAGTGTGTAGGCCTATGTTACTGATTTTTATGACTCTGTGGTAGCTTCATCTCTTTTCTGCGCTGTAGTGTGCTGGAGTTCAGGTAGTACTGAACGGGATAAGAACAGACTGAACAAGCTGGTCAGGAGGGCTAGTTCTGTCTTGGAATGCCCTCTGGATTCTGTGGAGGAGATGGGTAAGAGGAGGATGTTGGCCAAGCTGACATCCATTATGAACAATACTTCTCACCCACTGCACCAGACAGTGGAGGCTCTGCGTAGCTCCTTCAGTGGCAGACTCAGACATCCCCGGTGTGGGAAGGAGCACTATCGCAGGTCCTTTATTCCCACTGCTGTGAGACTCTAAAACTCTACAGTTTAACATATTCATATGGGGTATACTGTAGTTTCTCTTTATATTTATTTTATATACAAATTTTTAGTGTAATATTTGTATATTTGGTTTCTTATTTTATTTAATCTCTATTAGTTATTTTGTTTTCTCTCACACACACTTTACACTTTTTTGTGCACATAGCCATCTTTACTTGTTTTTTATATTGGGAGCTGTGTAACAAGTAAATTTCCCCAGATGTGGGATCAATAAAGATTTATCTTATCTTATCTTGGGAAGGCTCCAATTCTGTGTTAGAGCCTATCTCTAAATTTGTTGATTACTTTTAAAAACCTTTCATACCCTCTATACCATCTTTTGTCCAAGATTCAAGAGATTTCATCAATAAGGTTGAAGCTATTCAGATAGAAGACCATGATCTTCTGATCACCATGGATGTCAACTCTCTTTATATCAGCATTCCCTTAGAAGAGGCACTGACCACTGTTTATGACACTTTACAAAATAGAACAGAGAAATATCCTCCTTATTTTCTATATTCCCTAGCAGAAATATCCCTTACTAGAAACTATTTCAAATCTATCAATCATTTTTACTGGCAGGTCAAAGGAGTAGCCATGGGTTCCCCTGTGGCCCCAGAAATAGCAAACTTATAGATGGAAAACTTTGAAAAACATGTTGCATCCCCTTCAAACCCTTTTCTGAAATACTTGATAAAATGGTTCAGATACATCTATGATATATTCATAATTTGGAGAGGACCTGAAAACTCTATAAAACCCTTTGCTGAATGGATTAATAGTCTAGATACAAACCTTAAGTTTGATTTAGAATACCGTCACACAGAGATTCATTTTTTAGATTTAACAATTAAAAACATTCTGGCCAGTTACACACTAGTCTTTATAGAAAACCTACAGACTGTAATTCTCTTCTCAGATTTGACAGCTCCCATCCAAAACCTTTGAGATCCTATTTACCATATGGACAATTCCTCAGAATCATAAGGAACTGCAGCAAAACAGAAGACTTTTTTAGCTGAATCTCGCTGTGAGGTGAAAGGGGCGCCAAGGGCATGTGTGCAATGCCCTCTAGCACCCCCGGCTCCACCAGGAACCCACTTACACACCCACAGACCCCTACTGTGAGGCCAAAGAGGGGCAAGCGGCATCTGTGCGATGTCCCCTAGCACCCCATGGCCCCACCAAGGAACAACTAGACACTCACTCACAGACTGCCTTGCTTGCTATGAGGCGAAAGGGGGCCAAGGGGCATCAGTATGATGCCCCCTAGCAACCCTGGCCCCACCAAGAGACTGCTAGATACCCACCTACATGCACCTTTGCTTGCTGTGAGGCGAAAGGGGGCCAAGGGGCATCCTTGCAATGCCCCCTAGCACCCATGCCCCCACTAGACATTACTAGACAGTCACACACAGACCCCCTTGCTTGCTGTTGAGGCGAAAGGGGACTAAGGGGCATCAGTATCATGCCCCCTAGCACCCCCAGCCCCACTAAGAAGCTGCTACACAAACACACACACAGAGAGAGACTCCTTTGCTGTGAGGCGAAAGGGGGCCAAGGGGCATCAGAGGGATGCCCCCCAGCACCCCCGGCCCCACCAAAAGAGCACTAACACACACAGACTCCTCTGCTGTGAGGCGAAAGGGGGCCAAGGGGCATCAAAGGGATGCCGCCTAGAGCCCACGGCCCCAGCAAGAAAACACCAGGCACACACACACTCATGTCCAAAGGCACACGCACATGTTGCAGTGCATGTACCTCCACGCCCCCTAGCCAGGCTCGTCTCAGAAGAGAAGAGAAGGCCAGAGGGCAGGGCAGGCCAAGAATGCCATTAAATAAAAGGAAACCTTACGAAGAGAAGAGGAGAAAAGAAAGAAAAGCAGAATGAGAGCAAAGAGCAGCCCTAGGCTCCTCAAGAAAATCTCGGGAGTCAAGGCAAAGAGAAAGAAAGAAAGACACACACACACACACACACACACACACACACAGAGAGAGAGAGAGAGAGAGAGAGAGAGAGAGAAAGAGAGAAAGAGAGAGAGAGAGAGAGAAGAGCGACCGAAAAGGGTCCAATGTTCTGTCGTGAGGTGAGAGGGGCCCACAGGGCATCTGTGTAATGCCACCCAGCACTCACGACCCCACCAAGGAACAACTACACACTCACGCAGCTCTGCTATGAGGCGAGAGGGGCCCAAGGAGCATCTGTGTGATGCCCCCTAGCTCCCACGGCCCCACCTAGAAACAAGCAATTGTACTACGTGCCATGTTATGAGGCAAGAGGGGGACAAGGGGTGACAGTGCAATGCCCCCTAGCGCCCACGGCCCCACTCAGAAGCGGCTGCTGGCAGCTTCGGCCATGCCATCGGGGCCTCCCGGGGCTTGGGGCTTAGCGCTTGGGTGAAAACGTGTCAGCTCCGAAGAGCAGTGGGAAGCAGCATCTCCGGAAGGCACCGGCGCAGCCGGGTGGCCCTGTCGGGCTCTGTCCACAGCGGCGGCGGGCTCTGATCGCGCCCCTCTGTCTCGGCCGGCTCTCTTGCCTCGAGGCCTCTTTTGGGCTGCCTTTCTTCCTCCCGCAGTCCCCTGGGGTTCTCCTCTTCCCCCTGCGTGTGTCTCCCGTCACCTCTTTCCACCTCCCCCTCGGTGTCCGAGCTGGCCACCGAGCCATCTACTTCATCTAGAGGATTGGAGCCCCCTCCTCCTTCTCCAGCGGCTTCCCTGCAGGCATCAGTCGTAGCTCTGGCTTGAGCCACCCGCCTCGCACGCCGCCTGTCCCGGGCGGTTTCTCTTCGAGAATATCCCTCAGGGCCACCACCCGCCTCCCTATTCCCACCGGCAGCGTCCTCTCCATCCCCCCCTTCTCCCCCTCCATCTCCATCTCCCCCTCCTCCTCCTCCCCCAGCTCCTCCCCCCCATCTCCTCAGCCACAGATCTCCTGCGGGCATTCCTGGCCTCCGACTTGGCCATGCACTCACTCAGCTTGGCCTGCTTGCGAGCAGAGCCGTCGGCGGCACGCCAGATGGCTTCGTCGAGGCGCCGGAGATTCCTGCGGTTGTAGGCGGCCTCCGGGCAGCGCAACTAATCCTGTCCGATGCCTTTGCATAGGTTGCAAGTGATCGACAAGTCACAGTTGGCGGTGGCGTGGCCTCCGATGCCACATCTGGAACACAAGGCGGCGTTGCAATCCTTGCGGAAGTCCAGAAAGGAGCCGCACGAGAAGCAAGCCATCGGCAGGGTGGAGTATCGCGTGGAGCCGCGGTCAGGGCCCATGAAGAAATACTTGGGCAGGTGTCGGATCCTTCCCGAAGCGGCCCTCTCGAGAGACATGGCACGGAATTAGGGTTATGGTTAGGGTTAGGGGTTAGGGGATAGGGTTAGGGTTAGGGTTATGGGTTAGGGTTTAGGGCTAGGGTTAGGGTTAGGGTTTGGGTTTGGTTTAGGGTTTAGGGTTAGGGTTAGGTTTCGGGCTAGGGTTAAGGTTAGGGCTAGGCCTAGGCCTAGGCCTAGGTCTATGGCAAGGGCTAGGCTAGGGTTAGGGTTAGGGCTAGGGCTAGGGTTAATATTAGGGTTGGGGTTAGGGTTAGGGTTCAGGTTAGATTTAGGGTTAGGGGTACGGCTAGGGCTCGGGTTAGGGTTTGGTCTAAGGATAGGGTTAGGGTTAGGGTTTCAGTTACGGTTAGGATTAGGTTAGGGTTAGGTCTACAGCTAGGGCTAGTGGTAGGGTTAGGTTTAGGGTTAGGATTTGGGCTAAGGCTAGGGTTAGGATAGGGGTTAGGGTTAGGGTTAGGGCCAAATTTAGGGCTAGAGCTAGGGTTCGGGTTCGGGTTCGGGTTCGGGTTAGGCTTGTTAGGGTTAGGGTTATGTTTAGGGTTAGGATTAGGTTTTGGTTTAGGGGTTAGGCTAGAGCTTTGGATAGTGCTAGGGTTAGGATTCGGGTTTGGGCTAAGGCTAGGGATAGGGCAGGGGTTAGCGTTAGTGTTAGTGTTAGGGCTAGGGCTAGGGTTATGGTTAGGGTCAGGTTTTGGATTCTGGTCCAGTTTAGGGTTAGGGTTAGGGTTAGGGTTAGGGTTAGGGTTAGGGTTAGGGTTAGGGCTGGGGTTAGGTTTAGGGTTAGGAGAGGATTTAGGGTTAGGGCTAGGGCTAGGGTAAGGGTTTGGGTTAGCGTTAGTGTTTAGGGTTAGGGGCTAAGGTTAGGGTTAGGGTTAGGGTTAGGGTTAGGTTTCGGGCTAGGGCTAGGGCCAGGGCTAGGGCTAGGGCCAGGGCTAGGGCTAGGGCTATGGCAAGGGCTAGGGTAGGTTTAGGGCTAGGGCTAGGGCTAGTCCTAGGTCTAATCCTAGGGTTAATGTTAGGGTTAGGGTTAGGGTTCGGGTACGGATTCGGGTTCGGGTTCAGGTTCAGGTTAGTGCTAGGACTAGGACTAGGACTAGTGTGACGGTTAGGATTAGGGTTAGGCTTAGGCTTAGGCTTAGGGATACTGCTAGACCAAGGCCTATGGCGAGGTCTAAGGCTAGGGTTAGGGTTAGGGTTAGGGTTAGGGTTAGGGCTACTGCTAGGCCAAGGCCTACGGCGGTGGCTAGGGCTAGGGCTAGCGTTAGGTTTAGGGCTAGGGTTAGGGTTAGGGTTAGGGTTAGGGTTAGGGTTAGGGTTAGGGTTAGGGTTAGGTTTCAGTTAGAGTTAGGGCTACTGCTAGGCCAAGGCCTATGGTGAGGTCTAGGGATAGGGTTAGGGTTACAGTTAGGGTTAGGGTTAGGGTTAGGGTTATGGCTACTGCTAGGCCAAGGCCGATGGCGAGGTGTAGGGCTAGGATTAGGGTTAGGGTTAGGGTTAGGGTTAGGGTAAGGTTTAGGGTTAGGGTTAGGGTTAGAGCTACTGCTATGCCAAGGCCTATGGTGTGGTCTAGGTCTAGGGTTAAGGTTAGGGTTAGGGTTAGGGTTAGGGTTAGGGTTAGGGTTAGGGCTGGGGTTAGGTTTAGGGTTTGGAGAGGATTTAGGGTTAGGGCTAGGGCTAGGGTAAGGGTTTGGATTTGGGTTTGGGTTAGCATTAGTGTTTAGGGTTAGGGTTAGGGGCTAAGGTTAGGGTTCAGGGTTAGGGTTAGGGTTAGGGTTAGTGTTAGTGTTAGGGTTAGGGTTAGGGTTAGGGTTAGGGTTAGGGTTAGGTTTCGGGCTAGGGCTAGGGCTATGGCTAGGGCTATAGCAAGGGCTAGTGTTAGGGTTAGGGTTAGGGTTAGGGTTAGGGTTAGGGTTAGTGTTACGGTTAGGGTTAGGGTTATGGCTACTGGTAGTGTTAGGTTTAGGGTTAGGGTTAGGGTGAGGTTTAGGGTTAGGGTTAGTGTTACGGATAGGGTTAGGGTTAGGGTTCTGGTTAGGGTTAGGGTTAGGGTTAGGATTGGGCCAGGGTTAGTGTTAGGGTTCAGGTTAGGGTTAGGGTTACTTTTACGATTAGGGTTAGGGTTAGGGTTAGGGTTAGGGTTAGCGTTAGCGTTAGCGTTTGGGTTAAAGTTAGGGTTACGGTTAGGGTTAGCGTTAGGGTTAGGGTTATGGTTAGGGTTATGGCTACTGCTAGTCCTAGGTCTATGGCGAGATCTAGGGCTAGAGTTAGGGTTAGGGTTAGGGTTAGGGTTAGGATTAGGGTTAGGGTTAGGTTTACGTTTAGGGTTCGGGTTAGGGTTCGGGTTTGGGTTCGGGTTGAGGTTTGGGTTCGGGTTCGGTTTCGGGTTAGGGTTAGCGTTAGGGTTAAGGTTAGGGTTAGGGTTAGGGTTAGGGTTACGGTTAGGGTTAGGGTTAGGGTTAGGGTTAGGCTTAGGGTTAGGGTTAGGGTTAGGGTTAGGGTTAGGGTTAGGGTTAGGGTTAGGGTTAGGGTTAGGCCAGGGTTAGGGTTAGGGTTAGGGTTAGGGTTAGGGTTAGGCCAGGGTTAGGGTTAGGGTTAGGGTTAGGGTTTCTGGTTAGGGTTAGGGTTAGGGTTAGGGTTAGGGTTAGTGTTAGGGATAGGGTTAAGGTTAGGGTTAGGGTTAGGGTTAGGGTCAGGGTTAGGGTTAAGGTTAGGGTTAGGGTTAGGTTTAGGCTTAGGCTTAGGCTGAGGTTTAGGCTTAGGTTTAGGTTTAGGTTTGGGTTCGGGTTCGGGTAAGGGTAAGGGTAAGGGTTAGGGTTAGGGTTAGGTTTCATGTTAGTGTTAGGGTTAGGGTTATGTTAGGGATACAGCTAGGTAAGGTCTGGGCTAGGGTTAGGGTTAACGTTTGGGTTAGGGTTAGGGTTACGGTTAGGGTTTGGGTTAGGTTTAGGGTTAGGGTTAGGGTTAGGGTTAGGGTTAGGGTTACGTTTACGGTTTCTGTTACAGTTACGGTTACGGTTATGGTTAGTGCAAGGGATAGGGTTAAAGTTATGGTTAGTTTTAGGGTTAGGGTTAGCGTTAGTGTTAGGGTTAGATTTGTGGTTAGGGTAAGGGTTAGGGTTAGGGTTAATGTTGGGTTACGGTTAGGGTTTTAGGGTTAGGGTTAGGGTTAGGGTTTGGGTTAGGGTTGGGGTTAGGTTTAAAGTTAGGGTTAGGGTTTTAGGCCAGCTAGGGTTAGGGTTAGGGTTAGGGTTAGTTTAGGGTTAGGGTTTAGGGTTAGGTTAGGGTTAGGCTTAGGGTTAGGGGTTAGGGTTAGGGTTAGGGTTAGGGTTAGGGTTAGGGTTAGGGTTAGGGTTAGGGCTAGGGTTAGGGTTAGGGTTAGGGTTAGGGTTAGGGTTAGGGTTAGGTTTAGTTTTAGGGTTAGGGTTAGGGTTAGGGGTTAGGGTTAGGGTAAGGGTTAGGATTAGGTTTAGGTTTAGGGTTTGGGTTAGTTTAGGGTTAGGGTTAGGGTTAGGGTTAGGATTAGGGTTAGGTTTAGGGTTTGGGTGAGGGTTAGGGTTAGGGTTAGGGTTAGGGTTAGGGTTAGGGTGAGTTAGGGTTAGGGGGTTAGGGTTAGGGTTAGGTTGAGGGTTAGGTTAGGTTAGGGTTAGTGTTAGGGTTAGGGTTAGGGTTAGGGTAGGGTTAAGGTTAGTTTAGTTAGATTAGGGCTAGGGTTAGGGTTAGGGTTAGGGTTAGGGTTAGGGTTAGTGTTAGGGTTAGGATTAGGGTTAGGGTTAGGTTTAGGGTTAGGGTTAGGGTTAGGGTTAGGTTAGCTGGAGTTAGGGTTAGGTGTAGGTTAGGGCTAGGTTAGTTATGGCCAGGGCTAGGGTTAGGTCCAGGGTTATTTTAGGATTAGGGCTGGAGGCCTTATGGTTAGGATCTAGGGCTAGGGTTAGGGTTTAGGTTAGGGTTTAGGGTTAGGGTGAAGGTTATGGTTACGGTTAGGCCAAGGGTATGGCGAGATTTAGGGTTATGGTTAGGTTTTAGGGTTAGTCCTATGGCGAGATCTAGGGTTGGGTTTAGGGTTAGGATTAGGGTTAGGATTAGGAGTTTTGGCTTAGGTTTGGGTTAGGGTTAGAGTTGAGGTTAGGGTTAGGGTTAGGGTTAGGGTTAGGCTTAGGGTAAGGGTTAGGGTTAGGGTTAGGGCTAGGTTAGGGTTAGGGCTGGGGTTAAGATTACTGTTAGGGTTAGGGTTAGGGTTAGGGTTAGGGTTAGGTTTAGGGTTAGGGTTAGGGTTAGGGATAGGTTTTGGTTTAGGGTTGGCCAGGTTAGGGCCAGGCCAGGCGAGGCTAGGCCAGCGGGGGTCGCGGCCAGGATTAGGCCAGGCCTAGGCCAGCTAGGGTTAGGGCCAGGCCTAGGGTTAGGAGTTAGGGTTAGGGTTAGGTCCGTTAGTGTTAGGGTTGAGGCTAGGCTTGAGGTAGGAGTTCAGGTGAGGTTATGTGAGGGTAAGGGTTAGGGTTAGTTTTAGGGTTAGGTGTCAGAGTTAAGTTAGGGTTAGTTTTAGGAGTTAGGGTTAGGAGGTTAGGGTTAGGGGGTTAGG